>JAPMIB010000007.1:1630882-2230882 GCA_034770305.1 Trichogramma dendrolimi | reverse complement strand
TTTCCTGAACCTGTTGATTCATTTTATTGGGCGTATGTTGTGCTGGGAGGTTCATTAGTATCAGAAGGAGCCACATTAATGGTTGCTATCAATTCTATTAAAAAAGGTGCAATAGAAAAAAAGAAAAGTTTAAAAGAATATGTAATGACTGGTCAAGATCCTTCTGTTAATGTTGTATTAATGGAAGATTTAGCGGCTGTAAGTTAAAAATTTATTTTCATGAACCTTAATGATAACAATTATTGATACTAGTTTTTTTGTTAGGTGCTTGGAGTAATGTGTGCTGCAGGCTGTATGAGTTTGACCTCCTTCTTGGGTAACCCCATCTTTGATGCGATAGGTTCTTTAGTTGTGGGTGGTCTTTTGGGAGGTGTAGCATCATTCATCATATACACAAACGTGGCTGCTCTGGTGGGTCAAAGTATACCTCAAGAAAGTCTTGATAAAATAAATTCTGAACTGGAGTCCGACATTATGGTCAGAGCTATCCATGATGTCAAAGGTATTGATATGGGCAACAGTCTTGTCAGATACAAAGCCGAACTCGACTTCGATGGCCGAGAGCTGACCCGTTCCTATTTAGATAAACATGATTTGAACACGATGCTTGATGTAATATATTTCAATAATATTCAAGATTTTATTTAATTGAGATTACTAAAGAATTTTTAAATGTATTTTTAGGAAGTAAAGAAAATGCAGAATATCGACGAACTTGAATCATTTCTTTTAAAGCACGGTGAGAATATTGTTGACATGCTTGGAGGAGAAATTGATAGAATAGAGTTGAAATTAAAAGTACGTATAAATAATTAAGAAATCAATGTAATCTGCTGACTTTTTTTAATGATAAAAAATATTTTTTTTAGAAAAAGCATCCTGAAATCCGGCACTGTGACTTAGAAATTTTGTAAAGTTGTAACGTATTTCAAATTAATACGACTGCTTTGATTTTAAAAAACTGTATGCTAATGAAAATCATTGAAAATATTATTGTAATCGTACATACATTTTTGATATGCTACTTTATTATTGTAAAATTAATTAAAAACAAAGAAGGTTGTTTAATCATTATTTTTTAGCGATACAGCTATGTACATAAAATCAAAATTGAAATAATTATTATCGTTTTAATAAAACTAATGTAACGTTTTCACGAACAAATAATTTTTACCACCTTACAGATGTTGAGTTAATCAAGATCCCAAAGATTAATTAAAAATGAAATTTTTTAAATACATTTTTTTGATTTCCAATTTTATAAAATTTTTATCACATAATGCTAAATAATACAATGATGCAACCAAAAATACTGCTAACGAGGGGAAAAATTCATTACAACTGTGGCATAAGATAAACGAATTTTTTATTTGCATCCTTAAATGTTCAATATCATATAATATTTTACAAGTATATAATTATGATGACACAGAAGAAATATATTACAACCAATAGTCAACACAATGTCGTTATCTTGTTTGATACAATTTCTTTTTTCTACCGCTCGATATTTATACAGTTAATTACATTTTATTTATTGGAGTGTGATAATGATCGCATGAATTTTCTAAACTCTTTTCTTACTCTTTTTAAATATTTATTACTTTATTTCTTTATGAAACTATAACTTCACAACATTTATCTTTATTGTTACTGAAAAGTTGATTTTTTAAGGACATGATGTTAATCACGGAAAATAAACCTGAAGTGTAAAATAATAACAAGTTATACTAAACATAGAGTATATGTAACGTTGCATTCATTATCATCACTTCATAAACGATAGACTTGGATTTTCCCCCATAAGTTTATTTATACATTTTCAATATAATTCGATATTTATTGGCAAATCATTGAGAAAAAATGTTTAATTGACCCGTGTCCATTTGGGATACGCAACAAGCAGCAATCGTAGTACTTCTAGTTATATACCGATTGCTTTTATTTTGCATCGTATAGCATTACAACAATACTTCATTTTTGATTTTTAACAACAGTTTAAAAAGGGCACATTAGAAACCTAAAACGTGTAGCGTTCGTGCTCAAATGTTTATTGTTGGTCAGATGTCGGTCTGTTATACGGACCCAATAACGTCGATGATTTTATCGTTATAATGATTTTAGGGCCACAGAGCCAAATTGAAAAGTTTACAGCTTGGACAGTAACTTACTATTGTTCGACAATAGGCCGCTGCATTGTAACTTCTGCCTGATCGTCGAGCGATGTAGTTCCCTCTTGGTAATTCGCTCGCAATGATATATAATATTAACGCGTCGTCGTCGTCATCGTCGGCGTATTATGCTCGATTGACGATATACGCGTAACAATAAAATTGACCAGACGTAATAATCTATGAACTAGGCACACTTAGTTTGTTTCAACAAGTTTTGTTAAACTATCGGTAAGTAGCTCGATTCTACTTAAATTCCATCGGCTTCTTCTCGATGAATATCTCGCTTGATTAACTCAGCTGACACTCCGCAGCAGTTTCGATCGGCATCACTCAGTGCCAGAAATTGATTCAATTATAGTGTACACATTTTGGGCGACGAATATTTTTTTACTTGAGTTGACGTGCACAACTCGGCCGCCGATTATGCATGTTCGCTCCATTTTTACGCTCAATGATTAAGAATTTCAACGATGGCATTGATATTATTTTTTCTTTAAACGAATTTATCAAGTAAAATAAAGAAACTTAAAATATTCGAATCGCTTTAAGCAGCACGACCCGAAATTTGAATTTTTTTCTCTGTTTCCACATTTTTAATAGAACTTTTTGCTTCAGAAGGTATTGCCGATTTTTTCTCAATTGATTCTAAATGGTGATGAGTGATGTTAAGAAACTCAAGTAGAAATAATTCATTTTTAAATACAACGCTCAGAAATACTTCAATCGTTATAAATACATTTCTATACAATTTAAAAAAAGACCGTTAATCTTGTGCAACTATCTTGATGTTTTATTGAACTATTCTGCCTACTGTCATGTTCTACTTTATACGTTGCATGTACATTTTTGAATCGATGAAGATTTTTAGTAGTTTTTTTTCACCTACGATAGGATTACTATTTTAGAAAATCTCTTGGTATAAATATCATTTTTTATCATTTTTACAGTACTTTGACATTTTTCAATGAAAAATTGGAACACGAACCAACCTGCTGCTGAGGACAATACAATCTAGATCGGTTATTGTTTTTTTGATCACGGTCATGATACAAAATTAATTTACAATTAATTTACAATGGATTTTGTTTAAGAGAAAAACTGTAATAGTGATATTTTCAAGGTATAGGGACGAAAAGATGTCGAGCAAATATGATGAATACGCGAATTGAATACTTTTGATCGATTTAATTTTCATTATCTTTAAGGCAATGCGTGATATAAGTGAAAAGAAAAGAGGATTTAAAGAAAAGTTCAATGATTGTGATTATGAATAACTGCTCATTGGCCATACGATAATTATAATTCATTTTATAAAAGTTTTCAGAACGTTATAGTTTGGTAGATTATGGATTATCAGAAGTCGTGGCTCGTCAGTAACATGAATGAAGAGTAAAAAGGCGATTCAGTCTTGAAGAGGAGATCGTGGCTATACGGCCATCTGCAAACTACGCTAAAAGCATAAAGGATTCATTATGACATTTTCCGATTCTGTTATAGAGCTTCTGTTGCTCTAACCGTCCGCAGTAGCACTATCTGTACAGTTGCGCAATTCAAACGTCACTCTGGCGCAGCGAAACAACTCTAACTTTTCGCCCTTGTTTCTAATTTGTTTCTTACTTTTTTTCTCGTTTTTCTACGAATCTAAGCTCTGTTTATACACTATGGCTAAGCTACTTACTTCGTTATCGGTTCTTGTTTACGGCACCGAACCGTTCCTCAATTTTACCTATCTGCTCTTGACTTAAAATAATACAATGATAAAATCTTATTGTACGCATACAAAAGCGGGTGAATAGTTACAAATTATCCAAATGAAAAATAAATAGCTTAGATTTTTATAGTGCATTTAGTTCGTTACGACTGAGGTCGATTCAAAGGGGCTTAACACGCCAGACACGAGTTGCCCTTTTTTTCATTACTTGTGTAACTGTGTATGATTACGAACGTTCATTAGGTTTAGGCGAAACCATACCGTTATCAATAAGTCTTCTATTTTCGTATCCCTGGTAAAAATGCTTAACATTTAATGGGTAATTTTTGGCTAGGTTTCTGTGACATAAAAGGGCCATCATTTATCATGCAAATCGATACTCAAATCTCTTGGATTTTTTCCAAACCGTAATTTGACTTATACAACTATTTTTACTTTGCCAGTTGCAGATTTACAGGTATAAGTACTCGCCATCTAGTGGTGGAGACCTAAAAATATATTGTAAAGTGGTTGGAAACTGGTCGTTTTTCTAAACAGTCAAATTGTCATTTTTAGGTCATATAAAATGCCCAAAATAAGTAAATCAATGGTAAGGGATTTTAAAACATTTTAAGTGGTAATATTTTCGGTAATAAACGTTAAGCATTTCTACTAGCGTTATTATGCGTGAATTTATATTGAAATCTAGCAGTTTTTTACGTTATGTAAAAAGTACAAAGACAATGTAACAAAAAAGGTGGCTTTCAACAGCAAAGAACTCACGGACAAAGTAATATAGACTATGTTACAAAAAGATAATTGAAAAGTGAAAAGCTTTGATATAACTAACTACGTAAAATTTTTAATGTTGCATATTCATAGGTAAGAAGAAAATAAATACTTATAATAACAAGAACAAAATTATTGCATAAATGTTTATCAAATATCTACTTTTACTTGGAACAAACAAGACAATTAATTGTTTCATGTGTGAAGATATATGACTTGCAAAATTTTGATTCGAAATACTTTTATTATATTAAAAAATGTTTTCACAATGTTATTAAAATATCAACATATATCTAAAGAACATTATCATTTACAATGATTTTTCACCTCGTTATTTCACTGTACTTTTTTATTATATTATGATAGCATATAGATAATCATTATAATTTTTTTTTCATTTTTATTAATTTTTTTTTAATATAGAGCTTAAGAAATTAAAAATGTGTCCAACATTTGTGTAAAATCAATCGTTCATTAATATTGTAAACTTTGTACGCGTTTCAGTATAAGTTAGTTGAGACTGGTAAGACTATGGCTCTTTCCATATTGAAAATACACCTTTGTTTGGTTTTGTCATTGATAAATTACATAACTAACAGTAATCATGCAGTAAATTTTTTTATCATACTAATCGATACAAAAGTACATTGTGAGTGTATAAGATGATAGTTGGCTGAAATTTCTCTTACATTAAAGTTGCTATTTTTATAATTGTAAATATATGAGCACGCAACATTAGCCTCCGTTAAATTGTCGATACACACTATGAGTAAAAAACACTCAAACAGCTTACAATTTTCATGGATAAATGTAATAATACAATATTTATTCAATGAATAAGACTTAATCATAATAATCGTGAATGAAGTCCTTACAATCACGATATTTTATCGCGTATCTCTCAGTCGCTAATAATCTGCCTTTTTGAACGCGAATAAATGCAGAAATAAATGTAATATATGGGTACGCAGTCAAGCAGATCGATAAAAAGCTAATAAAATTGTAGAAGATGTATACATTTTTTCTACTCTCACTCAACCCATTCCCTGTTTAGTAGAAAAAAGTACATCCCGCATATTTTGAATAAGTGCATTATCATGTACAATAACAAATCACCCTTGATCGTCAACTACCATATCCACAGTAATTTTCAATTTTTTTTCATCATTTAATAATTTTCATATAATCACACCACGTAACAATATCATATCACGCACCAATCCCCTTAACACTCGTGTATAAAAGTTTCATTGCTGGTACAATCGTCACGCATGTATACTTTTTTGATGTATATATGCATAAGAAAGTGCAAGAAGAAAACAGTGAACAAGCGGCAAAAAAGTGTCATAAAAAATAAATCTGCATTAGACAACAATCATTTATAATGCGTCTTTAGACAAAAGCTTCTTCATTTTTCATCATTATTTAACTTTAATCTGGACATCAACTTTTTAAATCTACCGCGAGCTTAATCCTCTTAATATATAATATCGTAATAAATTGGAAATTATGCGGATTTCAAAATTATCAACCTACCAAGGTTTCATTAATTGTTCAAGTAAAAATCTATCATTACAGATTTGGTGTTCGTTTTACAGCTTATTACACGATGTCTGTTGTTGTTATTGTTGTTGTTGCAATTTCATTTTAGTTCCTCATAAAATACGTGAGATAATAATTTGTATTTTTACGATTGATGATTTCAATTACAAGAAAAAATCCATCTATTTATAAGATGTATAAAAGTATCGTTATGATTAGATGTATAATATATGTAATGAAACACGATAAATGTGTACGTGTATGTTCATCTCGTTCTTAAATGTATTATGTACATGTATTAAGATAAGGGTGCATTTTATATAATGAATATTCCTGATTGTTGAGCTTAAATAATAATTATTGTGCGTGATCACAATACTAGAACTTTTCTACGAGCGCAGAATTTTTTTTCTTTTAGGTCACGGCCCTACTTTTTATAATGATGATTAAATAACCTAATCGAAGTAATATTTTTAACGAACTTGCATTAAATGCGAAATTGTATAACCAGGATAATAAAGTACTATATTACGAGTATTTATTGGAAGTGACGTTACACGGGAACAATTGATTTTTTTCTTTGAAAACTTGAATTAGATTTCTCATTAAATAACAAGTTTGATTATTATTTGTTGCTGTTTCTATAAAGAGTTTTTATATTAAATATTTAATTTGTGTTCCTTTTTTTTATTTATTTAAAAATTTCCATAGCTTGTAGATTTTGATAATGTTTATAGACTATTGTTTATGACAACGATAAAAAAAATTATAGAACTTGAGACAAGTAGTTTTCACAGGTCCTCATAAACACAATTTATCATCTGAAGTTCCCTACTTTTTCAGTTGAAAGTTTTTCATTTAAAAATTTAGTAAATTATTGCGCAATCTGGCATTTTTTTTCAAAACTTTTACTTTCGCAAATGTGTGTAACATTAACTATGTGTGATATATAATAATGCGCATGTTATGTCATTCAAACTTTTACAATGTAATAAGTTATAACTATTCAATTTATTTTTTATTATCCATATCCAAACTTTAACAATATTCTTTTTTGTTTATCACTTTTTTTTTTAAAAAAGAAGAAAACAATGCAACGCATAATTCATCTTCATAAAAATAAAAAAAAAATTCTTTCAACAACCAACTTTTATTTCTTAGTTTAAAATGTAGTATTCCGCTTGCAAAGTGAATGATTATGTGCCAAATCAAGCGCCAATTGACACTAAATATGAGCAGCGTTTTATAAAAAAGTTCAAGTTTATAAAGTATGGCGTCTCATTGAATGTAAGAAAAAGATGATTGCGATGATCACAGTCCGTTAGCTTTCAATACTTTTAGCATTTTTTGTTACTTTTGAACAAATTCAAGCTGGGTTTAAGACAAATATATATTATCCTTAAGGGGTTTTTAACAACAGATTAACAAAAATTTTTGTGCGTAAGATCGGGTTCTTAAATATTTTCAATATAGCATTATTATAAAGAAAAAATATTCCTTTTTTTCTTAGAGCAAAATCACCATGACAATAACTTTAAATAAATACAATATCAAAGCACACGTATTATTAAATTGATTTTTCAACTGCTGTTGTTTGCTTCACTAACGTAAAGTCGTATGATTCTATGAAATGAACGCCATAATATTACTTTTTCCTTAATTGGTCGTGTATTTAGTAAGTTATGTTATACAACTAATTATTTTGGAATTAAATAGTATGTGATTTAGCACAAGTTTGTATATATGAAAAGATTTCAAAAGCGCAGGCTTGTATCAATTATTTGAATTATAGTTTTGATCGAAACGAAATTTTGCATTGGAGAAAATTGAGGAATTCTCAAACTTAAATGTATCGATTGTGCATCGTTAATCTTGTTAGATTATCGAATTCGCTGTTCCGTATCGATAGCGAGTTTGAGATTCTTTCGAGTTTGCTTTTTTAATTTTATAGTTAAGACATAAATTTAATCTGTGATGTTCCCTAGGTAATTGACATGGACGTATTTAAAAATATTATTCCATTTCTATACAGTAAAGTATTTTTCTTAACTTGTCGTGTTGAGAGTCGAGCCATCTGTTCAACTTTTAATAAACTGATTACTATTCTTGAGATTATTTGCAGATTCACAAAATGACTATAATAAGACTAAGTTTAATTTAATTTTTTTATACTATGATTAAATTGAGTTTAAGCGATAAATTCATAAACATACCGACGTTAGATTAGATATCTAGCAACAAAGGCAAAGTAAAAAAAAACATACGCACACAGAATCTTTAGTTTTTTTTCAAATATTTATTGATTTTCTCATAGATACAAAAATAAACCTAAAAAATATTAATCTTATATGAAAAAAAGTATTAAAAAATATAACGAAAAGCGCTTAATTGTAAATTATGATTATCTTAGCGCACGATTCAAAAACTTTTTGAAAATAAAGGAATAAAGATTCAACGATAACTAGTGCCCTTTTAAAATGGACAAATTAATTGACAGTTGCAAGCCGATGGCTTCGACTACAAATATCATGTTTGATTTTAACGATTAAATTGTTGCTGTTATTGTTGTTATTTATTTTTGTTGTTGTTTTCTTGTTGTTTCAGTTGTTTTAAGTTTGTGTATACACTTAAACAGTTGTTTTTTTTTTCTTATAAACTATCACTCTTATCTTCGTTTAACCTATTAAAAAATTACAGTTACATTTATCATGTCATGTTCCCAAGTTAATTTTATCAGTATGCCATTGCAATCGACTAGTTTTATTTTTCATATTTTGTGACTTTTTTTAATGCATTCATATAACACTTTCGTTAGTTTTTTGGAAAGTTTAAAAAAATACGTTTCCCACTCGTCTGACTAATGTGCGCTTTTCAACCTTTTTTTTTGTTGCGCACCTTTACTCTTTTCCTCAATAGCTTAAACAGTATTGGTTATTTTTAATTAAAATTGAGTCGTGTAATAAGTATTCTATTAAATTGCAAAGTTTGTTCAACAACGACTCTATCGCTACTTCAACTTACAGCAAAAATTAATATATGTCGATTAACGTCTCAATTTTCTTTCAAATAAACAACTCCCCCTGAATGCTGAGAAGTATATTTAAATGTAAACCAGGGTTACTATTTATTTTTCAATATAAATCTCAGCTCACTCGATTAAACACATCTATAATTAGTTAATAATTATAGTCATATAATAATGGTAAATCTTATCGATAAAACTATATGTATATTAATATATATTATTTAAGTACATTGTATACAAAGTTAGCAATATATTACGTGGATATGAGTTAGGTTTTTGACGGAACGAATCACGACAATATTTTCAATATCATGTTTTTTTACAGTATGCTGTAATAAAAAATAAATTATTTAAATGTAACTTTAAATCTCACTTTCATAAATTTTTTTCATTTTTTTTTCATTTTTTTTCTTGGTTTCATTTGTGATACCATTCCACGTTCCATTATTACTTCAATAAAAAATATAGTTCACAAGTATAATAGTTAATAGAATAAATTTAACCTAATTGATACTATAGCAATAATAAATACCACAATAAATACTTTATTCGATTAAAAAATTCTCAATATAGTGACTTTGGCGATAAAATTTGTAATAGTTTTTCACGAGTTCACAATAGAAATTTGACGCATTCCGTCTTGACAAACAACAAAATAGTTCAAGTTATGCTCTCATAAATGATGAAGAACTAATATATAATAGTACAATAATTCAATCACCTTAAAAATTATTAATAGTATTTAAGACCAAAAATTGTATAATATAATTGTAATAATAAATATAATAATATTAATAATGGTAATAATGATAAATAATAGTAAATAAATGACACAAGTATCATTTATTCAAGCTTAAAAGCCTACTAACTACTCACAATCACCACTAATTAAAGTTTACAATCGCTTACACTAATGTTGATGTTTGTGAGTGTATACATTTTGTTCTTGGATTAATGGAAATATTTAAAATTCTACTCAATGCCAAAAAAATGGCGAAAGAATTATCCAAGTGGCCATGACTAGATAATTGGTTTTCATTTTTTTAATATAAAAATAATATCATAATTTTCATGACGTTGATGACCATGATGATGTTAACAATAATAATAATAATGACCATGACAAAGATGATGAAAACTTCAAAAACTTATTTAAATCTTTCAACAAGATGGTGCAAGTCACCAAGACCTTTAAAATTATCTGATGGATAAAAAAAATCAAATTTTTTTACTCTACACAATAACGTAGCAAGCTAATAAGATTTTTAATTTTATTTTTACTTTCAATAAAAGTGTATGCCTTATTTTATATAATTAGAATTATACGTCGAAATAAAAATTACTTCGCAATAATCTTCATCGGGATTTGACTCATCACTTGGAACCAAGTAAAATCAAGTCGAGAAGTGAGCTTTTCTGCTCGAGTGATGTATAGAGAGATGTTTATCCACTCGTTCTCGATTACTTTTTGCTCCATCTGAATATGCGAGCTCCTAATGCGATAGCCTAATAACTTTCATAGTTATCGTCGAAACAAAACTACTTATTTTTTATTATTTAAATTTTTATCACTTTTACTTTTTTCTTCTCAACGTACATGCGAAACAGTTTCCGGAGTTCTACGATTGATGATAATTGTTAATTGAATTATTTGACTCATCAAAAAATGCCTACATCTGTACAACACTTTCTTTACAAGTGTGAAGTTTAACATTTGCGAATGAACTTTTGTTCTCTAGAATATCAACTTTGAAAGATCCCTTTTTTTCACTAGCACATGTTTAACCGTTTAACTATTGTCGTTTTCTTATGTTTAGAATTCTCTCGATAGGTGCAGGAGAGGTTCGAATTGAAAAAGGACAGAATCGTGTCGTTTCAGAACCCAAAAAATGTCTTCTTTTTTTTTCTTTGTGTTACGACTAATAGCTTCGTGCATCAATATTCAATGTACAATGAGAGTAGTACGCTCGAGTGAAAAATTGTTAACTATTCAACAGTAAAATTCAACGAATATTTTTGCCTCCCCTTAGCTTTCTTCACATTTTGTTCGTGATTTACTCAGATCCATGGACGGATCGGTTTTCCGCGTGTCATATGATTATCATATATAAATCGAGATTGATCACACACAATTCAAGTCATGTTTGGAGTCAATTCAAATTAATCGAGCTGAATACACGCGATCGACCGATATACACAAGTCCAAGATGCGTAGACATTTATATAGAATCATACAACACCAAATTCAAAGAGTTAACTATTTTTATAATTTGATTTCTCAGTCTTATCAGGAAATAATGTTTGAAATCATGCAAAATATTGATAATTTGTTCTTTTCGCTAAGATGGTCGCACGAATCATTTTCATAGATTTTTTTACATGACTTTTAATAAAACCTAAAAACTTTTTGATCAATTCGATGTTCTACTTCGTCAGTGAATACTCAGATCTTGAAGATTTTTTATTTAGTAAGACGACAATTCCATTTCTTTTATTATGGATTTGAAAATTGTTTAAAATCGAATGGTACACGGTCCCGGTTTTATGGATTTTCTCATCTACAGTAGTTATGCACACGTTAGCTCATAAAGTATATAGATTGATTAATCTTATTTATCATTGTTACATCCGTCAATCACAAGATTGTTTATATGTATAAGAGTTCAACGAAAATATGAAAGTTTTATATGATGCACAAGCAAAAAATGCACACAACTCATGCATTTTATTATTTAATCATTTTTCGAAATTATACTCTTATTTTTTAATAATAAATAATTCTTAACGTCATTACAGAATATAGATATCATGTATGTATATAATATAGTTTGCCTTCCTTAATCCTTAACCATTCTTTGAAATTTGTTTGGCGTGTATTTTTCTGTCATTCTTTAACTACAATAGGCATGCAACAATGTTTTAATGTACCAAGTATTTATCATTATTAATATATATTTTTTTCTCAATGATTAGTTAAAAATAGTAATCAACTATGCAAATCCTCACATGTTTTCATTTTTCATGTCAATTGTCCCACACTAATCAATTACTTCGCCATCGGTCATATAACATCAAAATTGGGCCCGGGAAGAATAATGTGCACTATCATTTTCTCCTTATTTTTTTTTTAAATCGCCAACGAAATATCTAATTCGTTGACGATTCGTTTCAAAAATCACCAACAAGAGATCTTGTGATTTCTGTATTGGAGTGTACCTTTGAGTCTCCTTTTCTAAGAATGAACGATCGAAAATATTTTTGCTTTTAGCGAGAGAAGATAGAGAAAATAAGAACCTGCGCTGCTCGCCGTTTCATCAAAGTTTCTTATCGAAGGTACAAAAATATATATCTTATATACGCCCAATATTTTATTTGAAAATGCTCATTCCTTGAAGGATTTTACGAGAGGAAAGGATTAAACTGTAACTTTTAGAAAATTTTTTCGTAATAGATCTTATTCAGCCGAATATTTCGATGAAAATATTTTCTTTCTTTTCTCGTTCTCTCATCATCGCACCTTCTTTTTATTTTGCCGATGCACGATTTTCGAAGTGACTATCATTATTTAATTTTTAATTCTTCATGTTAAGGACTACAGAAGAGTATATTTCACGCGTGTGTGTCAAACCAGATTGAAGAATCGTTTCCCCGCTTTTTAGTACTTTTATATACTAAATATTATTATTCAATATACGTATCAATGCCGTTTCGCGACTAGCATTTTCTTATCACCAATTCGTGCTTTTATAACTTGCAACGTTTTTTCATGCATTATAATAGCAATATTATTATTAGTATTATTAGTATTATTATTATTATTATTATTATTATTATTATTATTATTATTATTATAAGTATTATTACTATTGATGCAGTTTTAAACTAATTCAAAGATTATTTAGATGGTCTTTTATTGACAACAAAGTTTTGGACATTGCCAAGGGGGGTAGGTGAACAACGTCCTGTTATTATTATCGACTATTTAACGCTCGCTACGGTTCGCTGGGATTTAAAATTCTCAAACTAAAGTATGCAATTTTTTATATGTTTAATTTTGAAGCATCGCAAAGCTTGCATAACTGATATGTTAGAAAACGCGTACAATTTTAATAATAGAGAGAGTTTAGAAACTCGTGGTCAATTTCTTTCGGTCGATACATAGTTGGGTAAACAAACCGAGAGTATTGTCAAAAGGAGCGTGTTTAAACTAATTTTTATACCAGTCTTACGTTTAAGATTTTTTTACCGATCTCATGATATGTTAACGTAAATATTTGGTTCACGTATATGCGCACAAACCATTAAAAGCCCAAGAGAGATTGCGAAAACAACTTCAACATCAAGTTATGCTCAACGCTTGCGTTAAATTTTTCATATCTTACACGTAATAATAATATTTATATTATAATTTTTTTTATATATATCATATCGTATATATAATAACAGCATGGAGATTCGTCAACACCTGGCGATCGTCTCATTCAGTGTCGTAAAAAATTATATATCTGTAAGAACATTTCACAATCGTAAACGAACAATAATCGGGCCCCGAAGCTCGACAAGTGCTCATCGAATTTCCATACGCTAACCGTTTTATTTCATCAGAACTTAACTTTTTATTTATATTATATAAAATATTCCCTTCGTCGCGTCTCTCGATTAAAAGTTAATGATTAGTTCCTTCTATGTACTTTAATGCATATATAATGCACAAATATATATTTTACAGTATAATAATTCATATAATGTAAACATTATGTCATTGTATACTAAAATACAGTTTAGAAGTAAGAATTGAGAAAAAAACGTTGCGACTGCCCTTTAGGTGAGTTATTTCAGTGAATTCGGAACTTGGAATATACTGAATTTTTATGTGACGATAAAACCTTGCTATTGCAGTTTCAATCGTCCAAATCTGTGCTAATATGTCTGCAGACACCTTCCAAATCACTCGAAGGCTGCTGAGACAGTTTGTGGCACATTAAAGTGTATAATAGCTAATACATTGTTTGAAAGGCCTGGATCTCAAGGCTGACAAATCGTTTCCACATTCTTATCGCTCGTGAACTTTTATGTCCATTTTTTCATTATAAACATACGATTTTACGACAGTACTGAATCAATGAAAAGTGTTTTTTTATTTTTAACGATTATTGATCTCATTTCTTGGACCCTTTGAACTTTGAAGTGTGATTGATACACCACCAAAATAAAGCTATTTTTAGTATCACGAGAAAGAGAAAAAATGAGCCAGTTATAAAAATGTATAAGCTTGTGATGTTTGATTGGCGACGAGATCCAGAACTTGCATTTCTTAATTACATTCTTTTTTTTTTAGTCGTGATACACTTTTCTTTGCTCGAAAACTTTTCAAGACTAGCATGAGAATAAAATATAATACTACACACAAGCACACACACACACACAGGATCATTGGAAATACTTCGTGCATCTGTTGGAACGAGAATTTCGTAACATACTTGTATAAGGGTAGGTCAGGAGGAAGGTATGTGAAATAAATAATAATGATGGGCAAGGAGGCAAAAGTATAAATGTAAAATAAAAAACTCAGATAAAGTAATATTTTTGAACTGGAAATATTATTAAAAAGCATTTACAACAAAAAAATAACTAAAAAACAAACAAAAATACGCTTTACATTTAAATTAAGAACAATTGACGAGGAGAAGTCGATAGAGTCTCGTATCGTTTTAAAAAATAATAATAACATAACAAACCATTACAAAAAAAGAGAGACAGAGCAATAATAGTACATAATATTAATAATAATCATAGTACAATAAACGAATAGTCATTATTTATATTTATGATTTCCATAGTTTCTGCACTACGGCTTTTCACAAAGAATGTCATTTATCACTTGAAATTTGGTCACGTTTGCGTTTAAACGGTTAAATTGGAATTATTGATTTAGTCTTTCTGCGCTCATTAGAGCTCAAGTTTGAAGCACGTACATACGTAATATTTACATCATAAAACGCTTATGCATTAACTTCGGCGAGCATAAGATTTTTATATCGGCAAGAATAGTACGTTATGAAGTTGTGTAAGTGTAATGGACAATCATCAATGCTACGCGACTAATTATATCATAAATTTATCAGGTGTGAAAACCATTCGTATGTATTGCAATACTTTATATTCTTTTCGTAAATCGGGCTCTCTTTCAGTCATTATTTTTGTGCAATTCACTAGTATTTAAAAATAATAATAATGATAATAAAAATAAATAATATAATAATAAATAATAATATTAATAATAATAATAATAATAATAATAAATATTAATAATAATATAATAAGAATACGCTCAACGATAGATTTACTTGTGTTTGAACTTGCACATAATTAGAAGTAAAAAGTCTGTAAGAGATTACGCAAGTACCAAAAAATTCTCTTTGTGCATACATTTGTACAATGGATCGTAATAGACACAATGTCTGTTTACTTTTAACATTTTGAGAGAATACTATTACGAGGTAAATCAAATATTTCAATATATGAACTGACATATCACGTCAAGCTTACTTAGTCAAACATCAGTTCAAGTACGATAAATGCTAGTTATAATCATGTAAAATTTTTAATAATGCATTGTAATGCGATAGAGATGCTAATCTGAAGTTGTTACTAGTTTTAACTATCGAGCTTCGCTTTAACAAAACAAATCGTTCGGTCGAAAATAATTAAGTACAGCAGCTACGCAGAATTCAATTTCAATTGGTACAATAATAATTGCATTTCAAATGTCTGAGAGAATGAAAAAAATTATTTAAAATTTTGCTCGAATGTCGAAACAAAGTTCAAGCCACTTCAACCAATCCATTTTTTCCTAAAACAATTGAAATTGAATTTTCAGGGCAATTAAAAATCACAATAATATAAACTTTCGGCGCAAAATTTAGTACGCTATCAAATTTTCATTCTCTCAGAAAAATAATTTAATCGATTAAAAGGTATTATATTCGATCGAATGAGTAGCAAAAATTGATAGCTAAAACTGACAAACTTCATGAGACTAGTCACCTCTTCGCCGGCAAGGGCAGTGATATTAAAATTTGAATATGATGAAACAAAAAACAGCCAAGCACATGCAAAATATCATCGTCTAGCGACTTATCATTCAACAATTAACAACATTTTATAATAGTCACGTACGCAACAAAGATGTTTCATTGTATTTAAAATTTCATTCAAGAGTCCAATCAACGAAGCTAACGCTTGTATAATGTTATCGGTGGAAAATTTAAAACAAAACAATTTATGTACCACGTTTATGTATGCATGTTGGAGACTCGTGCACTCAAACTACAATCAATAAGTTTTTTATTGCAACCTATTTCGTAAAATACGCATGATATTAAGTCGAGGTAGTGAAAAACAAAATTCAAGAAACATGAATGGAAAGATAAACAAAAACTATTATAAAACACAAATATACGAAACAAAAGTAAGGAAAATACCTAGATAATAGTCAAAAACTAAAAATACGTTCGAGAAGATTACAAAATTTGTAAACTCGTGTAAATGAGACAAAATTTATCATTTTTTTACAAATCTCAATCGTTACTTGGATTACAGCTCAAACTGATAAATTGATAGTATTAATAAAAAGTTCATTATTTGTTGTAAATAAAAATAATAATTGATAATAACTAATTAATAATCTATTTAATTATGAAGATAAACACAACAGATTCTACGAGAAAATAAGTTCAGCAAGCCTTACTGAGTGTATCAGCTGCGCGGATTTCGCTCTTTTCGCCAACACTTTTACACTTGAACGCTTGTAATATAGGAAATGCAAGTTAATCTCGCCATTTTTCGTGAAATGCGCGAAAAATGAATAAAATAAATTATGTCAGAGCAAAAAGTTTTGCATCCATTTGTATAAGATTGTAAATTTTTTCTAACTAAACAACCTAAATTAAATGAGATTACATTTTCATAAATGATACCAAATAATATTGTCAACTTTGAACCGGCATATAATACTGGAAGTTATGGGTAGTTTGCTTTACCTCGTTATAATCCAAATAGACGCGTCCAATGCTTAACTTAAGTTCACCTTAAATTATATCCCAAGTCTCATGTCTGCATTACTTTTTATTTTTGAGTTTTGAATCTTTACACTCAAATGAAAACAAATGTTCAACTCTTTGATTTGAGTGCACTTTGTTTGCTGTCATTTTTTATCGATGCAAATTTAGTATTCAAAATACTTTTAAACTTTATCGCATCGTTATTTTTTACGGTATATACGAAACGATTTCTTAAATTTAAAAATATATATTTATATACATATTTAATACGCAAAGGACTCTGATCAAAGACACTTGATTGATACAAACATGAAACATTAGGATAGAATATACAAGACAAATATGAAGCAAAACAAACGATCCCATCTCATGAGCTGGGTTTGTCACAATTATTAAGTAAAAAACTTGAATTTAATTGAAAAATTTAAGTATACGATAACATAGCATTAATTTTCGACGGAAATCCTGAATTTGAATAATTCAAATTTTTTTACTCTTTTCTATTCAGTCATTAAAACTGCTCTATATGCAGTCATCGTATGGTAGAATGTTAATTCAAAAATCAAAATTATAAAACATTGTTAACTAGCATTTGATGTAAATCAGTAATAGTAATAATAAATAACGAGAAAGTTCATTTCATTTGTGTAAGCTCATTCCAGCCCATCATTGTGTGAGAGTAAATGAAAGAAATGAGATAAAACTAACCGACTAAATTAAGAATATACGCGTAAGATATCACTATTTTTATACTCCTTCGTGTCATTACAATAGCAATTATATTTATAATAATCAAGATATTAATAGCAATAATAATAATTATAGTAATAATCGAAGTAAGTAATAAAATATAATCTATTTAAAAGTAACTAATAACTAATTATAATGGTCATTTGTATCGTTAATAAAAAGGGCGACAATATTTAAAAGTTGAAATGACCCATTGTGTAGACAAATTTTAGACTACTTCACAATAACGGCTACTTTTATAAAAATAATACAGGCATCTTACCCCTTTAATCATTGAGCCATAAACGATGCGTGTCAGGTCTTCAAAACTTGTAAATTTTTTCAACCTTTTATAGAACAATACGATAAATCAGACGACATAAACTTGTCTTCGAAACATGAGAATCGAAAAAAATCAATCATAATACCTAAACAATTATCAACAAAGTAAAGCTACCCTGAACAACGAACTGAAAAATTGGTTCGTTTTACGCCATTTATCAACATTTTCAATAAAATGTCTCATGAACATTAAATACGTTTTTGACTGTGGACAATCAATGTTGTTTTTTCGAATGATCAAACGCGCCTTGAATACGTAGTCAAGTTGTCAACAGAGTGTAATAGAAAAAAAAATAAAATAAAACATACAAATTATATAATACATAAAAACTCACAATTATAAAGTTAATCAATAATGGGATGATGAAAATGCAAGAAATTTTAACAAATGTATTGAAGTTCAATACATACAACACTTGTCGAATGGATGCTTGGAAATAACACGACATTGGATAAAGTTGGGTGAAAGGGAAGTACAAAAAGTATAAAAAATAGGATTCAGATGAATAATAGTAAAGGGAAAGTGACTAGCGGTGGCGAGCTCTACAACTAAACAACAACAGTATTTTTTAGCTTATAACAACATTAACAAGAGTAAGTTTTGTCGCACGTCTTCATTAAATTTTTTATCCTAGTTTCATGCCTTTTGAGCAACGTAACAAATAGGGATTCTTTTTTATCAATTTCTCGCAGCGACACTTTCCTTAATTATCCGATGTGTTGTCTATCTCTCATCTCGCAGAAAGATTTTTCGAGATACATTTACGAAACATAAGAAGAGTTCGAAATCATACAATATTTTCCAAGCTCCACGCAGAGTAGAATGACTTCTGGAATTTCCCTTCGCCTTGACCTTCTTGTCATAGGGTTGCGAGAGAACGCGTGCGCTCGCATAAGCACACAACTTTATATCTATAGAAGAGGGGTTTACAGCGGAGAAACGATAAGCGCATACACACACATACACACACACACGTGAATCAGCTGACTTTAATATTTTTCATCTTCTATAGCTAATCTTCACACGGCATCGCAATAAACGACGTCTCACTTCTCTTCTTTCTTCTTGTTGTTATGACACTTGTAAAATAGAGCGAATCATCGTCGTGACGTGGGGCGTGACTCTAAATACCAATTGGCGGTACTTGTACGTATCGGTAAATGTAGAGTCGATAATCTTTGCTAGCCAATACGACGCTGCCGTCATCCATGAGAGCCACATCGAAGCACTGGGCGTGTTTGACTTTGCTTTCAAGAGCCGATACCAGTTGTCCATCTTGAGTGAATATGGTTAGATTGAAGTTGTTGTGATTATCAGCAATGAGGATCTCTCCAGCTCCGTTGATGCCAACGCCGATGGGGTAGTTGGTTATGCCTTCGCCTCCGATTTGTCGCAAATAGGCGCCTTCGTAATCGAACACCTTGACGCAGTGAGCGCGATTGTCGCTGATGAAGATCTCTTGCTTATCGTTGACCACTACGCCATTGGGGAATTCGAGGTGCTTCGAGCAGCCGAACTTTTGCAAGACGTTGCCGGCTTGGTCGAAGATAATGACTCGCATGACTTTGCACTCGACCACGACGATACGTCCCTTGGAATCAACGGTAACTCCGCGGGGATGCTGCAGGATGTTCGCACCGAATTTACGCACAAACTGTCCGTACTGATTGTAAATTTGAATTTGATGCGTGGGCGAGCGCTCGGTCACAATAATGTCGCCGGAAGTGCGAACTACAGCCACGCGATTCGGGTAGAGCAATTGTCCATCGCGCTTGCCGCACTCTCCAAACTGGAACTTGAAACGTCCTTCCTTGTCAAAAATCTGAATCCTATGATTGTTCGTGTCCGCCACTATGATATCGTTTTGAGCGTTGACAGCCACTCCGGAAGGCTCGGTGAACTGTCCTTCCATCACGCCGAACTCACCAAACTTGCAGTGATAGATCATTTTCTGTCGTTTGATTTGCGATTTGAGCGGGAATATGGCCGTCGGTGGTATGAGCTTGGAGGTGAGATCGAGCACCGAGTCTCCAGGTGCGCCTTGAGCGTTGACAGCGGTAATCGCTGGGACGGGGAAATGGTCTGCCGAGTTGACGGACACTTGGTAGCTGTCGCTACTGCCGTTGCTCCACTTCTCGTAGGGGTTGTTCATTCCGTTGATATTGAGGTCGCTGATGCTCGTAGAGAAAGGCCCCAAACTGTTGGCCGAAGAAAATCGCTTGGATATAACGCAACCGGCGTTCTCGAAGGGCGACGGCGAGGTGCTGGAGTTGCAGTTCGAGCCGGACGAGATGAGGCCGTTGCTGTAAGGTCGATCGAGGAGCAGACCGCCCAGAGAGCCGGAACTTCCGGGACCGCTACTGGCGTTGCTACTGTTGCCAATGCTGCTGCCCGTGCTGCTGAGAGCCGTAGGCCTGGCGATCGGCGGCTGCTTGTTCTGCGGCGCTGAGTTGGCTTCGCTGCTGCTGCGTACGTAGCCAAAAGTGTTCCTCACACCGACCTGGATGGCCTGATAATTGCTGACGAACTCGAGATCGGCGGCCTGGCTGTTAATATCTGGATTGTAGCTGAGCATGAGCTGGAGCTTGGCGTCGAGGAGCTTCTTGACCATGAGCACCTCCGTGGGCGTGGTGTACTTGGTGAGGCGATCAACGAACTCGCAGGTCTGCTGCATCTTGTCGGCCATGTCGTTGGCTTTCTGAGTGAGCACGCTCAAGGATATCTGCTTGGCCGAGAATATGCTCTCGAGCTCTTTGAGCAGCTCCTGCTTGCGCTCCTCGAGCATCGAGCGGTAAAACTGGAAGGTGTCGTTGATCTCGTTCTGGGCCTTGTGGTACTGGACCTGGAGCCGAGCGGCCCCGTGGTCGGCGGTCTTCACTGCTGCCCTGACCTCGTTCGCCTTGGATCGGCACTCCTGTACGGTTCTCGCTATGATCTCGAGCTGCTGGGGCCCGATGTCGGCGATGCTCGCGTAGTCGTGCATGGGACTGGAGTGATCGGAGCCGGTGCACTCCTTACAGATGGGCACCGAGCACGTACGACAGAAGTACTTGAGGACCTCGCTCTTGTGTCGGCTGCAGAGCAGCACCTTCTCGCCGTTACTGCCGCCGCCGCCGTTGATGAGGAGCGATGTGGTGCCGCTCACGAGACTCTGGACGACGTTGTTGGTGGCCTGTGAGCCGATTTGCTTGCCGGAATTGTTGTCCTGGCCGTTACTGCTTACCACCTGCTGCTGTTGCTGGCCATTGTTGAGACCGGCGTTGTTGCTGGACTCGTTCTGGCCGCCAGGTGAGTTGCCAGGATTGTTACCTGAAATCTTGGAGTCGCCGAGGTTGAGGACCCGGTGGCCCTCGAAGCAGTGCATGAACTGGTGAGCCATCACGCAGTTGGGACAGAGAAAGTTGGCGCAGTCGAAGCAACGCGCTACCGCGTCGGACTCGTTGGACTTGCAGCCGGTGCAGCGTATGCCGCCGTTAATGGTCGTGGCGAGATTCGGGGGCGAGCCGCTGTTGCCGTTCAGCAGCTGCGAGTTGTTGTTGTTGTTGTTGTGGTGGTTGTTGCTGTTGCTGTGGTTGCTGTTGTTGCCGCTACTACCGTTCTGGCTGTTGCCGTTGTGATTGTTAACGCCGCTGCTGCCCAAGTGGCCGTTGGAGGTCGTGGTCGTGGACGAGTTGGACGAGAGGCTGCTTGCGCCGGCGCTGCTGCTACCACCGCGGCAGCGTGGACAGGGGGTGTCTCCGGCTTGCTTGTTGAGGGGTGCGTCGAGGCAGAGGTCGCAGCTGTCGACGTCGCCGATTGCTGAATCGCTCGCCGGTGGCGAACTGCCGCTCACCGTCAGCGGTGACAAGGAGGCCAATGAGCCGAGTGAATTAGCACGCGATTCCAGCGATGGTGTCGGCGAGGCCATCTTCAGTCAACCGGCATTCCTGCAGATAATCAAACAAAAAATACCATTAGTACATTTGTTTATTTATTATTTTTAAATTATTTTCTGTAAAATGTATGTATATCGGTAAATTATCCAACACGTTGAATACAAATTATAGATATAGGCAGTACAAACTAACATACTTGTCTCAAGGCTTAGTTGATTGAAAACTTCGATCATCGCAGTATTATTACGAATTTACCCAGCAGAAGGAATTCAATGGTTCAGTGACTTTGAAACGACGAAATTTGGTTGAAGGCGCATGTTACAGTATATACTGGATTTCGCCGAGCCCAGATTTACGAACGGTATCAAAGTTCGCGATGCGAACGTGATCGCGCGCGCGCGCGCAGAACAAAGGAAATTGTCAGTCGCGTACACGACTATGCTCGTAAATGCAGGATATGATAGTCGTGTGTCGAGGAGCTTGGTGAATTTCTCGCACAAACGCGCCCGTGAACCCACGCGTGTATAGCGTATACTGAACCGAGTAGAACGGATGCATCGAGTACGCGTGTAGGTGGTGATAATGTTTGACTATGGGTATTCTCAGTTTTCTCGAAAAAATCATCTGAGAAAATAATTACTCAGAAATTTTGAAAGATCACTCTCCGTCTGGCTTCTGTCGTGCACTGACATAGCAGCAGCTCATTCACGTCGCTACGCGTGATCTTGGCAGACGGCGCTCTATACACCTACGCAATGCTACGGAGTAAAGACTACTTTCTTTTCGATTCTCGAATCGATCGGGCTGCAATTATAAACGATTCTCTCGCGTTACGCTTCTCTATTTACATATATCAAGTTATAGAGCTCTTTTTTCCGGCAATTATGCTGGTTCGGCATTTTCGGAGTCTCTCTTGTGTCCGATCCATTACTCGCGCGCCTTACACGTATATAATCCCCCATTATAGACTCGAACGTAGACGAGAAATGCAGCTAAACGCGCGCTCGCGCGGCTTTGAAAAGACCCGCGCAGCGAGATTTCGACGCGTCATTAGCCGGCGCGCTTTATTAAATTCCACGATGATGATGATGATCTCTCTCGCCGCAAACACAAACACGCCGCGCGTCTACCGAAGATTCTTTGAATCGCGGTGCCGTGATTGGAAATCTTTTCAATGCTTCACATACACGACTGGAGAATATACACTCGGTTTAGTTCATTTTCAGTTTCGGTTCGTTATATATATATATATTATTATAGTGTGACAGCTCCGATCGCCGATCGCTCCGTTCAGGGGCGTCGTCTGCAGGCTCTCGCGCGCTTTTATTTACGTCACGCAAGAGCCGGTGCGTGCTCGCGCGCGTCAATGCTCCTTCCTTTTGTGTATCTTACACCGGCGCGCAATGACTAATGACGAATCTCTGCGCCAAATAGAATACCTCGTGCGATCTGTACTCGAAAAATTTCTCGACGGCTAGGGTACTTTCTTTCGAGTAGTAGTATATTTGTGTACATCATAACGAGAAGCCCACTCTCGCGGTTAAATATTACAGATATATATAGCAGCGCGTCTCGGAAGCCGAAGATTGACGCAGTCGAGCGCGCGCGCGCGTTCAACACACAAGAAGGCTGGCCAGAGTGCCAAACAGAGTGAGTGCCGCTGCTTGCTGCTGCTGGAACAGCGCCTATAATACGGCCGACCTTAGTCTGGTTATATTCGCTCTCTCGCTCGTTTCGCTCGTTCGTTCGTTCGCGCCCAAAGCCAACGTACATATGCGCACGCACAAAGAACGGCTGGTCGACTGCTGTATACGAGTGCGAGAGCGAGCGAGAAAGAGAAAGCAACGAGCATCTGTGCGTATAAACCACACAACGACGACGACTCGCACACAGACACACACGAGTACGTATACCTATGCAGTGTACAGCAGAGAGTGACGAATATACATGTATGCGTGCCGTATACTGTATATATAGCCAACAACCACCCCTCAAAGCCGACGTGTAGTCGTTCGTTCGTTCGTTCGTTCGTCGTCGTCGTCGTATATACCGCCGATCGATGAGACAAGCTAGTCAGCTCTCTCGCACACTTTGCAACCACCGAAGCTTGTGTGTATTTTAATGCTTTTGTCTTTATTACATTCATTATTTTATCGTCGCGCAGGATTTTCCTTTTTTCGCGCAATTGCCCTTGTACCGCGTCGCCGCTCATCAGAGTGGCAGCAACGGAAAATTTCGAGCGCAATTTTCGACGAGGGGCAAATAATAATTTTGTACGCTACACTCGTTTGTCGGCTTTATATTATATTTGTATTTTCTCGCCGATAGCGCAAATGTCAAACGCTGACAAACGTTCGCGCTGCGAGCAGACAAAGGGAGACGCGTCGAATCCGCGTCTTTATTACCGGCTTGATTCAATCGTGTTAATCGAAAATGGTATAAAATTATAGCGCTCTCGCGTTTCGAAGCCGCTCATCCTACGATTCGACAAGGTTCTCGTTCGTCCTGTTGTCTGCGCGCACACACACACACACACATACATTTACACACACACGCTCGTATAAAAGAAGCGCGTACTATACACTACGTCGTCGTCGTCGAAAATGAATTCGCCGAGAGCAAAATTTTTGAAGGCCTCACCTCGATTCTTACAATCGTCCTGTTTCTGTTGAGTATCGTGGCCCTGTTACGTTCTTTTATCTCCTTGTTATCCGGGGGTGTATATCTATCAACGAACAAATACCCCACAGCACACGCACACACTGTAGAAAAAATGTTCAACTATATATATTTTTTTCTTATTATTATAACTCGCGCACACAGCACAAACTCACACTGGAAACAGTTGTAACAATTGGCAAACAACGGGGAAATAACAATCGACTGCTGCTGTGGTGCAGGCTCAACAGGCAAACGGCCAATTCACTCGACACATGTATAATAATAATGTGGTGCGCTTGTGTGTGTGTGTGTGTTTTACAGGAGAGCGTATATAGCGCAAAAATTGAAACAAATGACGCTGCCGCCGTCGACGAGAGGAGAAGAGGGCTCGCTCACACACACACACGTACACACGATCACAGGTTTTATTGCTGCTGCTGTATAAGATGCCGCTCGACACACAAACTGCAAAACCTCATTTTTCCAGGATACGCTTTCCAATAATAACTGCCACAAGCGATTCAATAATAAACGTCGCCTTTTACGTTAACAAACAAACACAACACACATAATACAACACTCTCGTCGTCGGGTATCACACTCGGGCAGAGAGAGGCAACTTCGGGCTTGACGCCGGTACGAGCGACTCGACGGAACTGGCCGCGCGACGCTGCCTCAGTACCTTAACCCCGCCACTCGCTACTCGCGCTGCTTCTCTCTCTCTCTCTCTCACACACTCTTTCTCCCTATCCTATAATATATATATAGCAATATAACACGAGTCGCGAGCCGGAGAGCGAGTCTCTGTGTAGTGTCGTGTGTGCGTGCGTCGATGTATATGTCTGTAGTGTATGTATATATTATACACGCACAGCAGCAGACCGACAAAAACATACGGCGAATTCGATGCGTGTATACAGATATAGTATATAGCATGCGGTGCAGCGAGCAGCGCAACTGCCGCCGCCGCCGCGGCACTTGGGTTCAGCCGTCTTTTCCCCGTCTCTGCCCCTTCTCTCTCTCTCTCTCTCTCTCTTGCTGCTCGGCACGGCTATATAACATATACAGCTCTACACACAGCTCGCTTTCGCACACACATGTCAGGCATTTGGAAGTGCGTGTGCCCCTGCTGTAGAGACTGCCGCCGGCAGCAACTGCTGCCTCGTCGAGCGTAGAGAGAGCACGTTATGCTGTACGTGCTGCGATATATAGATATATCTATCCACCCGAGCCGCTACCCCTATGAGCCGGTAAAGTTACCTTTTCCTCCCTTTTTCGCACTTGGAGATATATATATATATAAAATATATCCCCTCCATTGCCACCCCGGCCAATTTCCGAAGGGGCTGCGTTGATGTTGACGACGACGAGTACGAGTACGACTACGTATACGGCGCGTATACCGAAAGAGGGAGAGAGAGAAAACGATAAATGCGCCGACGAGAAAGAATATTATTATTATATATAAAACGAAATGCGTGCGCCCGTTTTATACTTTACACATACATATATAAGTCTGCATGTACTTACTGTCACGCTCGTAATACGGCATTTACACGAGAGTCGCAAAAGTTCTCGAAAGAACGTCCTACGCTATAAAATAATGATTATTTACGTTTTTAATTTGCAAGACAATACATGCGATGATCGCATGCTATAGAGAGACTCATATAGAGCCTCGACAGAATGCCAATCCGCGCGATGTCATATCGAATCGACGCAATTCCACCCAACTATCCGATGCATCGTATTTCGATGTCAAAACTGATTTGTCAAGTATTAAATGTAATAAATGTGTACGCTCCCGTTACAACAGGAATGACAATCGTTGAAAATAATCCCTAGCGATAAGAGGCAAAACGATTATTCGATTTATAAGCGAAAATATCATCTCCTCGAGCTCTAATTTTCATACGAGTTCGAGCGTACACTGAAGTGAATACATTTCGGAGCGCATCATCGAAACTCGGGGGATGAACTAAAAAAAGGCTCGCAAGCTGCTGCTCTGTGTTCGTGCAGTATAATATGCGACGATAGACAAAGAAAACTGCAGAGCGCTCGACGAGAGGGCGCTGCTCCCTGCTCCCGCGCGTATAAACAATAACAATGGTTTCGACATCGCGGAATTTTAAATGTTTTTTCACGAAGAAAGAAGATATGACGCACTGTCAGTTTGACAGTTGGTTTCCCACTCATTAAAGAAAGCGACTAAATCGTTGACTACATTTGATTCATTCATTTTCAGTTTTGAAGAAAAACGGAAAGGGGGATGAGTAATCGATCGAGACTTTTGTACCTGCCGTTTATACGCTTTCACCGTCTGTGTATAACATACAGTGGCTACACTTGAAGTGGCGGTTTTTCCCGCACGTATTACAACACGCACGCAGCTTCGCCACCGGACGAAGAGCACAGCCCGTGCAATTTTGTGCATTCCGCGGTATAATCGCGGTGCAGTCATCGCTGCAGTCAAAAGCATATATAGCAGCAAAAGCAGATGGAAACGGGCGCGCTCGCAGACGCGCCTGCGCCGGCAACGCCGGCACCGCTATATATATGTGTGTATAAATATACATATATGTATATTTATACATGGAGGTGTACACAAACAGACGTACATATACATACTATATGTATAGTGGCTGCTGCTCGTCGTCGTTGTCGCGCGCGCAGTCGAGCCAGGCCGCACGAGCCAGCACGAGCGCGAGCGAGGTAGCACACACAGCACACGGCACAGGCACAGCCGTTGCCGCCGCCGCTGCTTCTGCTGTTCGAGCGCGCAGCGGAGAGCCAACAAGTAGCCAGACCTTGAAAGCCCCCATGGCCGCGCTCTCGCTTCGCGCGCCCACACCTATATAAGCGCGTCGCGCCACCGCCGGCCTGCTACGTGTGTTGTATGTGTGCGTTGTGCTCCGAGTTTTGTATACGCTATATAAGTATATAATACGTAAAGCACAGCAACAGCAGCAGCAGCAGCAGCAGCTTCGTCTTTTCTTACATGCATAAAGAGATATGCTGCTCTTCTCGCGAGCTTTCGGCTTATACGTATTATATCCGCCAAAAATCGGCAGGGCGTCTCCCCCGCTGTAATAATGATTAAATTTTGCTCTCGTCTCCCTTTCGCGCAGATCCATTATCTCTCGAGGATATACACGCATGTAAGCTTTTACATATAAGAAACCAGCAGCAGCAGCAGGTATAAGCTACATTCGTGTACTTTAAGCGCGCAACAACGAACGTAGACGAACGTACGCATACGAACGAACGAACGACGAGCGTCTCGTCACAGTCGTCGGCCGTCGCTATGGCAGCGGAGCGAAGCGCGCCTATATAGCTTCATATATACCCGCTTTGCTGCTGCTCCTGCGGCTGCTCCTGGCTGTGTGCTGCTACCACTACTACTGCTGCTACAACTACCCAACTCGCTTTGGTACGTTTCACCATGTACATATATCCCACTTTGCTGCTGGACTGGCCAGACTGGCTTGGTTTATACTGGCGTTGATACTGGCCTGTGTGTGCTCTGCTGTGTATATATACTGGCATCGACCGGCGGCGCGATCCCTACTACCACCCCGTACGGCACAATCGAGCCTGGCAGAGCAGCAGCAGCAGCAGCAGCCCAAGCCACCCCTATCCGCGCCGCGCGTTAAGCCCCCCTCGAGTCGAGCCGTGCGCGTATATTGCTCTCTTCTACACCCTATTCCTGCCTGCCTGCCTGCCTGCCTGCCTGCTACTGCTGTTGCGCTACATGCACACAGAGCGCTTATATATAACCAACAACTTTGCCCAGAGAAAGGAGAAAACTTGAGCGCGAGTTCAAAATTCGAAAAATTCGCCAAAGACGTCGACGGCCTTCACATTTATTATATACGATGTAACTCGACGCCGAGGGATGATTTTTGGCAGGAAAAGTGAGGAGAAAACTCGCTCGACGCGTATAAGAAAACGCGGAAGGGCGCGCAGACAGACCTTGACTGCAGCTGCACGGAGGGACACTGACACGCGCGGCAGAGAGAACTTCAGGGTCAAAATCTCCATCGCGGTTCGTCTCTCTCTCGAGGCACAGAACCGGCGCGATTTTCGCGCGCGCGCGACTCGGCGCCACGAGCTCTTGGACAAACTGTCAGCGATGAGGTGATCGCTCGAGTTTAATCCGTGCGATCTTTTATCCGAGCAAAAGCTTCGAGAGGGCTCGGAAGCTTCGAAGAGATAATGAATTAAAGAACGACGACACTTAAATCTCATTCTTGAACTTGTTCCAGTCCTTTATTTATTTTCATCAATTAGTTTGTCCACATCCTACAGTATTTTTCCCTGAATTACAGTAATTGCAGTAATTACGGTATTTCTTCCCCCTAAATTCTAAATTTATTATTGCTCGAACGTTAAAATTAAAAATGCCTGCTTAAATGATTCTAAGCTCTTCTCGATTACTTTACGAATAAGACACTATTGCATGTTTTTGATGTTTCTTAACAATGCTTTCTACTTTCAATGAAATAAGCAGATCCTCCATTCCTTACAAGCTCGTTCTCTCTAAGAGCACTTATCTCACATGAGCGCGCGGGTAAAAATGCGTTTCGCAGCCCTCGCTCTCTCTCTCTCTCTCTCGCAAGCGCGCTAACTCCGCCGCTTGTCGGGTGCTGCTGCTGCTTCTTCTCGTATATAGTCTCGCAACGACGAAAGATACGATGCTGCGCTGCAAAAGCCCATAGCGGCGTCGTGTATACAGATATAGCTGGTGCAGTAGTAGTAGCTAGACGCTCGATCGATCCGCGAGTCTGCGGGGACCCTGCCCCCGGCTCGTCGTCGGCGGCGGTGGTGGCGGCAACAGCAGCAGCAGCGAGCGACGGACACGTCTCGCACTGGCGCGTGTAGCGAGAGCTCCGTGTGCACCCCGACGTAGTGATATATCTATGTAGACTCAACACTTATTTGCCCTATGAATTGTAACTTTACTTGAATGCGATTCGTAAAATAAAATCTCTTTGCTTGCTTGATGATTTACTCGATGCTTCTCGAAAACTCCAAAGTACACGAAAGTTGGGATTTGAGAACAAAGGATTTGATTGTATGCGTTGTTACAGTGAAATTTTTCCTATAATATCGGGTAACTCTGTTAGCAGTTTTTCTTCGTCTGCTTCGTTATACTCAATTATTTATTCATTAACTTCGCTTGTGAATGTTCAATGAATAATTTTAACAATAAATCAAGGTTTTCTCTACCGATGTGTATCTCAGGATTGACAGACGAGCGAACTTTAAACCTGTACTCTTCGTTTCCATTAAAATTATATTATCGAATGATTCTATTATTACGCGCTGCTTCTTTTTATAAATTAGTCTAGCCGCATTGTCTTTATTGTGTCTGCATTACACAAGGGATGCGAGTAAAAAAAAAGATAACTAATAGTATTTTTAATTAGAGTGAATGTCCCTTTGATCGTGGAAACGCTATTATGGTTTTATTGATCAAAAGAAAAGCGTCGAGAAAAAGCTTTAGGGTCGAAATCGTCCATTAAGAGCACTCTAGCGTCGCTTTCTTTGTCTTTTCAAGGAAGAGCAACAATTTTTTCTGCTTAGGGTGTGAGAGGTCAGTGTACTTGGTCGAACTTCAGGCGTGGAAGGTCACCAACACGATAACCGATAGCTGCCTACACCTACACACACCTACACTCATGCACACGAGGGGGGCCCCGGCAGAGAGAGAAAAAGAGAGAGATGCTGCCAACATCGATCGTTGGTTGGACGGTAGTCACCGAGTAGGAGGTAGCCAAGAGTTGCAAGGAAGAGGGTTGTTTTAAGAGAGAGAGAGAGACAGAGAGAACGAAGAGGGGGGTATTCACAGCATCCCCACTCCTCTGCGTCTCTATGTGTGCGCAATATTGATCGAGCGCACCAACTACGTGGATTTCTACGTGCACACACACTATTTCCCCTCTCTCCTTCACTTTCTACCGTCGTCGTCGTCGGGGGTGGCAGCGGCGGCGGCGAGGAAATATACACGAGAAAAATTAAGCCCTTACTATACTATATACACCGAACGGGGACGAACGGGCGTAGGCAGGAAAACACGCATTGAATGTACAGCATAATCAAGGCTTATTCGTCATAGCAGCAGCAAGTGCGTATGTGTGTAGTGTACACGAATAGAGCACTCGACTGGCACATATAGTTTCAGGAAATTTGCTGCTGCTGAGCTTGCGAACTGCCAATCGAGTGAAAGTCCACTGTGTACTTGAAACGTCAAGAATTCCTGATAAAAAAGCCTTCGACGTACGCTACTTCTAAATGACTTATCGCCAGTTTACGGAAAAAACAATGATATACCATTGTCACGAAAAGTTTCGAAATAAATTTTGTACAGGCGCTTAATTATTTCGTTTGGGTATTTAGCGAAACAGGTTGCTGGATTATTTGTGAATTTTTGCAATTCGAAGGCCAATCACGTGCATCGAAGGAGATATAAAAGCAAAAGAGGAAAATAACATGGAAATTTCCATTTTTCCATTTGGTATTTGTTGTTCGAGTAAAGTTATAATCAGTTTTATTCTACCAATGATACTAGAAGTCACTCCAAACCCGTCCACTTCGTTACATGTTAAAGTAAAGCTCATCAACTGTATAAAAGCCACATTATTTCCATAAAAATATCTTTTAATTTGAATAATAATTTTTCATTAAGTTTGATTAAAATTCCATGAAAAATCGATCATCATTCCTCTCATTCATTATTATAATAAGTGAAAAAAATGCAAACAATACTTCATTATTTCATTGATACGAACTAAAATCAAGTGAAGTTAATTTTGTATACCGCAAATAATTGGTGTTGCTGCATGCTTTATAAAGTTATGATTGTTACGAGTAAGCTTTGAGTTAACTCTGAATTAATTATAAAAAAAACACACACACATATACACACAATAATTTGATTTTCAACTCGTCCAAAACAGAATTAGGTCACACGCGTGTGCATGATAATCAATGTACGAATGGGTAATACGGCCGCTATAACACGAAAGATCAGTGGAGAGGCTATTTTACTAGAGAACTTTGGTAAATATTTGACTAAGCACACGATTAGCCTTTGTCCTCGCGTACGAGGGTGATCGCTGAATTCATCGAGCCTTAATAATGAAGAGTCTCAATTTTCGGGGTTAAAGTAAAATTATGCATTCTGCTGCTTTTCAGGATTTTATCAGCGGGGGATAATTGAGATATCGAATGAAGATTTTCGTAGTTAAATTAATTAACAAGTTTATGAATACAGATGATCATATCGGGTACCGGTAAACATTTGTTCAGTTTATAATAGTTCACAAACTTGAGCTATTCAAGCCTAGTTTGTTTTTGTTCCTCAAATTCTGGTGTTAGTATTATAATGCTTCGCAGGGAGTATATTTCCATGCGATAATGTTCCGCGCAAAAAAAAAGAAACTGTTTGATAATTGAAAGATACATACGAACACAAAAAACAAAAGCAGCTAGATATAGCATGTCTTTTACTTAGTTTCACTATGAACGTCGTATGTTTTGTTTTTTTTTATCAAATTAAGCTGGAATCTCAGAAATAGATTTAAAAATTTTCATTTCCACAAAGTCCTTTTAGCAACAAGCGAAAATAAAGAAGCCAAAAAAGGAAAGAAGCCTTTAAAAAAGATATACTGCGGATGTATCCGACTAAAGTAATTAAGTCTCAGAAAAGAGGAAGGATATTCATTTTCTCGCGTAGGAGTTGCAAGAACGAATACTATCGGGGCTTTTTGCATCGGAGCTTTTTGCATCGTAGAAAATGGGTCAGAGACATCGCTTTGAAGTTTAAAAAATACATAGTAAAAAACCAAGTTGACCCTGTGAGACACCGATAAGCAAAAAAATATTGTCTCATATGTGGCATGAGTTTACATGTGGAAGACGTTATCGATTTCGCGTGACACAGAGGAAGAGAATTAACCGAAGCTCACTTCCTGCACTTCACTCGAGTGGCTTCCTCTGGCACACTCAATCTCCCTCTTTTTTTCGATTATTTTCCAGTGAATCTCAAAGTTTCATTATTTTAGTTTGGAATATTATTTAATAGGTGAGCTTTAAGTTGTTAAAAAATAAAGGACTATAATACTAACAATAAGGGTGCTACAATAATTTTTTTTCAGAATGTATTCTCTCGACGTTAGAAATCTCAATAGAACTTTTTCAGTAAACTAAGTGATACTATTTTCGTATAGAAAAATCGATGAGTATCAATGATAGACACGTTTTGAAAAATTACTCGTAATTATACGTACACTGCTTCTTTTCAAGTTTTCAAATATTAATGGGTAACCGACGAGATGATAAATGCGAATGAATATTCACAGAGTATCTTCAAAAGTTACTTAAACATTCAGTAAGTTGTTTATTTACGTGCGGTTGAAATAACTCAAAAAAGATTTGAATATTCACTATTATAGAGCATTGTTTTATGATTCAGACTTTATAACCGGAGGAAAATCATTCGATAATAAAAGTCATAAAATCAGAGTGATCAGGGAGAAGAAAATAAAAAAGTAAGTAAGTCAATCAACGAAAATTCTTTGAAAAAAATTTACTATACTTGAGTAAGCTTCATTGAGCAGCGCAAAGATTGTTGATTACGAGATAATTTATTAAAATATAGAACGAGGGAGCTTAATGAAAAGTACTTTCAAGGAAGAGGCTAACTTTATAATATCATGCATCCAACACTGTAAAAATTCCACCTGGAAGGTGTAGGAGCTTGAAGAGGCAAAAATTGCCTGAAAGCTGAGAAATAGTGCACCAAATTTATTACAAATACATTACAAGGTATTCAAGTAAGTTTACTTCTGGGTATTCTGTACGAAATTCAAACATATTTCTTGAAATGATGTAATGAAGTAAAACTTGACACTAATTTGTTATGATTAGATTTTGCGATGTCAAAAACGTGTTCACCTGGGTGTGATTGCTCCGAGAATGAAGTAATCATTGCGAAACGCTATGGAAGACCAACTGTGCTTGCAACGAGACAATAATTTCGGTATATTTTAATTCTCTGCGTAAACACATATTATAGATATTACAAGCAGTTCTTAATATAAAGAAAAGAAATATCGTTTAAATAAACGAGGGGAAAGATTCAACGTGTTGTAACTATGTGGCTGTATGTGCTGTGCGCGCAATGACCGTGAGTTTCGCGCGCGCGCTCATCTTCTGCGATATATAGCAGAGAACGCGCGTGGGCGTCTTCTCTGTGTTCTTCTATACTTGCTTTATCTTTTTTAATTCTCCTCGGGGGCAAAACAGGTTTCTCTCTGCGAGAGAGAAAGAGACTCGAAGCTCTCAGCACATTTATGCGCGCGCGAGCAACATGAAAGATAGATAGAGGTGCGAACGCTTCTCTCTGACTAGGCAGCGGCGGCGCATTTTTCATTAAACGTTTATGGAGACAAAAAATTTAGCAGCTGAGCACAGAATATTGGATAATTGGATGTTTGAGTACATATCATTGATATTGATGTTTGGGTGAAATTGACGCGAATTTCTGGAATCATCGGAAATTATTAAAAAATTATTTACACCGCCAGAAGACGATGATGCTAATATCGATCGTAAGCAGTAGTGCATCACTGCACACATATAACTGGATATTGCTACATTAATGGCACACAAAGCTCAATCTTATCGATGCCGTTGCTTTTAATCGTTGTGCGGCTACTGTTGGGCTCGGGCACACTCGTTTTCCTGCCTCGTGATAACGTTATTCGCTCGATGCTCGAATATACGTATGAAAATATATACGACCGAGTGTATACGCCTGCGACTTCCACCACAAGATATTTTATCGCGCTAGATATATATAAAGCAGAAAATTAAAAGGACGAGGAGTTTAGTCCATTAAATGCAACCAGCAGACTCGAAGCCGGCTTAAATATTTTCTCGGGGATTTTCAGTTCGATCAGGTATAATAATTACGGCACTCGGGGACGTCAAAAAGAACGTGTCACAGCAGAGATGCCCTTTCAATTCGAACGAAAGAAGTTTGTTCATTAAATGTCAACTTTAACTTTTCTAGGCGGCATAGAGACGCCGTGAGTTCAATTAGTTTTGGATTCTCATCTTCTGGCACAGCTCATATTGCTTTGCTGCTATGGCGAGCACGATCTACGAATTTGTACCCAATGTGTTCCGCTCGAGCGTGGCAAACGCAAACGACTCTCACGTACCGAATGCAATGAAAAAGATAAAGGATAAAACGGGGAATCAATCGATTGCGAGCTTGGCCATTTTCTCGTTTTTCACGTCCTCTCATTGTCTCGGCGTTTTTTCTGTTTTTTCTTTTATCTACAGAACAACGCCATTCCGTGCGGTGGTAGTTTAAGTAGCTGTATATATACGAAAAAGACTGAGAGAGAAGGAGAGAGAAAACTACTTCGAGTCGATTGTCTCGCAGTAGCTCTTGGTCGATTGCGAAACAGTCGAGAGGAGAAAAAAGGACGAGAGAAGAGAAAAAGTTTGGCGCAAACGTTATTGAACTTGTCCTGTACCTCTTTCTTTCGTTCTTTTTGTTTTTTATTTCGCTCTTATGTACAGTCTAGCTTTGTCCATGAAATATAAGTTGGAAAAGTTGAGAGAGATAAGGGCGCGAAACTGCAGAGAGACAGTTAGACAGACAGGCCAGGAAGAATATTAAATGGGAAGAAACCTAGCGCTCGGAGGCAGTCGAAAATTGACGGGCATTTCATTGCGATCACGAAAGGTGCATTTGACAAGCCACGAGAGCAGCTTTGTTTTTATTTAGCGATCAACTGCATTTTCTATATTTTGACGTGGACATTTTTCTCTCTTGGTTAATAATAATAGGCAAATAGGATTTGAGAAGGAAAGACGCGCGAAAAACGAGTCGGATAATTCAATCCTCGAATTCCGGTTTGGAAATAAGCGGCTGGACTGAGACTATATATCCGAGCCCTGACTGCGCAACACCGCGCGAGGTAGAGATCCTTTGTCCGCCGCGATGCATTGCAGTATACATATACAGCTCTCTCTGTCTCGCAATTTACCTTAGCTCGAGCTAGCTTTATTGCACTCGAGGAGCTGAAAGAGAGGCGCATGGCCAGCTGGATCGCTCGGACGATGCTGCTCTCTCTCTCTCTCTCTCTCATGGGGAATGCAAAAAGGAAAGAGAGTCCTAGATCGCGTGCACGGAGCTTCGACTCGTCGGGGTCTCTCGCGGCTGCTTCGGAGAGTGTATACAGCATACACCTACGACTATGCGCTGCAGTGCCAGTATATATCGCGAGGAGGCTATATAAGCAGTCGGTGAGAGAGAGAGAACGAGTAAACACAAAAGGACGAAGACGACGAGAACGACGAGCGAGAGAGAGAAGAGAGAGAGAGAGAGAGAGAGAGAGAGAGAGAGAGAGAGAGAGAGAAGTGCATGCCCGAGTGCAAAGAGGCGAGCCGAGAAACACAGTATATACAAGGCACGAGAGAAGAACAGGAAGAAAGAGAGAGAGAAGGAGATGCTGCACGCGCGGGCGCGCGGCAAAGTCCATGGGAACGCTCGGGGTCGATTCGCGAGCGCGCGCGCTCCAGTCGTGCTTGAGATTTTCGATAAGCTGTGCACAGCACAAGCACAAGCGCGCTGTTCCTTCCTTCCTTCGTATATCTACTTCGCCTTTATAATGATACGTCATTTCTAGCCGAGTTGTAGTAGTAGTAGTGCTGCATTCGGCCGAGCGGGAGAATTATTAAAATGATTGCCAAGAATTCGCCGGAGCGCGAGATATTTCTCGTGTATACACGATAGCATCGATATTAGAGGGTCGCGAGGTTCTCCATGCGCCGCAGCAGCAATTGCACTGATGCTGCAACCAGTTGAACTTATAGCCAACCTAATCGACATACGACGCCACGACGTATGCCAAGAACAATTGCCATCGAGGATTAATCGAAGATTTTTGAAATCCAAGCCACGAGCTGTAGCTTGGCTTTTTCGATGGCCTCCGTGTCAAAGTATTGTAAAAAATGAATAAAAAAAAAGGCATTAGAATCGCAGGGAGGTATACAGGATCGATCGTATCGCACGCGTATAAATTTATTCGCTCGATTAATGCGGCGTGTGTGCGAGGGAGCACGATCGATCGGGAGTACATTTTCTGCGAAACTCGCGCGCGACGTTCCCCTGAGAGAGAGAGAGAGAGAAAGACGAAGAGGGAACGAGTCCTATACATAGAAAGAAATACAAGAGATGAGGGCGATATTATATTCGCCGTGCTCGTGCCAGCTGACGCGTTGGACCTACCGCGCGACGAGGCTTCGCCATATATGCTACTTCTATATGCTGCAAACACACATTCTTGGCGCGAAACTTATATCGTGCACGCCTGCACATGGTCCCTTTACTTGTGTGTTTAATGAAAAGAGCGCCCGCTGCGCGTGCGTGTGACAAAAAGAAAAGGAGCTGCGCGCGTCTCTTTAGCGAAACGTATGTGCTTCCAACGAATTAACGCGCGCGTAATACTCGCGGAATATAATATACCGACGACGCGCTGCCGCCGTTTTGCCGCGGATGATTAACGCGCGCGCGTACGTACGTACGTAGTACGTGCAGGCTTATGTACGCGGCATTAGTCACGAGCTCTTGAGAATTACCAATATTGCAACCTCTCTTCCTACCTACCTACCTACCTACCTACCTATATATCTGTTAGTCGCGCGCGCGCGTGTGTAACTTCTACCCAAGTATACGTACTCAATTATGCCGCGCACTCAGCTAGAGTAGAGTAGAGTAGTAAGTGCGCAAAGTAAAGCAAACGATCGCGCGTATAGAAATTGAGCTCGTTTTCCTATGTGTATACATACGTACATATAGGTGCGCTGCTGCTGCTGCAATGACCATCGCATGCATGCACGTGAGGAAAAGATGCGCGCCACGGCTGCATACACACATAGATATATGAATGCAAGCCGGTCGCGTTCGCACACTTGCGCGCGCGCGCGCGTTTGTGCACACACTGTGCTGTGCGTTGTGCAGCGCAGTGCACGGCTCGAGAAAGAGAAAGAGCGAGGTGCATCCGATATAGGCACGATGAGTGTATATGTATATACATGTAAGAGTGCAGGCGGCGCAGCACCGGCTATATATATATGATGGCAGAAACGTTTTGTTCTGTCGAGCAAACATCCGCTCTCGTCGCTCGGTACGCTCGCGCGCGCGCGCGTATTATGTCCATCCTTTCGCGCCGCCGCCGCTGGCTGTTCTCTCTCTCTCTCTCCGACTCGTTTTACCCTTCTTCCTACGTATATATAAGAAAGCACAAGCTCATTTTTTTCTGCATACGTGTGTGGATATATACACATACCGAATGCGCATCGAAACCACGAGTGTGCAATCAAGACCCACATATTCTCTCTTTCTCACTGCTGCAGTCTCCGTGTGTGCTTTTCTCATTCTTTTTCCGCGTGCATGCGCCACAACCTTATAACGCATCCGCGCCCGCGTGCCCGCTTCGATCAAAACTCTTCTTTTTTTTTTTCATATCGTCTCGCTCGTCTTTGGAATTTTTTAAGCGCGCGTTACGCTCTTCGAGGCTGAAATTCGCTACCTCGAGTATAGTTTTTTTTTTCGCGGTATTACACACACTTGTTGAATCATTTCATTCCTCGCTAATCGTTCACCGAGTTTCCATTATATTCAAATCAAGCTTCGTAAAATATCGATTTTTAGCGCCCGTCGAAAACTTGTCACCGCGGGTACAAACGAGATGAGACTCGAATACGCACGCACAGATTTCCCAGCACGCGTCGATTGTCACGCGTTACACAAGCTCATATTTTTTTTAAATTATGACGAAAATGACAAACTTCGCCTTATGGGCTTTTGGAATGTTATGACAGATGTATACACGCGGTGAAAATGTCAATAGTCACGAGGAACAAAAAAGTAAAATACCAAGCCAGAACTCACCTTAAAATCCCGTCTTTCGTTCGCGGCGTGATGTCTGCCCGGTGAAACGAACTCCGTGGTTATTGAATAAAGTGACGTCGTCGCAAAGAGAATATAAGAGGCGGAGAGAGTCCGCGCGCGAGATCCCGGTGCCTTTGACAGCGAGAGATGCAATTTTCAGTTTCAGGCGAGCTCCTCTCTTGTTGCTGCTGCTGCTGCTGCTGTCGACTGTCTCTCTGTTATGCGTCGCAGTTGCTTCCTCCGTTACGTTTACACAGCCGAGTAGGAATCCACCTGCACACGTGCAACAGATGCCCGAGAGAACGGAGCACGTTAGAAACTCGATCAAACACACTATATGTACGTTATTTCATGTATATTATATACAAGCGTCGAAGGAGGGAAAAAAGAGACAAGAGGATGACAGCAGGAGAAACTAGCAAACAGAGACACACATATGTTAATGTAACATGTATATATTCCGCGGCTGTATACGAATATTACCAGCGGCGAGCAAACAAACGTTTGTTTTCTTTTCGCTGACTAGTGTAGTCTCCGCGGACAGCACGTGATCAATATTGATTATGTATCTTTAAATATATTCCACGATCGATATTCGACTGAAAATTCGAGTGACAAGTAAACAGCGGATCTACTACTACTCTTGCTCTCGATTCCTTTCCAAATTTTACATGTATTTTGACGCGTAAATGCATATTCATACCGGTCTCCCCTGTACTCGTAATGATCGTTGATCGCAGATCGAAAAAGCAGCTCACTTGTGTATTATGCGGTATTTTCTGTCAAGAGGTTACAATGAGTGTGTGCCTGCTCAAATAACCTTATCGTTTAAATGCAATCGTTGATCTGTCGATGTCGGCTACCTTCACTCCTTCGACAGTTCTCATTTCGTTTGAAATGTCGCAAATTTTCACGGACTGTATATAATAAAAGTACATGAGCTCGAGCGTCGAAGGTGCGCAAGAAATAATGTATACCATTGAAAAGACCGGTTGATATTTCCTGATTTTATCGCGTATTCATACTGCATACTCGTGCGCGCATACACACACACACACGTGCGAATGCGTTATATTGAAAGGGAGCTTGCGCGTATGGGAAAACACAAGAGATGCAGCTCGTAAGATAAATCAATGAGCAAAGCTCATTACCGGTCTATGGAGCTGCAGCTGCATTATATCGATACCTATAGCTTTGACGCAAATGTAGCTCGCGCGAACTCACGTATGGCACACAAAGCTCGTATCGCAGCAGCGGCAGAGAAATGTCGCGCAATATGTATATATGGGTAGGTAGGTAGACAGAGCCTCGGACGCGCCTAAATTGATGGCAAACTCGATTTCGACGCTCTCGATATTACGCGACGATAACGATACAATATAATAATATGCGCAGCACATATTGTATACACGGGGAGAGACTCTGATAGTGCTCATGCTCTCGGTTGCTGCCGTCCGTTCCGCTTCGTCAAAGAGTTGATGCGCGCGCGAAATGGCGTGTCGTCGACCAATAACGCCAATATTGACAATATCTCGTGGCAGCAGCTTCGCTCTCGAGACTTTTACATCTCTCTTAATTCTCCAACGTATTATAGACACGATTTTCAGGTGTTCTCCGAAGAAGCTCTCCACGGACTTTCTTCTCTCCGCTGTACGACGACGCAACGATGCCGCACCGCACCAGCACAGTGTTTCGAAGAAGGGGCGTTAATAGTTGTAAAAATGTTTCTTTTTCTGTAAAAAAAAAACTTAATAGACGCGCTAAACCAAAGTATCCAAGTTGCCGCTTCCCCTCCCTCTCGACGACGACGACGACGTAGAAGCGAGCAGTACAGCTCCTATATATCGCGCCGATGTTCGCTCGCTCGCTCGCTCGCGTTGCGCGCGCTCTGTGGGCTTCAATGAATTCTCAGCCGTACAGTCGCTTCCGCTCGTAAATCAGCTGTTGCAGCCCGAAGTCACGCAGCACCACTACTGCTATACCACTACAACTATACTACTATTTTACACTACTACAAGCTGTATGTGTGCTCTTTCCAACGCGCGCGCCCGGCTTTTCACGTCTCTTTTATTTTATATCTTTTTTCACTTATAGCCACGTTCGCGCGCACCGCGGGGGGATGATTTTTCGAGAAATTAGGTTTTTTTTCAAATAAAAAAAAAAACAAATTTACGAGCATTTATTTCTGTCTTTGTAGAACGATCGCAGACGCGAGAATCTAATGGACGATAACCTGTTCGAATCGTGCCGGATGTTGTAATAGACTTTTTAATTTTAGTACGGCGCGATCGTCATCGATATTTCGCTGGAACTATGCACTAAAAAGTAAAACAATGCTAAGTTCGAGCTAAATGAGTTTTACGTTTTTTGTTCTACTTTTTTTCAATCAAATACAAATTAAATATATTCGTAATTGCAAGTGGAAGGCGCGAGAGAAATGAATGACACAACTACGAGGGAAGAATCGATGAGGACAGCATAAAATAAACATGGCACGTGAATGGTCTCGATTAACTTATATTACGTCGGAGAAAAAACGTCTATAACATCATTACATAAGCTTCGATATGTACGAGTTAAAGATTCATAATACAGCCGCAGTCAAAGCATTAGTGCGCGCTCAATGCATCGTCGCTACTATCCATTCAAGCGCATATGTGCCTCGTATGTGCACACTCGCACGCGTCTTTTCATTTATATTAACAATATGCGGATCCTCCGCACTCCCTCTTTCTCTCTCTCTCTCGGCACTCGACTCTCGGCAGTGCAGCAGATAACGTCACGCAGTTTGAATTCATTCTGCCGCATTCATTTTCTCGCTCGTGTGCTGTGTGTGTGAATGTAACGTGTAACGCATTATTTTACACTGCATCTCGTTTCGTTATATTCGAGTTTTTCATCCATCTCCACTAGCACACTCGCGTGTGCCCGTGTGCACGCGCGCGCGCGTTCATTTGACCGGAAAAATGATTTCAATTTTCCTGCCAACCGTGTCAAGGCTCTCGGCGTAAATTCCTAAATAAATTATCATATGCAAACAAGCGAGTGTGCGAATCGCACAGACGCACATACACAAACTTGCGCCATTTTTCTTGAGCTCAGGGTTCGCAGAGACGATGTCGTGAAAACGAGACATTCCGCATTGCTGCTGTTGCTCGCCCATTTCATTCGATTTAAATGAGAAAAGAAGTCCATTCGGCTATTGCGGTATAAACGACGATTTTGCGCTGCAGATTCGAGCCAAATGTGCGCGTTTTTATTATTATTCTTTAACCCGGTGTGTTTATATGAGAAAACATCTGCGTTGAAAATGTAAGTGTTTCAACGCAAGAAAGCAGCAGCGACAGCAGTGGCAGCAGCAACATTAGCAGCAGAAATTCTCTCTCTCTCGAGTACTTATACTTTCACCGCGTGTTTCGCTCTGCTTCTAGATTAATCGGCCCGAGAGTGAGCGAGCAAAAGCGAGAGGAGAGGAGGCGAGTCGAGCCGCCGAGTCGAGAGAGAGAGAGAGAGAGAGAGAGAGAGAGAGTTACGTGACGCTACATAACGCGTTTAATAAGTTCTTATTGCACAAGAGCGTCGGAAGAAAGTGAGGGCGTATGTAAGCCATACGCTCATTCGCTGATATTGGCCATTTTATGAAACGATGACGATATTATTCTACTGCAGCATGGTCCTGCTTGGCGATAGTTGTGGGCACTTTTCATAGTTAACCACGAGATATACCGAAGCAATTCGATGATATTCGCGCGCTCGCATAAGCAGGTCAAAAATGATTATCTACGTTGCTCAACTTTTAACGATGAGAAAGATAAAATATAATAAAGTTACGAGAAAGAAAGATTATTTTTTACTCGATTGCATGGGTTAAATTGACCGATTGTCGATCAAGATTCCACTTCTCTCTCACTTTTTATACGGAAGCTGCATCGACTGAAAATAGTAGCTCAACACCCGTTGCAAATGTGATAAAAAATACTTACGATGTAAGAGCGGCTAATGATCATATGGATAATGCAACGCGCTTAGTGCGTTCGTGTTTCTTTTTCACTAGTTAATATTACTTAATAACGATCATACGATGTGCATACTTTTATACGCTACTTGCATTCGCGCACACACATGCACGCGCATGCAACAAGCACAATTATAATGTCATTGCTCCTGCGGCAGTGTGAAAAAGTTATGATGACTAAGACGTGGAGAAAAAAAGAGAGAAAAGCAGCTCGTTGATATTTTTACTCGTCCGAGTATCTACGATTGTTTTTATTCCACTTATAGCGATTGCACTCGAGTCTTGATATACATATGCAACTAGAATTTGCGCTCATATTCTTTAATTTTTTCCACATACGCATACAATGGAAGTATAGTTGCAGTCGCCGCCGCCGCTGTGGGCAAGGAATATAATACAACTGTAGAGCTCTATAAAACGAAAACGTAATTTGTTCGAAATTCGTGCTCACTCGAGCTTTGTTCCTATACATGTGAAAGTGAATTTTATACAAAAATATTGTACAATATGTGGCCGTGCGCTATGAGTGTGAAAAAATATTCTAAATTATCAATGTAATTATGCTGACTTGTGTTATAATTGAGCTTATTCAAACAGCGCGACTAAGCTATATCTTTTTATAAACACTTTTAGTAATCAACTATACGGCCGTGTACAATTGTCAGGTGATAGTTTTTCATTACCCACTAACGGAAGACAATTCTTGATAATCTTATAATGCTTACTCAAATCATTGAAAAAGTTATTTTTTACACTCCCTTCGCGTTGCATGATGTAACGGCTACGCACATATTTCCTGAACCATATGAAGAGTTGAGCCTTATTTGGCATTTAGCTTTAATTGCAATTAACTCCGCTAGAAAAGTATATTCAGTACAACTTTCATAATGCCTATGACATGCAACTTTATACGATGTAGGCTTCTAACGCAAGAGCCGGAAATTATAATGGAGTGTAAAACAAAATATTATTAACACTTTTTCAACCAGAATATGTGACGAATCGTTTTTCTAGCACTTTTGAGTTCATTTTTGAAATTTTTGTTATGACTTCTCTTCCATGTAGATAGATCAAACGTTAAAAACGAAAGTATACAACTCAAGTGTAATGGGACTGCCTTACGGCTAGGTCACTTCATCGAATGGTTCAATTTTAATATTTATGTCAGCATCGATAATGGGCTCTACTTTAATTGTGATATTGACAGGTTCGTAGCTATTGACTATCGACGATTTATAGCTTTTCGATGCTTTAATTTTTCTGGAAATTAACAATTTTGCTAAATTAGGATTCGCTTGGAACTTGACGCAATTTCTAGTGTGAACTTTCATATTGTCTTGGCGATTGAACCCTTTTTGGCAACCAGGACATTTATGCCTATGAAAATATATGAAAAATTAAATATCTTGATTTGAGAGTTATAATTAACTCATTTGATTTGAAAAGCCGAACCTTTTCGCATCGTGAACAGCCATGTGAGTAGTTAGATGCGTTCTCTGAGCAAAATCTTTGCTGCAAATTTTACATTTGTATTGCCTTATTCCCTGATGTTTCAAAATATGATCCTGCAGCATCGATCCATTTTTATAAACTTTTGGACACATCGGACAATGGTGTCTGCCATCCGCATGCACTTGCTGCGAGATTTATTTCATGTTAAAAAAAACAAATGTATTCAGTATATATCTAGAGTTTCTGAACTCATAATAGACGCGGATGGCAATACTCATGGATTTAAACTCACATAAACATGATTATGGAGAGCTTTTCTAGTGATGCATTTTTTTCTACAAATTTTACAAACGTAATCCCTGGTGTGGACATTAATGTGATGACGTCTCAAAGCTTCTTCGGAAGATACGTATGATAAACAAATGTGACACTTGATAGCATTCGATTCCTCGTGGGTATTTCTGTGAACTCGCATCTTTTTTGTTGAATGAAATCCCTTTCCGCATAAGTCGCAAAGTATGTCCTGATACAATATATCGATAAATAAAACTTGAACTAACTTTTTAAAAAAATGTAAAGCTACTAGATCGAAATGGTTACTTGGGATACTTAATTTAGCCAAGCGTACCTTTTCCGTTTTGTGCTTCGACATATGTGAAACGAGCGCTCGTTTGTTCAGACAAGCAAAATCGCAGTGGTCGCAGTGATAAGGTTGCGAGTTTGTATGGCTTATCATGTGTTCTTTCAATAACACCGCTACAGAATATCTTTTATCACACTGGCTGCACTTAAAAGGCTTCAATTTCAAATGAAATTTTCTTACATGGCCACGAATGCTGGTCACGGTGAGCGTCTTGAAATCGCAGGCCCGACAAATGTATGGCAACATATTCAAGTGTCTCCAAACGTGAACCTTAAAGTAGACGATAGTTACTTGTAATATGGAACTTCATGCGATCGTTCAAAAATGAATAAATAAAATCAAATTACTTGACACTTGTCAAGCCTAGGATAGGTCGTTTTGCAGAGCTTACAGCGAAATGACTTTTGATTGACTGTTATATTTTTCAAAACTTTTTTTTCGTCGACGTATTTTGGATCTAAGTAATAGTAAGATTCAATTTTTTTCTTTTCTTCGTCGCTAATTAATTCATTGATTTTTCTCGTTGGTTCATGAAGTTCGCTTTTATCATTTTTTACATGAACTTTAGCTTTTTTGTTGTTTTTAACAATAAGTGTACTTTTCTCTTCTTTCTTTTGATGTGTGCGTACTTTATTTTTCAGTTTGTCTTTAAATTTTTCGGTTTGATTTTTTACTTTCCTTGGTAATTTTTTTCGTTCCGTTAATTGTGATGTTTTCAAAGTAACTAATTGTCTATTAGCATCCATCATTCATCAGGAATCTCTGTACTGTTTCTCGTTCACTGCAACCTATATTTATTTGATAAATTATTTCGCTCAAAGTAGTGTTTTAAAAAATTATCTAATCAACGTATTTAACAAAATATAGCAACTTATAGAAGTAAGGTACTGCAGTAATTTTATAGTTAACGGTGACCAAGTTTTATGTCATTTGATTAAAAAATTATCAAATAATTTAAGGTAGTTTAATAATAAGATTTATTATAGATTACAGTAATTTTGTAAAAGCTTACACTATAATGTATTTTAAAATAAAGCGAAATTCTTCTCCTACAGAATGTAACTGACAAAATATAAGCTAACGTAGCTTCATGCTTAGCTAAAGCTAAAATTAATAAAAAGTCAATATTTTGATAATAAATAGGTGAAGATGAATGCAATATAGTTCTGGTAAGCAATAAAAACATATCATCATTTGAAAAAGCTTGCTAATTTTATCTAAAAAAGGTTTACAATTATAGCGAAAAAAAAAGATTCATTTGTGTAATAAAGATTCTTACAATAAAGAGTTTATATAGTATCTTCTGCAATGATCTTAAATTTTTGACTCATCAATGAAATCTCCATAGTAATCCACTAGTTAATCTTACAACAGAGGCCATCACCATATTGCCAAACTGTGTTTCTTTATATAAAGTACTAACATTAACAACTGCAACGCCTGAAATATTTCTCTTTCCCTTTCACTCCTATCTCTACTCTTAAATTCAAAACTTTTCTAGCGGAGCATCTTACTTAATACTGCAAATAATTGCGGCGAATTCAAGAAAACAAGCAATCGCACGGCCATATGATGAAACAAAATTGAAACCCAAAAATTCGGGTCAAGGTCTTGTCATTGGAGAAAACTGATTTCCGGCTAAGTGTAAATAAGCAACAAAATCCATTTACAATCTACTTCATGAAATTGAATTTTTTCCCATTTACTAGCTAATGACCGTGTATCATTATTTGTTGAATAAAAAATTAAAGCTTACTTTTTTGTGAGTCTAATTCTATTATTATTTTACGAACAAGTTTAAATTAGTATACATGTACAAGTTTTCAAAAAATGAAGTTATGAAAAAAGAGTGAAAGTAATGTATTATATGTCGTGTTCGTATAAACTTATGCGCGTTCACTCACCAGGTATATGCACACACAAACAAGTAAACTTTTTAATCGAAAATTGGAAAAGACGCTACGAAGTATTTACCTTAAACTTTTATTTTTTTGCAACTGAAAAGTAAGGTTTGCTCCCGTTGAATATAAACAAGTTTGAAAGAAACATAATTTTCATAGCAATTTGAATAATAAAATAAGATAATTACTGAGAAAAAAAGATAAGAAGCGCAGGGAAAAATCCCCCCTGCGGCAACGGAAGTCATGATCTTGCTCATCTATTTCTGTCAAGTTCTTTATGTTGGTTAAAGAAGTTATATAGTAAGCAAAACGAATGCGAAAAGTATAAGGTCGAGTCATTTGAATTATTTTTTCAATTTCAGCACAAGATTTACTTTCATAACTCTATGAAAAATTAGCATTTTGAATATTTATACACTTTCTGAAAGCAATGGGAATTCCGAGAAAACCCCGTGCTTAGACTTATACCATTATTTTGACTTTGCCACTTGCAGATTCACAAATATGTAAGTACTCGCCATCTAGTGGTAAGACTTCAAGTAGCATTATCGTATTTGGAGTGGTTATAAACTGGTTTCAATTTTTTGAAACAATTAAATTGTCATTTTCAAGTCATTTAAAATGCACTTCAGTGCATGATGTGATCAGTCGATTATTTATATTGAACATTTCTAGTAGGGTTACACTGATCTACTTTCTACTTATAAAAAAATATGTGTGAAAAGAAATGAATAAGGCTTATAAATTGAAGCTTTTTTGCGAAGCCAGGGTAAAAATGAAAATCATCGTTTTTACTTTGATTCGGGTATTTTTAATGCTGACCCTCTTAACCAATTAAGTTTACATATTAATTTTTTTGGCATTGAACTTTATTTATGCCTACGAGCGCCAAGTAAAAACGCTCTACCAACACATGCAAATACTTTCTCATCATATCAAATACTTTTTCTTTTCCAATTTTCGCTTGCGTCATTTAAAACTGAGATGGCAACAACAGGTTTTGTGCACTTCTTTACGTCATGAAGACTAACATTATGTATTCGTCAAGATCGCTTTTCGCCTTTATTGCGTTTTAATACGAACGATTTCTTATAAATAATTTTTCTTTAATGATTTCCGTACTAGCGCTCGTTTCTATTCTCGTGATCACAAATGAATTATTAATACCCACTTGTTACAGAATTGCAAAAAAGTGAATGAATTTCTATGAGCGATAGTTGGCAACTATAGAATTTTCGCACGCATCGTCATCGCACTCACTTTGTTTTCAAGCACGTTGCTGAACGTTTTAAAACCTAATGTTTGTAGGTTGGCGAGTACGAGGCGGGCACGAGGAGATAGGCGCGCCGACGGCTAGTATAATAATACGCCGCGGCCGAACGCGTGACTCGAGGGCTCGACCGTAAACAACTTGAGCCGCGGTTTACGCTCGTGACTCACGACCGGTCTCGCGGTGTCGTGAAAATTCGGTACTTTTACGAATGCTTATGTATATGATAGTTATGTGTGTGCGCTGCGAGATACGAGCATGAGTAGGCTTTTAGTCCACTAGCCACACTTTTTTCGGCTTTGTTGCGACAGGACCGAGATACTCGAGTTGGAGTGCTGTTTCGGAGCTTTGGTGACTTTTGGTGATATTAAGAGCGGTGAAAACGAGTGAGTTTCAAGAAATGCGAAGGTGCAACGGTACATCAAGACATTTCAAGGAGTATTACTTGGGGTGCACCCCCTGAAACGTGTCTGACAGCTTCAATTAGAGTTACAGCCCAACCGAAGTTATTTATTGTCATTATAGAGACTATATAAAAGTAGATGATTTTACAAATAATAAATCTGAGTAGATGTGCTAACTTGAGAGCAATGTCACAATTTATTTATCCAAAAAATTTTTTTAATTTGAAGAAATATTTGTTTAGAAACCATAAAACGTTTACATAAGTTTTCGTAGCATGTTAACCATTACCAAACATCGAAAATATAGATAATGAGTTTAAATAGAATTAAGGCACTAATCCATATCGTAAGAAACAGCTGAAAATTTAAAAGGTGCAATAATAGACGCAGTAAGTAATTCGCTGGTGCGATTAATAAATTGTAAGCTACTGCTGCTCATTTCGAAACGATAAAAATATTAAATAATTCAAACGTGAATCCCCGCGCGCTGGAAAAGTACATTCGTAAGAGAAACTAAGCGGGATTGTAACCCAAGACTCATGAGGTAATACTCGATCGCACACTCGAATACGTGCAGTCGCGCGTATTATACGCTCACAATATATATACCGACAACGTATAGTCTCCTTTCACTCGGCGTTTTATACTTGTATAGCAGCAAGAAAATAATAATTGCTGCATTTATGTGTCTAGCAGCGATCAGGGTCACTGCGAAAAGTCTAACTGCATTCATACACCCACTCAAGCACAATTCGTAAGTTCAGTTATGAAGTCCGTAGCGAGATACAAGCTTTAAAGGAAATGATTTAGATTTGGAGCCTCGAATTCAAGCTTTACTTTATTTGCATTTTTGAATTGTCAATCTCTTGTCTGAATTTGATCAAAAGTCTATGAGAATAATCATTTTTTCAATTGAATCAAATCAAAAAGATTTTAATTGAGATTATTAATGGAAAAATTTAATTTAATTTGAATTCAAAGTTCAAAATGAATAGTTGTTTTTTATCGAATTTTGGTCTAACTAAGAAAGTGCTGAATTTTAATTTTTTTTAACAATAATACAACGTGTGAATAGGTTTGAGTAAAACATAATATTCGTGAGTGTAGAATTCGTGACTCTTGAAAAATATTTAGAAGCGAGAGCTGAGTTAGTCGATGAGTAAGCTTTAGTTTCCTTTTACTTCAATTCATGATATATTACATCATAATTAATAATATTTACAATAGCGAAAACTTTTTTAAAACAAATTTCTTAACTTGAACGGAAACAGTGAAAAATTTCATCACTTAAATTGTTATCAATGATATTTTATAATTATTAGGTTTGATCATAAAGGTTATTATTCGTATCTAGATTTTTTCCAAACCGTAACTTTTGAGTATATACAATGCAATGCTGGAATATTTTTCTATTGTCCGTAAAAAAGGTATCATCGTTGTACCGACTACTTTATAAATTCTGAAACGATCTTTCAATGTGCATAAATATTCCTATTTATTTGCAGTATTACTTAATACATCATTCATCGATAAAAAGGTAACATTTTACAAGAACTGGAGCGGAAAAACGTTTTCTTTTTTTACCAACAAAGCTAAATTTTCTCGCGCGTTGCTTTTATTCGATCAACAATACAATTCACTATGCGCATATAAATTCTCGACTCCCCTTTCGATGTCACATCGATATAACAGCAGATTTTGCTTCGACTGTAAAAGAAAAATTATTAAAAGAACATTTTCACAGCCTCTAGGGAAATGCTTGAGTTTTCAAGTGTTGGAAATGACGTTTAGCAGTAACATAAGCATCGTTATTTCACGCGTCTTTCAACGAGCGTCAGAGAAAAAAAATAATGGCTCTTGGAGAAAAAACTGTTTGGATTAGTCATGAATTGAATTCATTTTCAATTTTTTAATTATGATGTACTGAAGCAATGACGATTTGCAACTTATCGTTTTGCTGCATTCAAACTCTTCAAAGTATTACTAATGTATACATTTTTTTATGCATAAAAATATTTTTAGACTTTTACGATTAAAATTTTATTGTTTCAAACATCACCAGTAACAAAATTATCAACTGAAATTATTTATGTTGTGAAATTAAATTTAGTAAGTCGAGTGAAAGAATCCTGGTCTCGTGCTTATCTTATTTATTTATTCAATCAGCATATCCGTCAATCGCTGGAAATTTTTTTGCTAAAATTACGCTTCTTGATTGTTTGAAAAGAAAAATAAAACTGTAACGATTTCCTGAGATATTTTTAAAATTTTCATTCCTAGTGCTGTACGACGTTACGGTTTTAAAAACTCCTTCGGTTTCGAGGAGAAACTCTTTGGTGCACTGCACAGCTGCAGTCTATGCAAATCTCCGGAGTTTACGCACTCGTAACCACGCGCGATACCGCTATGAGTGACTTCTTATCTCTCATGTCTTTTATTTTGGTTCCCTGAAGTAAATTAGCATACGCATTTCCGGAATCAGGTTTACAATGCCTCCTTATTAGCACAGTGTAATTTTTTTTAATTTCACACATAAAGCAATATTATGTTGATTCTTTGAAGAAGGTAAAAAAGAACACAACATTACCTCGGGATGAATTTGTAAGTTCAGCAAAAAAATTATCTTGTCTTTAGCTTAGTCTGATATTCAAAGGTCACAGTAATTTTCAAGGTAAAACTTCTATTTATTTATTGGTAAGAGAATGTTTTTTCGAAGCAAAGAAAAAAACTGTGAGAAATTCAATTTCGGCATTTAATTGACCCACATAAGATATTTCATCGTCGACTGTAACAATTGGTATAGCGTTGGTAAACAATTGGTGTATTGCTCAAGATTGAGATTATCGTTAAAACAAACAATTACTCAAAGTCAGAAACAAGCGAGCAAACAAAAGCTAAAATGTTCAGTTAGTATATACCAATCCTTTGAGCCTAACTGGACCAAGCGTATACGGAACAAATCGTAGCTTACAGAGCATCAAACAATCATGATATCATAAGTAGATTAGCAAGCTAGCAATAAATGAAAAAAAAACTCATTATACAATGAGCGTATGACGGGTGTCGCGCACAGGCCACCCATAATCGTCGATTGGGTAATGCGCAATTTTTCCTTCTATAATTCGATTTCATTTGTTTGAGAGCATATAGACGATTGCAGAACGTGTGCACGAGTTTGTGTGCGTCAAGCGCGCATAATGCAGCAACAGCAGCAGCAGCAGCATCGGCGGCGGCAGCACAATGCGACAACTGTGCGGACCTTATAGTCCTTTTCTTTTTCCGAGTCCCGAGGCGCGCGCGTTATTTAATCGTTATGAAATCGCCTAGTCGAGATCGAGGATATATCAATGGTATAACTCTCGGGTGCGCTAAAGGCAGGCACGTGCACAGTCGAGTGCGTTTTATTATACGGGTGGCGTTCATTAAAGCTTGTTAGCCCCGGCTTCTCGTTAAACTATATACGGTGTATAAAGCTCGATTTCGAAGAGGGTTAGAAAGTTATCGGTAAAGACTTGCCAGAGAGCCATAGGGTGTGCAGAGAGTAAGAAGAAAGAAAGAGAGAAGAGATGAGAGGAGAGACAGAGACAGAATCATGGAGTATCAGCTCGATCGATGTCAGAAACATTATGTGAGAACCCGAGCGGCATAGAGCGTGGAATTAAAATTGGAAAATAGCAGAGGCATGTATTACGCTTTATCCATTATCTAATAATGAGTGTACTTGTATGCGGCTTCAATCGGCTGCGTCGATCATGCTTACCTGCAACAAACAAAGAGGCACTAATTAATTTTATGGGAATCGCAAATATTTGCAGATGATCAATAAAACCAAGTTTATCCCTTTGCAAAGTAAGAGATAAAATGTATACATTTGTTATTATAAGTTTATTTATTATAGTATTGTCAGATCGATTTGACTTGCATATAAGGGATATATTATCATTTCAAATATTTGCAAATAGATCATTTCCTATACTGCTACGCTATTTTGCATGCAAACTCTCTCATGATCTGATTGCGTTTTCAATAACTAGAAAATGAAAGTGCGCATGAATAAAATATTATGTGTGAAAATTTTTTGGTCGCGCGTCTTTCAAAGGAATGCTGGAGATTTGGCATTTTAAAAATGATTAATTGCGATTACTCATCTTCTTTTGTCTTGTTTTTACGGTATAATGCACGCAATAATAACACGTGTAATAAGTCATTTGTATTGTATATTTTTTACTTCGTGTAAATTTCTCTTAGCCGCGGAGAAGAGAAGAGAGTGAGAAAAGGGCGAGACGCGCGTTTTCTTTTTCTTTCGTTTAAAGCACGTTACGCAGCCATTACCATTATCACTACTAGTCCATATAACTGCACCATATACCACGTACGCGCGTGCGCGCGCTGTATTTGTGTGTGAACATGTACACATCATATAATACTAGAATGCGCAACAATTTCAAAGTATATTGCTGAGACTGGAGCGGGTAAATCAGTTCGATGATCTCAAAAGCGAGCGAGAGACGGAGAGAGAGAGAGAGAGAGAGGGAGGGAGTCAAGGAGAACAATGCACAAATGACTAAGTCTGCGCGAGAAAGCTTGATATTTTTTTACTACTTTGCTTGCTGCTGCATCGCGTATATATTTTCATGTGAACGTATCTTCTTCTTTCGGCGGAAAGTAACCCAAATACATTGAGAAAAACAGCACGATACATGTTTCAAAAGAACGTTAGAAAATTTATTTTTTACAGATCGATAGTCATAGTTATAAGTGCTCAGGTACTCGGATACTCAGGTGTTGACGTACGCATGAGTTATGAATCTGCTCCGTATATGTAGGTCGAAGAAAAAAAAATGGAAAGTGTATACGCACGATTGATGTAAGTGAAATGATCTTTGAAAGATTGCGACTTGTACATGTAACTATTACTGTAACGGAAGCACACACCGACATCGAAGCACTAGGCATTATAGGCTCTCGTATATGTATACATACACGTGCTCAGCAGTGTCAGGGAAAGAGAGAGTATTTGTATACAAATTATGAATTCAGTTACGTTGAACGTGAAATCATTTATCACGTAATAATGTGAAACTTTCGCCGGCGCGCGGAGATAACTTGACTCACAAAAATCAGCTTTTTAAATCCCATCGAGCCGCAGAAATCGGCGACCCATATCTTTTTTGCTTCGATGCCTTATAATATGACCTTTTCCCTCGCTATTTTTATTAAATTTTTCTTTTGTACCTCGAGCAACAACATGTTTTTCTGCAAAGATAAGATTGAAATTGTTTTTGTAGATACCGCGTACAAATTTCCAAACAGAATGCAGGTTATTTTCGCATTACACGATATCAAGTAAGAAAAACTCTAGTTAGAGCTGTAAAAAAAATCTTGAGCGTTTCTCACACAAACTAAAACAAAATGTAGAAGTATTTTTCGCTCCGAGTGAAAAAGCGGAACAAAGCTTGAATTTTCGATTGCTCTGCACTTTTTTATACTCTTTTGAGGTGAGCGTTACCGAAGCAAGACGTTGGCTCTACGGCGAAGGATAATCAAATAACATACGCCGAGAACTTATACTTTTTCATTCAATTATTTAGACAATTTACTCTTTTCTATATCGGCATTACAGGATCCATTGTCAAGTAACTTGCGAGAAGCTTTAATCAAGAGTGTTGGTCCCGTTAAACTCAATATTGGAATTGCTTAAGCTAGGGTTCGTCAATCAAGGTAATTATCGGAGGTGATCCGCTCAGCCTTTAGAAGTTGGTCGAGCGTATAGATCTCTTTCGGAAGCTGACTTAGAGTTTAAGTTCGAGGCAGGGCTTCTATCTTCTCTTCACAATATCCCGATCGACTTTTAAAGTTCGGATATCTGTTGTTTTTAGGGAGAATTTTCCAAAGTATAATCAATAGATCATTTCAAATTGGCACGTGTGTCAGGCGAACAAAAAAACAACACCGTCCTATCGTGGTCGAGCTTCATCATGAGCTTTTTGCTTTCCCATTAGTAGCAAAAAGTTCAACATCTGTTGGATATCGTACCGTGTACAAGCAATCGCATTAATATTCTCCGAGGCTACAGGTGTTATCGGTTTGGACATGTCAATTGAAATTCAAGCCTTCTACGTACTACCTGTGAAAGTTTGCTGCGGCGGTCACTTATAAATTGAGTGTACACCGAAGTAGCTCTGGAGCTGCACTCAGTCAACTCGCCCAAAAAAACAAATAACGTAAACATCTAGTTCGTGAATGTTTTTGTTATTGATGCGTGAGCATCCGTTTCCATTTCAAGAACGAAAAAAAACAACAAACATACTAACAGGAAATACAATCTCGAATATATGAATGGAATTTTTGTTTTACTTTAGTAATGAGATTCGCGTTGTTTTGAATGGGCTGAAATCGATAGCATACAGTTACTTAACTCAATATAACTGATTGAAATTAATACGACTAATTTCACATTGACTTTTAAAGTCCAAAACACTTGGGGAGCAATCGTTCTAACAAAAATGACATCTGTTTGTTTGACCGAAGTTGTACGTTCAAAGACGTATGAAATGCGATGGCAGAGCTAGTCATTTAATTTTTTCGTTCAATGAAAGTTAGTTGACTGCACAACAGTTAGGCACATTTTTTTTTATCGATTCAATGAACTTGAACAAACCAATCTGACATCGGCGCAATGCGCAAAAACATCGTAAAAACATATCTAGGACTATAGACGAAACACAATTGGACATTAAATACGATTGTGTTGACGAAGCTTAGCGAGCGCGCGCAAAAATCTGTAACACAGCTCGTCGTGTCTCTTAGAGTAATTTTCCATCCGGTAGATACTGGATATAATAAATACAAAATATAATACAGTCATGAGTTTTGGTACATGAAATCGAAGCGCTACTACAAACGTAGAGCTGCAGCAGCAGCAATGCAAACGAACGAACAGAAACGGCGTCTGATGCGGAGTCGCGCGCAAAGTTCAACGACTGCGAGAACAACGACAAATACTACTACGAGGCAAATGCGAATATATGTGAATGCGCTCGCGCACTCTGCGGCACGTACGTAGCATGTATATATCTGTATAGCATAAAGCAGCATTGCTCATCGCCAATCATGTGTGGTGCGTTGCGCTCCTCTGCGCACGCGAATCGAAATACATATAATACGAGATCGTCGGGCTGCTGCTGCGTGTCTGTGTGTCGGATATATAATATATAATATATATATAAAAAGCGAAGCAGAGTTCTCGCGCGCGCGCGTGGAGGAGAGGCGTATGATACACGTACACTGTACGCACACACGCGACCAAATATTAGACCTTGAGAGCCGAGAGAGACGGAGCAGACTTATACTATATATCCGAGAGAAAGAATGAGAGAAATACCACGGACCGAACGGAGCAGCAGCAGCAGCAGCCTGTGCTTAAACACTGTGTGTGCCGCCACCCATGCCGCTGCCGCTGCTCCGCTCGCAGTTTATATACACATTTCGAGGCTGCTTCGCGTATTTCTGTTATGTAGCATAAAACTCGGAAATGAATCGAGCAGCGGAGAGCGAGCTTCGAACCTCTATAGTTGATTTCCAGCCACGCGCGATTAATTTTTTTTTATCTAAAAATGAGGAGATATCGTACCGGAGAATTCGCCCACTCTAGAATTTTTTAAAAAGCACATGGTAGCGAATATTTCGAAGCCGTCATTCGTACGATACGGAGCAGTAGCAAAAGTAGCAGCAGCAATATACAGTCTAAAAGTTTTTGCAGATTGTGTATATTACACAGTACACATCGCTGGTATAATAACGTGTATATAAAGGCGGTGTCGACGACGACGACGACGACCACGACGCTCGGCGCTTTCAGCTATTTCCACAACGTGAAGCCTATTTATAATCTTCCGCCACTTTTGCGTTTTATACTTTGGAGAAATCCCCATCGCGACAAAGAATATATACCGGAGCGCAATCGGGCAATTAATTATTGTAGAGTCGAGTGGATGGGCATTCGAGTTTCTCGAGTGTATAAGGTATCTGTCATGTATGACAATTCGTTCGACACAACTCGGCGCCCTTACAGGTGTCAAAGAGAGCCACCGGACAAAGGGCAGACCCGCAGAAAATGTAATTTCATTATGATCGCGGAGATTGTTGTAAACAGAACGTTGATTCAGGTTTGTTCGAGCATAGTGCGTATTTTGCACGTATTTTAATGCGCGTAAATTATTCATGTTTACCGACCTATATGTTCATGAAAAAAATGTTGAATTGAAAAAATGTACATATTTTCGCTCGTGCATTAATTTAGTATAATTTTCATATTTATATTTCTTGTTTTTCTTTCATATTTGAGGGCAAGCGAGTTAGGTCACGCTGGCTTAAATTGCGAACAAATTTGTGTGGACAAGTCCAATCTTTAATATGACCGCGACGACGTTTAGGAAAAACCAATCGACTGATTCGACAAATCTACTAATTCTTTGATATAAAAATATGCACGTTATAATGGGAAAGCTTAACCCAGATCTCTGATGAAGCACGCACGTCCAAAGTTTGAATTATATCGTTTGGCATTGTGTATTGGAAATTTTAGCAGGCAATAATAATAATAATCATCGACTCTCGTTATATTATTGTCGCGCAGTTATCTCGGGCCGGGTGATTGCAAGTACATGACGGCGGCTTTGCTTAGGTAATGTGCGCGCTAAGTTAAACTAAGCTACGCTGCGCTACGTTGCCGCTGCAGCTGCAGAAGAAGTGTAGTGTGTTTTGTCGACGAGAGACTCGTACGTGCCCGCGAGCCTCTTAAAAAAGCCACACACGACTAAATAATAAAACTGCACTGCGCGCGCGTTACAACTAAGCAGCAGCAGCAACAGCAGCAGCAGTGTAGCGTGCACTAATCGCGTCAGCTCGAAATTGTACGTAAGAGTATAAGCAGCGGCAGCGGCAACGGTAGAGCCATGAGAAATATTGAGCGATAAACGTTCGTACACGTACGTCTTCGCTTTTTAAACGCTTCAATGCACCTCGTGTTGTTATGTCATTTGGCAAATGTCCGATTACTTCTTTTTTTTTTTGTTTTTTTTTTATCGGGTTATACATTATATACACACACGATATCTATAGGCGTAAGAGTGAGTAGGCATTACCCGCCTCGACGAAAAAGTACCTGACGTTAATATTTGCACTTCTCCATATAGCAACAAAATATACGTCATTCCTCTGGAATTATCGAGTTCGACAACAATGGGAGAAGGGGGCAATTTAGGACAACAGAAAATAATGATACGCTGTTCTGACGCACAGAGCTTTTGCGAGCTTTGAACATTTCACGGATGCAATTGCACACACACACCTCCTTCTCTATTCATTTGTTGGGGGGGGCTAAACTCATAAAAGCTCAAGAATCGTTTTCTTAATTGCAACGCGAGAGAGCAGTTAGCAGCAAAACGAAGAGAGCACACGCGAGGTGGTAATCGAACATCGCTTTGTTTCGGAGCTCTTATAACCTTGAGGGAAAAATATCATTGCGAATTGCGTTTTCCGAAAAAGCAGCCATGAACCTCGGCAGCACGAGGCACGTTTTGCAGCAGCGCAGGCGTATGCGTCTGGGGAATTCATACGGTCGAAAAATAACGTCCTTGAGGGAACTTTTACAACGAATTTTTCAGTTTAGCAAAATAAAAAAGGAACGAAGCATTGTATGCGCAAAATAGCGACTGAAAATTGTATTAGCGAACTGTAGCGGGCTTTTGTACAGCTTTTTCTATACAAAGTACAAATAAGCTTTGACTTGGGATACACAAGCCATTTCACACACAAGCCTCGCCGCTAACCCTTTCGACGAGGCCACACGACTCGACAAAACCTCGACAATTTATTACATTATCTCTCACAAAAGCTCGCTCGGTAAGCGAAACATTGGATGCACCAATCACAGGACATGAGACAATTCGAGTATGCAACATTCGGAGCAGCCGCGTTCGAAAAGGTAAATACGTTGAGCAAAAAATATTCGAGCCCGCGCAAACAGAGACGCACGGTCAGTTATTCGGCAAGTAAAATTTCGCGCAGATTGAAGGGCGATGTGCGATATAGACTCACCTAAAAAATCGTTGCGCGATCAGACGAGGAACGGACGCTGCTGCAGTGCAGTCGAAGAAAGACGAAGTTTTATAGAGGCAAGAAGCGGTGGTTGTTGTCAATGCAAGACACCGGCATTCGCAGTAAGCCAAAGAGGGACGTGTTGCAGTTTTTATTTTGTCTCTGTTGCAATATATACTTTGTATATTATTTCGGCCCTATAACAACGCCAACGGTGCACTCCACTCACACATTAAATAACATTATGCACACACACTCTACATGTATAGCCCTAAATGGCAGATCACTCGTTGTTGTTATTATATTATATATTCTGAAAACTGGAGTAGCAGCAATTATTGCAGTTGCAGTTTCTCTCACTTATATAGATGCTGCTCTCGAGAGGTTAACGGCTCGCCGTGCAGAGATGAGGATCGCGCACAATTCCGCAACCTTGACTGCGTAAGAGCCGCGGCAGAGAGCAGCGAAGAAAACAAAGGATTGTAAGAGAGGCGCGAGCGATCGTGTGCACCTTCTCGCTTTTATATGTATTATTATATGTGTAGCAGCAGCGAGCGCGCGAACAATCGATGATGGCGAATATCTCCGCTGCCGTTGTTGCCTATATAGGTGGACGACGCCAAGGTGTATACACAACAAGCACTGACGCACACTTTATTACTTTAATACGATTGCACACATACGCGTATATTATTATATATAAATGAATTATTTATATATAAACTTTTTCATATACATTAATCAACACACCAGTGTATGCAGTGGCTACGATGTATTGCAGTAGCGAGAAACGACGACGTCGACGAGCAAATTATTAAAGCACATAAATTTCTCGTGTTTTTTTTTCTCGCTCTTTCCCTCTCGACGCACACACAGTAGCAGATAGTCGCATTGACGCGCGAACGAAACACAGCAGCTGCGGAGCTTTGATCGCTGCCTTATTATTATTATTTTTTTTTTTAACTGACTCTCGGTCGACGACGATTTTCATCAACGATAAACAACAACATCGCACTCGCGCACGGGTACACACACCACCTGAAGCTCGCGCGATCACTTGTATAATAATGGCGAATTCGAGCCAGCACACACCTCCGCACGATCCGTGTAACAAAAGCCGCAAGTTTGATCGGCCCACGGGGAAACTTCTGGATATCGCGAAACTTTTAAAAGTGCGTGTTGGCAGGTGGGTCGCTTGTCGCTGTTGTTGTTGTTGCTGCTGCTGATGCTCTGCTCCGATCAATGTCCTCTGTACGTGTGTATGTGTTTGCGAACAATAATAAGCATATACAAGGTATATGTCTGTATTTTGTTTACGTATGGGTGTGTGTTTATGTTTGCGCGCGCGGGTATGACTACTACGTACTCAGTTTTCTTCTTTTTTTCTTTCTTATACTTTTTTTTTTATATATAAGGAAAGATATAAGCTCGTGTACGATGATGATAATGACGACGATGTTCTCAACCGTGTTGCGCGCGGCGTGTCTGGTCACGACTGCTGTCGCAAGTCGACTGATATTTTCTGCCGAGCGCCGGGCCCTCGCGCTCAACGCTCTGCTGTGCTACTCACCGTCGCACACAATACACCAATCCACTGCCACAGCAGCGTACATACACATACGAATTCGCGCACTCTCTCTCCGTCTCCGTCTCTCTTTCTATCCTTTCCAGTGGCGCGCGGCTGCAACTTGGCGCGATCCGAGCTCTGCCTCTGCTACTGCTCTCTCCCTCTCGTTCACTCTCACGCGCGCGCACACATTCATACATGTGCACATCGGCAGCAGCAGCAGCAGCAGCAGCAGCAACACGCGCCAACTGCCAAGTCGCGCGTCTGCGTCTATACGCCGTATCCGCGATGTTTATGTATGCGCGTGTACGTGTACTTTTCGCATAAACTGAGCTGCTGCTACCGCTTGCTGTTGGAGTGTTCTGCTGCTCTTATATATGAGTATATTTTGCCGCGTTGATATTTTAGCGAGAAAGAGCAGAAAGAGAGAGAGAGAGAGAGGTTAGGTTTGCGAAATGCACCGGTTGCCACTATATGCATATTATATACTTTGCATCATTCGATTTTGCCAATTCACTCAAGGATTGTCATTGATTGTTTGATTGCCTGAAAATTTAACTGAATATTCTTAAATTAACTATAACTATAAGAAAAACCCATACCGGAGTTGGTCGGGGTCTTTATCAACACCACCGGTACACGGAGAAAAATACTACACTAAATATCAACACATTCCCAAAGTATTCCTCTAACCCTGCTTTCTGCTATCATGGAATTATTTTTTATTCGTCGATTTTTACAAACAAACATTTGCTTGCGCCTTTAGAAAACTAGCCCACCTAATGGTTGTGTATTTTTATATTAGCTGAGTTCGTATTCTAACCTTGTGTTCGTTATCTACACATATCGCTGTTCGAAATTTTTTGTATGTATACCAATCGGACAGTTTTTCTGCCACTTGCGGGTATTGACCATACTCCATCTGTTGATGAACTCGAGAAGCTTTGATTATGGTGAAAATTGTTACAATACAAAATACTTTTTGAAATACTCATCCACAAATTTTCCCATAATCTATAGTAAAATTTGCTACATACAAATTTTTAGAATATCTCATAAATATTTTTGAATTACAAAGTTACAAAAATCACCCGATTTATAGTAATATTTAGCATGTACATAGTAGATAATGCCTCTCTATTTCTCTCCGTGTACTAAGGGTTATCTGGCGGCTACCCATCCACCTACACATCGCGACTTGTATTGCTTTAATTCGTGCATTGCTCCGAGCCGTGAATACCTCAGCCCACCACCTGCTTTAAGGCAAATATGTATTAATTATGTGTTAATTATAAATCAATTCGATTTACTATACAAAAAAAAGTATAAAAAGAAACTACTAAAAAAATTATTTTTTTTTTGGATTCGGTTACAGCCGAACGCGAATAAAAATTCGCTATATTGTTGGTAATAAATGTTCGAATCTCCTCTCGGTGACTCGTACGCGGGCATCGAGGAGGGAGCAAAAAAAGCGGCAAAAATTTGTCGGGATGCGGACGAGAGTATCGGAAGTGTAGAAAGTATGTAACACGAAGTTATTCGATAAGTCGACTATTTCGGAGTCGGCCATTTGGGATCAATCGAAGAGTAAAGAAAAAGATTAGAAAAAATATATTCGTCGACTGGAAACAATGGGTGGACGTGCCATACAACGATTTTCGGAGCAGATCGTCGAGCCGCGTCAAACAATCTTCACAGTCTCGAATAATCATATACCAAAACCCACAGGCTAGCGATTCGAATATTGCACTATTGATTTTGCGCGTTAAACGTTCCAAACCATCTTATAATCAGTGTAATGTACATCGAAGGCAGCGGCGTTGCATTATACACGCGCGGCTATCCTCTACAGCTATACAGTAACAGCGACACAAAGGCGCGCGAGCGAACTGCATCCTTCCCTTCGTGGTCGTCGTGTATGCATGTGTTGGTATACTTGTGTGTGTGTGCGCGAGTCTCGATGCAGTTCTGTTTGCCTGCGCACACAGTTCTTTCTTTGTGCAGTATAGTATATAACACGGCCGGCGCGCAACAACGCCGAGCGCAGCAGCGTCGCATACTATATATCTACCTACGTGCGCTGTAGCAGCAGAGTTGCCAGAGCTGCACACACACACACACACACAACTCTTGCTTTGCACACGACTCCGATCGTGTATATACTATATAATGTATATAAACGCGCCAAGCGCTCAGCCGAGAGAGAGAAAAGAAAGAAAGAAAGAAAGAAAGAGAACGAGACAGGACGAGCGGATTAACGGGGGTTCCTCGTCGTCTCCGGATCGTGCACGAGGCGCAGCGCCGAGCGAGCGTTCCCTCTTTCGCGCTCCTTTGCTCCTTCGCCTTCTTCTTCTTCTTCTTTGTGTCGTCCTTGATGATTGTGTATACTTAGAAACGCTTCTTGCCTCGCTGCACACTCGCACGATGATTCTTACGATAAAGAAAAACACCCGCGCATCCCCGATTTCGTTCCTGTTTTTTTTCTCTCTCTTTACAAGTGTGAACTCGACTTGTGGTGGCACGAACATAAGCCGATATTCATAATTGCATAATACGACGTATAATAACAGCCCCACTCGCTGCGACAGAATATTTTTCCACGCCGTTCAATAATGCCCTTTGTTTTAACCTGTTTAAAAAACTTTGGTAGAATTTTGGAAAAAGTCTCTGGTTAAAAATTGTTTTCTTTTGCCTCGGCTTCATCATCCTTTCAATAATAATCGCCACCCCCGTCTTAATTCACGATAATTTAATTGTTCAAATGTTTCCGGACATTATGTATCTAAAGCTGTCACCAATAAGTTGAAGAGTTTCCTCCTGAATATGTGTTGTTTCAATATTTTTATGAATAAATACTAATGAAAGAATACCGCTGTACCATTTCAAAATGATCAATTTCTAGTGCAAAAATTTTTCAGACCTTTTTTCTCAGACCCATTATAAGCTCTGTTAACGTTATGTCGTAAACGGCTGAATCGAATTTAATTAAAAATTATTTAACTTTGACTTTTATTGTCCAAAATTTGAACAATTTCGGTAAAAAAGTTTATTCCTTGAGTCATTCAAGAATACGTTGGTAATTTTTTAAATTTATTATCTATTTAACGAATTTTAACGAATAAAATTTATTTCCATTGACAAAAATTAAAACGTTAATTGGTTTTAACACTTTACAAATGTAATTTATGAAAACCATATGTATTTTTTAAATTATCGATGTGATTGCCGTACATATTTTACTACCATTTGACACTCTAATAACTAATTGGACTTTGTTCCTACTGTCCTTTGTGTAATACCATGTACTGCATTGGTGCGGGTTCAAAGAAATATTTTTCATTTATTCACTACAATTTCGGTGTAGTTCTAATCATGTGCGAATGCCTCTATTTGTATCGCAGTTCATTATTGCGTACGAACAGTCGACGTTGTAGAGGGAAATATTTTAAGGAGCAATCCCAATCGCGAGGTCTCCTCGCTAATATTGACTAGTGCTTTCAGTCACTGATGAGGAATTTCTTAGTAAGCAAGTGTTTACAAATTAGTGGAATCGAAGCAGTGTTGGCTACTCGATGCGTTTAACCTCAAATATTTCCTCAGCGTTCGAATATTGTCTCAAAGTTCACATTGAATAGAGAACGATGTAAATCAGTGGTTACGTAGTTAGGAATAAATTTTATTTTGCATGCCATAATATTTTTATAAGCGATCCCTTCATCAAATTTGATTATTCCTAAGCAAGAGATGGATGATACTTGGCTAAGTGCAGACGACGATTATATTTTCGATTCAGTTGACTGTGGCAGAGACCAAAATTTAAAATATTCAAGCTTCATAAATCTTCGGTGAGTTCAATGATTTGAATGATGTACTGTTTTTTCACCATCAAAAACGATTAGTCAATTTTAATTTTAGACTAATCAAATGGATCAGACTATGGCCTTACCTGAAAAGTTAGATAAAAAAATATCAATAGAATATGAGTGTAAAGATGTTAAACTTGAATTGCCGTCTCTACCGACAACTATCTGCAAAATTGAGTATCAAAGTTATCCATCTATTGTGAAAATAGAAAACCAAATTCAGAACAGTGCCATAAGTGAAAATGTAATTATTGATTTTGAGTGCCAAGATATTAAACCTAAACTGCCGTCTCTATCAACAACCGTCTGCAAAACCGAGTACCATAGTTGTTTACCTATTGTGAAAATAGAAAAACAAAATTCAGACAAATTATTTGGATGAAAAAAGGCTCATAAATTTAATAGAAAAAGAATTCGATTACGATAAAAACAATCAATTTCAAGAAAAATCTCGAATAAAGGTTAACAGACCCAAGAAAGTGGAAGTATGCGTGAAAAAAACACAAAACAAATTATCTCATAAGTGTAATTTGTGTTGGAAAACTTATAAAGGAGAAGTGAGTCTAAAAGCACACATTAATACGACACATAAGAGCATTAGACAATATGAATGTGACCTTTGTCATAAATCATTTAATTACCCGAGCTATCTTAAGCGTCACGTCAGTTTAGTACATATTCGAAGCAAATCTTACGAATGTGAAATTCGTTGTAAATTATTTGGTCGCAAAGGAGACCTCAAAACACACATCAACGTCGTACACGATCGGAGCAAACCCTTCGAGTGTAAAATGTGTCACAAATCATTTGGACGAAAAGCTACCCTTAAAGCTCACATAAATACAGTACATAATCGGAGCAAGCTTTTTGAGTGTGAAATTTGTCACAAATTATTTGGACTGAAACAAAACCTCAATCGTCACATCAACATAGTACATGATCGTAGCAAACCCTTCAAATGTGATCATTGTCTCAAATCGTTTGGACAAAAAGATAACCTCAAATTTCACATTAATGCAGTTCATCAAAACAGCAAACTCTTCGAATGCGAAATTTGTCTCAAATCATTTGGACGAAAATCTACTCTTAAAACTCATATAAATACAGTTCATAAACGAAATAAACCCTTCGAGTTGACATTTGCCACAAATCATTTGGATATAAGGGTCACCTCAATTCACACCTAAATACAGTACATAATCGGAGAAAACCCTTTGAATGTGAGATATGTCACAAATCATTTGAAAATCAGTATAAACACAAAATTCACGTCTATTCTGTACATGATGATACCAACCCTTCGAATGTGAAATTTGTCACAAATCATTTGAAGTAAAATATAAGTTAAAATCTCATATCAATACTTTACATAATCGCAGCAAACCCTTTGAATGTGAGATTTGTCACAAATCATTTCAACACCAGTATAAACTCAAAAGGCACATAAATACAGTACATGATCGGATCAAACCCTTCGAATGTGAGATTTGTCACAAATCATTTGGACAAAAAAATCACCTAACAACTCACATTATTGGAGTACATAATCGGAGCAAATCCTTCAAATGTGACATTTGTCATAAGTCATATAGTCGCAAGGATCATCTCAAAACTCACGTGAAAGTAGTACATAATCGGAGCAAACCTTTTGAATGTGGGATTTGTTACAAATCATTTGAACAGAAAGGTACCCTCAAATCTCATGTAAATGCAGTTCATGATCGTAGCAAATTTTAGGAGCGTGTGATTTGTTCAATACATTTGAATCCGTTGACGAATTCTGCAAGCACAAGAGTACGCTATTGTAATTTCTCATAAATATTTTTCTATTTTTTTAAGAACAATAAAATTTTACAAACTGTTATTAATTTTTTCATGACTGACACCTTATATAAACTAAAATTGTAGCACAGTTTCATCTTCAAGTTTTTCTTTCTGTTATTCCTCGTAAACCGATCTTCAACATTCCAATTATCAGTTGACCATTTTCTAAATTATCCTACTCCCTATCAGCGTACATAGATAACTTATAGAATCCTTGCCTTAAAGCAATAATCATTGCTTAACTTCGCATATCAACTCTCGTAACTTATGCCAGTATATGCAAAGATTTAGTAGCATCAACGGTCGATTAAAAAGCTCTGAAAATAGTGGCAATTTATAGTTGCAAAGCGTAATTGTTCACCTAATGATCGAAGCACATGATACTGCAATGTCCATGTCAGAAACAAACGACAGATATGAGTACGCCGCAAATTTTTTATTTTCCAATTAAAACAAATCTTAATTTTTTATTTAATCTATGATAACTGCAAAAAAGCTTTTTTAAACTTCATTTTTACCACAATGTACAGCAAATCTAGTTTATTTGGATACGATTGTTAAATATTGAAATTTCTAAAATAATCTTTCGTACCCTGATTCATACCACATCATTTTTTCTACGCAGTCCTACGACGAGACTCCGTATACTTTTCTATTGTGCGCAATCAGTCTCGGTGCACTAACCGCCCTCCAGCACATCCGATCGATTATTTTTATTAGAATTTCGCCTCGCGTGTGCGTGATCGCCATTTTAATCGCGAAAAAAATACTCACAAATCGCTCGACCAAGACCCGCAGCGCAAACACAGCCGTGGCGCAGCCGTCTCAAATCGAATGCAGCGAGGAGTAAAATGTCCCGCCACCCTTGGCGTGAATAATCGAAAAATCAACTTCCCATTGGGAAGCGCGGGCTTATATTATTATGTGCCACGCCGCAGCTATTGCGAGCTTTGGAAATAAGAGTCTTGAGAATACGCACCTTCATTGTTCTTCATCAAACAGATGCGCGCAGCAGTGTCGATTTTTCATTTTGATCGATGAAAAAATTCCAAATCGTTTTTCATTACAACCTTGACTTGGGCTCAAATGGTTTTATGCTCTGTGTATTCAAACATTTTGCAGTTGATTTCTTCTTTATAAAAATTATTTTGAAACAAATGTACAATCAAGCCGAGCAATTTCAACTCTCCTCGGTAAAACTATATTTCGAAATGATTTGGTAAACGAACAGTTGAAAATCCGTAGACATTGACTTGCAAATGGGGGTTTGAATTTATTTACAACGAAGTTGCTCGGCAGTAACGTTGGATTATTGCTTTGGCAATTTTTATCCCTCGACAGCTCCGAATTTCGTACACAAGAAATTTCACCCAAGTAAACGCAATATTGTCTTCCCCCAAGTCGGCCCTTTCGTCAAGTTTATAATTGCTGTTCATTTTCGTCAGGGGGGGGGGGGGGTAGGCAAAAGTTTATGCCTCCGTCATAAGTTTGCAGTAGGTAATTTTACAGCTTATATACCTTATATATACCGCGGGTAAGAACTAGAAACAAAATGTCGCGCTGAGAGTACGATGAAAAAGTTGCCGTTTCTTAATATATACTTTATGCATCCGAAGTTCTTGCGCGCGCGCGGGGCTATATGAGGGCTGGGGGTTGATGTTTTACACAGCTGCTATATGGTGGAAGTCATTTGTAATTATATATATCTATACACCTTGACGTGCTTCGTGCCAGTCGAATAAGTACATAAAAACTAGACTCGAGCCACCGGCTTCTTTCATTCGTGCAATACGCATAAGTCGAAATATTTTCAGATCGATTTTGTAGCGCACCAAAGTAAGTTGGAAAAAATATTTTTTCTCGCTCGCGTAAAAAATATGGTCTTTTTTTTTCAAAGCTCCGAGATAAGGCAACACAGCGGCAGATTTGTGTGTCGGGCAGTGATAGAAACGTCGAGTCGAGTCGCGACAACGGAATAATCGGCGCGCAGATACGAAATTCAAAAGCCGAGCGAAAAAAATACACCAGGCAGAGAATATAGCTTTCACTCGATAAGTCGCTAAAGCGAACGAGCCTCTCGGTGTATATCTGCCTCGCGCGATGCATTGCGCTTGCGGACGAGAGAGACTCGGGCTGTGTATATATATACATCGCCGGAAAAGGCAGTCAAGATCCGCACACGCGGACAGAGAGAGAGAGAGGGAGAAAAAGCATCTCACCTTTTTGTACGGCTCAATGCTGCGGTCCAGATAAGTATTTAAGTCGGAAAGCGCATCGGAAAAGAGGGTTCTTTTTTGCGGCGGGTGGTGTTTTCTTCGTGAGCGCCACTACCGTTGCCGCCGCACCGGGGATAAGCCGCGTAGTATCCGATTGTCGAAAGGAAAGCCACCACCGCAGCAATAGCAGCAGCAGCAGCAGCAGCAGCAGCAGCAGCAAGCGAGTGCAGCTTGACGTAATCTTGCGGAATACGGTATATAAAATGTACAAACGCGCAGTACCTTCGCCTTTTTGCAGGTTCGTGAGCTGATCGTCGAGTCGTTCAGGCTGCGCGCGAATTATTTTGCATATTGCGCTGCGCTCAGCTGCGAACATTATTACATAGGTATATATAGGCCCGAGAAGTCTGTGGCCGAAATTCCTCGAGGCTCGTGTTTGAACGACGAAAAGTAGCTGCCGAGAGAAAGAAGAGAAGAGGGGCAGCTGCTTGCACTTATTTCGCCGATACTTGGCTACCTACTCCAACTGCCCTAATAGAGTGTACGCCTGAGCTCTCTCTCACCCAGCCTATTTAATATGTCCTGTACTATACGGTTCCAATTTCTCTGTCCGCACGCGGTTACCTGTGGCGCCTCGTGCGAGGGCCGGCTCACGTTTTTTTCTACCTTATACTCGTATATATTTTGGCTTTCTGCAGTGTGTGTGTGTGTGTGTGTGTGTGTGTGTGTGTGTGTGTGTGTGTGTGTGTGTGTGTGTGTGTGTGTGTGTGTGTGTGCACGAGCGAGAAAACTCGATGGAACTCGAGCTAGCCCGGGGTTTCCGCAGCTAATTTCCTGAAATTAATGATTTATTCGTTTCACGAAGTCTGCGACACGTGACTCTTTGTCGCGCGCGCCCCCCCAAAAGAAAAAGTCTTATACGCTTTTTAGTCCTTTGACAGAGCGGACACGATGCTGGAGAGTAAGAGAGCGCAGTGATAAGCATCTCTGTATGCGATTCTCGCGCGCTCGTGCGCTCGATATAATCGCGCGACGTTATAAGCCGAGAGCTTCTTTGAAGTAAAAAATTAATCAAATAGATGTACTTAAGGATTTGAATGCCACTGATGCCCGTAAGCACAATAAGAGGATTATACAAGTATATATATAGAAGGATTGGATCAGTAGCTCGAATTAGAACGCGCGAGCCGAGTTCCTGCCTTTATGTACGGCTAGCTAGTCCAGTGTGTGTGCTATATATACGAGGGAAAAGTTGATGAAAAAGCGAGAGGAAGAGAGGAATAGAGAGACGAGGCGAATCCTGCGGCCAAGGAGAATATATTTTGTCACTGCTCTTTCTGCTCCTCGCACACCAAGGCGAATATATTTAAGCGACGAAACGACAAAAGAGCTGTCGGTCGGCCGCGTCTCCTACAGGCTACTCTCGAGTGCGTATATATGTGGCGCATGCATGCACGGTCACACATATATATAGTAGGTACGCATAAAACACGCACACACACATGTGTATTGTAAATGTGAGTGTAGAGCAGAGAGACTGGGCAGATTGCAGAAAGCCGGCGCGTATACGCACACACTACACCAGTTGGTCGAGGTGAAAAATAAAAAAAAAACGGACTGCAAAAGAATTGCCCGCCGCCGCCGTCGTCGTCGTCCCCTTCGCTACACACACATATATATACTCGCGCGCACAATGGGGTTCGCGCGTTCTCCTGTCTATGTCTGCTGCTGTATATATATAAGCCTGCGAAATGCGTATATGTAGCGTGTACGAGTAAGTGAGAAAGAGAGCGTAGACTAATACGCACACTTGCGCGCACACCGACACAACGCAGGCAATGCCCCAGCACATGTGATATATACGCCGCCGCTCACATGCAGCCACGATATATATATATGTGTGTACGGCGCGTTACACCGACAACAGGCGGTTCTTTTAGTCTTTATGCCCGTCTCGCCAGTGTGCCCGTCGTCGCGCAGTGGTTCTCACTCTCTATAGCCTGCCTGCGCTGCGCACGATTAACTTAACGTATATAATAATGGATTAAGGGTATGGTACACAGTCGCGGGGATTGCATCCACGGCGCGACAAAATAATATAATCCGTTGATTGCGCGCGATATACTCGATCGTCCAGCTATTCTATGTATGCAGTGCCGAAAAGAGTGCCGCCCCCGCAAGCAAACTTTTATTTGCCGCTCGCGCAGATTGAAAATAATTATAAGAGATTTGTTCCAAGTTGTTTTTTTTTCAGATAAAACGTATTTTTTCTACCGATCATATGTCTCTATTGGGATAAATAATCAGTCTCTCAGCAAATTTATCAAAATCTCTTATAAAGCTAATGTTCGATTAATTCAGAGCTCATCGAGATCTACAGAAAGCAAGTTTCCAAAAAATAGCACGAAGATTAGGGATTAGGTATCCGAGAAATCTGAAAACACCTTATTGCCGGTGTACAAAGGGGTAATGATAGTTGAACGCCCGAGATTTAAATAATACGCAATAATTTCAACCCAATTTTTATTGAAATTTTAGAAAAACCTATATGTATGAGTATCTATACATATTTACAATTGTCAATCATCACTTCTTCTCGCATGCGAAATTTTTTCGACCTTCATGGACTGTCCTTTGGTAGAAAATCAAACTCGGTTTTTGTCCAAATTTCTGTTCATATCTATCACATGCGTAATTTTTGCGATTTCATGAACTGTTTGTTGGTGGCAGAGCAAACCCACTTTATGCCCAAATTTTTTCTCGCATTTCTCGCATGCGAAATTTTTCCGAGCTTCATGGACTGTCCTTTGGTGGATGATCAAACTCGGTTTCTGTCCAAATTTCTTTTCACATTTGTCGCATGCGAAATCTTTGCGACCTTCGTGGACTGTTTTTTGATGTATGAGCAAATTCCATTTTCGTTGAAATTTCTTCTCGCACTTGTCACATGCGTAAGCTTTCTGACCTTCGTGTACTGACCTTTGGTGCTGCAACAAATCTACTCTATGTCCAAATTTATTTTCGCACTTATCACATGCGAAATCTTTGCGACCCTCGTGTACTGTTTTTTGGTGCAAAAGCAAATTCACTTTTCGTCCAAATTTTTTCTCGCACTTGTCACATGCGAAATCTTTCTGACCTTCGTGGACTGTTTTTTGGTGTTTGAGTAAAGTCGATCTGCGTCCAAATTTCTTATCACACCTATCACAAGCGTAATCTTTGCGACCCTCGAGAACTGTCCTTTGGTGCTGCAACATATCTAATTTGAATCCAAATTTCTTTTTACACTCGTCACATGCAAAATCTTTGCGACCCTCGTGGACTGTTGTTATGTGTGAGAGCAAATTCGATTTTTGTCCAAACTTCTTCTCGCACTTGTCGCATGCAAAATCTTTGCAACCTTCGTGTACTGTCTTTTTGTGTTTCAAAAAATCGAATTTAGTGCCAAATTTTTTTTTGCACTCATCGCATGCGTAATCTTTGCGACTTTCATGGACTGCTTTTTGGTGTCTAAGCAAATTTGGTTTGTGTCCAAATTTCTTTTCGCACTTGTCGCATGTGTAATCTTTACGACCCTCGTGAACTGTTGTTATATGCAAGAGCAAACTTCTTTTATATCTAAATTTTTTCCCGCAATTGTCACATGAGTAGTCTTTCAAGACTTCATGCACTGTTTTCAGATGGAAAAGCAAATGCCTTTCTTTTCTAAATTTCTCTCCACAATGGTCGCATGCGTAAACTTTGCGACCATCGTGTACTTTTTTTTGATGACTGAGCAAATGTGATTTGTATCCAAATTTTTCTCGCATTTGTCACATACAAAATCTTTGCGACCCTCGTGAACTGTTTTCACGTGCGAGAGCAAATTTCTTTGATAACCAAAATTTTGTTTGCACTTGTCGCATACAAAATCTTTGCGACCCTCATGAACCGTTTTTATATGCAAGAGCAAATTAAATTTATATCCAAATTTTTTCTGGCACCAGTCACATTTAAAATCTTTGCGACCTTCGTGTACTGTCATTTGGTGCCTTAACAAATTCCCTTTTAGTTCAAATGCCTTTTCGCACTGGTTACATGCGTAGTCTTTTTGATCCTCGTGGACTTTCATTATGTGCCAGAGCAAACTCTGTTTATTTCCAAATTTTTTCCTGCAATCGTCACATGAGTAATCTTTGAAGACGTCGTGTACTGTTTTTTGATGAAAGAGCAAATGGGATTTTTTTCTAAATTTTTCCTCACACTTTTCGCATGTAAAATCTTTGGGAGCCTCATGGATTGTTTTAATGTGCAAGAGCAACGTTGGTTTAGTATCAAATCTCTTCGCGCATATTTCACACAAATAATTTTTGAAAACTTCGTGAAATATTTTTTTGTGTTTGAGTAAAGTAGATTTATTTTCAAATTTCTTCTCGCACCGGTTGCATGTGAAATTTTCGCGCTCTTTGTGTACTAATTTTTGGTGCGTAAACAAACTTGATTTTTTCACAAATTTTTTCTCGCACTGGTCGCATTCAAATTCTTTGAAGCCTTTGTGTACTGAAATTTGGTGTCTACTCAAATGACTTCTGAACTCGAATTTCTCTTCGCACTTGTCACAAGCGTAGTATTTTTTTTCATTGTAAATTGTGTCCTGGTGTGTTTTCATGTTTGATTCTAAAGTTAATGTCTCCTGACAAATATTATCGACGTTTTGTTTGTCGTCTGAAACGACAATGCCATGTTCACTTAAATTATCTTTTGAGACGATTTCCTCGGACTTTATATCACTTTGATTCATTTTGATGTGTCTAAATTAAACGATGGATCGTTCTATTTAGTATAACGGAAATTTAACGAGTAAAATTGATCTTTTAGTATTATGATTTGTTTCATCGGGAAGGACAACATTCAAACTAATTTGTTTTTACTATATAACATGATCAGTAAGTCGAGGCCAAGTTGCTTGCGATCTTATTGTTTACAATTGGGGTATCGATTTATCTGTTTGTATATTGTCCGTACAATATTTGAATCAGTTTAAAATTGTAACTTGGTGATGATTTCTTCAAGGAACTTATTTGGCCTTCTAAAACTAAGTATTTCTAAACAAACTCACGATGGATAACATCAAGTTCACAAAAAATCATCGAGTAAATAAATCCTTATAAACGTGTATTGAAAAAAATCTTAACACTCCATCCAAAATTTGCCACCCTCACACCATGGTGTGCTTTATAACCCGTCACTGAATATGTGGATTATACGGGAATGTCACCGTAGTCTAGCCAGACATAATTCAGAGTAGAAGCTTTTGACCGTCGGACATTTGTTCACTTATATATAATATTTAATATTTAATATACAAAATATATTCTTGCTCGATATCTACGCTCTCGTGAGATAAAGATTTCTCCCAGTCCCCGTATCGTAAGTATACTGTGTGTTTATCGGAGCACACTGTGGAGCCCTTTCACGCCACCGTCGCCGATTCGAATAAGAAATCGATATGATCGCTCGATGTATCCGTTCAGCTGACCCTCATCTACATAACCGCGCCCAGGGGCATACGATTATATGTGCGGTATATTCTTGCCTAGAAAATTACAAGTGGATATAGTAAATGAACGGGAAAAGTTAGAAATGCTGGGTAATTCACGTTCTTATATATATATAGTAACTTTTAAATATTTCATCACTTGCGATTTTTCAATGCGCCATCTAGGGGCTTAGTTTAAAAATATAAATCTTTTTAGTATATTTGATTGCAAGAATAAAATATTTCTTTTTCGAGGATTATCGATTTAATCATTTTATTTTTGAAACTTTATGTGCTCGAATCAATTAATTATCCTATTAATTATCAACGAAGTCAAAGTTTTATCAAGTTTATTCAATTTTTTCAAAGATTGGAGAATCAATAAATCATTTTTTTAACTAACAAAAAATATTTGTTTTGTTATTTTTTTCTCATTTTTAAATCAATTGTTTAAAATTAAAATATAACTTTGTCAAATCGAACAAATTTTTTTCTCATTGTAATAACACTGCAACTGCAAGCCTGTATAATTATTCCTTAAGGATCCTTATCCTTAATGAAAACATGAAATTCGGCCTTTTTTAGTTCTTGGTATTTTTTCGTTATGGTTGCTATTGTTTGAGATAACAAATAGCAAAAATTTTAAATAAAAAGGAAATTATTTTTATAATGTTTCAATTGAATCAAATCAAGCATAGGGTACTTCATTATTTATGGGTATCAGAAGAGCTAAAATTTTGATTAGGATCTGTGATCCTAAGATAGAAAAATCTCTCTATCGGTAGTTATTTTTTAATATTTTATTGTTTTTAGTTATACAACTGTTTATTGAGAATCTTTCCATTTCTTCCTTATCAATGTGCAAAACAGTCGAGCTGTATACTCAATAAGTCGTCGCCCTTAAAAACTTCTTTCAAATGCTTTTTTTCGTCTCTGTCTCTCTACATATTCACAGTGTTGCGCGCGTACACTGCACATCTCATGGATGGAAATGCAAAAGTAAAATTGTGCACGGACTCGGCGCCTTGCATTATGTACTTTTTATTTTTCCTGACTCTTTATTAACTCCTGGCTTTCTTTATATTAACTTTTGCTGGGGCGCGTCGCGCTTAGATTGTCTGCAAAGTGCAAGCTCTACTTAAAATAAAAAAGTACACGAGTCTGGTAATCTTTTTTTTTTTTTTTTTCGAAATGAAGTTGAAGCTCTTACCGTGAAAAAAATAAAAATGCGCTTGCACCTCGGAGTTTTAATACTTTTTGCGTGGGTTAAATTAATCGATGCGAGAAAAGTCAAGTTACTCGTAGAAGTTCGTGTATCGATAAATGTACACGAAAAAAGACATGCAAGGTTCCTCGAGTTGCCATTTAAACCTCATATGTATGCTTACGTGCTCGATTGCATATTCCACATTGGCCGATTCCAAATAGATAAACTCACTTCGTATAAAGCGCCTCGGCTCTGCGCTATTATATCCCAGGCGCTGAAAGCAAATATAGGTGTCAAAAGAGACTCGCTACGTGACGTACGCGAGCGGGTCGCTCGACTAGACTTGACTATTATATACGGGGCCGATCGTTCCGTGCGATCGAGCACGCACGATCGGCGCTGTTTATAATTTCTTATATGCTCGGGGGGCCAGCTCGCACAATCGTCGAACGCTATATAGATCGCTCGCTACGGGTTTTTTACTTATATATACGCCAGTTAATCTAAGCAATTCATTATCGAAACGAACGACACGAAGTTCTCTAACTGTGCAGCGCAGTTCTAGCTTTCAATCTATCTCGAGTCGTAGCTGGTGCTGCTGCTGCCGCTGGTCGTAAAGAATCTGCGCGAAGACGCGCCTCACTTCGCAAAAAGCTTCTGCGGAGCGGGTCGTGGCGCGCGCCGGGAATGAAAATGAAGTTGCGTACACAATTGAAGCGACGACGCGGCACATTGTATTGTATTATATAGGCGCTCGTCCGTGGACTGTGAAATTAGTCGAGGCCTCTCAAGAGCAGTATAGCTGGTAGCGATCATGCACGCACAGTCGCCTCTCTCGACGCAAACCATATCTACCTGATATATATATATATAGGCTGTATACAACATTATATTGCGCTCGTGTGGAATCTCGACGATGATCCGGCACAATAGCGATCGACACTGGTATTAGACTGCTGCGTGTGTGTACGTACATACATACGCAAAGACAAGCACTTGCGCTGACGCAAGTAGTATATCGCGCGCGCGTGTGTGTGTGTGTGCACACGAGGTGCTTTGATCGCGCAGTCGTATATATATATACAGCTACACGGCACAGCACACGGTATCCTTAGCGCAGCGGCGCAGCAGCAATTTGCATAATAATACCGCACATCCTATAGGCCATACTCCTCGACGTCGAGCGTCGTCTATACGTATAGATACGGTAAGGCAAAGCACGTCTCGTCGCGTCTTAGCCAGCTAGAGATATATATGTATAATAATACATATAATATACATGGCCGCCTACGCAAGCTATGCGCTTATAAACGTAGTCGCTTTTATTGAAGCTCGCCGCTGCGCCGGGCTCGGCAGTCAATTGGCAGAGAAGCTGCTGCTGCTGCTGCAATTCAATCGTCCTGCTGATTACCTAAAACACATACTACTGGCTACTGCACCTTTGCCTGGGTATACGACGATGACGCCGCACGCAGCAGCAGCAGTTTATGCTAGCGGCCGCTTTGACGGCCCTACACTGCAAGCTGCGATTCTCGCCGCACACACATACACACACACACATACACACGAGCTGCAGTATACACTATAACAGCAGAGCCTAGACACGCGTAATTGCTCCGAGTCCTTCGTCGAGCGGCGACCTCAAAGGCTTATACATAGTTAGCTATAGCTGAGTCGACTCGACTCCTCGTCCTGTGCTCTCTGCACTGTCGCCACTGCATACACACAGACCAACACACACACACACACACACACAGTGCTCCTCCGCTCGGCTCGCTTGGTTATGCACGTCACGAACACAGCGCGCGGCGTGCAACTTCATCTAACTTTACAGCTTTTCGAGCTCGCGAGGATGACACTTTTACCGAGAACGCGCGCGCGACTACTACTACTACTACTACTATCTCGGATGCCGCGCGTTGTACCTATATAGCTCATTTCTGCAGCTTTCTTTTCTTCGCCTTCGCCGAGACAAGAAGCCCGCTGCGACGACGACGAAGACGACGCGTGTCTGACGCGACGCGACGTAACGCGAGCGCTATTTTTCCATTCGACGACACCTTGCCCGTATTAATGACCTTTTCGTGGGATCGCGCGTGTATAACTACTTAATTAATTTTATCGCTCTGCAAGCCAAAACTTAAGTTTTCCTATGTGTAATTATGACTGCGCGTTGGTGATAATTCGCCTCGAAGAAAAAACATCGTCGAATCAAGCGTGAGATGAAGAGTATTTTTCGTAAAGTTATAAAGAAGTTTCAACAACTTTTTTCTTGAATCTGTGCATCTTGCCTCTGCGGAATAAATTTGAAGAAATTACGAATGAGATCTGTAAAAACGTGACTTTGTAACTCTTGGAAATTTTCGGTGTAATTTTAAAAATATACATTTACAAACATTTTTGTTTAATTAAAGCCAACTGAGCTCGACGGACTCTATTTAACTTGTAAGCAGCTTTTTCTGTCTTTCGAAGCGTAACTCTATTGGCGTACGTGCGTAATTTTTATGTTTCAAGTTTTCTACACTTCGGCACAAAGAAAATTTGTTTCAATCGTAATTGATATACAAATGTCAGGCGGAAATTACTAAAAAATTAAAATTAAAAAATTAACGAGCTAAAAGAAAATGCATTGCGAGCTTTCGTAATTCGTTCTTTTTTTCAGCACGAGCTTTTGACTTTTCTGTAGAGACGCGTTGGTACTTGTATTTCACTTTTTATTGCGAGCTGAAAGAATAATTCATCGTAAAAAATACATTGCATTTTTTAATGAATTCTGATTCTGGGTTTTCACGCGCCCGAGCTTTTTCGTTATTCTTTAGCGCGAGAGCTACATTTCACATATAGCTACGAGGCTTTAGGAGAGAGAGAGTGACATTTGCAATTCGTTTGCAGAAGGTATTTTATGGCTGTGCGCGAAATGATTTTGTGGACCGTAAAGTTGATGATTAAAATGTAAGCTCGGTAATGGAATATTGAAACGTATTTGTGATAAACCAACAAAGGGTTGCCAGGGGAAAAAATTAGTCTACTGATGCAGCATTATTAAAATGCTAACAGATTTTGAATTACTCTACTTTTACTTCACGTCGTCAAAATCTTTGTACTTTCCAAAATGTAATATCAGCGTTTTTGTTGGAAACTAGGAGCGACTGCAAATATACTTCAGTTTGAACTTTATTCGGACCAAAAGCTTCAGGTATAATGCACTTCCTAAAACGGAGCTATGCAATTCTATTACAATTAGAGCTTTTGATTAAAAAGGAAAATCCAAATTAGCTTTACTGTTTATTGACAAAGTTGTACTGATTTATTCGTTGTAATTTTTAATTTTGTTCATAAATGATTTTAGATTCCTTTCCCGGCCTTGTTGTGCGAACATAATTGAGGATCTTTAAAAATCACTATATCAATTGTATGAAAATTCGAGCAAATAATTTCATTATTACTACTAATACAAATTTACTAGCAATCAAAATTTAATTAAATTTTGGAGAAAATTTACTCCACAAATAAATTGTTGCTCCATAAATCGTAGTTTTAACTTGAAACATCAACTTTGAGATATATATTCAACTCGCTCTTAATGTTAAAACTTTAACTTTTCTCTTTTGGTTTCCGAAAAGTCTACCATGCGCCATCTAGCGGTGTGTACCTGAAAAAGAGTTGTAATGTTTGGGATTTATAGCATGCTTGTCTTAGTTTACAATAAATTAAAGTTTTGTATTTTTTAAGCATATTGTAATTACTTTTAAAGCAAGTATCGTAACTAAATTTCATAAAGTAACAGCAGTATTCAAAGTTTTAACTTTATCTATTGTAATTTTAAAGTAAAGATAATGTATGTGTGCCTACTTAAATAATCGTTACAAACGTTTATTAAAGAAGCTTGAAATTTAACAATAATTTTTACGATTTCGCTGGAAACTGCTGCAAACGAAGCTTGTGCAACGGGTCGAGCAATGGTCGATAACCGCGATTGGCAGTGTATACAAACAAAGAGAGAAAATTTCACGATAGTTGGGTCAGCTTGCAGCAAAGCAACAGCAGCAGTAACAGCAGCCGCCCCGCACTCCGATCTCGTAAATGTAACGAGAAATTCAAACGCCTGAAATATGCAAATACTCTTTGTAGTAAGGTCCTATGTACGATGCGGGCCATCATCATCATCATCATCTCGCGCGCGCGCGCGCCCGGCAAAGTTACAAACTACTCGAGCGCGCGTAAAACTCGCGCGCGCGAAAGTCCAAAGTGCAATATCCGACAAAAACATTAATTCAAAATGTAAATGCTTGCAAGCAGCAGCAGTAGCAGCAGCAGCAGCAGCAGCAGCAGCAGCAGCAGCAGCAGCAGCAGCAAAGGGGGTAATCTAGTTTGTCTATCAAACGACTGCGTGGGGACGCAGGCCAAGCTGCGAGTCGTGTGCGCGGCCTGCTTCTCGGTCTACTATATACATGGCGCAGTTAGTGGTGGCCAAGTGCGCGAGGTGGCACGCAGCCATTCAAAACTTTTCCACGACGAACTTTTGAGCATTGCGGCCACCCCGCCTGACTGCATCTAAAAATTCGTTCAAAATTCACTTGCGGCGCGGCACGGCCACTAAAAATTTCTCGTAAAAACGAGCTCTCGTAAAGGCCGAACGACGGACAAGCGACGCTTGAGCGGAAAAGAGCAATTATTACATGGACCAACGCCTCGAAAAAAGGACCAAAGTGCCTTATCCACTTATACGTAGCCTTGCACTTAATTTTTTATGCTACGAGTGAAGAAAGACTACGAATGTAAGTTAACTATATGAACCTAAAGCGAGTTAAGTCGAAAATATATAGATATTAGTACACAAAGTCCATCGATTTGCCTGAAACTGATGGAGCGCGATGCACACAACGAGTGACGATTAGCGTCATTTTCACGCGTTGACGCCATTTGCTGTCAACTATAGAGCTCGTCAACATTCCTTTCGACGGGTATAGCGTATAGTTATAATTATCGCGTGGGTTTGAGGGTATGCGGATTATAATAATGAAAAGCTGTTCTAATCTCGTGTCAAGTTGTCAATATACGTGGGTAATTTATAGAACGTAGGGCTAGGCCATGATTTGCGACGCATCGATATGAAGTATACCTGACCCGATAGCATCTAAGAAAAAGTATATGAATTGTATAATGGTACGTTATTTTTGACATTTTTCATTTAATTGACATTTTTTTTCCCCATTCGTTATGAGTCAGCTCGCAAAAAATTAGCTTTATGATTTAAGCAACGATCATAAATTACATTATAATATCGAATATCGTACTTCCACTTATACCGATATTTTGATTTTGCCACTTGCAGATTTACTGAAATAAAGGTACTCGCCATCTAGTGGCGAAGGCTCAAAGTAATAATTTTGTATTTAAAGCGTTTGAAAACTGGTTAAAATATTGGCCATTATCGATATCGAGCATTTCTATCAGGTGGCAATCGACTGCGCTATAAATCCAGACTGAAATCGTTGTATACGTAAACGCGCGCGAGATAAATTTGATAAATTAAATGCGACGTGCATTGCTCGTGGGTAGTGATTATGTCTTCGCATGATCGTCGTTTCTCGAGGTGTCTGTGTATGTGCTCACGCTCGCCGGGTGTCAAACGAACAGCGACTGCACCGCGAGAAAAAAAAGTTTGAGGCCCACGCGTCCGGATGCAGCTCCGATAATAGCGCGTGTGCGCGAGCGAGTGTATAAAGCAGAGGCGGCATATACGAGCAACCGCAGAGTGAAAGAGGGTACCGTTATCCGCGTGTGTGTGTGCAGCAGCTCAACTCGCAACGATCGCGCGACGACGACGACTGCGCGGATATACATGTAACAAACTGGTTTACGCTGCGCGCGAACGACGTATGTATATATAAACGCGCGCACACACACGTATATAATACGCGCGTGTATCGATGCTCGAGCGAGAGTAAGAGTAATCCGGCGACTTTCGTTTTAAAACTCGATCAAACTATATACGTATGATGTCACGCTTGAAATACCGCTCGCCGGTCTGGACATAACTATTTGCGCACGCCATGCGTTTAATACAGCAGCGGCAGCGGCACGCATTACACGATGTGTGTGTGCAGTTGCTCGCGTGTGACACATGGGTATAGCGTATATAATACGTGCGCTAACGTCTAACGATCGGCTCGCGATCGGCACGATCGTTAGCTGCGCAGACGGCTTAAGATCCTTTTCTCCGCCAATTACAAGCGCCACATAATAATTATAATTACAAAGTCGATATAATTTAAAGCGCTCGAATCATCGACCACATGCGCGTATAATACAGCTTATGCAATTCTTAACGAGCCGTCACGTGATCGGGGGCTATTATGACCATTGCGATTTTTGCGCGCTTTCGAGTCCTGGATCATACCGGTCGCAACCGCTTGGATACGTACAATTTCTCTCGCCATCTGGGAACCGGCTTGGATCTGGATCAGCTGACTCGATTGCAATCAACGCATCTTTCTCCGCGATTAATTTTGATCCTGACGCGCATATCGCGCGCTCGTATGTAAAGCAGTTTAGGACACGATTTTATTAACGTCGACGACTCTTATTTGTAAAATTTGGTGATCACGCTGCAGGCGGCAATGCAAAATCCGACTAGATATAATATAGTTCGTACTCCACGCGCGCGCGCGCAAATTATTGCCTCGTTTAATGCATTCGTTCGGAATTCACATCGCGCGGCCTATAGAATATAAGGAATATGTATAGATATTCACAATGTCCCCGAGCTGATTAATCATCGGGCAAATTATTATTCAAACTGCTGGCGACACGAGTCGTAAATAATGTAGTAATTGACAGACGGTAGTGGTGCACACACACGCGCGCGCGCACACACATTTTAGCAACTTCGCAGTATATATGCCAGAGTCCCGTGTCCGATTCTCGAATTTAGCCGGCCATTTGGGAGCTAGTCGAATTTACGAGTCTGCGACTCTCGCGACGCGTATATAATGCGCTTCCATATAAACATTATACACGCAGACATACAGACGGACGCACGATTTAATCCACGCGTGCATGAATATATATAACTAAATAATGCGTGCCCGCGCGCGACGATTTATGATTTTTAAATGAACGGGCCGCGTGTAATGCAGCGGGTTAAAGGCGACATTATTAGGCCAAAATTAGTGGCTACTCTGTGCGGTGAAATATCGACTTTACATCGGTAATGCAATCCGCGTATTCGTTTTCTTTTTTGCCTGTATTATATGTAGATCAATTGTATCATACGAAACATAAAACTTTAATCGTCGAGTCGTAATGTGTCAAAAATATTTGAGGTAAACGGAATCAACTCGTCCACGCGTATAATACACAAAATACCTCACGGTACACAGCACTCGCTACAGACTTGCCAAGTTTGCTCGAGTGTTTATACACACAGACACGGCACAGATAACCCCCAAGGAGTAATAAGAAAGGACGAGTACGTCGAGCTCCCAAACCCGCGCCGGGGTACATCGTAAGCGCGACGTTGAAGCGCCGTTATATTACGCTGCACACTCGTGTGGAAGGATTAGATCCTGTAATAGAACAGAGCATGTGTACGCTTCTCTCGTGCTAGTGATAAAGCTGCGTCGTATGATATACACGCACCGCAATGAAACAATTCGCGACACTGCGTAAGACACGCGTACCGCATTGCGGAAAATCACGGGACGTATCATACGTGTAACTTGCTCCGTCGTATAATAATGTGTGCCTTCCGCGGTAGCTCAATTGTTGTATGTCTCTATTGGAAGATTTCTCAAAGAACCGATCAGAAAATGTATGTATACGCGCTTTGATCGATCAATCAAGAATTTGCTATTTTTTTTGCGAAGCTGGTATAATATACAGGCTTTATTTTAGTCAAGGCCAAATCGCACCACACCACCGCAGCCGTAGCGGCATCATTAATATTTCACGAACAGCTGTTTCGCGCGATATAAAATGTAACACATTTCTTTGCGGCTTTGGATGATGCTGGCTTTTGCGATGCCGATACAAATAAATGCGAAAAAAATTCCGTCCAGAGCAATCTCTCAGCGGCGCAGCTCAGATCTTCGCGCGCAAAAAGCTCTTTTGCGAGTGAGAGTGAGAGAGAGAGGAAAAATTGAGCATGGCGTATAATACGGTGTACTCTCGTGTGCGAGGGTCTCTTTTGAGCTGCTATACATAGCTCTTGAACATCTCTCAGCGAGGGCTAAGAGCTACCCCAACCACAGTCGCGACGTCATAAATAAATAAATAACCAAAGAAGAGAAGAGCAGATACGGAATCTCAGGAGCTGTTTACGCTATCAGTTCTCTCTCTCTCTCTCATATGTGTGTTGTGTTTGTGTGCGATATCATATAGACGCGATATTGAAGCGCATATCTGGATCCAATCGTGACAGGCTCCATGGAGCTGCGTAAATGCACCGCAGCCACACATGCATTTTGTGTCAAAGCCAATAAATTTCGCTATGTGTATGTATAACCCGCGACGACGACGACGACGAGTGCCGCGCATAGATGTTCGATCCGTTCCTATATATCTAGGCAGCTTTGCGTTCGAGTGCTCTTTGCTTTTATCTCGTTTGGCTTGGCACGAGCATTTCTGCATTTCTCTGCGATCTCTCTCATCTCTCTCTCTCTCTCTCTCTCGCACACTTTTGCGTTATTTCGATGGAAATTTTCTTTCCGAAGAAATGCCATCATATAATATCCCAAAGACAATCCTGCGCGCAAAAACATATTTTATTGTATAGCAAATAACTCGCACTCGGATGGTTTTGCAGCTCTCGCTCTGCGTTATGCCATATTCAGAATATACAAATTTATCATTCGCACTCGTAGATTCGGTGTATTGCATATGCACACGGGACCGAAGCTGTGCTCGGCCCTCGTTGCAGCAGTGGCGGCGGCAGCGATGACAAAAAAATGCTCCCGAGCGCGCGTAACAGCTGTCACAAAACGTATGCTCTCGATGCTTTGATATTCTTATGCCGACTTACATTTGTATATTTCGAAAAATCTAGATGAGGGCTTCGTGATAAACTACCCACGTATAATATGAGTTCGTGCCCAGAAAAGTATCTACATCGAGTCGTATATAAATACTCCGAGGAGTCATAAATTTGAAATTATTTCTAGATATTGATTCGCTATATACGTATGAAATATACGAAGCACATACACGAGACAGCGGAAACTTCGTTTTTGTTACATATCTTACGATCGATGTTACTTCGGACGGCTATATCGCGCCAGCCCGATCGAAGTATTATTATTCGTAGGCGAAGTGATTCGTTTATCGAGCGAATCTCACGGATGAAAAAAGATCTCCCCGATCTCTCTCTCTCCTGCAAGATATGTACTATGCAGAAAAAGAAGCAATACAAAAACGAGATAGAGAAGAGAGAGAGAGAAGAGAAGAAAAAATTGAACAAGCTCGCTCTGGCAAATGTTTATTAATTGCTTGATCGAGTTATTCGTGCTTTTTACGGGCTGCTTTTTACTGCTTGCACTTTGAAAAGTTCTCATGGCCGAATACGCTCTAAAAGCTTCGGAGCTGAAATTCAATTGAGCTTGCGCCTCTCTCCGCTCTCCCTCGCGCGCGCTACTGGCTAGTTGTGTATAGTACACACACGTACATAGTATAGATACTAGCTTGCAACTTGCGATGCAGCTACTAGATGAAATTTCATACACTAAGTGCGCAACACGGTCATTTTGTCATGTCGTACAGATTTTGGTCGTCGACAAAAAAAAATCCAAATCGTCGAGGTGAACACAACGAAAAAAAAATTCGATCGCACGTACTACAATTCATCGCGAGTGCTCCGGGAGCTTATTTCTAGCTTCGTCGATTTTCGCTCAAATTTTATCGGGAGCTTTAATCGCTCGCGCGCTCGATCCGCGTTACGGCTCAGAGGCTCAAAAATTAGATTGATCCAGGGACGCGCGGCGATTAATGCAGCAGCACTGGCGGCTGCAGCTATCGCTCGGTGGCCGTAAAAATTGCCCAGGTAAATATCCTCTAAAAGTTTTACACACACACACGTACACTATATATGCCTCGTTCCTCGGGGCGATATGATTAACGCGCTCGATTAAATTGCGCGCGAAGCTCGAGCGCGAGACTACTTCGTTACCCCGCTGCGACGCTATATATAATATTGCAGGTGTATACGCGTGCGTGATTTTGTGCACTTTCCGGGCGCGGTCGTTGTTGGGCTGCAGTTTGTCCCTGTAGCCGCGCTCGACGGCGACGCCTACATTATGCGACCTATTTACGTCCACTGTTCGGTCCAAGGCTATGAGGTACTGCCGGGGATAAAAAAATACAGTCTCGCTCCCGAGGACGATTCCGTGTCCTATAGCTATGCGACGTCGGATTGCTGGAGCTGCAATTCGCGAAGCCGCCTTGTCGCGTCTATATATTATACAGAAGCGGCCGCGAGCATTAGGCTTTATCGCGAGACATAATACGCTCGAGCGCGCGAGTGTAAGCTGCTGCTGCTTCTACTGCTCGACACACCCAGTTGCCGAGGTGCTTCGTCGCGATAAAAAGTTGCTCACCAGCTAGACAGAGAGAGAGAGAGAGAGAGAGAGAGAGAGAGAGAGAGTCACAAGCTTGGGTATTCGTCATGGTCGCGCGTCTCTCTTGGCATTTTTTTTTATCCACCAAGCTCACTTTTTCTCGCTCGCTCGCTCGAGTTTTCTTTTTCTTCGCGCCTCAGCTTCTTGACGACGTCGACGACGATGATGATGGCGTTTATCTTCTCTGCAGCTGCTACTGCTTTTATATTGCTGGCACTAATGGTACGAATTATAATACATTGCATTGTTTTCATTTAAAATCTAAATGAAGTATCGAATTATTTAAAACTGATGTGTATCAAAAAAGTCTCGGTAATTACTTTGTGAATATGAATACTTAGTTATAATATACAAAGTTTGGTACTTTGTGTTTGAGTTTCTTGAAAATCAGGCCGACGTCACCTAGTGGTTGTGCTTCGAATCAAATATATCCCAATTAGGGTACAAGTGTGGAAAACAAAGAATCGAAAAATCAAGAAACCAAACCGAATCGATCATATGCGTATCGATTGACAATGACTCTATATACAGGGACGAAACCCGCGAGCCGAGTGCAGGCCGATGCTGGGCCTCGAAGGTTCTACTATATAATACGTGCCCTTGCAGCGCCAAGAGGATAGCACACACACATAGTATAATACTGCAGCGAGAGTCGGTCGGTATAGGTGCACAGACTTCATAACATAATGGTGCTCGCGAGAGGGAGAGACGCGACGCCGCTGCTGCAGAGAGAGCACGTAAGCATTCTTTCGGCTCGACAATAGTTTTTATAGCGAGCCTCACGCAAGCGCTGCTCCTCCCTCGCGCGCGCTCGCTCGTCTTCGAAGATATCTTTTGCTCTTTTGCGCTCGGACGCGCGCGCGAGAAAACCAGTTTCTTTCTTCTCTCGTGCCGGCCGCAGCGAATAGCCTCTCGGCGCTTTGTCTTTACTGTGTGCGCGCGCGACCCATCGGAGTGCAGCGCGAGCGCTCCACCTCCACCTTCGCAGCCACCGCCGCAGCCACCGATGTTAAAGGAGCAGCGACTATATGTGCCCTCGTGCTCACGTATAGATATATGCAGCTTCCTCTATTTCCTATAAGTATACACAATCTTGCTGGCTATGCATAGTTTGAGCTCTATTTTGCGCTCTCACGATTTTCCAGATCCTTTTCGCGGCTGCACAACGCAGCGAGAGAGAGAGACTTATAAACTCGATCATGCCACGATCGTATATGCCCGAGCTCCATAATACCGATTAAATTTTATCGTCCCTCGTCCAACTCGCAACTCATGACTCGCTGACGTCGTCTCGTACGTGAGAAATTCAATGAAAAATCCTCAAAGTTCGGGCTTACAATCACGATTGACATTTTTCGATGCTTGACGCGTGTACCGACTATTCGGAACGGTTTTCGGGGGCCTCGGAAACATGGTAGTACGCGAAGACAATGACAATTTTTATAGATATCTTATGCATACAGCTATTTTTGTATTTCAGAGGACGAAAAATTACATTTAAATGGTATGATTTCAATTTCCTTAATTAATTTAACGTGAATTTTAATTTTCATTGATGAAAAACCTTGGAAAAAATTACTATATACACAATATACCGTAATTTATGGTCAAAAATCTTTTTATTCAAAATTGACGTGCTAAATTGCAATATAAAGCCTTTCAGCTTCCATGTAGATGTAAATAAATTACAAAAATGTAGCTTGTGAAGTATGCTTCATTTTCCACAAAAAAAATTTATTGATCATTTTCAAAAGTAAACATTATTGTTTTTACATAATGAGAAACATTGGAGAAATTCATGATGTTATCAAAAATGAACAATTTTAAATTAGTTATCCAATAAGTAAATTCAATTTCACACGTTCATTCAAATTGTAATGCGCTAGTGTTGTACTGAATCAATTAGGACTTTAAAACTATACTTCTGGGTGAATTTATTTCCGCACATATCACATGCGCGCATATGTCACCATTGTGCACAATATCAATGTGTTTTTTAAATCTACTCTTCTTTGCAAATTTCTTGCCACATACGTCACATGCCGTGTGTGATACCATTATGTACCGAATCGATATGAATTTTAACATAACTTTTTTGTGAAAATTTTTTGCCGCATATATCACATGTATGTTTGACACCCTTGTGCAACGTGTCAATATGAAGTTTGAGATTACTTTTTTTTAAAAATGTCTTCCCGCAAATATCACATGCATGAGTAATTTTATTATGTACCGAATCAATGTGAAATTTTAGATTGTACTTGTGAATGAATGTCTTTGCGCATATATCACAAGAATATATGAAATCATTGTGAACCGAATTGATATGAGTTTTGAGAGTATATTTAAGTGAAAATGTCTTGCTGTATATATCACATGCATATGTGAAACCATTGTGCAACGTATCAATGTGTTGTTTGAGATTACTCTTGCATAAGAAATTTTTGCTGCATACATCACACGAATGTACGATTTTACTATGGACCGAGCCGATGTGTTTTTTGATACTACTCTTATTTGAGAACTTCTTTCCGCATGTATCGCATGCATGTCTGACACAATTGTGCACTGAATCAATATGTTTTTGGAGGGAAATCTTAAGTAAGTATTTCTTTTCACAAATATCACATGCATGTGAGACACCATTGTGTACCGTATCGATGTGGACTTGGAGATAACCTTTGCGAGAAAATGTCTTGCCCCATAAATCACATGAGTGGGTAATACCATGATGTAATGATTTGACATGCCTATTCAAATTTCTCTTATCTGAAAATTTCTTTTTGCATATTTCACATGTGGGGGTTGTATTAGTATGCACTGTACTGATATTGTTTTTTAGGTTATGATCGTTGTTTAACTTGTTTGTAATTTTTCTTTTTCTATTTTGTTCATAGAGTTCCCAGTTGCAATTAAAATTTGATTCTTCTGCAACATCACCCAGAAATTCCTGTTCCACTTCGCTCATAGGTACTATTTTAATGTTTTCGGTTTTATAAGCATTATTATATTTTATATCCTCAAAGTGATTTTGAGAATCAGCGTCAATTTCCGGAATGGTCAATAAATTAATCTTGGGCTTTACATCTTCACATTCAAATATTATTTTCACTTCGTTAGCAAGTTCCCTTTTATGATGTTCTTCATATTTTCGGATTGCATGGGTCTGTTAAAAAATCAAAACTGTGATAGAATTTTCTTTGAAAAAAACAACAACTAAAATTTGAGTTACGTGCAATAATTATTAACACTTACTGAACTTTCTTGCAAAAATGGCAAGAGTTGGAAGTTTTTGAGATCGGGCTTTTCGTCAATCATATCGCAATTATTTTCGATAAGCGACGCATCGGTAGCCTCCTCTTTCATTCTGAAATAACCTCAATCCGATCAAGTATTTGGTAACCAAATTTTTATAATTTCATTTGCAAAAAAATGAAAATTACCTGATCGCACAATTGAATAAACCGCTGGACATCATCTTTCTTTCTTGAAATTCAACTAACAATTTATCCATTTGCGATAACTCTACATATCAAGCTAAATTATACGCACTGGAAGACTAGCGGAAGACTAGCGGAAGACTCGCTATATTTTGAAAAACTGTGTCCATGCTATATGAGCGCTAGCTCCGCACAGTCCTTCGAGTAGCGTGGCATAGGATCAAAACACCGCGCGTCGGTCAAACACACGGATAGGTCATGCATGCCATGCACAACGTAAACAACAGTACAGGCCCACTTCTGTATGCTCTAATTCGTCAGTTTTTCCCAATATGCCCTAAGCGTGTCACGAAATTTCGAAGTTATCAACGTAAATGAGTCATTATTATTGTTGTATAAATGGAGAATTGACATTGTGTATCTGATAGCCGCTAAATAGCAAACATTTTTCTATCAAATTATGCTGGAAAAACTCGAATTCGGCCCTGGCGACGCGAAACTGTCCACGATCGAGACCGAGCAGCTTACAGCTTCGCTTTCTAATTGTGTGGTCGTTCTATATAGTTATAAACTATATATATACCAAGCTCTACCCATAACGGAGCTCATTGTCTCGTGTGGCCGAACAAGCGGGCGCGCGCGACCTGGGTGATCTCGCCACTCGCCTATCTTGCATGCATGTGTGTGTGTACGAAGCGCGCTTATATACAGCTCGAGCGCGAGACTTGCTTCAAACGAGACTCCGATCGAGCTAGTATAATATGTAACCCGAGAAAGAGACGCGGGTCTTGTGCCGCGCTGATGTTTCTCTCCCGTTCCTTCCGCGTCACGATCCTGCTCGAGGTCTTTTTTTTCTCGATCGATTCGTTCGCTTATGTTACGTCGCGAGAGCTGTGCAGCATACGAGCCCTATTTCGTCCGCGGTCGTAGCAGTATACGAGCTTAGGCTGCTGCCAACTTTCGATGGACGTACTCGCGTGAGGGTCCAATAATACCATCGCGGATTCTGCTTCCTTTTCATCGATTCCATATTCTTCTTTGCTTCGTACTTTCGTTATATTTTTCACTGTTCACCATTGTCTTAGATTGGATTTTTTGAATTGATAGCTTTTGGATAGCAATTACCTGCCAAGGGACTGGAAATAAATTTCATCCATACAATTTTTAAAAGTAGCTTCTATTTTGCAAAATTTTACCGTGAGAGTAAAATTAATAATCAAAAAATGATCATTTCTAATATTGTTAAATATACAACCATTTACTGATCGGTTTTGATTCAATTTTCTATTTCAAAAAATTTAGATCAGTTTTTGACCAGTTCAAGTACGATAATACCACTTTGAGACTCCAATATTAGACGGTGAGTATCAATTTATTTGTAAATCTGCTAGTGGCAAAGTAAAATATTTATATAAATAAGACTAGCTAAAACAACCTAAAGTAACGTCAAGCTGTCACTAATGCAAGAGTCAACATTTTACTTCAAGCTCTTATTTTTCACTCCCAAGGGTCAAAATATACTATTATTTTATATTTATTTTATATCAATTTATGGATTTAAAAAGATTATCAGTTTATACTATTTTGATGAAATATTGAAATTGTTAAAAACGGTTCTTAAGTGTGCGTCAACAAGCTTCTGTAAATATTTTATTGAAAAAAAAGTGAACGATTCGCTATTTCGAGTACGAAGTGCTTATAGTTCATAAGTGCGGATGACGCTCGGCAAAATTCCTTCCGCGCACATACGGTGAAATGACTTTACGTTTTCACATGCTCTTTTCCCTCGCATTTCCCCCCTTTAGCTATTTTCTTCCTCTTCAGAGAGCTCTGCATGCAATAAAAAATCCTTTTCGTACATGTCGAGCATTCTGCGCGCTTTTTTTATCGCTTACAACTATAACGTGAATTTCGTTTGATACATCTCGTTACGTATCCACTTTTCGTTTTATTGCAATTTTCATATATATTTCATATATATATATCTGTCAACCGTGCGCACATTATATATTTATATTCGAGCAAAAGAAAAGTTTAATACTGGATAAATTTTACATATTTCGAATTTACAATGTTTCTTTTATTTCGCTTAAAAACTTCTTTAATCCCCGAGTACTCGATAGCGCGAGTTAACTGCTCTTTTTTCGAGCAAAAAATGAAAAAAAATAAAATAAGCAGTTCTTTACCGAGACATTCAAGTCACATACGATTAAGCGAGTCGATGACTCTCAGCAGGGTATTACGCAGAGATAATACTCGACGCGTCAATGGACAACTAACCGAGTATTCAACGAAAGAATAAATGTTTCGTTTGAGACGTTACGTCAAAAAGAGAGAGAGGGAGGAAAAGAAAACGAAAAAACAGAGCTTACATAGTCGGTTTTAAAAATTCTACGATCGAGCGCGTGGAGTGTATATTTTTAGAGTCCCAAGGAGAGCCAGAGAGCAAGAGAGAACCGAAACAAATTTAATATGCGACCTTTTCCTTTGAAAATCTCGCTTTCTCAAAGACGAGCGCGAGAGCAAATTTGCGTTCATTTTTTTTCTCTGCAAGCTCTGCAGCTCTCACTCTCGCTCGGGCTTCAAAGTCTCTCTCTCTCTGCTCGTAATTATAAAAATACTCGAGATTTTGATTGAGGAACACGCGCTTTCTTGTTTTTTTGCTGCGTTTGCTGCTCGAATTATACATATATATCCTCAATTACACTTTGCAATCGTACCAACGCACAGTTGCACGCTTTTTTTCGCCAATTGTGTGTGGGTGTATACGCTGGTAACAAGCTCGATACGTAGCGCGTCTCACGTACATACAAGCGAACGTTTTAATCCAATTTCAATTCTGATTCACGAGCTGAAGGTGCAGTACGTATAATACACGCGCGCCCATCCTTGGCGCGCGTAATGTAGTCAGCTCTATTGGGCTCCGCCGTGCTCAGCCTCGAGCGAAGAAGCGGAAAAGACGAAAAAAAGTCGATAAAGGGGACTCGAATCCTCTGCTGCTCCTCCGCACGGAGCGCGGAGTGTAAGACATCTCGGCATTATAAGAGAGCCTAGGCGTTTTTCATATAACGCCGCGCATAAAAGTGCAGAGACGTGCCCCGCGTACGGGGTATATAATAATGCGCGCTTGATTGAATTCCGCGGCGTCGTGTTGTATGCACGCGCGTGTATCCTTTGAGCTGCTGCTGCTGGCATATTATACTCGCGTGCCTAATAGAGCAGTGTGCAACAGCCAGAAGCTACTCGCCCAGAGTCGAGGAGGCAATTCGTCGGGGGCACACACAACAACCCGTGCGCGCCGCGTCGCATCTAGAGAGAGAGAGAGAGTTCCGTTTTCATCTCGATCCGCGCGAATATGTGTAGCGTATCATATACATTTTATGGGTAAAAAAGAATACGTTCGGAGCAGCAGCTGCTTGGGTATTTTTTCCGATCGTTGGGTGCGTGCGTGCCGCAGTATATATGCGTCGGAGAAAAGGAGAGCTGCGGAATTTTCAATTTCGCGGTCGCGAGACAAAAAAGGAGCGTGCACGCTGCTGTATATTATATGCAGAACACCGCGCGAATGATGGATGGCCGAAGCGAGCGAGAAGCTTTTTTTTATGTGGGCAGTGTATGATACGGTATGTACAAGTGCGCGACGGCTATACGTATTATTATTATTGTTATTATTATTCGAATGTCATTGCGTCGAGAGAGCGAGTTGACTATCAAATAGAGTGGCTCGAGACAGTCGGCAAGGATCACGTCCAGTCAATATTATAGTGTTTCAAGGGCCGAGCCGGTATAATCGAGCTACTATTATGTATATCTCTATGTTATGAAGATAAGTTGTATGTACGACGCCGTTGCTGTCTTACCACTGATGATCCTCCTCAATTGAGGAGGTGTTCAGAGCTTGGGGACTTATGCATTATCATTTCCCATCTTGCATTATTGGATATTCATTGTCTTAGAATAAAATAATTAACGCAAAGCATTCTTTCAAGCATGATTTATTTAATAATAATGTTTCAAACATTGAATGTCACGTTAAAATGTATATAGTGTACATCATATCATAATATAAATATATGCACGTGCATAGCAACGACTATCAGAGTTTATTGATTTTTGGAAATAATTATTCAGTGATATACACGACGCGACGCTAATCGATATCCTCAGTTTTTATTTGTGTTAGAGATTGTGTTGTGCAAAAAGTGAATTAAATTGTCTAGTGATCACTCATTCAAACATTTCGTGTGTATTTTTCTAGCGTCGCGATCGGTAAATTCCCGTGTATGTTTGCAACTTTTTTTCGAAACTCTTGCGCCACGCGTCCGACTTTTTTCCGACTTTTTTGCGCGACACAATTTTTTTCGTTGTTGAATTTTCAACGCAAAATTTTAGCGAACATTTTTACGCGAAGTGAAGTGCATACAATTAAGCGATAAGTGTTGTGATGAGTGTTGCGACTGAGGCGGGGTATCATTTTTAATTTCATTGGAAGTGGTATAAAACATTATCATTGTGTAGTAGTATCGATTCGTTCTGGCAATATCGCTGCATTGTCGCGTTTTCACCAAATTGTCGCCACGTTACGTAATATTTGTCTTCATCGCGTTGTCGTGATTTCTACCGATCACGATTTTCTCGAGCGCGAAGTTACAATAAACTTGATAAACTAGTGTAAATAAAGTTACTGAGAATTAAAAATAAAAGAATTTTTTTGTTTTGTTGTAAAATGTCAAAACGTAAAAATGAAGAATCCTCGAGTCAACAAAAAAAAAAGAGAAAAAGATCATCCTCATTGAAAATACCCATGTCCTCGACTAGTTATCTTAAGGAATTACGTGTTGGTGACAAAACAGCGTAAGATCGAAAACTCAATTACTTTTTACAATATTTGAATAAATATAAAATTGACCAAACAAAATATATTTTTAGCTGCGTCATTGGTTTCGTAGAATCAATGTCGGAAGACGTATTTACTAACAGATCCAATGAAAACAATTTCAAATTACTTAAATTTATTTTGAATAACAACGAAGGGTTCAAAATTCAGTGCAATATTTTCGAGGACAATATAAAACAATTTTCAGATCATATAAAATTAAATCAGGTTCTACATTTATCATTGATATAATCTATCACATATAGTGTTACTATTAAATACATTTCATTATTTTAATGTTTCCCATCAGAAATTGATGTTAGAAAAAGTAAGGATTACAGAAAAAAAGAATTACACGAAAGGAAATGCAAATTATATGGTACAGGTAGAATCGTATTCTACAATCACAAATTTAGGATCATTTCATATAAATACGAAGAAAGTAAAATTAATTACATTCGATCAAATAAAAGAAACGAAAGGTTTAGTCAGTAAGTCAGTCACAAATCTGAGATCCAATTTCACCAGTTTTAAACATTTTTAAAATAATGACTTTCAGAAATTGAAGGGTATTTAATTTACGAATTCACGCAAAGAGCGCGGAATGAACCAAACAATTGGATAAGTAGTATCACGGACGGCACTCGCAAATTGGATGTTATTCTGACAAAAGATCCATCGGACAAGATAAATTGGGGTAGAGGTGCAAAATTAAAAATTATCGGAGATTTAGAGGAAATTGGTAAAGAGAAAATTCAAATTGTACTATCTCATAATGTGACAAAACTCAAGTACAATGTCTGATAATTTTATTTGCAGATTCATCTTACTTACTGACGATTTCGAATCCGTGCAATATAACAACATTAGACGAGAAACCCATGGGATTAAATGACTTGCTAAACGGATGCACGTTAATTTACAAGGAAACGATTTAAAAAGAAACCAATCAGTTCAATCAACCCAAAAATATCGTCTTTCATTTTGGCATAGCCCCCGTAGTAAATAATAAGTGATCGAGATCTCAAAGTTGCGCCAGAATAAATGTACACAGGGATCAATCGAGGTCTCGCGATCGCTTGCGCGCCGGCCAGTAGGTATATATACCGTCGATAAAGCTCTCTCGATGCTTTTGCAAAAGTTGCCGGGTAAAAAAGTGATATATATACACACTCTCGAAGTCTCGAATGTTCAAGAACTGTAAGCCAGCACCCGCAGTATATATATACGTACTTATATCAGTTTGCGCGCGAGCTCGCGGAGCTAGATGTACGCGCAAGATATATACGCACGCGAGGCGAGCGAGGATATACTACTACTATACTCTCTGCCGCGCCATAGGCGAGTTAAAAATAAGCTGCGTGGATTTTTTTCATCCACCCACCCGGAGTTAATGTTCTTCTATGAACCGGAGTGCGCGCGAGTGCATCGACCTTCGCGCGCCGCGCATGCATCATCGCATCGCGGCTGCGGCAGCAGAGCAGTGCTCCTAGCAAACTGCATACACAAACACATACACACACATAGACACACAATCTCAAGTCGAGCGAGCTGTAGTAGTAAAACTCCTGCCGTTGCCGCTGCTGCACAATTTTCTCTTTGCTTCGTTCGTCGTCGTCGTCGTCCTCCTGCGGGCCTCCTCTCTTCATGGTCGCTCGCGAGTTAACGAGTCTCAGCTGCACAGCCTCGCGCGCGCGCGCGAGATCTCGACGTATGCCGCACGTATATACCCACTAAACGTAAAATATATGTGTATAATAATGTAGCTTGCGCGAGAAGCGACCCGATACGTGTGCATATGCGTGGCTCGCGGATCCTCGCGGGCCCCGGCTATATTACAAGCTGTCCCGGCGAAGCTGTCCGCGGGAAAAGGCGTATTCTGCGCTTGCATCGGGTCTAGTATATACAGTCGATCCGCAGAGTGAGAGAGCCGCGAGCAGCGACCCGACGCGCTTATATATAAGTACATTATTATACGCTCCTCCTGCGCACGATAGCGAGATCATCGTCTTTGTCTATGTCTTTGTTCGCGAGCCTATCACGTGTATAACAGCTACGACGACGACGACGACGACGACGACGACGACGAAGGGAACTTTGTCGGGCGTTGAACGAGAAACAAGAAAGAGAGAGAAAGAGAAAGAGAGAACAAATAAACTAGCTGCTACACGCCCGTACTGTGTCGCGCGCGCGCGCATCTCGTCGTCGCACTTCCCGTGTGTAAAAGTGTAGAGGTATATAGCGAGAACACAGCATGCACGTCTTTTCAGCGTGTGAAACTCGCGCGACTTTATACTGCAGCCAGGCAGGGAGCTGCGCGGAAATTCGAAAAGCGTACACACACACTTTGCGCGCTAAATCAATTCGAGATATCGCGCGGGGTCGTACCGATTCGTACGCGATCGAATAAATACTCTCGTACGTAATAGTCGCGTCGATCTATCCTATCGATTTCGACAAAAGCTCATATCTCGATCCAGATATATATCCTACACTACTCGATCGCCTGCCTGCCTGCTGCAGTAGGTACTTGGTTGCCGTTCGCTGCCTGCCTGCCCTGCGGATGCGAGGGATCCTCGCGCGCAGCTCTTACACACACATATATATATATATATTCTACCACGCGGGCTCGAGTATAAGCACAGGCTGCACAAGAACGAGCAGCAGATTTATTGGCTTGAGGCTGCTGTTGCTGCTATATGGTCGGAGTCGACGAGCCGAGAGAGCGCAGCAACTCTCCCTCACTGCTGCTTTGTGCTCAGAGCTCGCGCGCGCCTTCCTCTCTGGTGTTCCTCTTTGCTCGGCTCCTTCGCTGTCCCTTTCTCGCTTCCAGGAAGACGACGAGTATAGAGAGAAGAGAGGCAGGCACGAGGCAGAGAGAAGACGGCAGAGCGAGATAGCAGCGAGAATTTCCTTCTCCTTTGCGCGACTCTCTTCTCTCTTAGCTCTGTACGTACGAGTGTGTGTATGTTTCGAGCGCTTGAGCACGCGGAGCGCAAGAGAGCCTGGCCGAGGTTATATACCTTTCCATTTCTCGTCGTCGTAGTCGTCGAGGCTCTTTGTCCCGTCGAGCGAAGGTGGAATGCGATGCGCCGAGCAGCACTTCTCTCTCTCTCTCTCTCTCTTGCTCTTGGTTCTCCTCCACGTTTTGCGCGCGCGCGCGCCCGCGCTTTGTTTCTCTTGAACGCGTCGCGCTGCTGCCGCTGCTCATTGGAGAGCTGGACTGCAGCAGCAGCATCAGCATTGCACTATATTATACAGCGAGAGAGAGAGAGAATCTCATCGAACTTGGCTCTCGTCTCATCCTGTATACTATGTGCAACAAACTCGTTTCAACAATTTGCACTTAACGATCCACTGCCGCCGCCGCCGCCCCCGCGCGGTGACCCGTAAGCGAGCGACCCTGTACGTACTCGAGCTAGCTCGCGCAATTGTACGCTTTGGTTCGCTGTGCACTTATGTATACCGACCATTTTATTGTGTGTGTGTGCGTCAAGTCTGGTGCATTTACTCGTTCGCGAGCTGAGGGGTGAATACGATGTCGGTGTGACCCATTGTTCGCGACTCGATGGTCATTTGACAGCATTAAGTTGATTGCGCGTTATTTTTGCAAATCCAGCGCGAATTCATAATTATATCTCGACCCGCTGCGAGCTACCGATGACGTGCTGTAACACTATAAGGCTCGAATGATCCACCAGCTGATTAAATCACCGCACTCGTAAACGCTGCAGCATGGCTCCGAAAACGTTATGCCCTTGATATAATGTAGCGAGAGATGCAGTAACAGCAGTTAACAGCAGTTATAACAAACAGGCGCAGCAGCAGCAGCATCATCATCAGGCGGCGGCATCGGTGTCAAGACAAGATATACGCTTGAGCTTGCTTTTCATTCATAAAACTCGTCGAAATGTGCCTTTTGATTATTCGCGGAACCCCAACTTTGCCTCTTTTGCCTCTTCTCTCTTTCTTTCTTTCTTTCTTTCTCGAATGCACTGCAGCGCATATAGGAGACGACCAGTTCTCGTCGGATCTTTCTCTGTGTGTTTGGTTCTGTTCTCTCTCTCTCTCTCTCTCTCTGCGATCCTTGTGTGTACGTGCTCGAGCGCATTATATTGCATCGCTGCGGCTCAAATATATATATCTACGGACACGCTATATGCACGAGCTCGCGCGCGACGCTTAATCTTGCCAAAAAGAGTCACGGACTCCACGAAAGGGAAGGGAACCACCGATCGAGTTTGAGGGGTGTCAGCCTATATAGCTCTTATACATACACATACCCATAAACACACACATAAACGTGATACGTTGCGTATAGCTTCGTTTCTTACTTCTTTGCTTTCGTCTTCTTTTCTCTAACCCTTTGCTCGTTCCTGCTTCTTGCATTCCTGTTTCTCTTTTTTTCTGCTTTTTTTTTTTTTTTTTTATGTACTCCTTTCATATTTTATTTCGACCTTCTTAGCTTTGCGGCTCTTTGGTTCGTTGAGAAAAAGCCAGCAGGCGATGAAACGGCTTTTTTCAGATTAGGGCGCAGCTGAACGAATCGAGTCCTCGAGTCGTCCACATGTAAGCACACAGGCACACACACACACTGACTATTCATCATACAGAGTGCATCCAAAAGTCGATGCAGTATAATGTACGCTCGTGCTTTTCAGGATTTTCTCATCGTTTACGCCTCTAGGTGTGCTCGTTGCGATGGGAATTTTCGTCAGGGGGGCACGGGCGATCAATTAAAAAACGATCGCCGATTCAATTCCCATTTTGCCGTGTCGAGTATATATTCGGCGGCCAAAGCGCGCGTGCAATATTCCACGTTGCCGCGACATAGTATAACTCACATCGAGACGCTTGCTCGCACACACATATGCGCTGCACCGGCAGCGCATCGTGGGTCGCTGCCGCTATCCGCTTTTACATGCACTCCGGCATTCCTGCGCTTCCTTTAGCTGCGCTTCCACTGCTACATGCCACGGGCATAAAAGCCCACACGATATATACACGCGCACGCATGTACACATAGGTAGTATATACGGCAGCACACGTGTTGCTTCTGCGCGCTGTTTATATATGCTGTTGCTCCTCCGCCGCCACTATTCGCCGCCGACGCCGACGCCGACGCCGCACGACGTGCGTGTGAGAACGGAAAATTATTATTGTACTATGGTTACACGCTTTTGCCGAGGGAAGAAGAAGCTGCGTGTATACGCGATGCAGTTAAACTTGCTCTCTCTCTCTCTCGCACTCGTGGTGAGCTACGAGCCAAGGTCTCTCTCACTCTCTCGCGTAATCAGGCACTTGCCGTGGCGCATTTTTCTGCCGCGAGCTCGTGCGCGCGCACGCACGCAAATTATTACCCGAGCTTGAGCCGAGCACCGACTGTATTATAAGGTTCAAAAGTATATCGAGCTACATCGATGTAGTTACGCCGTGCACTTGACACCTCTCTTCGGAGCGCTCAAAGTCACCGTAAATTCTTGCTCGCCTTTATCGCATTGTTAGACTATTGTATAGTCATGAAAATGTCCCTGGTAGAAATGATCAACGTTAATATCGACATAATGACCAAAAAGTGATTTATTTAAACTTTTCAAAACACATTACCATTACGTTACAAATATTAAGCGCACTTCGCATGCCCTGATTATGACAATTTAAGCCTATCTCGCTAGATGGCGAGTAACATTATGTGTAAACCTGCAAGTGGAAAAGTAAAAACAATGGTATAAAGCAATGCAGAGTTTTAATCTCCGTTGCACTTTGGTAGGACTATGTATCTTTGGAGTACTTTATGTTTAAGAAATTTTTTTATTGGTTAAAAATAGGTCATAAAATGTTGAACGTTTATACCATGGGTTGATATTTTCTAACAGGAAATCGAATGAGTAAAACTATATTAGTAAACATACATGACCAATTCTAACTCAAAGAGGCTAAGAAGCGAGCGAAGTTAGACGTCTTACAAAACAGCCGCGTTGTAAGATCGAAAAGCTACTTTTCGTTTATCTCGAAATTAGCGATTGCTAAGATCAATAGTTCGTCATAAGCTGCGTGGGTGTAATTGGCTCGAAAGCGTGTGCAATATGCAAAGGCCAATCGGAAATTTTGGGACGCATCGAACAACTTCTTCGTCGAAGTGATTCAGTGCAACACACCGTTCTGGTCGGCGAAATATCTGCACTTTCCGTTTCGTCGAGCGGCGTCGTAATTACTCGTACGTCGATCGAGCCAAAAAAAAACGATACACCATCGAGCTGCACAGACACACACGCTTGCGGACGTGCTCGCGAGCGTTTCGGTGTGTAATGGTTTCGCCTCGACGCGCAAAGTTGCCTCGGCAATTACACACATAGCGAGACTTGCGGATGCTTGCGATCGAGCTGTATAGGCGCCTCGCTGCTAGCTCCGAATCAGCACCCAAATAGTATCTCATCTATACACAGCCCGGGGCCCAAGGTATCGATAAAAATTCGTTCGCAATATCATCGGCAGCAGACGTAGGAGCCAAGCCTTTCATGTAACTCGTATACTTTAATTGCATCTCGACTTGTATCGAGGCTTATAGCTCGCACATATTTGAAAACGAGTATATTTTGAATGCTGCATCGGAATCCGTCCACTCATCGTTTCGCAGTCAACATGTCAGTCTCTCTCTCACACGCACACGCGTATCCACACACATACACACACACAAAGGAGGAACAGCCTTTGTCAACGTCGACGAATATTCACGCTGCATTTGCCACCCTTTTCCCTTCATCTTCCTCTTCTCTCGTTTCTCTCTCTCTTTTTGTGCCTCGGCGCATGTATGCCGCGCCGTGTAATTATACCGCAACAAACTTTCTATTTATAGTCCCATCGTGTATAGATATTAGATACACAGTATATGATCATATCGTTCTGTCCGCGTGAAGCTGCGGCCCGTAAGTACGCGCGATCGCGTCCGCATATGTGCTGAATAAATGCTACAAATATATAGAGGAAACTGCACAGCCTCGACGCGAGAGCCAGTACAACGATTTGACTTGCACCTCGATCGAGCGTAAAGGTCCACACGCGCGCACGAGTCGTTGGCGATGATCGTGACGAAATAGTACGTGCGCGACTATATACGCGACGATATCGAAGGAAACACATAGAGTGTAAGCTTCGCTGTACATCCGAGCTATCAATCTCGAATATATGTCGTCGAATCTCGAACTCGACGGTGCGCGCGTGACAAATTTTAAATTTATACGTTTGAATCTCTGTGCGCGACGAGCAATGTGTACGCGAACACTATGCAGATGCGGTGTACACGAACATTTCCGAAAACATCGAGAAAGTAACTACGAGGACGATATGAGTACGCTGCATGTAACAATTATGGTAATAACAAGTCATTTTGGAGCACTTATAGCGATCGCAATAATAGTTATTAAACTTAAAGCTATGTACACTCGACCGACGTTGATTCTGAAACAGATTTCATATCGGGGAACCATCTCTTATAGTATACATTGTACGGGTAATCAACATTTTTGAATGGAGCTTTATAATAAATCAAGTTTTAATAATTCATTTAATTATATATGGTTCATTTTAATTTATGTTGACATCTTATAAATTTTTAAGCATACATATTATGTATTTCGCTATAATGAATATTTCTTTATGATATCTTTCTAACGTGATCTCGTCGGTGGCCCGTGACGCACTATTTCTATATCAGCATTCATGCCACATAACATATCACGTGGTAAAACTTTAACAAAAAGATGGAAAATTTAGCTTGCAAGTTTCATTTCTCTATTCAAGTACGATATTGAAAGAAGCGCTTGACAAAGCCTCTTTTTTCATTGATATAAGTACGTTATAAACTTTGTCCAATAGAATAAAATCAGCTCATCATCAATAATGAGGAGTAGCCTGATAGTTATAGACCCACACATACACGCATAAACAAGTATACAAGCTATATAGCTACAGCGCCTGTATACATAGTTATCCAGCATAATCGGCGCCGCAGCTTATGGGCTTGGATTGTGCCGATTTTGATCCGAGTGAAAGGTAGTCTCCCACCATCGGCACCATATGGCGCTCGTTCTGGACTCCCACTTCTTGTGTACCTTCGGAAAGTCGGTTTTCGCAACGCGGTTCAGTGGTCTAGGGGTATGATTCTCGCTTAGGGTGCGAGAGGTCCCGGGTTCAAATCCCGGCTGAACCCTGTTTTTTGCCGTTTTTTACGACTATTTCTCTTCTTTTTTCGGGCCGTGCTAGCCCACACGAATCTATATTGTGGGTTTTTTATCATCGGCGTAACTCGCCACGACGCTAATTCGGAACAAGTTTGATAAGTCCGTAATCACGGTTGAATATAGAAGGCGAACACAATTGATACACAATAACAGCGCGTGTGGGTAGATTAAATTTTCAAAGCGCCATGCTCTAGTGTATAGAGATTATAGTGCTTGTATGCTTTCTCAGCTCTATACTTGCAGCTGCGATACCTGCTTTAATACATGAATATTTGCGCGCGGCGCCGCTCCTTTGATGTATAATCAAGCGTAAATATATACACATGCGTTTATAGCTGCTATCGACAGGCGTGACGCGGCTGCGGCGGCGGCGGCGACGGCCAACATAACATCGCCACGAGACATTATTCCGTGCGCTGCAGCGCAATTTATAGTTATGTATCGTAAACCTTGCCTATACACGAACTCCCTCGCATATATGCGAGAACACGCAGAATTTTATCCACACTCGCGAGTTCCGCTGCAAGAAGCTCCGATTTATAAGCACTCGCGCGGAGTGACGGGATCGATCGGCGCGTATATGACGCTTGACAAAACTTGCGGAATTATCGTACTACCTATAATCGAAAGCGCCACTGAAATGGGTGATATCCTTGCGTAATATCTCTGCCGCAAAAAAATCGGCGAGCGCACGACGCGATTATCCGTTTTATTACACTTTCGTTTGGAGCAGCTATCACGTCGAACGTATTTAAGAGCGTGCCAGCGCGGGACCATTACTTTCGCGAGCTCGCTGATTTTTCCCGGGCCTTGGGCGCAGCTTTTCTTGCGAGCGGGGCCCTGTGCTGCTGCGCGACAAGCGCCCGAGGTGCTAACGTATTATTAACGACTCTGGACGCTTTTTTACCTCAAGCTTGCCCCAAAAGAGAGCGACATTTCACGACAACGACGACGACTTATTCGCGGCTCTCTCTCTCGCTCAATAATTCGCGACTTAAAGCGAGTTTCCTGCTGCTCGTTTATTCTGTTTGTCTCCGTGGGTCGTATATATAATACGTGTGTGTATGCGCGTTCTATTATATGCTTTATGCGCGGGCGGACCTTTGCGTGTCTGATTAAATCACGGAACAAGCCAAGTTTTGGCCTCAACTCAACAGCTCTCTGTATACATAGAGAGAGAGAGAGAGCATGCGAGAGCAGCAACTTCATTCCCTTCGCGTGGACTGCGGATCCAGTCAATATTATAACTCGTCGCTCGAGCGTTCGGTGCGGCAATCGTGTATGCCAGCGGTAATTACGTAATTGTCAACGCAAACTCGTATAGTTTGTTCGATGAAAACTTGGCTGTCGTCGCCGCGTATCGCACAGGTTCGGTCTTCGAACCTTCTAAATGAAGGCCACAATATACCTAACGAGCTCGTCATAATATTGATAAAATTGCAGCGTCCAAAAACAAATGCGACGATCATACAATTATATGCGTGCACATCTGAGAGAGGAACAAAAAAACCAAGATAGATGCATCGAATTTACAACATTGGGAAAAGTACTATTGCCATATAAAACTCGGATTTCGCTCTTTATATCACAGCTTCGCTCCTGGTCGCTAGGTGGCGCGCCACCAAAGAACGTCACTACCATAAACGAAAAGATCCTGCCGAATTATAAGTATGAGGGTCATTATCTGTTACTATATTGCTTAACACATTTTCTTACCAAGTAAAAATATACTCAAAAACATAAAAAAAATTTTCTGTGACTTCAAACTTAAAGTTTTATGTTTTCCTATGAAACATATTACAGAATATAGAGCCGGTGATCCATCCAATCACAGAACTTATAAACTGCTCACGCCAAAAACGTCACCACCCTTATAGGATAGGATATTCGTGATACGAAAATACCGTTTTCAATTCTTGATACACGAAAAGTAAATCGTTATTAGACTCACAAACAAATTTTATTTATTATTCACGCATTCGTTCATTTGCTGTCAGTGTGGTTATTATTAAGCTTTTATACTCTTAAAAAATCTTTTAGGAGACAAAGTAGACTATTACTTAGCCTTTAAAGCCAACTTCAACGTGATAGCAATGATGTATCATATGTTGATGTAGCGTTATTATATTGTTATGCTGGCAATACTGTCATAACAACAACAATATTAACCTCTCAGTGTATTAAGAAAATTAATATATTCAAAAAAAGTATTTTTGATTTTTCTATTTATAAGCACGTAATCATTTGAAGTAAAAGATCTTGAATTGTGTACTTTTTACCACGCTACCTCATCAGTATCAAAACTATTTAAAAAAAATTATACAACAGCAAGATCTGAAAAGTTCAAGTACTTGAAAAAAACTCGAGTACCTGAAAACATTCAGATACTCAAATTTTTCCTACTCAACAAATCTGGTACCCACGCCCCTCTAAAAACATATACGCGAGCAATTCACACAGATTGGAAAAGCAGCCAAACTTACTTCCGCTAGATCGTGCCTCACCAATTAGTCGCGTATGGGGCCTGTTTAATCTCCGACTTACTTTCTCTCTCTCTCTCTCTCTCTCTTCTCTCCCTCCTCGGGCATCGCTTGGCCCTCTCGCCGAGTTTGTCAGACGAATTAAACAGGGATTAAACTGGCAATCAAAACAATTTAACGAGCTTAACGAACATCGACGTTTCTCCTCCTGCAGCACTGACGCTCTCGGGCTCGAGAGCGTCTCTTGTGGAAGCGAGTCCAAAAAAAGCTGCTACCGAATTACCCACTATAATACGTGCGCACGTCACTCGTACGTGTAGTACAGAAGCGCGCAATTCTCACCCATTTCGCCGCGCGCTTGCGAACGGACACGTGACGACGCCACATGGGTCACTGCGGATGGCTGCGAAGCTACTTACACATTACGTATACGCGCTAGCTGCACGTGGATCGCCCAACGATATTACGTGTCGTCGTCGTCGTCGTCGTCGTTGTCAAGCCCGCGCGTCGATCGAATCTCTATATAATAAATCCTCGTCACGTTTGTCCTCTTTGCTTCGCTTCTATTACAGCTATTCTTTCTAATTTTTACTCCTCGATCGACACTTCGACAACTGCGTTATTGCGCGATTGTACGCGCGTCGATGAGAAAACTTGGCTTTATTCGGCTCTCGACTCGACGAATCGAATGTTTATTCGACAATTTTTTTGAATTATTCGAACTTACTAATGGATATTATCGATTTATCCATGGATATAATACGAGGGCTGTTAATAACGAAGTTGATCGACGAGCGTGCGACAGCGAATGAATTACACGTCCGCAGGCGAGTGCGGCTGACGTTGCGCAATAATAATCCTGCATTTTTATAACTGCATCTTTTTTCTCCGAAAAATCTCGAACGAAGAGAAGCAATCCAAATAAAAAAAAAGTAATAACGAAAAAAAAAACAACCGAAATGAGATAAAAAATGATTGAAAATTGAATTTTTATCAGTAGAAACCCTGGCACAGATAGCGCGCGCGTTTACAGCACACTCACACACATACACACACGATGCAGAGGCGCAACTGCGCGCGCTGAAAAGTTGGAGCTTTTCAGCTTTTTCAAAGCGGCGCTATATCGTGTATTTTCACCACGCAGCTATACCGAAGTCGATCGTGGGAGCTTTTATTTGCATTGCACCCTGGACGTGTAATGCCACGCCACATACAGCTCTGTACTCGAAGCTGCGACGTGAGCTGCGTCGTGTGCGGCGCATTGTGTGTCTGTTGCAAAAAACGAAGCTCGGCCATGCACAGTCGGGTGGTGCACAGGAAAAATTTATGTAGCACTTTGGAGCTATTTGCTCGCGTTTTGTCCTGTGTGCGCGCGCGCGACTGAGTTGTGGCGCTCGCTCGCATTCATATTGTACATACGTGCGGAAGCTTTCTTATGTGTATGTGTATGTGTAGCGAACTCGATGCCAGTCTCGCAGCGATAAAAAAAATTGCCCTCCAGTCCCTTTACGTGGGGGGTATAATGTAGATCTCTCTCGCTCTCTCTCTCTCTCTCTCTCTCTCTGGCGGCACACATTTCGGTACGCGAGTTGCATCACAGGCTTGGCGATCCTCCTATTCCCCGACTGCGACTTTTCCATTTCCCCAGGCTATATACCGTGTATATAGCAACGAGCTGTGCACTACAGATGTATAAATTTCGCTATACGTGGTAGTATAGTAGTACCTCGACCCGGGCTGCTGCTGCTGCTGCCGCTGCTGCTACTGCTGGCACTTTGATCAGATATACCGGCAGTCGATTCGAAACTTGTTTGCTTCTGTATGCACACGGCGAAGGATATGCGATTTTTTCTATTGCTATATCCACGGAAGCTTTTTATGCTGGATTATCGGCTGGAGCAGCCATTGCCAAGGCTGCATATCGAGGATACTCGAGTCGACTCGGCTTCGTCGACCCACGCGTTTGATTGAAATCAGCTGCGCCTTGTGTGAGCTTGCAAAGCTCAACTTCCTCCAGTTTCTCCTTATTATGCCTTTATGTAACTCCAAAAAGTAAAGCGTAAACAGGACGAAACTCACAATAATTGTACCTACCATAGTGTGTACAACAATGCACCTTCAATTTTTCAAGGACCACTCTTGCCTGAGAAAAGTCTATGTACACTTCATTCAAAAGCTTCTTTATACAAAAAAAACTCATCCCATTAGATGCTTGCTTTGAACAATTCAGTGCAAGCGTTGGAAAAATTGTCCAATCTAAAATGTGTTTTCATGAGATATGAAGTGTAAAATTGTTCGCATGAATTTAAAATGAATGAAAAATTTCCACCAGCAGCTCGTATCTTATCGCGCGAGAAGAAGATCTATTACGCAGCATGTAAGGTAACGATATGAGTGATACCTTCCTTATAATGGATCGAGCGCATATGATTTTATAAAAAATTCACCTTGCTTCACTCCGTAAAATAGAAATTGAAAGTTTCCTTCATTTTGGTAGAAATTCTCTATTATAGTTTTGACCCAATTACCAAAAAATGATCATTGAATAGCTAAATTTCTGTTTCAATCATTTTGAAAATATTACGTGCATTTTAAGTAAACTGGAAATGAATATTTAATAGTTTTAACTGATTCCGACAGCGATGCTGACGTTGTTCCTGTCTCTCGAGGAGGTATTTCAGCGATGGTAGATGCTGCTGATGTTGTTGCGGCCACACAAAGGGTTGAAAAACGAAGCCACGCAGCCCTGCCACATAGTTCACTAGGGTTGGAGGTGGCGACAACGCAAATTGATCTTGGTAGGCTGCGAGTGGTCGAGTTGGCACCCGTGCGCTCACCTTCGCTGTCTCTTCCAGGCGACAAAACGAAGCCGTCGACCGGGTATTCGGTTCTCTCTGAGGCTGTATGTAATGTTTATTGGATAAAAATAAAACTGATAGTCATTACTAATAATATTGAGTGTATGTTTCTTTGAGTGAAAAAGTGTGATTTCCTGTAACCCCTTTTCTTTCACCCTCTAGGAACATGCATTGGAAAGCCTCTACGCGCTAGGACGGACCTGCAGAGCTAGGGGACACACGTGACCCGAACGAGCGTATAGAACGTGTACTTCAAGGGTTACAATTAGGAACTTCATTTAACTATGCTTGTGTCACGAGTAAAATGATTTCTCTATTTTGAACTGTGTGCGAAGTGTGCCATCAAAATAAGTAAAAAAACAGAGGATTAGTGCCAAAACCGAAACTGCATTGAGAAATGAACAGTAGATGCCAAACTGCCTTATACCATTTTTAAGTATATCACTCATATCGATTACAGACATTTTGTCTGTACGAACTATTGATAATAATTTAAAATTAATTATTTGCTTATGATCTCCAATGTTTTACTTGACGTTGCGTTACTGTTCATTCTACTTGTTTCATATTCCAAGAACTATGCTGTTTTTTTTTCGATTTCTTAGAAATCCGATGTACGTCATATAGCCAACCCTCACAAAAAGGCTAAAGTTAGTTAAGCCTAGCTTCTTCTGACTAAAATATTTCAGTCATTGCAGCTATTGACTAAAAAGTTTCAGGAATCAACTAAACTTTTCAAGGCATAATGGTTACCTTATAAAATTATAGAATTTTCAGCATTAGCCTAAATAATGCTGTATTTGAAGTCTCTACCACTAGACAGCGAGTACCATTACATGTAAATCTGCAAGTGGCAAAGTAAAAATAATTATATAAATCGAAACACCATGTCCAATTCTAATGTACTTTTTATGTCAAAGAAATTTATTTATTGACTAAAAACTAGCCACAAAATGTTGAGCATCTCTATTGTGTGGGGAATTTTTGATGGAATACATCGCATTGGTCGTTAATTCTACGCTCACGGCGATACAATAACGATTGAAAATTGCTCATATACAGGAATGCTCCTGAATCACGAGTGTGACCCTTAAAAATTGACTATGCGCTCGTAACTCGACTTTATTGATTAGAGAAGCTGCCGAGAGCCCAATATATGTAACAGCGAGCATATGGCCCTCTTGTCCACATCTGACTCTCTCTTTCTCTGCTGCAGCGAATAAGAAATCGATAAGCGTTTGTTGTAGGCATTTTTAGATTATCGCGTCCTCGAGGGGCTCTCGCGGATATCCCACAGGGAAATCAGCTGCGAGAGGAGGACCTTCAATAATTGGATACTATTTTTATCGACTTTGCGCGGTGCATCGGTCAATAGACTTTTCTTGAATGCGCTTATTTCATCGTTAAAAGCGCTAATATTTATCGGAATATATATAGGGCGCAAGAGTAATGTTTGCCTCGAGCTTGCGCGAGCGTCGTCGTATATAGTGGAAGGTACACAGGAAGAATATATCAAGCCAATTACGTAAAATAGAAATGGAAGAAAAAGCTCGAGCTCGAGCGTTGAATGGAAATCATTTCTTTTTTTCCCCCGTATTTTCTACGTAATCCACTTTTTCTTTTCTGGCATTCTTGCCGCGTCTCTGCGAGTCTGACGCAGTAGGGAACGTACCTTATCATTTGCACGGGCCGCGCGCGCGCGTATCAGAGACTTCATTCAACTTCAATTGGAAATAGCGATGCTCATTTTGTGTCCGGAGAATCGAAGGCGAAGCTCGCTCGGGATAAAGAAATTGGTTGATTCGATACGGCAGAATTCTATGTATAGCACGTAAGTTTTTCAGGTGTAGTCGCGCGTGTCACTAGCTAAAAGAAGTATACAGACAGCGCTCTAAGCTAAATGCTTGATTGAAAAAGTTTTTTTCACACCCTCGTGGAATGCGAGCTGGCTGGATCATCATTGAAATAAAAGTGGTGCGACGGCGACTTGGCGATCCTCGCGCTTTGGCTCGTTAAAAATTACCGCGCGATCGCGTGGCTGTTTTATTGTCAACAAATCCGAGCAACCTGAAAAGTCGGGTGAAATCCGCGATATGTGTCGCGGTTTGTCATCGGACGTATTTCAAACTGTTCGGCTCTCAGCGGGAGCCGTACCACCGATACACGTACGCACCAATAACGGCATCAATTTGGGCCACGTACATACGTCTACGCGCGATTATAATTACAATCTCAGCGTGGAGCTTTTCGCGTTATAGTCGCACATGCGTATACGTTATACGCGCCGAGTATAATTCCAGCGTGTCACCGAGAAAAGAATTGTCGTTATGCGAGCTATTGCAAATCGCCCCGGACAGCTGACGTATTGCGCTCGCGTACATTCCCGTTTATTGACTTTGCGAGGCGAGCATATCGGGGGTAAAAGGAAGCGCGTCGCGCGGAAAAAAAGCTTGATGAAGCGGATACGCCATGCCTCTGGAAAAAAGACTGCCAGCTGCACTACGGGAAAGAGAGAGAGAGAGAGAGAGAGCTTTTAGCGTATACACGACACGAGTCGAACTATATATAATATAGTGCCGCAACGACGCAACGGTGCGAACGCAAGCTCGAGGGCACGTAAAAATCCAATGCCTATAGAGAGAGATAGATGCCATGAGAGAGACAAGCATGTGGACTTGGGAAAATACGCGAGTGACGTTTTTCAACATCTCGCCTGTCTCCTCGAGATATTGAAGATATTTTTTCTCTTTTTTTTTTAAAACCGAAAATCAACATCACTTCGCGCAACTGCCAGTACTAAATAATAAATTCTGTCGATAACAAATTCCGATATCGAGTTTATCGTCGCGCGAGTTCGTTACGCACATATACATACTCTACGCGTCGTAATAGTCGCATCAAAAACTTCGTTCAGCGCGCGCGCCCGTTAATTTGATATTTTCTTTCGTCGCCAGTAGTCCATTTTCAAAATCGATATCGTATAAGGATATCGTGCGTGGGCGGGGGGCCGAGTTGGTAGCAGAAGGAGGGAGGAGGAGGAGGAGGAGGTGCAGGAGGAGGCTGTGCACGACGCACAAACACGATGCGGCGGCGGCTTGCGCGCGCGAGAATGGCCTAGTCTCTTCCTCTCTTTTACCGAGTAGAGGTATAAATATAGGTCGAGGCCACACAGGCGCACACAGGCGTACGTATATATTTCTTATGGCTTAGAAAATAAAAGCTCTTCCGCCGGGTCGATCCGCGCCTGCCTCTGCGGTCTCGCTTCTCGCACGCTGCACGCTCATTCGTTTTGACTGCACACGATGCATTCTGCGGCGGCGGCGGCGGCTGGCGGCTCGCGCGCGCGTCACGAGTCCGCCCGCGACGAGTATATATAATAGTATATCCACGAGATCAGTCCAATTCGAGCGTGCAATGCCTCTCTCTCTCTCTCTCTCTCACGGAATGCCACTGCACGCGCGGTACACAGCGATATTCAAATTACAAAAAGCGCGCAGAGGGCTTAAGTCTTCGTGTCGCCCCGTTTACATAGCGAGCTATTTAACATTTTTCGCTCAAGGATCAAGCGGATTCACGCTCAACTATGATTTATAATACCGTTCTAGATTATTATTATAGACCTCCCACGCAGCTGCATCGGACTTTTCAAAGTTTCGAGTTAAAAATCGTTTTTACGTTATATCATCGCGGGGGTTTATCACGAACGGTCGATCAATATATGAGTTCGACCGGAGAATGATTTACTCGGTGACATATTTTACACACTTTTTTTTATAGTACTTATAAGACACAAAAAAAAAATAATCATAAATCGCCAGTTGCTTGGAAATTGGTAGAATTTCAGCTTTAACGATGTAAGTTGTGATAAAAATTTTACGAGCTTTTTTACCTCTAGGATGAACCGGTGCCTAGCAGTAGATTCGTTCAATGATGAGATATACGAGCGCACTCCACTTTTAATAATGTTTCGTATATTCCAAGAACTCGGGCGGGCGATATGCTGCCGCCGCACAAGTACATTTGAATCAACAGTTAGTTAGCGTATACGCGCACACACCGACACGTTGATATAATTTAACACGTAAATACACGTACTTATAAGCCGCCTGATTTCGATATAATCATGAAATTTTATAACTAACCAGTTAGTCAACGATTAGTTGCAACGATTGAATAAACTTTTATTTTATTGCAATTGATAATTACAATAAAGTCCAACGAGCAATAGTATATTTTTTTTGTTAACACGAACTTATGTCTCACAACAATTACAATATGATTATGTACGTATATATGTTTGATAACAACGATTAATTTATACTTTTTAATGTCATATAATTTGATATATATTTTTAATAATAAGATTAAACAACACTTTAGTCCTAATTTAATTATACGTATAACGTTGAGAACAATTTTTCAATCGAGACGGCTCGATGAAACAAATAACGATCATTAATATATTATATTTTGGCGTATTACTGTCTCACTTGGAGCCGACACGGGTAATGTTTTTCAAACAACAATTGTATTTCGTGGCACACACACAATTTTCAATAACACATCGCAAATATTCGACGCATCGCGACCGACTCGTCGCGTTTGAATTTTCGACGGCGCACACATACAGGCTGGGGGGGTCACTTGATCTGCTTTGGCCGCTGCTGCTAATTAGCTGGCGAATTGCGTGAAACGCGAAGCCGCGTCGTGACAAACACGATGTGTTGCTGGCTGACAATCGCATGCCATCGTGCGCGGGCGTGCGCGTGCCAATAACGCGGCGCAGCTGTCGGTGTATAAAGCACGACTGCGACTATTACGCGGCTCTCACTGTGACACTGCGTGCTGCTGCTGCTGTATATGCTGCGGCGCGGATTGCTGCTGCTCCTCCGCGCAGCAGTGGACACCTGTCGCTGCTGCTGCACCGAGTTCTCCTATACGCCTTCCTACCGCATACGACGACGACGACGACGTCGGAGTTGCCGCGCGCAGTCGACTCAACACAGATATATATACGTGCACATTATGAAGATCCGAACGATCGCGAGGGCGCAAGCGCCTCGTGCCAAGCCGACGAGCAACGAAGCAGAAGCTGCAGCTCGGCCCCATGAGTTCTTTGTTGAAAAGTTTTACATTCAAATTCGTGTAAAAGCAAAGGGAGATTTTTTCATTCGGCTAGATGAATCTAATTTCATGTAAAATCATTAGAATTACTATGATCTGAATTTAATTTAAATACTTTCTAATGACTTATTTAATGTTAAAACTAACAATTTTTACATCGATTTAATTGAGCGGCGCTACACATTGAGTCTGAAAATTTTCCAAAACTACACTTTGACTTATACAATTATTTGTACTGTTCCGCTAGCAGATTTACAGATGAAGGTACTCGCCATCTAGAGGTTAATTTTCAATTAAAATGCTTAAATCTCAGTAGAAAAGTGAATCTTTTCGATTCATTTTTGCATTAAAAATAATGTTCATAACTGCATGTTCCTGAATTTTAAAGTAAAAAAGTAAATCTACCTGTAAATGTACAGTTAAAGTAAAAAATCAATCATTACTGATACATTAATCTGCAACAAAGATTTCGTGTAAAAGTAGTTTTCATAAAATTTTATAACGAACATTTCAATTTTAATGTCTGAGTTTACATCAAATCTGCATTCAATCTAAGGTTATTTTGAACAGTGGAGCTTTAACTTTCGTAATGGCACGAGGCAACGATTCTTTTGCATCCTGTGTCTCGATACGACGTACCCAACAAGTACACCGGCTGACTAAAAGCTGCCGATGCTACTGCGATCGTCATGCAGCTCTCGCATATGGCTACACGATGGTACATCATGAAATGCTCGCCGGGGCAATCGAATTATCGACGATGTACACGAGGTCGCGTGGCGAAAAAGCCCACTACCTTATACTCTATTACTCGGCTTCTCGGGGGGCCGTAAGTCTTTGATCGTGTTGCACAGCGGAGCAGAAGCTCCTCGCCTCGACGTTTGCCTTTCCGTGGCATTATTCAGCGTTTCCGCCCGGACAATTTAGGGCTTTTTCGAACTCGACGCACAAGCGTGTATATCAAGCTGGCCTTTACTTTATATTTAATACGTTGTTGCAAAGGCTAATAAACGCTCGACTCGTTCAAAAGCTCATAACAATAATGAATGGCTGTTTTATTACGGCACAAATATATATATATCTATAGCATATCGCTAGAAGGAATGCGCCATTCCGTATTATACACGAGCCTACTACTACTACTACGAGTCGCTGCGCAAGCTTCACAAGCGCACTTATACTCTATATACAAGTGGAGTAGAACGTATACAGTTTAAAGCTCAACAACAGTTTGCGGATGCTAAGCGGATATAAGTAATGCCCGCAATAATTCAAAGTGCCGTGCAGCGGAGCTTGCAATATACTTTATAACCTATATATATATATATATGTGTGTGTGTGTGTGTAACTCGCGAGCTCTGCATGTGCGCCGTTACGTTATACGTACGACGTACGCCCGTGAGTTGAAAAATGTGTGTTCGCTTCGAGCCGATTAGTATATTGTGCGCGCCAAATGATGCGATACATCATTTTTGAATAATTGACGGCACGAGGAATATAAAGCGGCATTGATATCTCAATATGTCCCACTTCCTCCCCCGCGGCTGCATTTATATGCATACATATATGGATCGACGATCGATACGAGTTTACATTGTTGAAGATTGCTTGCTAAATACTGCAATAAAAATCCATGAAATTTCATTGATTATTAATGCAGACTTACACCGCTAATGGGTAAGGGATCGTTACATTTAATCTCGCACTGTAAGATACAGATAATTATATAATTGCACCTGATTTTTCGATCCACGTGCCCTGCGGGTCACGTGTGTCTTATGGTGTCGGTCCGTCGATATATCTGAGCATCGCATGCATTCAATCATACAAATTACGACGTGTAATCACATATTCTTTCAAGCACAATATCATAGCATAAGACAAGAAAGATACTTCTATCTCTGAGGGACCCTTTCATTTATGGAATTAACATTTTTTGGTGTCCCGACACCTAGCGGACAAGTGTGAAGTTGTTATGGAAAGAGTGGGGAAATGAGCAAAGTTAGTTTTCCTTGCCTTTTATACTCAAATTTTCTATAAAATATTTAAATTGATACTCAATAAGACACAGGAAATTTAAGTCGAAATCAAATGTTAATTTTGAAATTTTTAGTTATTGATGTGAATAATTCGTGAATACCTAGGCCTATTGAGGCAGAGCAAGTGTTTGCTTAATCAGTCGAATTATTTCATATAAATTCAAATTAACGCTCATTAATTTGGCGATTGAAACAAGCTTCACTGCTTTTATAAAATTAAATTTTAAATTGTACATTTTTTTTACTGTGAGTCGAACAAAAGCCTATATTATAATTATTTTCATGGCATTTGCAATCGCATATATATATTTGCTGAACGCTGCAACTCAATTGCGTTTCTACTTTCGATATTCGCAGTGCGAGCTTGCGTCGCGCAGTACACGTATAAGTACGTCGAGCAGCAGCGGCCGCAAGCTCGTGCGTCAAAGCTGGCGCGCGCGGATCAAAGCCGACAACAGCTAACTTTAACACAGTGACGGAGCGGTGGCGAGCGGGAACGCCGCGACAACGACGTCGAGCTTTTTGCCTCCGCGTGTATACACGAGCTAGCGTGCACTCGAGCCTGCAACAATATGTGAGTCTCTGTGTGTGTGTGTACGTACGAGCTTCGTTCGATGACTGCATTCACCGTCGCATGACTCGAGTTTTTTTTTGCTCTCCCCCGCACACGTTACGCTCTGGCGAGCACTCCACGTGTATACGTTTAATCGCTCGAGAGGAGTACACGTCTCCGCGAATAGGCAAGGAATTTCTGGTGCATTTTTAAAACCTGATTATCGACGCCCACGATTTTACTCTCTCCCTCTTTTTTGTAGGTATATATAACGTTTCTTTCGTCAATACGGTTAAGCGAATAGACCTCTTCAATAATGCAAGTCGAGTTTACTCGAGAAATTTTCCGCTACGCTGACCTATTAATGAGGGTAGTGCTCGGTGGTTGATTTTTTTTCGGCTATTTACGTCGCGTATAACAAGCAACGCGCGATGACGAATTTAAACGCTGCATTATTATTTTGTCGAGCAGCAGAAATGCGTCGAATATACGTGTATACGTGTGCCACGCTAATGAAATTATCCATAATATAGAAAGCCCGTGATTAAGGTCAATGGCATGTGCTTGTACCTTTATTTTTAATTAATATAGCCTCCTCGTGCGCGCGTACCTCACGCATGAATTCTACAGTAAACGACGCGCGGATCGCACAATGCTCGCCCGTGCCGTTGCACGTGCTTCAACCGAGCAAGACTCAATTAAGTATTCCAGGCAGATTTTTCGAATTATCAATGGGTTTACGATTGCGCGAGGAATTTTAAGGAGTCGAACGAGTTTTAAAAGAGTTTTTTAACCAGACCCGCGCTACGGACGCTTTCGTATCTTTGAAACGAAAAATAATTTTTTTCGCATCGAAACGTTACTGTACTTTTATTTGGCTATTACGTTTTTTCCGTCGTTATTAATTCTACATCGTGTACGCTCGCGCGCACGAAAAAACGAACTTTGAGAAGAAAATGCATGCACTTAATTCGTCATGCTCTTTTTTTATTTATACGTACAGTCGGTGCGGAAACGGGCAAAGATTGTCCCGGATCATGAAAATTACTTATTTTTACCTTGGCAGGTGCGGCTTTGGCTTAGAGTAAAGATACGCGCGGCTTGTCAGGCGCGTTAGAAGTATAAATGACTCGCGCGGTAGCACAGCTCGGCTCGGATTACTCGCGTGGGGGGGAAAAAACGAGGGGATATTTTCCCAGAAATATGGAGACAGACGAGGCGCGAGACGTTTAAAAAACGCGGCTGGGTTGAGCTATCGTTATGTTCGAGCGACAAGAGCAGTTGAAAATAACTCCGCGGCTGATTTGTCTCGAGCTAATCTAGTTGTTGTAGTTGTTGTTTTTTTTAATCAATAAGGATAAAGGTGTTTACGGTGTACGCGTTCGTTCGTTTGACGCGTACCTACTGTTTGGAGTACGCGATCGATACAGCGTGGCACGAGAGCCGCGCTATCGATACAATGCGAAGCGTAATGAAACACGTTCGACGAATCCCAGGGCCGTTACATGGCCAGACCCTTTGGAGTATTAGCTCCGATGACCTCGAGCGCTGTTCGCTGCTGTAACCGGGATCAGGATTAGCGCGCAAAATTCTAGAAGCTCGCAGCAGCTCTTACTTGATTGGCAAACGAGAAGTTTAATTTTGCAACGAGCTCTGTATAGATTTATGTCGACAACAAAGAAAATCAAAAATAGCAGCAATTACTCTCGATTAAAGCTCGGCCAGTAAGTGTACAAAAGCTCGAAAAGCAAAATAAGTACTTACAGTTGCGAGAAGCAATCTGATTAATTCATTCGCAACCAGAAAGAGAGGAGGCCGAAAAAGTTACTAAGCCGTTTGAGACTTAATTCAAGGTATACCGTTGAAAGTAAAATCGAAAAAGCACTTTACGCTCGAAATTCGTGCTTTCAGTCACATGTATACGAACAGCAGCACAAGTACCGTGGCACGCGCGCGCGCAAACCAATAATCCTCGAAAATCCCCGAGGATGTCGGCCGCTGCCACCGAGGCTTCTCGATTATATAACGAAACAGCTCTTGTGCGTCGTCCATGCCGCACAGAGTTACATTACACCGTGGCCGGGCCTGTGCAGCAGCAGCAGCTTCGAGAGTGGTAGTAATTTTCATGCGCATGTTAACGAATCAATTACGAGCCGATACGCGCTTATATATACCTACATGTCCCGACATCCCGAGGATTTCGGTCGCTCTTGGGGGAAGATTAAGTCCCGAGATCGCGCGTATACGCGTGCACCCTTTACACGCGCAGCAGAGAGCCAATCGTACTTATTGCCTGTGACCTCAATCGGCTGCGGGGCTTTCGACGTTCGCAGCGCGTCAGCTGATTTCTGCGGAATCGAAGGTCAAATGTACTACTACTGTATCTATAACTCTGTCACCGGTGTGCAACGACACAAACTCAAATTATTTGTTTTGCAAAATTCACGAGCCGCTAAATGTTGCAAGTGGCTCGTGTATAATCCAGAAGCCTAATTTCCAACTGTTCTCATCGTAATATAAACTGACCAAAAAAAAATGGATTGATGCGCGAGATAATTCTCGCTTATATATCGCGTAGCTAATTACGAACGCGCTCAGCTCGTGAGTGGCTTATACCATGTTTTTTCATTTCCTCTCTCCATCCGTCGCATTACCCACGTGGCTAAAATAATTATAATGTCTAATTGAAATTTTCTTGCGATAGCCTGGTGGCGCTTGTGCCCCCGCCAGCAGCAGCAGCAGCATGAGCAGTAGCAGTAGCAGCAGCTCGACCTGCGCTGCAAACGTTACGTATACATGAGAGAGGTAAAATTTTAATTAAACACTCTCCCAAGCTACTATCTTTTGCGCCCAGCTTCTCTCATCAGCGAGCCCACTAATTATTGCGCAACCCCTGGACACTTCCGGTTTTTAATTAAATGTCTCAAGCTTCGAAACGCGTTTGTTTGTGCTTGAAGAAAAAAAAAGGAAAACAATTTTCGGTTTTCCGAAACGCGCCCAAGTACCCTGCTGCTCTTTTCGTTTTTGTTGTTTAACCCATTATTATGAAATTATGTTACGAGATAATAATTGTTAAAGCGCGGAGTGATTTTCAATCGGGTGATCCATCAAACTTACACCGAGTTTCGAAGGTATCGAAAGCCGTAAAAAACATGAAAATATAATAAAAAGTGATGCCAGAGAAGACGTGGTCTTCCCAGTGTGTTGCTCTATATGCACGCACGTCTCCTGCATCATTTTATAAAGTATAAAAAGTCAAAGCATGGAAACATGTATATAATGACGCAAACATCGCGTTATATATATCCTGCGGCGCGTATATAAAAAAGTTCCTGAAGGAGCTTCTGCTGCTGCTGCTATTATACGTATAACGTATACGCGCGGCGACGCATCGCTGCAGCAGCAGCGGCAGCAACAGCAGCAGCGGTGGTGGCGAGCCGCAAAAACGAGCAAGACGTGTGCGTGTGTGTACATAGAGCCTGGCTTTGGCGCAGCAAAGGCTGGGACGCTTAATTTCCCTCCGCCCCCTTATTGCATCTCGCGTACTACATAAGTTGAATATATATTCTGCGGCTATGTGGGGGTGCTGCGCTCTGTGCAAGCAGTATATAAACGCGGGTAAAAAGCGCCAAGGCGAATATAAAAGTATATACGTATAGCGGCGCGTTTCAAGTCCGACTACTCGGTTGGTGCGTCATGGCGATGATATTCTGCCGCTGCTGCTGGTGCAGCGTACACGTCGTCGTATCGAACGTAATGCAGTCTTTTCTATGCGGCGGCGGCAGCGACGACGGCGGTGTAGACGTTGTCGGGCCGAGCGAGACCCTACATACAATTTGCATGACATTTCGTCAGAGCGAGGAGAGAGTTCAGGGCGATTCCATCCGAAACCTGCCTTATATTTTATATACTCGCAGCGAGTATACGTTGGATGCGGCTTTCGACCGAACTCATCGGTCAACGGGCCAAAGAATTGGTACAAACCGCTTATTTCCCACTTTTGGGAGTTCCGAAAATTAGATAATAATTATATACTGCTCCAAATATAAGCGATCGAGGCTCGCTTCGATCGTCTGGCAAAAGCGAATGTCCAGTACTGACTGGGCTGCGTGAGAGCAAGGGGCACACAATACCAAAACCTCGTTTCGTGCACTCCAAGCAAGCAGTTGCAGTAACTCGCAACCTTCCTCGAGGTCGAGATAATATCGAGCGCACGCGTCCGCAGTGCGGATTCGCGCTAGAAGAAGAAGAAGAAGAAGAAGAAGAAGAAGAAAAATGCAAGAATAACGAGTTCTACGAGCCAGCTGAGAGAGAAAGAGAGAGAGAGAGACTGGCGGGCCACTGCAGCTCTAGCTGCGCTGCAATTCGGCTGTTACTGCCTCCGTTTTCCATCATTAATTCAGCTGGTGCAGCTTTTATCTGTTTATGTATAGTTACGACGGCTCCCTGCCACTGCTGCTGCTGCTCATACATATATGCGTGTGCGTATATATACGCGATATATATACCTGCTGCACTTGCGAGCACTCCAATGTTATACGTAAGCACAGCAAACTTTCTTGCTGCTACTGCTGCTGCTGTGCTTACGTAGAAATTCCCGAGCTTTTATTCAATGATTTCAGCAGTGCAGCGAGACGCGCGCGCGGCGCTACGCTTGCTTTTGTTTCCTATTATTTTACCTGCATATAAAGTTTGTATAATATTCCTTTCCGGAAGATTGAAATATTATACTGTATTACATTAATTTCGAGCTTATGCTTTCGTCGCGATAAAAATGTTATACGTATCTTTATATTCTTTCTCTCTAGAAATAATTGAAACGATATAAACTGAGAAATGGAGATTTTTATTCTTTTCGTATTACAATAAATCTTCCACATGCTCGCAATATAACTTGGAAATTAATCGAACAAACTCTCTTCGTTGCCTATACATATAACCTACTACCGTATATTTATATGAAGTATCGTGCGTCACACGTAGTTACGGTGAGTCGTGAGTCATCCCAGAAGCCAAGCAGTTTCAAAAGCGAAGAGAAGCAACAAAAAAAAAATATCGGGATTCGCTTGTCGAGGCATCCGCTCGCGCGCGCGCCAGGCAAGTTTTTAACGCGACGCAAGCTCGTGCGCGCGTAAATTGTATTCGCGAAAGCTCCGCGTGGAGTTCCTCAGCAAAGTTTCGTCGTAGGTAGCACATACGTATACTCTCTAGAAAATAATTCGCTGCACAGGCTTGCGCGCACAAATAAGTCCACACATACAATGCGTAACCTAGACACGAAGCGGGCGATATTATACGTACATACATGGGAAAACTTACGAGTGAGTGCGTTTAGGTACGTATATAATATATATAAGAGCGAGAGCGAGCGATCGGCAGAATTATAACGTACATGAAATAACTTTGCGAGCTTGCGCGTGTGTGTAGTGTAGGAAAAGGACGGGCCGCGCGGCGTCTGCGAGCTGGCGCGGGAGCAGGTGGCAAAGTTTGAGTGCATTTCACGCAAGTTAACTTGTATGCCTATCCCCCTCCCTCCCTCCTCCTCCTCCTCCTGCTTCTTCCACTCGTGCCTCGGCACAGTTTTCGTCATAATTTACGTTACTGCCTCTCGCTTACCCAGAGACCCGATTGCGCCTTTATATATAATTATACGTAGCAATAATTACGATCGCAAGCGGTGCAAAGAAGCTGTGCGCGAGCTACACACACACACACAGCTGATGCTTGCACACACACACACATACACGCTCCAGATGAGGTTTCGCGCAAGCAGCTTACCGCGTGAACGAGCTTGAAAGCTATACACGGCATTTCGTGACAAAATTAAAAAGTCAACGACGACAGAGAATTTAAATTCTAGATCGGGTGCTTTTATTTTCTACGATGTTTTATTTCGATGATTTTATAGCTATGACGCGGATACCGCAACGCGACTTTGAATCCACCTGTTGACTATATATTGACGCGCTGAAGCGATTTTCTTCAAAATTACGATTATAAAAAAACACTACCAATTTTTTTTTCAAAACCGTGGTTTAACTTATACAATTATTTTAACTTTGCCACTTGCAGGTTTGCGGATGAAGGTACTTGCCATCTAGTGGTGGAGACTGAAAGCAGTAATATGGCATTTAAAGTGTTTGAAAACGGGTCTATGATTCTTTTGATACAATTAAATGAACATTCTAATTAGTTGTCATGTATTAAGAAAGGCTTAATTAATTTTTATTTATTATTAGTTCATTATTAATTCTGAGCATTTCTATCATGCTAAAATCACTCCATTTTCCTTGGACAATTATAAAAAGTATTCTCTCGAAAACATACGACCATCGTGACTGTCGAGTTTCGACGGCTCACGTCTTCCACGCAGCTATTTGGTAAAAAGGGATGAAAAGCCCAGTGCGCGGTCGCGATAATTGGCATCAGCAGCGGCGTATTATGAAATATTAATGGCGCCCTGCCGTGTGCGTCATGCACGTGCTGCATATAACGCCAGCGCATTTACGGCTACGCGAATCGTGCCGCACACATCACCGAGAGAGAGAGAGAGATAGATAGATAGATAGATACACGCATAGCGCGGATGTTTCATTGTTCGTTATTTAACGCACGCGCGCGGCTGCCTGTGCAAAGCGTGACGATTGCGTTACAAATCTAATCATCCGTCTGATGCATGCGCGGCAATATCAGTACACAATGCGAGAGAGCTTCGAGCCACGCGTAAATAACCACTGCGCACTCGTGGCTGATGGAAATTTGGTCCACGGCTTAATAAAACGAAGTACATATATATACATTATATACAGCTTCTTCGTCGCTGCCAAATGTATACATGTGCGTACTTGTAACGTTGAATACCTCGTACGTGTCTGCGATACGCCACGCGTCCCTATATTTCCTCGTAAATTCGCACGAAAATACAGGAATATATATACGTACATGTGTATTCGTTTGCACGCGGAGACGTGTGTATCGAGCGTCCCAGATTTCGCGCTCCATGCGCGAATGTCATTAGATTTTCTCTATGTGACGTCGTCGTCGTCGTCGTCGTCGTCGTCGCGCAGCTGGAGACGGAGGAAATTCGAAATATGTCAATTGCAACTTTAATGACGCTTCGCGGGATGGATTTAACGCCTTGACGTACGCAGCTGCTGTTGCTATGTTACTGCTGCTGCTCGGCCCAAGCCGTAAGATTAATCGAAAAGACTTTCAACTCGCGAATAAAGCTCGCGCCTTTTTTGAGGATACCTTGACTGCGTCGACATTTGGCGCACGAATCATTATTCATCGCGAAAGCAAACGAAAGCTCGAGCGTGTAAGATTTCTTCGCTTGTGCGCGCAGCTGAATGCGTAGCTTTGATACAGCTCGAGTTGTATACGCATTATAATTAGGAGCTGCGTACGCCATGGCTCCGAATGATCCTCTCCGGGGCTTCTCTCGCTCGTATATATAAGGTACGTAGCTTGGAAAATAATAAAATTGACTTGGATGTGCTGCATGCGACACGATCGACAAGCGCAAAACACAATACGCCTTGCTGCGACGTTATAAAGCGAGACAATTAAATATCTACTTAGTGTTCTCTTCTGGAAGATGCAGCAGCAGCAGCACCCTAAAAGACAACAGTAGGAGCGAGCATGAAATAAAGCCGGCAGCAGCTTCTTTTCCAAGGCAATTCATGTCGGATAATGAGAATAAGTCAGAGCACCTCTTTTGAAGTCGTAGCGAGCTGTCTCTCGTCATTAAAATTTTCATCGCAACGAAATTCTTTGGTACATGGCGTGCATCCTTTCAACCGCTATTGGCTTAGAAGATAGAACTTTGCTGCGCTAGCAGCAATTATAGCTTATACGTGCCAACCGCTCGTTTGATTAGTCTTTCGATTGTCGAGCTAGCACAGTATCGATGATCGAGTTAAAATGTCTTTTTTCTTCATATATCGATGGAAGTATAAGTGAGATGAAAGTAATTCCATACGTCGCCAATAGATGTCGTGTTTGAAACGCGCCATTAAATTAGTAAAGTTATTCATGTATAAGCCTCGTCATAACATACTTATCACGGTTTCGCCACTTTGTAAGTATATGCACATGAGCTCAACGTGAGATCGAGAGGTTTGATACATAAACAGTAAACAAGAATATAGCCACAAAAGTGATACGCGAGCAACTAATAAGCTCCACCAACTATGGGCTACGAACAGCGCAGCGAATCCCTCGGGCTCTTTTCAATTCTTCATTGAGATTAAAGTTGTGTGCGACTGACCCATACGATAGCTTTTAAGCGGGTCCCGGCTGGCGGCAGTGCTGAGCAATTGTCTACGCTCGCATCTCGATGCAGAATCTTGTCTAAATGATAGAAGCTATCGTATTTAAGAAGATGTTTCCAGTGAAACATATATGTCTCCACATGTTAAAAAAGCTCACTTTAATAATACAATTTTATTACTCTCAAGCTCATGCTAAATAAGAAGGCTCCAACCATAAGCTCATATTATATAGCGAAGAAATGAGTCACTCGCTGGTGATCACGAGTCGCTCTACGGGCCAACGCAATATTGACTCGTACTACTGCACCACTCGCACACGCGTATACGTCGTGTTGCGCGTCCCATTATCTAGGCTCTCGCACGATGGAGGTCGTATATTTAATAATAAATAAAGTCCGGTATGGGCTTGTTGAGTGCTTTTGCGGATGCGGAGGACGCAGCACTCGATTGATAAGTTGCCTGCGGCCTATATACGCTTCGCACGGCCTTGGTTACGATACGCGTACATTTATAAAGTTGCGGTCCTTACATAATGCTTGGAATGCACTAGCGAGAGCTCTCGCGCACGATCGTGTGTATATACGGTCGAACTTTCTGACGCATACAGAGAGCAGCGAGCAATTACGCAATGCGCGCTGTGCAGCCTCCCGACACGTGCACGCGCTATCGCGCGCAGTTGAATCGCGCGCGTGATTCAATCGAGGTATATATTATCTATACAGATGCTCGGTCAATTACTCGCCGAGATATATATATTTATACGCACAGCTATGACCTGAACTGCGGCAAGGGCCGTCTTATAGGGTCGCATGGCTCGGGCCGCAGAGGTGCGATAGCTCGTCGTGCGCATCAACTTTTTACCGCGCGCGCGAGAGCTCGGAGGAGCTAGCTCGTGTGTCGCATCTCTCTCTGTACATCCCCGCGAGGTCACGACTGCACGTCGTCGTGCCACTGTCTCCACGGAGTTTGAAAAAAAAGTTGGCCTGCTCCGGAGTCCTTTATACGTATATGTATATACGATGTACCTAGATATACGTATAGTCTATCTCGAGAGGAGTGCGAGCCGCCGCCGCCGCGCGGCAACCAATAAACTTGATTTATCGACTTGCCTAGGCGACTGATTTATTGAGTTCTGCTCCCGAAGCAGCAGCAGCAGCTCCTTACACCTGTACCTCTTTCTCTCTATACAGACACCTCCAGCTTACTTGAGAAATTGCTCGACTTGGTTTTTTTTTTGTCGTGCTCGGCGAGCTTCGCTTCTTCTTTTACTTCTCGCTTCATCTGCTCTCGTCGCGCCTCGTCTCGCGCAGCTGCGTATAAATTAATTTAACCACGACACTGCGGCGAGGCGCTGCAGCAGCCTCGTCGTTGATAGAGCGCGCGCGAGCGCGAAAATTTCGAGCCCCGAGCCCGACAGCAGCAGACTATTTTGCTTTGCCAATTTATTCCTTTTGCTTCGCCGAGATAGCACGTCTTTATCGCGCTCGACTTCTTGCTGCGATGAGGAGATTCAGCGCGCGCGGCAAATATTGATAGCGGATGCCACCTCCTCGAAGCGGCGCACCAATCCGCAGGATTTATCAAGATTTCTGGAGTGTGATGTATAGACTTGTGTATAGAAGTTTGGGAAATCGAGCTCTCGAGTGCCTGTTATATACTGTCAATTCGCTACAGCAAATACCAACGTGCGACACACGATATTTATTTATGTAATACAATGCGATTCTCAGGCACGATACTAGACGATATACGTCACGACACTCGTACCTCATGCGAAGCTTCAGGGAAATTGCTAGCTTACATTATGACTCTCTCTCTCTCTGCAGTGCGGCGCTCGTTTCGGGACTGTGGATCATCAAAGCTCGTGAAGACAACGTTATTACACTGTGCGGCGCGAGCTCGTCGCTACACGCGTATAAATAATAATCCCGCTGCGGATGTAACTTTGCGAAAGTTTGATTATTGCGCGCGAGAGAAAGAGAGCGAGAGATAACTTTAGGCCGCACGTAGGTAGGTGATTTTCTTTGTGTGTGTGTGTGTGTGTGTGCACGTGAAGAAAGAAGCTCGCGCGCGAGGAAGAAAAGTTTGCCAATCTCGCGAGCGAGAGAGCGTAGTGCTGCCGCCGCGCACGTACCAGCGAGTCGCGCGCGTAGACTTCGGTGTAAGCCGCAGGGGTACAGTGTATAAGATACTGCCTTGCGAGAGAGAAAAGCTCGCTCGAGCCGGATCGAGCGAGACGACGACGGCGACGACGACGATGCGCCGTTGCGAGGAAAGTATAGCAAAGTACAAACACGCAGTAGGTAATACGAACGCCGAACTCGGATGGGACACGATCGACGCGTCGTCCTCGCGCGATTCGGGGATATAAAAGGAGTCGAGCTCGCAGACAGAAAGTTGGGAGTCCCCGACAACTCGTAAAACTACTGTATAGTTCGAGCCATGAGTTCTGTATACGCAAAGAGAGAGAGAAAGAAAGAAAGAAAGAAAGAAAGAAAGAGCTAGTGCAGCTATATATGGAGGGCGCAACAACTAATGGATCAATCCAAGTGCCTACACACACAGCCCGCACCTTTGTTCTTTCGGTGACTCTCTTCGTTTTGCACGCCTATATTATGCAGCTGATGCGGATGGCTGTGCGTCAGCTCGTCCATGTGTATACGTATACTAGTTGATGGTATATAGATTGTCGTCGTCGTCGTCGTCGACTACGCCTATTCCCCACCCTCCCACGGGGCCGATCGATTTTCCCTCTCGTCGCGTCGCGTCGCCCGCGTGCATTTAACTTCTTCGGCGCGCTGATGTTGACTTTGATGATGCGCGAGTGCGATCTGGCTCGCTCGAGGACTTGGCCGACTCACCTCTCGTTACACAAACGAATCCCTCGGCGCGTGCATTCGCGCGCTGTACACACGGGCACTGTACGGCATTCAATTGTTCTAGCTGCGAGCTTGCTTTAATTCGTGCAGTGCGGTTGGGAAAAAATGCTACTGTATCGAGCTGCCGCCGATGCTGCTGCTACGAGCAAATATATTGTATTATGCACTTTGGCAAATGCAAATGATAAATGCACAAAAAAGCACGTGTATCTATTCGACATGCAAAGTTCGCGAGTCAAAGATTTATATATAGCTGCAAATATAAATGAACTCGCCGAACGGATCGAAGCAGATGTCGAGATAATCCGATATCATAAGCTGAGAATCGAGATGCGTCGGTGAACATCGAACTATAATGTCATAGTCGCCCGATGAACGCACACATAAAAAGCAGCAGTTGTCGAGTCTGTAAAAGTTACGAGCTCTCCGATAAGCGAGCGAGAACACGGCTGGTGGTGGCAGCAATCATCGCAAGCGCGCTTATATTTTCACTCAACGACGAGGACGATCGCATCGTAGTAGTCATCATCGTCGTCGTCGAGTCGAACAAAGGGACTCGGCGCACAAGAGCCTCGCCGCGTGCACGCACGAGCCCGATAACATCGCAGATGCGCGCCCGAATGCGCAGCCTAAGGGACGAAATATAAATCAGTCGCTTAATCAGGCTCAAGTACTCGTATTATAATGTGCATGCTTGACGACGACGACGACGACGACGATGACGATGACGTCGTGTAACAGCGCAATACTGTATAATAACATATAGGATTTTTGGTGATGGGCTGTACTGTATACCTATAGGGTACAAGGTTAGCCCTGCTATTATATTTCAGGACGGCTACAGCAGTAATAGCAGAAGCAGCAGCAGCTCGGGAGTCGGCTCTCGGCTACAAGGCCTAGCTGCTATAGCACAAAGGGAGCCTCGAGCCCGAGCCAAACTCGATGCGCGACACAGACGAATAAGCCTGTGCACACGAATATAAGGAGGGAGAGAGAGAGAGAGAAAGCATCAAACTCTCTCTTTCGTTTTCTCTCTCTCTCTCTCTATCGCTCCCGCTTGGTGGTGCCTAGCATCCCCCTATATATGCATTACGCGCCTCCCCCATGGGGGGCTTCCTGCCGACTATACGTATACGTACGTCCTACCGCGCGGAGAGCTGTATCGATCGTGTGCGGCGCGGGTCTCTCTCTCCCTCTATATCATTCACGCACACACACACGCACGCACAAAATATATACACACGTAAAAGCGCCTATATCTATATATTGTGTGTATGTATATACGGTAGGCAAGGCTCGCGCCCGAGAGAGAAACAGAGAGCTGTATACTGTATACGCACAAATAACTGCCGCAACGCCAACAAACCAAAGTCGTCGTGTATCCGCACAGCCATGTTCTTTTGCTCGCTGCTCGCTCGTGCCCGCAAGACAGCCGAGGTAGGGCCACTCGACTTTTAGCTGCGCGACGATCCTTTGTCTGTGCGGATCGATTTTTGTGGTTCGATCGACGATACCGATCAAAGGGATCGCGAGCTGAAATACACCCGGGACTACAGGCTCGTTAAGACGAGCGCTCTGCAAACACTGCGCGGTGGGAGAACAACAAAAATATCATAAGCCGCGAATACTTAGCCGCGCGCGGCAGCTTCGATGTTATTCGAAAAAGGATTGCAGCAATTGCGTTGATAAAAAAGTATCAAAAGCCGTCTCTCTCCGGGATACAGCAATAAAGTCGCGCGAGCTTATTGCGAGTTGCGACCGTTGCAACGAGCTTTCGTCCAAATCCAATAGCCCCGAGATCGTAATCGTTGGCCGTTGAAATTTGTCAAAGTCGTAAGCTCTTTGTGAATTTTGTTTTTCTGCGATTCAAAGCTATGCGCGCGTAAAGACGCCGTGCAACTATGACTCTCGATCAGTCCGCGGATGATTATTAAACGCGCAACGCGTCGTTTTGCTATTGGACATCAAAGACATGTTCTCAGTTAAAATATAGCGAGTCAACAAACGCTAATATTAAATCGTTGAAAGTTGCCTGAAATCGATAAAAATGTATATATCTGAGCGTTACAATTAGTGAATAAACATTTAACCGATAAATATTGAATGTACATGAAGCAAAGTCATTTGACAGAGACGAGGAAATATTTTATTTCACAAGTAAATTGTGTATTTATTCTTGCTTCGGGAGTTTTACAATCGACGCATCGCTCGGGAGGTAATCATAAATTGCTTTGCCGCATATTTTGAAAGAAAGTTTTTTCTTTCTCTTTGAGCTGTTGCGGCTGATGCTGCTATTGCTGGCACTGCTCTGCCTGAAATTATTTCTCATCTCGTAAAACTTTTAATTGCTTCATTAGTAAATAACGTAAAAAAAGAAGATAAGTCATGCTTCTCGGAGATGAAGGGATGCAACTACGCGTTTAAAATTCATGCTTTGCACGCAGACATTTTTCACTTTGCAAATTATACATGCTCGAGCTGAGAGAAAGAGAGAGAGAGAGAGAGCCAAGGTCCAAATTGAAGAACTTGAGATACAATGCGATCAAATAACGTCTAGCTACTTCACGGACCGAATGGTTAGAAGCTGTTTATCACTGGTTTGTGCAGCGTGACAAAAGACTCGCTGACCTCGACGAACGCTCCCGAAGCTTGATCCCATTTTCTTCCTGAAAGTTCGCGACTTGAGCAATCCAGCGAGAAAAATCAAATAATTCTTTTCAAGTCAAATTGGATCCGATAGTAGTCTTTCCGTAGGTGCACACGCGCGTAATTGTATTCGAGCAGCTTAGTCAACATACACTAGTGTGCATTACTTTTTTTTTTAAGAAAAAAAAACTCGAAATTGAAAGCTACCGTGCGTGAAGCGCAACGAACATAGCGAAAAACTGATCGATTTTTTTGCAATCATGCGAACGATTTGACTCAAGCACGAGTCACACACCCCTACTGGACGCAACGGAGTCAAAATTAGCCTGCACTGGCCCTGATATAGGTACTGTACTTCTTGAAAAGGAAAAATTTTTGGATCCATTAGCCAACGCGTGAAATTATTCGCTATCTGCATAACTGCTGGCGCCACGGTGTGGCAGAGAAAAGCGTTTTTTGGAGAGAGCAGTCGTACCTCGTACATAAATAAAAACACTTTTTCCCTCATATCTTGGTTAATATGCAAGATACTAGAAAAATAACTACACCAATCGATTCCCCGTAAAATTTTACATTTAAATGAACTATCAATTTAAAAAGTGTCAGTGTAAAATTGTTCAAGATAACGCAAAATAAATGCAAAATTTGTATCCAGCTGACTTTTTCACGAACATCACTAGCTGCGGTTGATGCGATCACATGCGGACTTGACCGGAATTTCAAACTCTAAGTAAAAATTGTAACATTTAAGATAAATAAATTATTATTTCAGAATTTTATGTTTTTTACACTTTTTTAATTTTTTTACATTATTACGTACTTTATTGTTGAAAAAATTTCCGCTGGGGACATTACGCATTTACCGAAATAATGGCGAAAAATGTGTGACGGTGTACCGTTTTTCGATCATATCTTGTCAAATATGCAAAATTTTGAAATAATAATGGCATCAATCGATTCTTCATCCAATTTTACTCTAAAAATGATATCCACTCAAAAACTATCAGTGTAAAATTATTCACAAACTCGAGTGGAACAGTAGCGCGACTGTGAACCAGTTCTCGCTTCATCATGACATGATTTTTGTTTCTCGAATCGATATTTTACACTCACTAGACCCCACCAACGATTAAGAGTCGAACAGATTATAGCACTATCGTACAAGGGAACCGTAGTTGGTAATCTTCCAATGGCTATAAGAAAATTTTTCGAACATCCGACTCGCTCCGGTACCTTCTTCGCTGTCGGTCCATCGCCGTTGCGTCTTCGTAGTCGAACACGTGCTCCACGATACTTTTTCCCCAGAAGCTCTTTGTGCTGGCTTTTCTCAGGTTTGCAAATGCGGTGTCTACGATGAATACATCGTCGTAGTACGACCAGCCATCATCCGCGCCTCGTCCACGGTGAGCCCCCACTCACGCAGATGGTACTCGTGCGCCATCATCAAATAAACGGAGAACCTCTCTAAAAATAACTCCATCGGCCAGGGGCACCGAATCCCGGCGTAGGCCGTCTCCACGGTGACGTTTGCTCGGCCGCATATAAAGTCGAGCGCGTGTTGCAGAGCTGGCCTCATATACGGCTCGAGCAACTCGGTCAACTCGCGGATTTTTTCAAGGTCGTCGACCTGTTCTAGGACGACGACTGAGTCATCGTTGCTGGACTCGATGTAGATTACCTCATCCAGGACGACGACCGAGTCATCGTCGCTGGAGTCGGCGACCTTGATCGACGGCAGTTGTGGCAGTTGCCGCTGGTGGTGGTGGCGGCGGCGGTCGCGCTGTTGGTTGTGCTGCTACTGGCATCATGTCGTCGTCGGAGTCTACGTAAAACTCTATCATCCCTTCCGGCGATGATAGAGTCGACGTTGGCGATCGTGCAGGCTTGAACGGCCCGCTCCCGTGCGTCTCCGATCTGGTGGAAACCGTCGACGTTTATATGTATATTAAAAAAATTATAAGTATAAAGTCTTACCTTGAGGATGAAGTTGCGCTGTCGCTGTCCAAGTTCTTTGGGGCCTGACGGTTCACCACACAACCATAGACAAGTTCTGCCTCGGTCAACATCAGCCCATTGTCGCTAGCAAGGTCATTTGGCGTGGACGATTTTATGAGCTGACATATGTCCCGTTTTATGGCCTTGATGTTGGCAACCTTGGCCGCGCGTGTCAATTTTTTTATTCGTGTTTTAAGGTTAGTTTAAGATTCACAAATAGTAAGTTTCAAATGCGCTTCGCGCGCATCAATTTTGTCATTCGTGTTATGAGGTATGTTGAAGATTCAGAAATAGTTTAGAGATAGTAAGTTTCAAACGCGCTTCGCGCGCGTCAATTTTTTCATTCGCGCTTTGAGGTTACTTAAGTACTAACTGTCTGTTGACAGTTAGCAGCGCAGGCGCTCGTTTCGAGTCGGCTCACATCGGGCGTCGTCGTCATTGTCAGCCAATCAGAGGTCGTTTTACGATGCTTCATTTTGAGGTCCACCTCTTTTTTTTAAGTAAATAAGTAGATACTTTTCGAGTTGACAATCATTATCAAAGTAAAATTCGACGAGAAATCTAATGGTGCCATTATTTTTCCGAAATTTTGGATATTAACAGAAATATATTTGAAAACCAGTAGAACTTCATATAGGCTAATGCTTTATAGTCTCCAAAAACGATACGATTGCCGCTAGGGGGAGCTTCGGTCGATTCGCACTTCCCCACCTTGATTGACACAGATAGCGAATAACTGGCACTAAAAATTTGATCGAGCAATAGCGTGAAGACTTTGTCAATTTGATACCGGCCATGCATTGGCGTGCTCTTATTCATATGTATGAATATGATCTCCTAATGGCGAGCAATCAAATTCAATTCGCATTGTCGATAGCAGAAAAATAATTCACATGACAAGAAAAAGTTTTACATCTCTTTATTTGTGCTTGCCTGATCTCCAGTGAAAATCACATAATTTGAAGAAAATGTCGTATCAATTGTCTTTTTCTCCAAAATGTTTTGAATTATAAGATATTTCTGAATCTTTTTCGATATATGCGATCGTAAGCCTTCTCTAATTCACCGGTCTCGTCATTATCGAGATAAAATCTAAGTGACCGCTAGGAGGCACGTGCATTCTGTCTCCAAACACAAGAGAAAAGACAAAGTTAAAGGTATGTAAGAAAGCGCCAATTCCATTTTTGATCTTAATAAGGCCTATTATTATACATTGAACGTATTAAATGTATTTGTATTCACATAATTAAACAAAATTCGAATTATTTGACTGCTAAAAAATTCGAGTCATCAATTTTAAAGTCATATAGCGATCCTCAGAACTTCGAATTATGCATTTGCGCTATACATTAGTATGGGTCGAATAAAACCTTCGCCCGCAGTAACGCTCTTTCAAACGTTTTTACGCTTGAAGCTTCAAATCCTTCCAAATTTTTCAACTAGCCAGAAAAGAACTTGCACGCATTCGTCAAATTCCCAGAAAAAATGTCATTTTCTATTTCTGGTCATAGCTTTATATTTATGTTTTTACTTATTGTCAAGTTTCGTCTTTGAAAATACTATAAATAAAGCTGAAAATTTGCGAAGTATTACTACAAAACTCTCGAAAATGGTTGAATCATAGAAACCTTCGTACTATTGATCATTCAATTTCGACAATTAGATCAAGTAGCGAATTTTCAGCATCCAAATCAAACGAAACAAAAATTAAATTTTCGAAAAATTTCTGCGAGACGTTAATTATACAATCATCCGATCGAATATGCAAGTAGCCGAGAACAGACTGAAGCGTCATTTATCACGAAGTCGGGAGCTCTTTATAAGCGATATGCCATTATAAAGTTTTAATCGCAGAAAGAAGGCGCGGAGTGACAGCAAATCGATCGAGCCGCGGCATCAGCAGCAGCTCGAGGCGTTTTAATTTCGTAATGACGTTTTTGACGTTAGAGCTTCGAGTGGGTAATAGTAGCTTGCAGTGCCGCAGGAGCGATCTCTAACAGCCGAAGAAGTAGGATAAAAGAGAAAAAGGTGGAAAATAAAAAAAAAGAAAAAAAAGGATGAACTCGTTATTACAAAGTGATCATTGGCGTATAGGAGCATGCACCCGCGCGCGTTGCCTCGTTCAATCCCCTTTGGCAACTTTGAGCTCATTTGTATCGGGAAAAATCGCGGATTGCCACGCGCTCGCGTGAAACAAATGCCGCGCGATATCGTCAAAAAGAGTCAATGGCTTCAATTAATTAATTTTTTTAATGAAAAAATTTTCTCAATGCAGCTCGTACACGCGCGCTTTTCAGGGGCGCGCGGAAAAAACTGCGTTTCGTGAATGCGCAGCTCCTTTGCGGCCTTTCGAATTCCCTAATTGATCGGATTGAATGCCGCGTGGATAATGTCGAGAATTGCATTGGATCAATTGCGCATAGCAGTATAGTAGTTCAGCTACTGCTGTTGCTGCTGCTTGTGGATGCAAAGTTGCTTTGGACGTAAAAAAACATCGACGAATGTCGAGAGCTGCAGCCATTTCCGTTGGCGCGAGTGTGGAAAGGAGAATGAATCGATTCATTCTGATGCATTGAAAAATCAAAGATATTTGTAAACTCGTGCTGTCGCGATCGATTGTTTCGATTACAATCTGATTTGAGAATAAGAGAGAGAAATTAATCGAGTTTGAATATCTCTGCACGTATTTTTAAAAAAGTTTTTTCACGCGAAACAGCCCAAGCGCACGTATCAGATCGAACTTGGTGCTTAGAAAAAGATAAAATTATTTTTATACATAAAAAATTGATATTTTGGTTGGCGAATATCGTGACTGGTGACCATGTTCAAACATTCACCTTTTCGCAGCGCACGAACGCCAGTTTCGATAAAGTAGGCGTCCCATGGTTTGATTGCTATACGCACATTGGCGTTGTCACATCGGATATTGTTTCGTGTTTCTGACCAGCGTTAGAGATGCGATATTCTCTGTATTAAATGTGAAATCACGTATATACTGACCTGAAACAACAATCAAAATAGAACATGGGTTATATACGATGTAAGGTAGAACTGTTCAACATTAATAATGGCCTAATCATTAAAAAATTATCATTTAAATTGTTTTAGAATACATGGCCATTAAGTGACACATTTTTGGAAAATTTTTATTACACTAGTATGTTTCAAACGCGCTCCGCGCGTGTTAATTTTTTTATTCGTGTTTCAAGATTAGTTTAAGATTCAGAAATAGTAAGTTTCCAACGTGCTTCGCGCGTGTCTATTTTTTTCATTCGTGTTTTGAGGTTACTTAAGTACTAACTGTCTGTTGACAGTTAGCAGCGCAGGCGCTCGTATCGAGTCGGCTTGCATCGGGCGTCGTCGTCAGTGTCAGCCAATCAGAGGTCGTTTTACGCGGCTTCACTTTTCGGCCGTTCTCTTTTTTATAAGTATATTATTATTTATTATATTTATATTGATATTATAATAATATATAAATATCCTCTCTTAAAATATATAATATAAATACAATACAATAATAGTAAAGTCATCAGATTTGAATTGAGACATTAGTTCGCGGCATGTAGTTCGCGGCATGTAGGGGTCGCTCTACTTTTAGTCTTAAAGTCAAAGTAGTCGACCAATCAGAGGCCGAATAGATTGGCTTCACTTTTAGGGTCATCACTTTTTTAAGAAAGGATTAGCAGCGCAGGCGCTCGTATCGAGTCGGCTTGCATCGGGCGTCGTCGTCAGTGTCAGCCAATCAGAGGTCGTTTTACGCGGCTTCACTTTTCGGCCGTTCTCTTTTTTATAAGTAATATTATTATTTATTATATTTATATTGATATTATAATAATATATAAATATCCTCTCTTAAAATATATAATATAAATACAATACAATAATAGTAAAGTCATCAGATTTGAATTGAGACATTAGTTCGCGGCATGTAGTTCGCGGCATGTAGGGGTCGCTCTACTTTTAGTCTTAAAGTCAAAGTAGTCGACCAATCAGAGGCCGAATAGATTGGCTTCACTTTTAGGGTCATCACTTTTTTAAGAAAGGATCACTTTTTTAAGAAAGGATTATGTTAGAAATATTAAGTGTATTTTTCACAAACTGAAAATGACAATTAAATTTTTTCATAAATTTAGTCCAGTTTTCAACTACTTTAAATACGATAATACCACTTCAAACCTCCACCACTAGATGGCGAGTACCTTTATCTACGAATCTGCAAGTGACAAAGTAAAAATAATTGTATAAGTCTAAGCGTGGTTTTGATTTGGTAAAAAATTTTGATGGGATCTTCTCAGTTGCGCAGGGTTAGAAAATCATTAAGATAAAAAATTGAGTATACGTCTTTCGCAAAGTGCAACAAGATTATGGATCCCGAGAAAAAAATCTTGAGAAACGTATTTTTAAAGGATCTCTCAACTTACGCTGGGGGTTCAGATACGATATCAGTCCGCGAGGTAAGCCGCATCGCGATGAAATAAATTTAGCCAAAAGTCCAAGAGGGTCCCGTTTATACGAGACAATGCATAAACGAGATTCGTTTTTCTGGCGCACTTCGGATCATTGAAAATCGCTTTCTCTGGCCTCGCGTACGCCGCGCGCGTTATTAATAGTGTAGAGTCTCGGAGCCTAATAGTTGGATAATAAGAAGTGAGCCTGCGCAGCGCCGCGCGCGCGGACGGCGATCTCTGGCTCGTTTCCAAAATTAAGTCCTGCCTGCAGCAGCATGCGGCAAATTGCTCCTAATCGCGCGCACAGCTCTCGCGGAGATTAAACCAACCGACTTGCGCGCGCGCGTATAGTACGTAACGTTTTCCCGAAATTACCCGCAGTAGCACACTTAGCGCACGCGTGTCTGATATAGTCCTTGCATATATTTGCGCGAGTGCTGTGCGCAGACCAAGAGACGTTATTACACACATACAGCGCGAGCCGAGCGCGATATATATAAGGATGTACGTAAATGCTATCGATTTTTCAAGCCCCGAATGACACACTTTGTATTATGGCGCGCTCGCGTGAGCTGTGTGTTATACTGGGCTTCGTAGCCCTCACTCGTTCAGCACCTATGCAGCATTATGCAGCTGTGTCCTACACTGGAAAGTAACGTGTGTGAGTGTGTGAGTGTGCGCGCGTCACTTCCTCATCGGCAGGTCCGAGATAGCGAACAGCTGTTGTCCTCCGATCGTTGTATTAGCAGCAGATATGAGAGAGTAGACTCCGGCTTGTTCTGATAAGCATTTCCAAACTGTATATTCCGCTCGAGTCACCTGTATATATATATTCATATCGAGATACTGGGGACGCTTTCCACGACGTCGAGCATCGCATGGCTATATATTATATACATCGACTGCCAAAAACCAATGAATAAGGAGTAGCTCGCGCGCGCACGCATATATACATATATACTATATTGGAGACTTGGCGAGCTGCTGTTATAAATCCTCGATCTCTCGAATCAACAAGTGGCTGCTTTAACTTGCACTCGTAGAATATATATTGTCGGATCGCAAGCGAGCGCGCGCGCGCGCCTCGTCGAGTCATCGCTATTATTCATTATCATCTTCGCGCGGGCCGTATTGCAACGCGTGTTATATACTCAAGCGGGCCAAGCTCATTACGCGTGTCGCAGCGGCAGCGGCAGCGCAGCCCGTCTCGCGCGACGAGAAGATAAGCACGAGTGGCAAATTAGTCGCGCGGCTGTTAATGGCTCGGTCGTGGTGGTGGTGCTGGTGCCTGTCTACATCGCTACTCACATCTATCGCACTGCGCTACTTGCAAATGTCGGCGCGTATACGCGTTTCTCAGGCATAAATCTATTTTTCACTTAGCATATAGTGTATCTATAATAGCGATTATACGAAAGAGAAAAAGATCGCTGAAACCCTATTGAGTATATTATTGCTAGCCTTTAAATTGAGCACCTTTCAAGTCCGCGCGAATAAAAGCGCGTCGGTTTTTTTCTTTTTTTTCGTCGAGAAAGAGAAAGAAAATCCCCATCGATATATATAGCAGACGTATTGTGTCCACATGGTCAAGTGGATTCATTGTCCGTGAATAAGCCGGGGATAATGAATCTATAAAATCAAATTTGCTTCGGTCTTGCTTCACAAGAATGGGCGCTTTGTATGGTTCCGGCCTGTCATATAACGTGAATTACGCTTACGGAAAAAGACTGCGGAATAGTCACGCGCTGACCTGTATACCATACGCATATCGCGAAGAATGACATTTCTTTCTTGTTTTCTTTTTCAGAGACTTTTAGTCTTTTTTTTCATCGATATTTATTTTATGGCTGCTGTATATATTATATTATAAAAATAAAGGACCTATATATACAGTCGAAGAAAGTAAAATTTCAGGTGTGATGGGTGCATGCCATGCGAATCGCGCGCAGTGATGCGGAGCTCTATATATAATATACGCATACATTACACGGCTATAACGGGCGCATTGTCGCGCGAGACACGTCCGTTACGTGGAGAGAGAGAGTGAGTTTGGAAAAGGGGGCTGATCTGCACGACGCGCAGCTGCTCCGGCCATCTGCGCGTGCCGTACGCGTGTGCTCGGTTTCCAATTTATTATTTTATATTATATACAGATATATAAATCCTGTGGCACGCACAGCCTTCGAATGCATATAATAATGCGCGGCACACGCTGCTGACTGTTCGCGTAATGAGTAGGAGAGAGAGAGAGAGGGGAGCCGAACAAGGGGTCTACATAATCGACCTTTATGTACCTTTAGGTATTGCCGAATCGAGGCTCGATTTCTGATTTCGCACCTATATAGACTACTACACTCAACGACGGCGACGACGACGCGAACAAATAAGTGCCTATAGCTTTTCGTTAAATTTTCAGGTGTATAATTCGGATCCAATATACGTGTACGCTTTGTTTGAAGTTGGAGTGGCGCGCGCACGCGAACAGTTGTTGACACCAATACCGATAACAAATCTAATCTATTGCAACCATCGTTCGCTAGCGTCGCGCGACTTTCTCCTGCTTTTCCCTCGAGCGTGCCGTATACGCGTATAAGCTATCGATCGACAGTCGCACTGACATTATATCCTCGATGCTGGAAAACAATCGAGTTGGCATACGCAGCTAGAGGCATTTCCGATTGTTCAGATCATCATTATGTATATGGGCTGTATCACGTCAACTGTCCCCCCCCCTCCCCTCTTGAATCAGAGTTGGAATTTGATTTTTCATATTTTATTCTGCTTCCCAAGGGTGAATATGAAAAAATTATTGAAACATGATTTTTTATGTAAAATTTGATGAGGAATTCAAATTTGATGTCAAAAATTATATTCATAACCTCAAATCCCTAAATTATTAAAAATCAGTCTCAAAGCTAAAAATAAACATGTTCGTATCCAGCGATTAGGCCAATATTGTAATATGTTCATCGATATATCAAAATACAACTTCTGATAAATTTGGTCATCGGCAAAAACAAAAGTCATGTTTCAATAATTTTTTTATTCACCTTGGGAAGCAGAATAAAATATGAAAAATCAAATTCCAACTCTGATCCAAGAAGGGGGGGGGGGGCAGTTGACGTGATTTAGTCCATATATTATTATGAATAGAGGGGTTATATGCTCTGCTTACCCACGTTTAATTTTTTTCATTATTCAAGAAAAAATTACCCAAATTTTTATAAAAATATATTCCAAAGTGATCTGAGCATTTTTTAGGCTTGTACAATAAAAATAGATGAAAAAAAAAAGAAAACTTAAAATCTAATCGAGTTCGATCCAGACTTTCATTTCGAAAACTTTTTTAAAAGTTGAAAAGTTTTTATGAGCGTTCAAAAACGAACAAAAAGCGTCGAAAAAGGGCCAAGAATGCGTAAAATTGACAAAAACATCTCGAGAATTTTTTACTATTATATCAGACTATTAGAGGATAGGTACTTGAGAAATATTGTTTATATTTTAGTTAATGTAAAAATGAGTGGAAGGTTTTTCACAATCACGACAAAATTGATAACAGGTTAAAACACTTTATTGTTTACAACATGAAAGGATACTTATGTGAAATATTTCCTACAGTGTACTCATACGATTGAACAAATTTTTTCTCCAAATGATTTGTGACAAATATCACTAGGGTCTGTATCAATTATGGACTGCGCTGAAGTGACGTTCAAGGTTAATTTTTGTCCAAATGTTTTATGACAACTTTCACATTCTAAGGTTTCATACAATGATGAACTCTATTTTTGTGTTTATCGAGATTACCCTTGGATCCAAATAAATTGTTACAAATCTCACATCTGAATAGGTTTGAGTTGACTTTTTGGTGTAAATGCTTAATAAAAAATGTCACATTTGATGGGTTTACTGCGATTATACACTGCATTTATGTGCTTGTTGAGGTTACCTTCAAGTCCAAATGATTTATGACAAATTTAACACTCGAATAGTTTGCTCCTATTATATACTGTGATTATATGCCTTTTTAGCGTTCTTTCTTCTAAATACGATTTGTGAAAAATCTCACATTCAAACGGCTTACTACTATTATGTACGTGAGATTCAGGTTTTGCAACGAACGTGTACTGTATTGATGTGCCTTTCGAGGTGATTCTTCCGTCCAAATAATTTGTGACAAATCAAGCATTCGAAGGGTTTGCTACGATTATGTACTGAACCGATGTGTTTATTGAAATTACTCCTGTCTGTAAATGATTTGTGACAAATCTTACATTCGAAGAGTTTGATACGCTCATGTACTGTTATTTTATGTCTGTTAAGGTACCTCTGGCATCTAAATGATTTTTTGCAAATGTAAAATTCGAAGGATTTGCTCCGATTATGTACTGCATCTATATGAGATTTGAGGGTACCTTTCTGTTCAAATGATATGTGATAAATGGCACATTCAAAAGGTTTGCTTGTATTATGTACGGTATTTACGTGAGTTTTGAGGTTTTGTTTTAGTCCAAATGATGTGTGGCAAATTTCACACTCAAAGGGTTTGCTCCAATTATGTACTGCATCTATGTGATGTTTGAGTTTATACTGGTGTCCAAATGATTTGTGACAAATATCACATTCAAAGGGTGCGCTGCGATTATGTACTACATTTATGTGAGTTATGAGATTAAATTTTTGAATAAATGATTTTAAACATGTATCACAGTCATATGATTTAATACGATAATGCACTGCATCCATGTGATTCTCAAGTCCAAATGCTTCGTAACAAATCTCACCTTCATAAGGCCTCATGCTCTTGTGTGTCGTACTGATATGTGCACTTGGATTTTCTTCTTTTTCAAAAGTTTGTCGATTCATATTAAAATTATGAGAGGATTTACTTTAGACGCTTTCCTCGTGGTTTTCACAACCTTATATTCCTCAAACTTAATATGTGAATTCAGTTAAAAGTGGCAGCTAGCATTGAGTCGAATCCATTTGAATTTGGTTTTTCATTTCCACAAATGATAGATGAATTTAATACTCGATTTTACAGATGGTTATTCATAAAGACTTCAGTTCCAGCCTTATGTCTTTGCACTCAAAATCTATGGATATATTTTCATCCCCTTTTCTAAAATATTATAGCAGCATTCAAGCAATTTGCCTAAAATTAAAATGTTATAATCGTTTTTGGTAGTGGTAAAAGAACATGATACCCATCATTCTACTCACCAATGATTTATCAAATTTTAATGTTTTAAAATTTTTTGCTTCGCAAGAGTCTATCCAATTTAAAATGTGATTTTCACCGACAATTGGTTTTGTTCAGCTCTACCTTCACCGTAAAGAAAAATAAAGTTTTATGAAGAAATCATATCAATAAATTTTATGCCATGATCAAAAAAATGTATACCTGAATATGTTTCCGCTATTTCCTATCTCTCACTTGATTATGCGTAGTTACTGTAATTTTTCACGAAAAACACGTAATAGCTATTCGAATTTAAACGTCTTGAATAACTAACACTGTCCTTCAATTTTACTCGTTTTTATACACTAGCTGCTGGAAAGTGAACTGGACCAGATCTTACTCAACGCCCTGCTTGAATATAAGTGAAGACATTCCGCTTCTTGGGGATACCTTCATGTACTGCAGCGACGATATGTTCTCCCTCTACCGTTAATGTCATATGCAGTAATATAGTCATATATGAGGTATTTCATGCCAAGTTTCCTAGCGTTTCGCCGCGCGGCCCAATTGACATTCATGTTTCTTGGGAAAGTCGCCGGGAAACCTTTAAAGTCGAATATCTCAAAAAACCTATTTTTAAGATTTTTTTCAAGTAGTCTCGATCGAAAGCTGAGATGATTTCCTATCGATATGCAAGTTTTCAGAGTGGGCAAATAATTATTACTTAGTGAAACACAGCGACGAACATGTAAAAACAAGAGATTCTGTGCCGCGTGGGGTTCTGCTCATCGATTCAGCTACCGCGCGGGCCGAAACTTTATGTCAAGTTTTTTCGATGAAAATCGAAAATTTTGAAAAATCTGACTAAATCATTTAATACCCTTTACGTGAGTTAGAAACTGAGTGATTTTGCTTAATTAGGCCGCGCGGCGAAGCGCTGGGACACTTGGCATGAAATGCCTCGTATAGAGTATAGCCTACCCTAATTGTACATCAATTCGACACTGGTGAGAAAACGTAAAAAGGAGCTCAGCCTCGGACCAATTTTCAATGAAAGTATTACTCATACAGACCCAAAAGAGGCTTATAGTATACGAATAAACATTCGCACAAAAGACACAGCAGTTATAGTAAATACGGCAGTGGCTTGGATGATCTAACAATGTATACGAATCCAGGACTGTGGAAGACGACTCGTTCGACATTTTCTTTTTTTTGCGGTTTGAAGCAGTAATACGGTCTTTTATTTTTCAAAAAATTGAAGTTGTTTGATGAAACATTTGCGTAGTGATTTGAAAAGAGAAGGAGTTAACTGCAACTTAAAGCAAACAGTTCTTTGTCAAGGGTCATTCTCATAAAAATATGTTTTATTCTATTTTCAATAAAATGATTTCCCAAACCAGTGCTACTAAGTTCGTGGAGGAAGCGAATATATTATGATCGATAATGATTATAATAGGCGTGGGCTCAGTACCGCATCACAGTATTTGCTGCCTTATACAGCTTATTTTGTAAGTCAGTAATTGAGAAAAACTAGAAAAGTTGAAATCAACGAATTAAAAACTGAGAAGTTTTTTTATATCATGAAACTATAACTAAAATGATTCATTTTTCTGATATAAACTAATAACGTTTAGTAATTATAATCGAGGAGCTTCAGTAAATGAGGAGAGTCATAATAAAGAAAGGTCATCAGTTCTACTTCAGCGAGGCGGTGGTGGTGAGCATATGGCTTTGTAAGGTAGAAAAATATAATATAGACGTGTGACAACGTTTATCCTAGGAACGGGTTTGGTTTGGCGAAGCGGCACTAAGAAGCTCACTCGCGGGCACAAAACTCACCGTGACGTAACTACTGTCTTTGTTGTATATTTTCACGATCTCTGGCTTCGAACCGCTCGCCGTTTATCAGTTTACTATTGTGCCTACTACCTCGCGTGTACGCGGCGTGCAAATTAGCATAATAATTGAGGGGCCACGCGTACGCTGCTGTGCATCGAGCAAGAAAAAAAAAGTGCACAATGCGCGTTGTAACGCAAGGGTCGAGCCGAGAAAGAGAGCGCACGTGGCCATTGACGGTGTACGCGCCGCGGCGGCGGCGGCAAACTCGTTTTTACGCAGGGCTGCGTAGCCGCGTAGCAGCCCCCGAGGAATGAAAAGGGCCGATCGCGCCGCGCGACCAGTTGGGCTTTCACAACTGCACACTGGATGCATACTGCGGAAGGGGAGGACGATATAGCTCGAAGGCTCGATCGAGCATGGCGCGCTGGGACTCATGCGCGAATATACATTGTCTATGCCCCAGTGGATATGTCATTTTTGTTATTACTACTATGGTTTTTTCTTTTTAATAAGTGCGTCAGTCAAACGAGTTTGATTTATCTCCGTGCTGTGTTCGCTTGTGCTGATATCACATTTCATTCGATGCGCGAACGCGTATCAAGTATATACAAGCCCGCAATACGCATTTTTGGTCGATAGATAAATAGAGAAAGAGAGAGATTTTAATTTGAATACTTTTAATTGTGCGAGTATAGGGGCCGAGCCGCTGACAACATGCGCCGTGCGATCTATATACTTGAACCTGGCGGGCACGCAGTACTGCAATTTTCCGTATTTTTTGGCACCAAAATAGGTGCTCCATCGAAACGAAAAAATAGAAAAATTTAATAGCAAAGAGCTTTCTCCTGAATGTTTGATTATTTCTAATAATTTTGTATAAATGACAATAAAATATAATACTGTCCCATTTTAAAATAATTAATGATTAAAAAAAGATGTGTATATTATGATCGATAATGATTATTATAATGGCCTGCTACGGCTGCTATATTGTCAACGAATTTGCATAGCGCGAGCTCCTGCGGTATGTTCCTTATTTTGTGCAACAGCAATGACGTCGAGAGTTGCCTTATATAGCATATTTTTTTACACGTCAATGTGCGGCAGTAATATTATAAAATTGGAAGCCGTGCCTATAATACGCTACTTGCGCGGTTCCTGTCAGGCTCGGCCGAGCGAGAATGTTAAAGTATTATTTGTATATAAAAAATAGTCGGATCGCGGGGTGGCAGGAGCCAAGAAAGTGGGGGTAAATAGAGCTGCGGATCGCACACGACCGAAACAAGCTTTGGTGTGGCATTGTGTGCGGCGCGCAATGTCGCTGTTTTACTCGTCTACTCTGCGTTTATAGATTTGCTAAGGCTCTCTGTATATATGCGCGAGGGTGAGACATTATTGCAGAAACACGCGGCCCGACTATCAGCGCTCCATTACCGACCGAGCATTTAGAGGGGCTCGCGCGCGGCATTGCTTTATTTATCCGACCTGGGAAGGTTTGCGGCTTTGCGTTCGAGTCTTTGTTTAGGTTCAATATAGGGCTGTCGCCGCTAGCTACTGCTGCTGCTGCTGCTGCTGTTGCTTCTCTCGACGTTCTTCGTGCTCGCTGAATTATCATACGTGAAACCTTGCTTATTATATGCTCTCCCGCGAGGCTTGTAACGACCAAACCCCATCCCCCGGTGTCGCAAGGGATGATTTTGTTTTTCATTCATTAAAAAATGCAAATCGTATGGTGAGCGCGCGTGTGCAGTCGCACCGATCCGCCTATAGTAATTATATTTATAACATGTAATGTCAGCGACGAATTCAGCTCTCGCCACGCGCCCGGCCTTGTTTTCTCGGTTACATCGGCGCGGTAAAACTTAGAGACTCACCTCGCGTACTAAACTTCAGCGATAAGAATTTTGCAAATTCGCGAAACTTTATTATTATCATGTACCACGTTGAATTGTGTTTTATTGCTGCTGCTGCTGCCTGGGAGAGAAAAACTTTTAATTAAGCTCCGATAGCAAAGTTCGCTTCTCCCTCGAGACATTATATTGTGTGTGCGTGTAGTTCACCAAGTATTATGGAGAATTTCAAATGAAAGTCAAAGATTAACTTGGCCGATGAAGTAAGACTTGCCATGTAATAGCTCTGGCAAGGACTGGCGCGCGACTATCGTACAATATATGTATACATATATATCTATCCACCGGTGCGAGAAGCTTGCGACGCGCTGCACGTAAAATGAATTAACAAGAAAGATGATAAAGGCAGATGAGTCGGAGTCCGGTGATTTTGACGGCTCGCGGGCAATTAAAATTTATCGATCAATTATAAAGCGAGCGGATATTGCCGGAAGGTGAAAATCGGGCAAGGTACAGAGTACTGTACTCCCCTCGCTCTCTCTACCTCGCCAATAGTAGAGCACTTCGAAAGAGAGAGAGAGAGAGAAGAACTTGGAACTATATATATCGGAACGTAAATCGAAATTCTACTCTCGAGCTCTCTCTCGACAAAGTTGTGTGCTGCGCGCGCGCGCCCCAGCGAGGATTTATTAGTTGCTGGCTGTGCGCTGGCTGTGTGGAGCTGCCACGACGCGACTCGCTCAATAGGTTGAACATTTCCAGCACTGAAAATCCGAAGATGTAACTTTGATGAGCGTAATGGAAGCTATGTATGGTGCATAGAGGCGAGGGCGGGAGGAGGACATCAGCGCGCGCACACACAGACAGAGACACAGGCGACAGATAGAGAAGCAAAGACATCCATCAGCGAAACGATCGGGCGCGCGCTCGCTCGTGTCAGAGAGCTGGTCTTTGAGCTCTCTCTCGCTCTCACTTCATGCTAGTTTCAACGGCTGCGTGGAGCGCGCCGAGCAGACGAGCTAATGCCATTTCCGTTTAACGAAGTTTCGGGTGGTGATGGTGGTGGTGGTGGATGCCGAATGTGAGTTAGCCCCCGCACACACACACACACGTAATATACATACCATACATATCTGTGTAATGCAGTCCATGCAGTAGCAGCAGCAGCAGCAGCAGAAGCTATAGACAAAGCACATAGATGCGCTCGTTTGTTACGCCGAATGCTACGCTGATCCCGAGCGCGCGATATTGCCTATACACTAAATTTGAAGCATCCAGCCAATTAATTTACATTTGCGGCTTTACAGCAGCTGTGGTATAGCGTAGTGGTATAGCGTAGTGGTGCAGCCCTCGAGTCGAACTCGACCCCCCCACTGCACATCGCGAGATTCAATACTCTGATCTGTACTGCAGCGTTTTCGGTTCCTACTCGGCCGAATCGCCGAATACATTAACTTCTCCTCTGTACCGAGCCCTTCGTCGTAAGCCTCCGTGCTTTTTCACGCTCGATTCGAATGCGGCTATAAACTCGAAAGCCCCACGCTCTATTTGCATTACATCTCGACTCCTCCCTTTGTTGACGAATGAAAAATCATTTTGAACATTTTTGAGAATACGAATGGCAGAATTTTAGTGCAACTTATAAATCTCGAATGAAAGGAAAGGAAATGAAAAATTATACTTTTACCTTGACTTTTGTGTTCCATAGACGAGATTGAAAAATATTCCTCCTCTTCTTTTTCCGAGTACACTGTAGCGTATATTTTTTTTTGCCTTGGTATAAATTAGCCACGCCAATTGTCAAAGAGCGCATAAACTGCAACTCGATAGCTGTAACAAGATACAAATGAGCATTAATATAAAAGCCAAACGCTTTCAACGACTGCTTTTGCATTTTATTTTTCCAAACTTTTACGTTCGTCAATATTACCATTCTATCTCTTTTCACTTAAAGTCTGAAATTGCATAAATAAAGCTTATTACGATCGAATGAAAAATATACTGCCAAAGTTTTTGAACGTACCATATAACTGAAACATAATATACCAACGCAGAGCTACGGAGCTTGAAGGGTTTTGCGAAAAATTGTTAGTCGAAACTGAAACTTTTTGAATTCTGGTATATATAACGGGGCGTAGCCAACAAATACAGTGGCCTCGGTGATGCTTCAATTTGAAAAAAGAGACTACACGTAATTAAGCCTGCACTCGAGAGTGGAAGTTCTTCCCTGGGCTCCTGCGTGCCCTGATTGTGTACAGTTACACAACGAGAGCATTCGGCGAAACTCGGGCGACGGCGCAGGGAGGTCTCATATCGTCAGCAGCGCAATGATTACAATTGATGCAAAAATAAAAAAAAATTTTTTGAGTCGCAGCAACAGCAGCAGCAGCTATATATACGAGGTAAGCTTGGAATAATAACACTGCTAAGCCGCCGCCGGGTAGAGAGCACACTGAACCAGACCGAAAGCTCAACTACGTTACTGACACGAGATATAAGCAGAAGTGCCGTACTTACCGCGCGTACCAAGTCCTCGCGTACATGTATACTCGAATAATATTATGTGTATATCTTCTGTACAAGCGCGTCGAGCCTCGCTCGCTCTCTGGCAAACGATAAATTCTCGATTGTCTAGCGGCTGGTCTCATTAATCATACAGCATTATATATCGCTCTATGCCCACTATTATCTTTTGTTTTCGATCGGGCTTTATATTCTCTACCGAGTACTATCTATTTTGCATGATGTTATAAGCGTAATTACCCACGAAGCTCGAACTTACCCATCTTTATGCGTAAGGCCCATCGCGGATTATATCCGATAAATCTATGTTATAAATGCACGGTTTAAAATTATTATGATTAAAATAGTCCTAGACAATTAGGATTTCAACAGTACTTACAGAAGAAACGAGAATTTTATGACTATAATACCATTATTTTTCGTCCTTACCAATTATTTCTTTGTCATTTATTACTTTTTGTATTGATTTTATGTATATATCATGAAAATTTACGATTCGATCGAACAAAGTAAGATTGCATACAGCAAAAAAGCAAAGAACACAGAAACTTTTTCGATAATATTTTATGATTTTACTAGAATAATAGCTCAAGCTATTGTTACAAAATTAAACGTACAATTCAAAGTTCAATTATAACGGGCTCTCAAAACTGAAAGACACGAGAAAGAAGTTTTCATGATCTGAAATATGAATTCGAATCAGCATTATTTAACAATGTCTAGAAGATCGAGAATACGCGCACAAGTTTTTCGATTAATTATTTACTTGCGTGAACGTAGTCATAGATAACTCTGCCGACTTGGCGACGCTCAGCATCAATGGCTTCTGCGATCTTTTTATGATGAATGCGACGGCGTGAATCTCTTTGATGCTCGTCTTGTACCAAATCGTCTCGTACATTTTCATGGCAATCTTATCGCTCTGCAATGAGCCCACATTCATATATTGCGCCAAAGCTTGCATGAAAAATATTCGTACATTTTTTTATACCTTGTTGAGTAGACGCTGTCCAGCCAGGCAAAATGAAAATATTTGCCAGCACGAGCAGAAGTAGTAGCCCGCAAACTTGACGAAAATTGTGGGGTCGTCGCTAATCTAAATGGGATGAGAAATTTTTTTCGCTCACTTTTTCAAAAATAATTTTATCTTGCTTCAATTTGCGTGTGCTTCGTTCACTTGCCACAATCACGACGAATCCTGATAGACAAATGACTACGGTAGTGAAAAGTACTTGAAAAAATGTTACGTAAAAATAGATGCTATTCAATTTTTCGAACACAGTCAGGACTTTTATGTGTTGTTTGTAAACTGGCTGAGATAGGCTTGGAAAATTTCTCTTGTCGTCTGAAACGCACATTTTTGAAAATTCTTCCATTCTCGCGAACAATGTATCTATCTGTGCGCACACGTACGAAACCTAGTTGTAAAAAATACAAATATAAAATATATAAAATTGCATCGCAACGCTGTAGGCTTGTTGTAGACGGCTTACCAGAGCTATGAGCAGAGATTCGGAAAAAGCTTGGATGCAGCACTGAAGTATACCCTGAATAACTTGCGTAAGCACGAGCACTTCGTAGACGGGGCTGCTTTTGTAGTCGAAGGGATAGTAAACCTTGAAGACGGGCTCGCGCATCTCGACGGGCACCGCGACGTAAACGAGTCCGATCTGCACCCAGAACAAAGCGCTTGAGCCCAAGTAGACGAAATAATCGTACTTACAGAAACGTCTCGGATCGTCGCCGCTCAACTCGATGTAACGCAGTAACTGCGGATCACTTTCGAAGTCGCTCTCCATTTCTCGCAGCAAGTTGCGTAATAGCCTAAAGATTCCACATGATCGTTAGATGCGATTTTTTTTATACTAAAGATTACTCGCGAACGAGACAACATACCTTCTGTTATAAGAAAATATGAGCAACTTGCTGTACAAAAGTACTTGAGCCAAGAGTATTGATAAATTGTCAAAGAGCATCAATGGGTTTTTCCTTATTCTAATAGCGTCCCACAGACTAAAAGGCATAGTGGTCAGTACGGATGACCACATTAAAGCCAAAACTACATTATTAACCTCGTCGCTCCAAAACCCTGTTAGTTTCAGAGATATTTCCAAGGGCTTGCCAATTATTGGGATTTTCATTTTCAGATTTACTTCTTTACGTGAACTACAAAGAGCCCTCGAAAACAAAGCTATTTAAAGTAATCCCTGGCGATCTAAAATAAAGCTTACGTGCATCAAAAGACTGACAATCATATCAGAGTCATTAATAAAGTACTTTGTCTCCACCCATTTCTATGAACATCAAACATCGACCAATGATTATGTCAAATGTACCTGTTAGCATGATTATTTTTAACATGTATCCTAGGAGATCTTTGCTTAAGCTCGTTCTTTTTTTCCCTCCGTTTGCACATTCATCCTATGAATATTTACTTTATATCATGACAATTTTTTCAAGTAAGTATACGTTTTGATTTAATCGCGAGCAGCATATCATCGAACATGAATAAAAAGTAACTTGAGCATTGATTCTCTGCAATGTCTATGTATTTTATCGTAAAATAAATTTTAACAATTTTTATAAACGAACTACAACAATTTTAAAGAGATGAAATTAATTAATTGTATACCGCTCTCAATACTGATAGGTAAGAAAAGGACGTCTTTATAATCTGTAATTAATGAATATCATCCTTATTTTGACAAAAAATGCTACCACCTGATTAATTTTACCTTGAAGAATGTACTTATAGAAAGATCAAACATATTTTCACCGGTCAAAGTCAGCGGTTTTTGCGCTCTGTTCAAAGCCATGACGATCAATTTCGCTTCTTTCGGCTCTACCACGTACCAAAAGCAATTGTACAGTGCCCCGTGAATATTTTCAGCCTAAAGAAGAAAAATGATTAATTAGTCGAAGCGCGTCTGTTCGTGAAAAAAAAAGAAGAAATTAAGCGGGCGACACACCGACTTTGTTCTGCAAATACTGCCCAGCGACGCAAAAGGTGAAAATTTGCGATAGCATCGCAATGATGAACGCGATGAATTTCGTGATTATCATGATATCGGAATTTTCCATGGCCTGCGAAATGAGCGGAGATTATTCATTCGTGCGCGAATCGCACCGCATATAGTGGACCGCGTGGCAATTGTTGGTCACCACCGCGTTTGTTTACCGTTACTAACACGAAGCCGGTCACGCATATGAGCAAGGTACTGAATAAAATTTGAACCACGGACACTAAACTGTAAGCCATGTTAATTTGCTGCACCAGAGCCAAAATCCGACGATGCTGAAGAACGACTCGTTTGAAATTTTCGTGAACCTTGACACTTTTGTCCGATTGACGGCTCTTGCAGCTGATTGAAAAGTTCTCTATCTGACTTAACAGTTCGTCGATCAGCGCAGTGGTATGAAAAACCTGCAATCGTATAGTTAATCGTAATTGTTAAGTTTCAAATCAACAGCTCGTGTACGAGTCGACCATAGAATCAACGCACACAAGCCACCAGAAGAGATTTGCTGAGCGAATCGCAGAAAATAATAAGCCAGCCCTGCACTATCTGCGTTAACATGATTAACTCGTAAACGGGTGTTTTGTGGAAGTCGAACGGATAATGCGATTTGAACAGCAAAGCTCTTGTCTCGACTCGCCCGCCAAAGTAGTTGGATATGATTTCCGGGTAGTACAAGATTACCGCGCACAAGTACATTCCCATGTCAAAGGTGCAAAATATTCTGCAATAGCGGGCGAGTGTTTGCCACTCGGTAGGCAGGTTTCCGCTCCAGGTTTCTTGGATATCAGCCAACAAATTTGTCACGTAGCTAAATTTGAAGTAAAAGGAGTGCAATCGGAAGAGTACAGGAATTAATTAAATTTTTTGCTAAGTTTCAGTTAAAATACATCAATGGATTGGATGTAATTAAAACAATACCTTCTCTTATTCCACAAGATAATAAATTTGAGGATTATCAAGATCATTGATAAAGAATCGCTGAAACTGTCCATCATAGTTGTGGGATTATCCGTTAAAAGTGTTGCTTTCCAAAATTGAAATGGCAAAGACGTAAAAATTGTCGATAACGTAAATATTGGACCTAACAAATAAAATTTGTGTGGCCAAAAACCGGCTGTTCTCAAGAGAAAAATCAGTACATTATTTATCAGAGTCATGTTGAATAATCGAGTACTTGTTCGACACAATTGAACATTCCTGCAAATAATTTTCTCATCGCGCGTTAAAACTACGTTTCATTATTTCTGTTATGTATCTGTTTCCCGGGTGACTCGAGTAGCTTTTATTGTAAAACTACAAGCTTATAAACCGGTTAATACAAGATTCATGAAGTCAGCGCCTCCAATGCTAAAGGACTTATACATCTTTTATTGGTTTTCACTAGAATACAACATATGTGAAAGATCGAGAAGGCATATACATTGTCGTTACAATTATTCAAAGATTGTAACGTGTAATAAACTACAAGCAAAAGTGGGATGTATTGAATGGCTGACCAAAGCTCTAGTATAATCACTTCAAATAAAAAATGAATCGTTAAAATTTAAACTTGAGTTAAATGTTCTGTTTTTTATGTACTTGAATCTTGATGTTATCCAATCCAAACAAAATTTGAAAATGGCATTTTTATCCAATGCTATAATATTGTTTTCAAATCAATTTTTATATTTTAAAAATTAATAATTATAACGAGTATGAATTATCACCATTTTAAAATGTAGTAAAATTTTCAAAATCAAAATTCATGCAACTTCATCTCACATTTATACTCTAGGTGATAACAACAGAAACATTTTATAAGAATACGTTTTTTGCTTTTAGTGCATCAGTGCGAAGTCAAGCCAGAGAACTTTCACGCACTACTGACTTGCCGCTCTCACCAGAGACAAGTAAGAAACCGACGTTTTTATAATCTGCATAAAAAAATAAAAATTATCGTTCAAAAAAATGTTTAAAATATCATTTTTAAGGTTCGAATAGACATTTATATACGAACTTTAGTGAAGTGAATTAAGGACAGCGGAGCATAGTTTCCGCACGTAAGGATAACCGGCTTGCGACTCCGCATGATCATAAATGCTAAAGCTCTCACATCGGCGGCTTGGAATTTATACCACAGGCAGCTGCACATGGAGTCTAATATCATATTTCCCTGCGAATAATGCGAAAAATGCTTTATTCGTATTTCGTTTTTTAATGAAAAGCGACGTCGACGACGACTACGACACGATGCGAGCCATCAAACCTGAGATGTCAAGTATTCCCCGGCGACGCAGTACGATCCGACTGCAGTTAACGCGGTAAACATGTACACCATGCACATCATTAAGGTCGCCGTTTTATTTGCTTCGATGATGTTCAACTGTGGAATGCACGAATTTAATGTAGCGTTAGATAATTTGAAAATAGTTGGGATGGCAAAGCAAAACTCTTTACGTTAATTATCATGAATCCGACGATGCAGTTGATCAAAGTCATGAAGAACAGATGGAAAAAAGAAACGTAGGAATAAATGTCTGATACGCACTCGGAGAAATGTATGAAACTCAAGTGCTTCTCTATCAGTTTTCGTTTGGCATGAGTGATTTTGACTCTGTCGTTTTCAGACTGACAAACGCTGGAAAATTTTGAAATTTCTCGGCATACGGAGACTGCTTTGGAGTTGGCGTGAAGAACCTTGAGAGACAATTCATTATAATTGATCAGAAGAGTGCTTGAAAAAATGTATTTTCGATTTTACCGATATCGTGAGAAATCCTTCAATCGTCGCGTGTCCATTTGAGCCAAACATCGCCAACAAAAATTGTGCAAAGCAAGTTATTTCGAATATCGGACTTTGCCTCTCGTCCCAAGGAAACGAAGATTGCATTACTAATTTTCTGTCGGCAGGGTCGAATTGGCTCGACATTATGGACAGCACCAAATACGATATGGGCAAACCATTGTAGCAAACGGCGATCGTGTTCGATAACGTTGCAGCGAGTCTCAGATTTTTCAAAGTTACTTTCCGAACTTGCTTGTCGTCGCCCTCGCTCTCAAAGTCCTTTTGCAATTCCGCGATAACGTAACTAATTTTCCTAACAAAACATCAATGCACAGAGGCGTCACGGATTATAAATTCAATTTCAGCTTTTGAATAAATGTTTTTATATGATCAGCTTTGCGAGCAGAGATTAAAAGTTTTACTTTCGCTCGCAGCGCTTCGAGCACTCTATAATACGAAACACCTGAAAAATGTTTTTTAACGAGCCAGAAGAGAGATCATGTATACCCACTTGTCGTTCAACCAGAAAATTCCAAGTTTCAAAGCGATCAAAGCGAGTGGCATGGTCGTTCCCAGATTGTTCATCAGTAGCTCCAGCCGATAGAACACAACGGCTACGTTCCAAAACTGAAATATCAAGCTCAACGAGGCGGCGAACAGTAGGACGTAAATAATCGTTGACGTTCTCGTGTTTGGCCAAACCCCGAGCAGTTTCAGGCCTATCTCGATTTGCGGAACGAGGAATTTCTTCATCGCTCGTGGGGACAAAAAAAAATTTTTTTTCGCGTCGACGGCTGTCTATCTGTATAATATTTTCTGCGTAGCCGCGACGATCAAAATCGACTGCAGATCGTCATAAATAATCTCGGAAAACGGTTGCCTTCGCACGGAAGATCTTTAACCTGAATAATAAATAAATCAACGCGGCTCGGAGGCGTCGCGCGGCAGGCGTGCAAAAAAGGTGCATGTAAACTTCGACGATGATGGATCGATAATCAATGACAGCTAAGCTCTCGCCCCGATGCATACATCTATAAAGGCGCATAGACGAAGAAGAAATTTCGATTGCTGGCGAGCTATGATTTATGTATTTACGTAAACACTCGCGCTGTACCGTATTAGAATATTCAATCGGCTTTCGGTGTGTATTTTTTCTTTACTTGCTTGCGCTACATACCGAAGGTGCGAAATAGCCCCCCGCGCACACTGGTGAATTCGAGTCGTTTCGCGCGCACGGAATAAAGCCATTGCTGCTCGAGGAACGATAAATTATCGAGGAGCTGCAAGGCGTTTATTTTTATTGACACGATTTATTCAAAGGAAAAAACGATTTGCACATGCACGCTCTCGATTTTTTTTTCTCAAGTCCTGTGTACATGATAACGTTGCAGTATTTTTTCAGGCTCTTTTCATTATTTTCATTGAGCTGGATCTCCATGACTTTGAATTGTAATTTCAGCTTTAAGCCTAGCTTTCTAGCTGCTGCTCCTTGCGCCAACTTATATACTCGGCGCGCGAGAAGGATTGTATAACAACGAACCAACTTTGGGGAACGTTTGCCATTGGACTGCCAGAGATTCGGTTGGACAAACTTATACGTTGCTCTCTAGAGGAATTAACACCTTACTTGTTTGCATTAGTGGTGAGCAAATTTATCTTTTCTCGAAACTTTCTCTGATTCGAAACAGCGTAAGATGTCGATGTAAAACCTTGATAAGGACATATTTCTTCGTAAAGATTTAACCGTGAATTTTTAAGCGCCGTTCAGTACAAGCATTAACGATAACGTTTTCAAATTCTTATTAATAAATTCAATTTTATTGACTTATAAAATGTAGAATATTAAAAATTATTATTAACTTTCTACATTCGAAAAGGCATTAAAACAGTTTTCAACCAATTTGAATCTGATAATACAACACTTTAGAACTCCACCGCTAGGTGGCAAATACTTTCATCTATAAATATGCAAGTGGCAAAGTAAAAATAATTGTATAAGCCAAAGCACAGTTTTAATGAAAATAAGTACGTCCATTTTTTTTTAGTTTGTACAAACTTGTTAGAATGAGTGCAATGTCGTACACCAATTAAAAAAACAATTGCTGTAAACGTTGTATAAAGTATTTCATACTAGTCCAGGCGGGGCTTCACTCCACGGTCCGCCATCAAATAAATATTCAATTCAATTCGGTCTTTCGATCAGTGCATGTTGGGGGGTGGAGTGACGATATCATCGTGAGTTTTGAGACCGGGCCTCGAATGCAACATTTAGTGCCATACACTAAAGTTACTTTTTAAGTACAAATTTCTAAGTACAGTGAACGATAATAATATTGAATTCAAATTAAGAAATTAAATTATATAACGTTATTGATTTCAGAAAATTGAAAAGTGTATTTAATGAACTGGCCAGAGGTAGGGCGAGCGCGCTCCTCGATAATTTGAATGAATTTTATTTAGTTAAAAAATGGCCATAAAAATCTAACGTGGAACATCATGTGACCATAAAATGTTGGAAAAACGATACACTTTTGATCGATATATATGTCCAGTTCTAATGGTTCTTGTATGTTCAAGAAAGTTTTTATGGTCATAAACTAACTATAAACTTTTTAGAGTTTCCACCATATTAACTAACAAGCATATTCGATAAGAATATTAATCATGGTAAAAAATATAACTGAATCAAAAAAAGTTTACTTTTACTTTATTTTCTCATACCTTTATTGTGATCTATAACAGACTATTGACTTCACCAATTAATATTGAATTCGAGTGCATTTACGATTTTTGCGTTGCCCTTAATAAAGACAAATAAGAAAAGGACCTTTTTAGAACCTGAAAATACAGATAAAAAAATTGAAGTCATTTGCTGGGCATTTAAGTAATCCAACGTTACCATAGTTAAATAGAAAAGCGAAAGATTGCCAAATTTTCCGATTTCTAAAGTATTCGAATTTTGCGCTCTCACGAGCATGTACCGTACGAGATTCTGCTCCTTTTCTTGAAAATTGTAAAACGAGCATTCCCGAAGATCATTTTCAATGGACAAGTTCTATAAGTAGAAGTAAAAAGTAGAGCATTTTATAAAGTAATGTATTGTTACGACAATTTTCAATTACAGAAATGAATGAAAAGAAAAGTTTTACTTCCAACCTGATGGGTCAAAAATTCTCCGGCTATGCAGTACGAGCCAACTCCCGATAATGCACAAATAATGTAGAATAGGCAGCGTGCGGCGCTAGCGTAATTATGATCATTTTCAACCAACTGCCATTTTCCAGTTTATATATGAAAGTACCCGAAAAATCAATTAATCACTCGAAGAAAAGATAATTGTTAAACTTTGAGATTTTATAAATCTTGCTGAATACTTTACGCGAATAATTGTAAAGCCAAGACTGGCGATTATGAATGAAGATATTATTGCTAAGGACAGAGAGACGAGGGAGAAAATATCGCGAATGCCTTTGAAAAATTGAATCTGTTTCTCGTGAGCGTCTAGCAGGGCTCGAGCAGCCCGAGATACCGTTTCTCGATCCTTCACGCTTCCGCAAATACGAGAAAAATGTTTTATTCGTTGGCAAACATTCGCAGTTTTTGATTTAGCATGGAAAACCTGCCGAGAAGAGAAGAGCAGAGATCAAATCGAGAGCAAAAATAAATAAAAAAATAAATCGCATATCGTATTTTCAAATAATATTTTTTTTACCAAAATAATCAGAGAGCTATCCGTGATGCACTGTCCTAATACTGAAAATAAAACGACGACGAACTGATAAATCCAGAGCAGCTCGAAAGCCGGCGACTCTCGAGGCGACGGGATGAAGTACATCGACGGCAGCACGAAAACCCGCTCCTCGGACGAGCCCAGGGCGTACGATGCCAACGATACCGCCGGATAGGACAGACCCAATCCGAAGTAAGATACGAACAGAATTTGTAGAATTAATTTCACTGCGTTCTCGTTATTGCTCTTCGACTTGTCAGTTTTCGAGCTTGGATTTGCTGGGCTTTTTTCAACGTGCTCTTCGATCGACATTTTTACCATTTTTTTCGTACACCTATAACATCGTCAAGGTAAAAAATAATCTTACTGAACTCATCTGCCGTTTCCTTGTAGAATTTTTCAATATTTTATGACAATTTTCTAAAAAAATTTGAAATTAAAGTTTATGAAAATATGCTTCGACTTATAGAATTATTATAGAATTATTTTGACTTTGCCACTTGCAGATTATCAGATAAAAGTATTCGACATCTAGTGGTGGAGATTTGAAGTAGTTTTGTCGTATTTAAATTATTTTAAAACAAGTCAACATTTTTTTTGAGACAGTTAAATTGTGATTTTCAAATCATTTCAAATACGCCGAATATTTTTAACACAAGAACATTTCTACCGGAGTCGTTATGACAATGAAGTAGCGAGGAAAATCTCATTACTCGCTCTGCATGCGAAACGCGATGATCTTAGAAACGCTCGAAAGAACGCCGATGGACGTTTCCATGTTGGTCAGCAGAGCGTCCAGATCGTGAAACACGGCCGCGGCGTCCCAAAATTGAAGGCACAGGCTCGCGCAGCTCAGGGCCACGAGCGCGTCGCAAAGTTTCGCCGAGTCCACCCCGGGCCAAGAATCCAGCAATATCAGGCCGTATTTCAAATAATACATTATGTACATGTTGTTAGTATATTGACCGTCGAAACAAAGTTTGCGCGACGCACGCAACAACCCCCCCGCGTTATGATTGGGAAAGCAGCGGTGGCGGCGGCAGCGGAGGCGTGGGTGGCGTAACTATTTGCTTTTAAAATTGCACAAACAGAAGCTCGTGTATATATCGCGTATACGCGCGGAGAAGAGGCGCTTATAACTTTTTAATGCCTGATTAAACACACAAAGTGTGTAGAAGCAGCAGCAGCAGCAGTGTGTGTATTATATGCGCGCGCGGGCGTGCAGTGGTGGCTCGCCGAGCTTAATGTGTAATGCCGTTTGTGAATTTAATATGAAGCCTCGGCCGAAACCGCACTTTATCGATTTCTGCACACATTTGCACTCGCGCACACGTACATACACACGTATGCAATATATACGTACGCAGCGCAGAGCAGAGAGCAGCACGCCGGAACCAACTTGCTGGTACTCTCATCAAGGAGCATTATTTAGTTAGTTAGTGGCAATTTTTCTTTCTCTAATTATCAGGGCGCGCGCGCGAGCGCGAGTTTACCTAACAGTTGGTTGAGAGGATCCTCCAATGCAATTTTGCCAGGAGCTTAATTGACTCTTCCCATGAGCATTTTAATTTCACAAAAGTCTTTTTCGTGCGGTGACCGAATAAACGGTACCGCTTACCCCGCAAATTACAAATGTAAATGCCTTTATTTGTAAAATGAAGAAAAAAACGGTTCAAGCACTCGTTCAAATATGATTTTTATCCGTTAACACAGTTTAAATGATGCTTTATTCATTACTATTTTTCATGTTGTGTCAAATGGTAGCGAAGAGTCATTATCTGAATCGTTTAAGAGCCAAAAGTAAATTACAGCTTTTTGTCGTTCTATTAATAGAACTAAAAAATGCAAATTTCTCGTGCGATCTTCTTTCTTTTCGACACCTTTGTGTTTCACCTCTGATCACGATTTATCCGCGATCTAGCGGCCAGCGGCTTAACTTCCGGTAGCTCAAACGATCGCACATACTTCTGTCGGTAAGTAAGGAAGCAATCATACCAATCGTAGCATCGGCAGTTTATATTTATCATTCATTAGCCACGCGCGCTCGATAAAAATACTCACACATCTAGAATATGCGTCAGAGTATCGTGTATGAATAGCCGCATGTAATTATGCGATGCAATTCGTTTATAAAAGCGGAGATCGATTGCTCAAATTGCGCACCGCGGTAATCTTTTCCTCGAAAAACTAACTGTCACGAGGATCGAATTTCCCGTATATAATGTTACGGATCCGTCATTCGAGATCGTTTGTATGTAAATGCAGTCGAGCTTCGCGTGATCAGCTGTGCTCTCGAAATGATATCGTGGAGCTCTGCCTCGTCTAGAAATAATTACGCTCATTTCGTCAAGTACATTACTTTTTTTCTACTAATTAACGAAGCCGAGGTCGTTTGGAGTAGTGGTTCTGATACCCAGTACAGTTGGAAGACAACGAGATAAATCCGAATCCCTTCGAGCCAAACTGGGTGAGTTTATTTGTTCTTCGAATCGCTCGACGAGTCTCGACGATCGACTCGCAGAGCGATCATGCGCCTCGAACATGCCGATCGCTGCGATCGTCAACAACAGATCGATATACGCAACATAATATACACACGCGACACAACACTCGAATTGCGCGGCGCGGTATGCCAATAAATATAGTGTAACGATGGAAATTTTCCCCCCAACTTTATCGAAATGGGAACCTCGGCTTGATAAGCGATAAGCGCGAGCGCGCGCTCACTCGAGATTCGAATTATTGAGCTGCGCATATAGAAAATATATCAGCTGCTCAGCTGCTGCTGCTACTACTGCTATTGCTGCTGCTGTTGATCCGATCGATCGCGACACGATATTGTGAGTACTATAGAGGTATCAGCGGAACGACGCGCATTTCGCGCTCTTTTTGCGGCTTTGTATACCGTAGTCAAGCTTGACTGATATATTAATTTAGTCCCACGAGCTTATCGTCTTACACGTTCTGCGTTTGATCGGCAAAAATTTTAGAGCGCGTGAAATGCTTCACCCGTGTCCTGAAAGCCTTAATGTATTTTAAGTATTATTTTTTTCAAGCGTTTTTTGTATACGGAATTTTTATAGATTTTATTTCAAATTGAAACGAGGACCATCGATATCTGAAAATCGATTTTTTTTAGTTGGAATTCAGCCAAAATTAATTCGTCAATGTGTTATATGAGCGTAAGTTCAAGGCGACCTTTCGTCCTCGCGGATGGAAGCACGTATATGAATCCAGGTACACACAATTGCAATGCATAACACATAAACGTATTTGTCGAGCTTGTGCCAGTTGCAGCAGGCATCAAAAGCCAGAGAGAATAAGTTTTGTGTTATATATTTTCGTAACGCGCACAATAGCCGGAGAAAAAGAGAAAAAAAAAGGTACAAAGTCGAGCAAATCGAGAAAGAGAGAGAAGCTGGTTACGCAAAGACGCGCGGCCGAGTTACACCAGCGCTCTGCCTTTGTTATATCCGCGCGGTAAAGAAAATAAAGTGGTGCAGTTGCGGCAACGGCAACGGCAACAGCAGCAATAGCAGCAATAGCAGCAGGTGGCAGTGCCGCAAGCATATAGACTGCAAGCATACATCGATTACATAAGTTCGGAAGCTCGATATATTTACTTGGCGACAAGGGCCACGCTGCGACTTGAGATATATGGAAATAAGTGGAGCAGCCGTTGGATCGTGTTATGATACGCTTTGATTTGTTGGTCGCGCGTGCGAATTACGTTATGCTCGCGAACCGATGATGGAAAATAACGATGCGCGCTTGGTCGACAACATTGTATTATGAAGCACTCTCGCGCGTAGTCAACACATTACACGACATTTGCATAATACGTCGCCATGAAGCTATAACAATGAGAGGGGCTTGATTCGGAAAATACGGAAAATGTGTCAACATCGTCGAGTGTAAAGTAAAATACCGGAACTAAAAAAGCTCCCACCGCATTCGTAAAGCTTACGATAACAGCCAGTGTTAGAGTCAAAGGGCTTACGTTTTAAATTTCGTAAAATAATAATGTACTTTAAAAAATTGCAATCATAAGATTAGAAACGTAGTCAAAATTAATTAATAAAATGTAAATTAATAATGTAAATCTGGCGATAATATTAATGCCATGCAATGGTGAATAATTTGAGCTTTTGTCAAGCAAAGACTTTGAACTTGAAAATCTTAATTAGTGATCTATACCAGTACATATATAGTCTCGAGGGGGTGAAAAGAAAGAGAGACAAAAAGAGTACATACGTGCACTTGCGCGCGCAGTGAACGTTCGAATCACATGCGTATTCGCTGCCAATTATGCCGCGCGTAGACTAAAACTTGGCACGTGTACAGACTTTTCTTTCTTTCTCTCTCTCGCGCGCGTGCTCCGCCGATCTTCAGCTCGTTTTCCGACGATGATGCGTGTGCGCGCATTAATTCGGACGAAAGCTCGCAGTTAGATGACGATAGAATAGTATGCCGTAAGTCTGCACTGATTCCAAACGAAGGAGAGCAATTTTATTTAATAACGGCGAGCTTTTCTTTCTCGAGACGCGCACGAGGCACACGATCAGCGGCGCGAGTACAGTAGCGTAACGCAGCAGCAGCAAATTGCGTATTTACCCGCGCAGGCAGGCAGGCAGGCGGCGGGAGTGGAGTCGAGCGAATCGCGCCGAGCGCCGCGAGCACCGGTCGTCGAGTCGAGCGATATAAAAGCCGAGCGGTGAAAGAGCAGCCGGCAGTTCAGTAGTGCCTAGCTTCACGAGCGCCTCACTTGCCTCAAAGCAGCTCAAAGCAGATAGTAGCAACGGTTGTTTTAAAAAAAAAACTCGTTCGCGACTCTTTGCAAGCTTGCGACTCGCACGTGTGCTTTCTCTACAATACTGACTCGCGCGTGACTGTGCTTTTCACTCTGAAGAATTATCTTCATCTATCGTGCTCGACACTTTATTTACCGATAAATCGGAAAAAATGGAGATCGCCAAATTACCCATGGGACACGCCAACAGCCACCAGTATCACCATGGCTCCATGCGCTACTCCAAGACAGCCACCGCCGAGGCCTCCAGCTGCAAAGAGCAGTACTGCCAGCAGCAGCACGCTCAGGTGGGCTTCATGACTCTGCTGGGTCAGAGCAACGGCTCGGGCTCGCCCAATCTGACCGAGCCCCGTCGCGTCGAGGTGCGCGTCTACCGCACGAGCTTCGAGCACTTCGCCGTCATCTATCCGCGCGGCGCCGACCAACAACAACCCCTGGGAGTGTTGAACTTGCGCCACACGAGCATCGAGCGCCTCGGTCGGGATGGCCTGCTGCTGCGCCAGCACGGCTACGACTCGCCGATGACTTTGACCCTGCTGTTGGACGAGCCCGAGGAGGTCGACTGCTGGATCGCGGCCCTTGCGGCGCGCTCCAGTCCACCGGTGCACCACTGCAGCCTGCCGATCGTCGAGGAGGAGGACGTATAGAGGAGCTAGCTGGGACTGGCCGAAAGCCCATAATATAGAAGAACAAAAACTTTAAACGAAAAGCAGCTTCGAGTGCTTTTATAATTCGTTGTTGTGCTCCGTGTATAAGAACTGGCGCGCGCACTGCACTTTGGCATTTGATCGCCGATCACGGCCTTGGCTCTCGTAATCGATTACGAAATCGGCTAGCTCTGCCATGTACATATACGAAGCTGCTGTTGCTGTTGCCCAGAACGTGCGAAGCCGGACAAGTCCTCGAGCTTCGGGTGGGCTTCTCATTTCTCCGCAGCTATACATTACAGCCATCAACAACGACAGCTCGACTCCAACGGCGCAATCCCCTATATAATGAAGACTGAGCGGTTTGAATCTTTTGTAAACTGTTGTTTTTTTTTGCCGCGTGGCCGCGAGTGCAAAACTTGTAACAATTCATATATTTATATAAATAAGTATGAACGATCGCGCGATATCGCTATGTAATGCGCCGGAGAGGGTCAACGACTTGGAGGCGCGCAGCGATCGCATCATCATCGTGTATGTGACAATTATTAATATACGACACCAAGTGCGCCTCGCGTACTCGTGATCTTATATGAGAATTGATATCGCGCGGCGATTATGGGCTCAAATTGTACTCTCGATTTTCTGCATTTATATTTTCGTGTCGTCGTCGTCGCCGCCGCCTTGATGAATCAGCGATCGAATAATCGATCACAATCATCACGGAGTATATAAGCTTAATTAGACCACTCGATCAGTTTATACATTTACATTCTGCGTGTTTGGTATATATATACACGGAGCGGCGAAGCCGACGAAAACAATGGCTTTATAATGTACGACATAACGGATGAAATCTTGTAACGTCGTCGTCGGTGAATTCGAATCGCGACAGCCACACACATTGTTGATAAAAATATCGATCGAATCTATATAACAATGAAGAATGACATTATAAAAAAAAAAGAAAAAAAAATCATTGTACTATAGCGGCCAAAGTTGGAACGATCGAATAATATTTTTTTTCCTCCGTCCCCGCTATGCGAATGTTTGCCTGAATGAGTGTGTGTGAGTTAAGCTGTACATATAATATTAATCCTGAAACTTGTCTGTGATATGTAACATTACTTTATATTAACGCGTAAAAATTACAAGTTGCGAATGCGTGTACAGTCTCGCTTGCTATATGTTGAGAATTGGTTTGGAAAATTGTGCCGCGGTATGCTTGTCGTCCAATAGTGTGCACAATTGTTATGTAGAGCTTCGGTTATTCTATCCGCGCGTGCAAACGGATGAATGTATTATATATCGCGTGAACGAGGTGTGCGAGTCTACTTGCTTATTACGTATAACGATGGAATGAAATAAAAAAAAAAAAAATAAATAAATAGGAAAAATTGTCAAACGTATCGATCTGGTATCGGATTCTTTTTTCTCACACTTGCACCATCGACGTTCCTTACAAGGCTATAATACATCGCTTCGAATCTATGAGATAGAGCTCGAGCAAACATAAATGTCTACCGTCGGATAAATATCTGTCGAGCCCTGCACAGCATTGGATGTACTATTGACTCCTCCCCCGTTGCACGCATATTGTAATGTGTTACACACGCTACGAGTAAACGTCTCTGCATACTTGTGTAAATAATAATGCAGTACAAGCACGCACGAAAATAAAAACTAAATAACAAAAATATTGTATACTCGATATCATTACCATGTTTTACCAAATAATAATAAAAATCCATGTATACTCGTATGTAATAAGTTTTTAAAGTCATTTGAATTTTAAATTTTAAAAAAATTTAAAAGGAGTGTAACATATGCATAACGTACAAATATTACGCATCGCTCATTACCAAGCGTCCAACATATACATTCTGTGTATACCTCTCTATGTGTTTCTTCTGATTTTGCTGCGCGAAAAATGTGCATAATCGAACTATGATTAATTACGTGTACTTGTAAAAGTCTTATGGTTAAATAAAATAAAAGAGAAAACTAATAGTAAACAATTATCTTATACTTTTCAAATTCCCATTCCAATAAACTTTCATTGATTGATGTTGTCGCACGCCATAATAAGTCGAGGCGATAGTAATTAAAAAAAAAAACAGACTGCGTGTCGATCGCGCGTGAGCTGCGACGAACACAATTTGTCGTCGATGATTTTGGCATTGGCAGTCATTATAAAAAATAATCTTGACCTTTGAAGATATTGAATCGATGAGTCGGTCAAAGATAGCTTCTGTCGATCGGTAAAAAATAAATCATCATCACCGTCCATGTGGTCGATGAAAAAAAATATATGGCACCTGTCCGCATGGCTAGATTGATAGATAAATTTTACTTCGCCATCGAGTTCTAAACGGTTCTCGATAGATCTAAAATTTCAGCAGGCAAACAAAGCTCGACGCGAAATAAAAAATGGTCAAGCAGCCGGCGTAAACTATAATATAATGCGCTCGGCATCGCTCGTAAGTGCAACGCCGCGAAGATACGGAAATAGAAGCGTTTCTTGCCAATCCACTGTGCTTCTGCTATACCTTCTCGCCTCTTCTGCTAAGTTCGGCTTTAAATTTAGCCTCTTGCGTATAGAACGCGTCGTGATTGAGCTACTGCTGCGAGTGCTCGAGCGCACGGCTAATTATGCTGCGCTCCGTATTTTAACATTGCAGCTCTCGAGCGACGATTATCTCTCTGTGCAAAAAGCACTATACGAATCGCACGAAGCGCGTTGACGCCATATAAATGCGTGCGTGTGCGTAAGTCTCTCCGTCGCTCTCTGCTGCTGCTGCTGCTAAGGCATGCGAATCTTAGCTTTGCTTAGACGAGCAGCTGTAGGCTATATATATATGTAGTAGAAGGCCGCAGAACCGTCTATGGTGCGTTGCATAATTTTTTTTTCCTTCGCGCCTTTTGTCATTCGTGAGCTTTGACGCGTATTACTTAGCTCAATGCGACGACGGCCTACGTGCGACCTCAGACGAACGCCATCGGATCCGCTATGGGTAGCTGTATGATTCATACAGGTATATCTCGTATGGGTACAATTAAAATATTATTATCCGGTAGTATTATCCGGTTTCGCACGCACGATCCGGTAATTCTCGAATTAAATTTCCAAACTATATATTGTAAACGTCTCGTGCAAACATCGGTATCGCCCATAAATCAGCATGTAAAACACTCGACACGATTATATCATAATTATTATTTATTTGTCTTATCTAGGCAGGCACGCACGTGCTCGCGATTCGCGCTATTTACCCTGCATCATGCGCCGCGCGAAAAACACAAGCTCGCGGGAGACACGTGCAGCAGCAGCGGCAGTGCTACTCGGTACATACACGCGGGTAAAAATAGTCCACGCGTCTCGCGTGCGCATCCCTGCTGCGTACGGAGCCTCGAAGACAGTCGCCTCCTCCTGAGCACGATCAGTCCAAGGATGTCGAAGGCTGCTGCGGCGCGTTTGAAAATTGCTCCTTGAGAGAAAGTCGTCGCACGCGTTGATTCGAGGACATTTTTCTTCTACCGCGCACACACGCGGTAAAAATCAAATATCGGGAACTCCTAACTGATAAGGTCGCTGAACCTGTCAAATATTAGAGCGATCTGATTCCGATGTGAAAAAATTCGCCGAAAGATAAGGCAGCTCACCGGGCGCTATTGAATATCTCTCTCTCTCTTTTTTTCATTTCTTTATTGTTTTTTTTTTTTCGATGAAACGAACCTCTCGATGACGCACGTGTTTGAACTCGCGCTCTGTTTTGTATATACGCTTATACCCGGCTTTTGAAAGTCCACGCACTCGTCGAAGGAAAATCTTCGCGCTGACGCAAAAATCCCCTCACGTACATCGCGGACTCGCGACCCATATACCATTGTAAAGTAATTTTTGCAGTTTTTAGTCTGTGCCACGACCTCGTTTTTCTTTTTTTTTCCTTTTTTTTTAATTACGAATGCATTCGATAATTGAATGGAAAAATCAACTTATTCATCCCGCTATGTTTTGCATATATCCGCTCGTATACTAAAAATCCGCCTATTTGAATGACTCTGAAAAATAACATTGAATTTTTGATTAGTCTCGTTCGAAAATAACACCAATTTGCACAACAATTTATGCACGAGTGTACGGTGGCGTATACGTTTTCAACGATACAAATGCAAAATTTACACCAATTATAACTTTTATTTGACACACCAGACCTTTTGAACAGGCGGCATATTTTTTTATGACTTTTGGTTTAAAAAATTTACGTACAGAATAGATCGAGCAGAATAATTGAAAATATTCATAGTGCGTCCTACTTTGTTATTTGAGATTCAATATTTTGCAAAAAATAATTTCGAGAATTGAATTATTTGAGGTACTTTGATAGCCCATGTCCCAATGTTAAACATTCCACTCTTATCATTTTTTCCATTTATATAAAGAATTGAGAACGACTAATAATCGGAAAAAATTGATTTCGCAAAGAGATACTCGAGCTCGTAAGTATAACGAAGAAAGATGATAAAAGAGCGTCGAATGTTTTGCGATATATTAGAAAAAAATGCTTGTTTAATTCAAAACAATTGACAGTCATTCAGGCGATGTGAAGTAAACCCGACGAAAGAATTAAATCTGTATCGCGCACGCATGTGGCCGATCAATTGCGTTAAAGCGTCGTCGCGGAGAGCGAGACCCCCAATAGAGGCAGATAGAGCGAAGCCATCGCACCAGCGGGGCTAGTATCATCCGGATTTTATATATCTTTATTAAATGATGAAGCTGCTGCTGCGCTCGATCAGCCTTAATTATTGCTCAATTCAGCAGAGGCGCGTATCTAGATATCTTTGCGTGACTCAATGACGTTATACACCGCGATGCGACGATGTATAATATTTTTCCGAAGATTTTTCCATGGCGCAGGCAAATGTGCATCGTATATAAACACACGTAACAATTGGTATTATTGTTGAGAATTTTAGTAACTTTTCTCTTCCTCAATTAGGGTTTTTTTGCGCTGTGTATATTCCTCCCGTGACGATCGACAAAGGGGAAACCCGAAATTACACCTGCTCAGCGTCAAATTATAATAATTATTTCAACAATTACGCTGTTTAAAAAAAATCTCGAATTTAATGCAGATTTAATGTAAAATCAGACATTAAAATAAAAGTAACCGATGCTGAATTTCATAAAAATGCAGGAAAATTCAATCGTATACATTATTTTTGATGAAAAAAGAACCATACAGCTGCATTCGCTAACTCAAACTAAAACATTTCGATTTCATCCCGAGTTATATTTTGCATTACTTGCTCAAGAAATGTATGAAATAACAACTGTCATGGAAACCTGGCTTCACCACTAGATGGCGAGTAGGCTTATCTGTAAATCTGCAAGAGGAAAAGTATTTGTATAAGTACAAATACACCGCGATTTAATAAAATAATATGTTTTGTCAACATAAATATGTTTTTATTAACGTAAATATTTTTAACAATGAGTGTATTTGACATTTTTCAATAAAATATATACAAGCCACACGAAGTTACTCGTAAATTATTTTTATCACTTGGTAAAAAAGGGTAAAAAAATCGCCCTTTATGCGATTGATTTTCGGCCATTCGATACGACTCTCGCACGTTGTTCAAGTCCAAGGACGAACAGAGGCCTCGGCGTACACACTTATGACATTCATCCATACATGCCGTAAGTCGCAACTAGCGCGACAATTAGCGATTACATTGAGATATAATTTTTCGTTACTCAATGCGATGGACGCGGACTGCGCGAATCACGTGAGCACACGGCGGGACTGCAGTAGCAGCGAGCGAGCGAACGAGCTACCATATACAATAGGCCAGGCACGCGCCTCGTGCAGTCTAGCGATCGGTCGCGAGCTCAATGTTTTATGTCACATTGTCTCTCGCGCTCATGGAAGTACGCTGCGCTGCGGATAAAACTAAACGTACCACGGCGAAATCTGGATTCTGGCTGTATCGATCAATTTATTTTCGTCTCGCATGTCGAAGAAAGCTCGCGCGAGCTTCTTCCATTGCGTACAACGTGCAGCGATGTTTTCGATCGCAATTTTACGATAAAGCATGGCTTGTTAAAAAAATTATAAAAATAAAAGTATATATCTTATCACGCGCAATTTTCTTCGACGACCTATATAGTGCGCCACTCTCGATTTTCCTTCGCGTCTTCGTGAACGTGACGTTCTTTGCATTTTTCTTTTCTTTTTATTGTAAAATTTTGCAACGTTACACATATTGCCACGCAGAGGATTCCGCCGATGCCGTTGAATCTCGGTGTTCTAAATATACTGGAAGATAAAAGAACAGTCTCAGATGTACGCGCTTTACATATCGGTAAGACGTAAACTTTCAGGACGCGATACGTAATCATCGTCACACTCGCGGCTTTGCCCTATAACACAACGCCTAGAGCCTTATGGCATTGAAACTGCAGGTGCCAATTCGCGGCATTGCATAAATGTTATATGCACGCAGCAGCAGCAGCAGCGAGCCATGATTCACGCAGTTAGCGCCCAGAGAGTTAACGTCATAATATATAAGTCGAAATCACTTGGACACTATTATGTATACGCAATAAATTGAATCCGCACCTCTTTTCGGGTGGATAAAAAGCCATGCCACGCGCGCGTATTTTGGATATAATTTTATAATTTTAAACGCGTAACGTATAAGTCAAAGCCGAGCGTGTTGTAGCAGCGATGTACCTTGAACAGTGGTACATATAATCGGTTGTTGTTGCGTAACTAACGTCTGTGTCCCATGCGCGACATTGTTTCGAAGAGCAACTTGCATCTAACAAATATGTTTATTTTGACTCGGGGACTTTTTTTTCGTAAATCGAAGCTGACATCGATTGTCGCCTCATTGTCGGCTCATGATGTGCACTCTCGATTTCACGCGAAAAGTTTATCAATGTAAGCCCCGCAGAGCGTGCATATACGTATATTAACGGGTGTGCAGTTTGCCGTATATGGCTCGCTGCAGTGTAATAAGCACATGGAAGCTCGCCCGCGTGCGAGCACGAGTCAACAGAATGATTAGCGTATGCGCTTGAAGCAGAGAAGAAGTGCAATTCCGACTCGCTGGCCGTTTCATCGAACTCAAGGAAAAATTCACGCGGTCGCGTTATAATATTATAGAGTAGCGTCACTCGCGATGCAGCTCTCTGACGCGAGATCGGAACGTGCCCGCGCGAATTAATCAATTTTTCCTTGCTTATTTTCTGCCTTTTTTTTCAATCTACGTCACACGCGCTGCTGCAATTATAATAATTTTTACTTTCGAGTGTGCAGTATACGGATGCAGGAGAGCGTCGGCTTTCGCGTTGAATATTTATCGACGCTCTTTTTCTGAATTTCTCTCTCCGCATTTCGAAGGAGTTGCCAGACTCCACTGACCCATCGGCCGCGTCGTCGTCGTCGGTCAGTTTATTTTTAGCACACGCCGAGAACGTCTTCGTTGAACCTCTTTAAGTTCATCCGCGCCATGCATGATCGTCGTGTGCTGCTGCTGCTGCTGCTCGAGTATGCGTGTAATATATTTATATCGCGCCACGATCACAGACACGCGCAATCATTTCGCTTTCTTTTACATATATACAACTGACTTTGCGGTCAGCGTCTATTCGTATACGTTATTTTATTTGACGCGTTTTTATCGGGTATGGTTTGTGCTCCGCATATGGCCAGTTTTATTCGCATACAAATGCACGCGCAAGTGCAGCACGTTGTTTGCGTCGATATATAATATTTTCGATCGTTTGCGGCTCTCTCTTCGGAGGAATCCCGACGCGCTTCGTGTCCTTTTATTCATTTGCCGTATATGTGTGTACGGCGTGTCGCGTGATCGTATACGTGAATGTATATCGGGCTTTATGAAACAGTGCAGAAGCGTCTGCGTATATTTCGCGCAATTTGTGCGTCGCGACGCGTCACACACAATATGCCCCGCGATCGTCATTCAAACTCTCGTCATGCGAACGTGTGTGAAAATTACAAGCGCACACGTGGTTCAAAACGTGGTGAGTCATATTTTGTTGCCGTTGCGATAAAAATGCCATTACCCGGCGCAATCGAAGCCGCGACCGATTTCTGATATACTCCTAACTTTTTTTATTCGTTTAAAAATGCGATCAGATCAGATTTAAAGGTATGGATTTTTTTACATTTCATTTTCACGCGAGTCGTCTCAGCGATGCTTCGCTTTTGATAAATAGATGTTTGTTTATAATGAGACCGTTGCACCTGCTCGCTTCCATTCTCTACGTCATGCTTTTCATGACAATATTGTAATGTAAATTTCGTCTGACGCGATAGTAGATACTCTCGAATGCATCTGTTTGGTACTATTCAGCGCGGACAATCAATGAAGACGGCGACGTGAAACATAAAGAAAAAAAATGCATTAAAAAAAAGGTTGTCGCCGGTTAATACTATACCCCAGCCAGCTGTATTTAACTGGGATACTGGCTTTGACGCACGGCTTCAATGTTGGTCCTGTTTGACACTCGCAACGCTAAATTAATGTTCGCGCCCGAGTAACACAAGGACCCACGACGTATGGAGTCGAAGAAAATAGTTGGAAGGATTTTTTACTCGCGCGGGGATTTGAACCCAAGCCGCGTTTGGATGCGGCGCAGTGCATAACTCAAGTATGGAGTCTTAGACCACTGCGCCACAGAGTTATAGATAGTCATGGATCTAATTTTCAGTAATTAGACTCCGGTCACTTTCACTCGACCAGCTTTCACTCGGCCCAAATTTATTCGAAATATTCTATTGAATCCAAGTTGGACAATTTTTTTTTTACGAAAAATAGTAAAATCAAACTCGATAACATTTATTTATGATTTATAGTTCATAAAATGATACGACAAAAAAATAAAAATACTTAATAATAAAAAATGTTGAGTATTTTTCAACAGACTTTCCTCTATCAAAGATAATATTTAAAAGTATATCCTAAAAATATACTCAATTTCTATCTTTTACAATGTTTTTTTACAGCATGATTCTTAACTTTACTCTGCTATGTATTTCTCAAACTCGTGGAGCCTAAAAATAGATTTATCGCTACCTTTTAAATATTCAGCGTTGTATCAAGTCGACAAAATTATCTCAATGATACTATAAGACTTTAAGATTTTGCTAACCGAACAATTAGCAAGCTGATATCATCACGTGCCTTTGAGTATGGTTAAGTTTTTGCACAAAAGGTGACTTACGACAAAAGTGCTTTTTTGCAAACAAAATAAGAAAATTAAAATGCTGAATCGAATGTCTAATTACAATTTACCTTCGAAGCCGTTAAAAGCTTCAATAACGAACAGTTTGATTGCCATTTTAAATTATGCCATCGCTCGTCGATCATGAGAAACATGTTGGTATAAGCACTGTCATGCACGGTACTTTCATTAATTACTATCTGTACCATCGATCTTTTTAAGGAATTAGCTTCCGCGCCTAGTCATTGTGCCAACGTAAAATTATAGCTACAAAATTGGTGATTTATGATGCATTACTATCTCTTATTCGAATTATTTGTTTTATATCTAATAATTATTAAAACGATTTACTTTCTATTAGAATTATGTTACAATTGTTGAGCGCACTTAACATGACTTCAAAATGGTAATTTAATTGTTTAAACGAATTTAGACCGGATTTTGTCCAATTTAATACGATAATAATACTTTACATCTCCACCGCTAGGTGGCAAGTACCTTTATCTGCAAATCTGCAAGTGTCAAAGTAAAAATAAAATTGTAATTCCTATCACATTTTTGAAAAAATCATATTGTAACTAAAAAAAATTTAATTTAATTGACGTTTTACTTTTCAAATGCAGAAAATTAAAAATAACTATTGAAACCGTGATGGTGATTAGCGGGAATTTTATAACCAAAAAATGGTCATTAAAAAATGTATTTAAGCTTATACCACTAGATGGCGAGTACAAATATTTGTAAATCTGCAAGTGGCAAAGTAAAAATGAGTGGATTAGTCAAAGTGAGGCAAGTCAAGTGACAATTGCGCCTTTTTTGATTAATCATTTCAAATAAATATCGAGATGTGGACGCTTACGGGCTGTGTGTATAGCCCAACGTAACAAAGCGTGCTCTGACTGGCGCGATCATTATTATATTATCTTGATTTTTTCAGATAAATATTCTATGTTTTATAAAAAAAATATATTAGCTCGCTTAATGATTGTTACGTTTTTTTTTCATAGAGGGTTCCAATTGAAAAATTTTACAATTAAAATCTTGAATACATAAAATTCGTGCCCGTACATATGGTATCAATGTACAAGCTAAATTACCTGAAAATTTTGAAAAGAAATGAAGCGATTCTCGCAATTTTCGAGAGTTCGACTGAACAACTTGTTCTATACGATAGATCGAATTGAATAGGTGTAAAAAGGAAGGCGTGCGATAGTCGCCTTGCCTATTACATCAATTTGCCTATGCTGCTTCTCGAACTTTCCTTATTCGCCGAGTGCAGTCGGTGCATTGATAAAAAGCATCCGGTATATAATAAGGTCGCTTGCTTGTTTTAGCTGTGCAACTTAGGATGCTTGCATAACGTATATTGATGTATACAATCGTAGCTCGTAAACCGCTCTACGCACATTTCGGATAATTTCAAGAATAAAAATCGCTATAAATTGCAATAAGATCGTATTTGTGTATAAAAATACGCAACTGCAGTCGGAGATAAATAGCTCGAAGTTCCTAGAATATTTATTATTCCTCGGAGATATTAAAACAACTCAGAGGTTTTTTGCTCCGTTGTGCAGCCAACAGACGTTTTTTTTAAATGCATTGACACGAGTCAAGTACGCGCCGATTGTCGAGAAAAATAGTCACATATTTTTCTTTACTTTCTCATCAAATATGAAAATTGATAATAGTAATAAAAACAAAAACAAAGCAAACAGTGTACGAGCCACGAGATTGAACGATTTTCATCGTAATTTTAATTCGACGGCTTGAATTACAAATTGATTTGGCCGACAAGTGCACGTCGCATTATCGAATTAAATCGTGCATTGTGCACCTGCTTGAAATTACTCTCTCGGATTCTGTCCGGTCGCTATGTGGGCTCAATCAAGTCGGCAGCAATAAACGCCAATAAAAAAGTTTATTTTCATTACGATAAGATTGTAAGAAAAGATCGCGAGCGAGCAAAAAAAAAAGAGAGAAAAAGAAAACCCGCAGAGGCTATGTGTGTACAATAATGTAATGCACTGCAACGAGAGGCTGAAAGTATAAGAAAAAAAATAGAGCAACAAACAGCGTGGCGGGCGCGCGCACTCCCGAGCTACGTAAGAGGCTGAGTCAACAGACGTGTGTATGCTCGCCTCGCGCGCGCGCACGAGCTCGACGCGGTGTGGTGCATCTGGAACGTGACAAAAAAATTTTTTTCGTGATTCATCGTCGCAAAATCTCGCACCGATTAGTGCATTTCTCTCGTCGCGATCGGTATAATTCGGACCGAGCGGAAAAAGAACAAGCGCCGGGTCCCCTTTTTTCGCGCGCCAGACAGAGCCGAAGTCTTAGCCACGACGATCGCTTGTTTGCTGCAATGAAAGAGTATATAAACTCGATAAAGACGATAAATAAAATAAAACATTATCGTTGCCGCAGTCGAGCGCGCAGTGCAAACAGCAGGACTCGCGATGATTATCGCTCTGCGTGTTTGCCATCGTGGCAATTGTTGATTAAACGTGAAAATCTCTCTGCAAATCGTTACAGGTCTGCGCGCCGCCTGCACCGCCGCCGCTGCGTTATTTAATATAAAATAAACGCCTTGAGCACACCCGCGACAATGAGCTTTTATTCGAGCAAACAAACGACGTATATTTCATTGTCTTTTGGTCGAATGAATAATTGCAAAGAAAGAAATACGCGATCTCTCGAGCAAGGTTTGTGTCTCCGCGAGGCTTAACGAGCAATCGGTCGATAGCTCGTCTTAAACAGTGAGCCAAGAGAGTGTTGCGCATCGTTGAAATTTTAACCTAATGACTTTTTGTCGCGCGCGACAGAAACGCGTCATTTTTCTTCGTTTCTCGCAGCTCGAGGAGTGAAAATGTCTCGCGCTGCGGCAAGTCAACTATCTTTCGCGGAAGAAGAAGTTTTCGAGTCACTTTTCATGCTGATTTTGCGAGAGTGCACCGACAACGACAACGATTTACGGTAGGATGCCTCGTAGTGTATTATATGTGTGTGTGTGCAGTGCACTTCACTGTAAATGTCATTCGCCTCGGTGCCTGCGTATGACATACTTTCTCGGAATAAAATCCGATGCTGTTATAACGAGTCGAATTTTTTGCGTATAATAATACGATAACGCGAAGACGCTGTAGTGGACCTCCTCCTTCTCTTACGCATTTCTATATTTAACTCGGTGCCGTAAGAAATGTTAACGAGGTGGTCGCGCGATAATAGAGATACACGACAAATTCAGCAGCCGGCGGCTCATTATCATTTTGACAGGCAACGAGTTATTGGCGCACGCGGTGGTGGCGGCGTCGGCGAATCGACCGACCACTTTGCGTCCCGCACACCAGCCGCGAATTAAATATTGAGGTTGAATATGAGTTTGGAGGGAAGCAGGAGAGGATCAGAATCTTCGCGGACGACGACGGCGATGCGATGCGATGACGCACTTGAATCTCGCGATATATATAATAAGGTATATAAGGCTTTCGTGCGTGCGCTCGAGACAAGCCTTATAGATGCTCCGCTATATACGCGCGAACGCACAGCAGCAGCAGCAGCAGCTTTTATAATATATAATCGCAAAGCGTGTATCGCGCGAGGGACAATACGCCGCGATATCGTGTGTCCTTGCGCGTGTATCGCGCCTATTGCATAATTTTCCATACTTTTAACTACCGTGTCCTCCCCGCACCACCCCCCCCCCTCCCCTTCTGCGACGATTCTGCGCTAGTAAAATAATCCGCTGCAAATTTATAACGTACCTCTACAATGCCATTATTGTTGCTTTCGATCATCATACATGGGAACCATAGGTGTATCATAGGCATTGGATAACACGCAGGTAGGCACGTGCGAGCGAGCGAGCGAGCAAGTCGTAACCGAACTTGCAGTGCAGTGCGTGGCAATTATAATATGCTCGACCGTACATATATAACCACGTGTGGGATTTCCGTAAAAGCACGCGACCTATCCTGGACTGCGATGGATTATTAATTTCTACATATGCACATGACTCGATGCTGCTGCTGCAACCCCCTACGACAGCACAGAACGCAACACAACACACCCGACGACGACGACACAACGACGCTCATCGTCATTCACGCAATCACGTGAATTGGCTCACGTTTCACACGTTTATGCTGTTTTATAAACGCATCTCGCGATCGCGTCTATTGTTATTGTTGCGCACGATGTCAACTGTAAACGAGAGATAATTTCGTGTTTTGTTTTTTTCCAAGAAAGGTCCGCTATTATCGTTGCGATTTAAATTTTTTTAGCCCATTGAATTGGACATACCCTTATCGTCTGATTCGTTTATCAAAATTACAACGACGAATTACAGCTTACATCTGAATTACTACAAAGTTCGAGAATCTTGTATGGAAATCATTATCATTGATATACATTCTCGTTCGAGACATTGTTATTAGGAGCAAAGAAAAAAAAGTCCTCGCAGCCTGCTGATGTCATTCAATGTTCTAGCGCAAACTTATATTATGCAACTTATTATTACGAAATAATTGAATTTTCCAGACGCTCCAGCAGGAAAACGTCAGACGGTACCGCAGAGCTGTTGCTCTCTTCTCTCGCGCCTTGCAATGTATACTACAATAATATTTTTGACAGCGTAATAAATTTTCAATTGTTAACATTATTTTTTTTTTTTGTAAATAATTGTAAATAATTTATTGTTTTGTTTTTTTTTCTTTCGAGATAAGAATATGTAATTTTTGTTTGTAGAGCCGACGAAGCACGAGACTGTTGGTGGTATACCGAAACGAAGCACAAAAAACCATATCGAATGCATCTTCTCACTTTTAAAAACGCGAGAAAGGTCGTGTCGATTCACATGAAAAAATCTTTCACTGCCAATCCCGCGCGCGCCACTATCACGTTATATAGAAAGTGTCAAAAGATCACGATTGACGCAAGTAACTCGTCTATATATGGAATCCTGGATGTTATTTTGGAGCGATATTTTTCCAATTGATTTTGTACAATAAAAAAAGTGTAAGCCTCCGCGAAATAAAAATAATAATCGCGCAAAAAAAAACCCATTGGAAATGAAAATATCAATGATCTTCGTCGCGCTCGCGAGAAAGCAAACAAGTCTGATGATGATCAATAACAAGTTTATCTTATGAAGCAGCAGTAACAGCAGCAGAGATAACCGGAGTAGAGAGTCTCCTTTACATTATAGACTATACTAGCCTATACACAATCTACAATTATACACGCTCAATAGCGATGGTATAATTTTTGCGCGGACTAATTTAGTTCCTGGAAGCTCGTCGCTGAAAATATATTTTTGCGCACCGTAATAATGCGCGCGTAAAAACCAGAATTTGCTATACAGGCGGAGCCGGCTGCTTTCGAGTCACGATCGTTTTTCCGAAAAGGCTGCACGACGAGCCGAGTATAGTAGAGAATGCGCGCATACACAATTCAGTGGGTTTGAGCTCTGCAAGTGCATCATGCGTTATATTACAGTCGCGCCGTGGCGCTCTTCACAAAGAGAGACGCGCGCGCGCGCACACGCTATAATACACCACATGGGAAATCCGAAAATAAAGCGTGCTCGGCTCATCGGAGTTTGAAGCAGCGGTGACTCACGCGCAGCATTGCTACGCCTATAGCCCAACAGACGACTGCTGCCTTAATTTACACGCGACTCGTTAAAAAAGAGCAGAGGCACGTACACGTAGTTCAATAGCATTGGCCGATCGGCAGCGCGCACAAACGATTTATATATGCATTGAGCTGCGTTGCACGCATCGGACTCGCAAGCTGAAATACATTGTTTTATTACATGTGTATACGAAATGTCGTTCACCTCGATAGAATTACTATTGTGCAGAGGTAGACGTGCGTGGCCTGCATATTTTCGCGAAGCTAACGCCGGGGACATTTTAATGTTTACTCTGTTTGACGTCGCGCTCGTCGGTTAGACTAGCTAGAATATGATAATTGCCGAGCCGAGAGAAAGCAACGCGCAGACGATAATGGAGATAAGCCGCGGACGTCGTTTGTTGCAGGTTGCGCTCGAAGCACAAGTAACCCAAATACTTTCCGGCGCGTAATGATCGTTTCGCAGTGGAAGACTCGGCACGCAGAGAAGTCAATTGACCAAATGAACTGTGCTGCAGCTGCGCGCGGGTCATAAAAGCCTAAATCGTCGTCGCGATCCAGGGGCTTTTTATAATTGGTATAATATAAGGCCGCGTGCAAGCTCGCGACTGTGTAAAAATGCAGTCTCAACATCGCTCGCAGTGCATGAGTAGATTTATAATACTTATAGTTGGCCCGTATGCTTGCACGAGAGATGGAACTCTCGATGTGGAAGCGAGCCAGCTCGCTGCTGCTTCTGCGATCATCTGCAGTATACCCGCGCGCCTTTCTCGGAAGCCCGAGAGTAGAGACGCGCGCGTCGAATTAATAGCTCTTTTGGCGAGCACTTACGTAAGTGCATCTTGTGCTGCCCGACGATATACAGGTCCGACGACGACGATGAGCTCGTCAGAGTCTCGATCGACCGTCTCCTTCTCTCTCGCTCTTACGAACGTGCAACAAAGACATTCGTTCCCCGCCCCGATGTATTTTCGATCGACTTCGAAAGCGCATACGTTGTATCGATTTTATCGTTGAATCGTTACGATATTTCTTTTTTCTTTTCTTTTTTTTTTCACAATATCTCTGCAAATCGCAGACGAATTCTTGCCGATGCGCACCAGCGCGTATCGATCTGTATCGGCCTCGAGAGCTAGCTGCGATCGGTCTTGCGATCGATCGTAGTCATGCGCTACCAGATCACGCTTAGGTGCACGATCGAAGACGATCGAATCCGACGTTTATGTAATTAAATGCGTCGAAGTTTTAATAACAATCAATGAAATAGAGAGAGAGAGAGCCGTGGGAGGAGAGGCCGAGCGCGACAAGCGGTCTGCGGTGATCGCCGTCGTCGTCGTTCGCCTTCGTCGTGCTGAGTGTCGCATTGGAAAATTGCCGAGTTATAATACATAAAACAAGTCTTTGAACGACTCGCGATCACAAGCTTATGATACGTGTATACGTATACCTGCACAAACAACACACTAACGCTCGAATCAAATGTCATCGAGTCTCCTAATAAGCTCGTTTGAATCTAATCGCATTTATATTTTATCTCGCGCTTCGGTACTAAAGCGTCATCGTGAAAAATTCAAAACTGCTGCCTCTATCGTATACAAGTAGTTTTTCCACTAACCGATTTATATCGATAAATAATCGTAATCGCTTTTGCGGTAATGACGGTTAATAGTTCAAGATCGCGCCCAAGTGCAACGAAATTATAATATCGCGTCACTGTATATACACACTCGAAATGATTGACAATTGAGCAACCGATAAGCCGCGCGGCGCATGTAAATCACATAATCATCGAGAACGCATTAATTTTCTTCGCGAGGCGCTTATAAACATGCGTGAACGAACGCATTACCGATCTGCGGGGCCGCCAAGCAGTCTGCCGCTGCTTTTCTCGCGCTTTTATCTACGTACGTAAGTGTACGTAACGCGAGAGATATTCGTAATATTTTTTTTCTCGCTATAGATACCTATATTGCATAGTCCACGCGACGGACGGGGATTTTTTTTTTATAAACGATGCAAGGAAAATGCCAATGCGCGCGCGTGCAACGTGACACAATCAATATTATATTGTGGTTTTTCTTTTGTTTGACACGATTGGTCGTTTCAATGACATATATTACTTACCGACTTATCTAAATAGACTTTACATTGAGACAAAACAATTATCAAATCTCTTTCTGATTATGTTCGTCGAATAAAAAAGCCTCTCATGCTGCGGCTTGTGTAAATATAATTATAAGTTTGACTGGTGTAATAGTTGTTTACCGTTGTGCTTATATTTTAACTATTACACACAATTATTTTGCCTTAAATTATATCAGACGTAATTAATTAGATTTATGAATTGTGTAGTCGTAATTAATTAAATTTTTGGCGACAGATTAATGGGAAAAACGAACTTGTAACATAATTTTATAACGTTGTATAAGAAAAAACATTGATCCCGCACGAAGGTTAAAAGTTAAATACCGATGCGCAGAAACCGAATTAATTATGAGGTTATGTTGTTTTTGTTTATTGCGTGATCGTGTTGCATCCACGCGCTCGAGACGACACGAGTGTCAGTGATAAAAAAAGTGTAATTGGCAATTACTAAGCCAAAATAAAGGGAAAATGAACGAGACAAGATGAATCCGGACAATCCGATCATACAAATTCTGCCGCTGCCACGTCAGCTACCGCCGCCGGTCATGTGGTCCATGTATTCAGTAAGAGATTTGCGCTGCACGTGATCGCGAAGATCATACACGACTGTGATGAAAATTTGTCCTCATGCAACAGATCATCGCGGCGAGTCTGGTGTCGGCCATCACTGTGATACTGTTGACGTCGGATTTCAATAGTCCGAGTGGATCGATCAACGTGACCACGACGACCTCGGACGACGCCGAGACTACGACTCCGAGTTCGACCGAACAAATAACACCGACTCGTGACCAGAAGGAGCAGTGGTTGGCGCAATTGCTTCGCGACACCATAAATTACGAGTGTCAGTTCCAAAAGCCGAACGTCGCGAGGTCAGCTTATTTTTGGGCAAAGAGAGAAAACTTTTATCGTTCGTTGAAAAGTTCGAATGCGTTTGATTTTCCCCCCTCCGCAGTTGCGTGACATGGGCCAGCGATCAAGTGGTGCGGGTACAGCACGCCTACAGAAACTCGATCGATAACATTAAGATCGACATCAGCGATCAGACTAGAAGATTTTCCGGTAGGAAAGATACCACGACTACTGCCAAGGAAGTGGGAAATTCTACGACGTGCAAGGATAACGAAAAGGAGCCGAGATCGTTTCATCGGCTCGTCTCGACTCTCTGGTCCTGTCCACCACAATCGGCCGAGGGCAACAACGACGAAGAAGACAAAGACGACCGCTGCCGCTTCAACGTGAAAATCATGAGGTTCAAAGTAATTCGCGACGACGATGTTTATGAAAACGATTGGCGTTTTTTTCACCACCCGCGTCGTCTAACTATCCATATGCTTTTTCCGATCGTGCACAGCACGGCAATGGCATGGAACGTGTCGAACAAATCCAGGGAACTGGTGACCACGTTCACGCTGCTCTCGCATAACCACAGCGGCGACTACACCTACTCGTACAAGCAGTCGGCCCGCGACACCGGCCTGCCCTTCAATCATCGCTGCCTCTATCGCGTTCAGCTTTTTCGCAAGAAGTAATGATAATAAAAAATTATCTCTTCGCATAGATAGACGCTTGATACAATTACCATTCGTATAGAAATACGACGACGAAAACCTGCTACATCAAGACTCTCGAGGATCACGACTACACTTGGGGTTCGAGCGATAACGTCGAGTGCAAAGTAATAACGTTGTTCGAGTCGTGCGTTTCAAAGAGAAAGAAAAAAAACAAAGATTTCGACGTTTTTCAGTACACATTTACCGTAACGGAAGGCTGTCCGGAATTTTCTGTCACCTGGACCGATGAATTCAGCCTGGACTCGTCGTCTTACGAGTACTCGCTCTTTCAACCCACGATCCCTCGTCGAAGACCCGACGTCGACGATTCGCTCGTAGATAGCGACGATCGTTTTCCAAGATCCACCAAACCCTGCAGTACTGTTGCAAAGGATGATTCGACCGGTAAGACAACAAAAAAACAACATCAACAAGGAATCGTTATTACTAAGCACGAAAGTCTGTTTACTCGATCCAAACAGAATCTCTGAGAATCTGTAACAGCGAGTGGTACCTGCAAAAGCTCACCGATAGGGAAGAGAACGCCAAGAGACAGATGGTTCATTTGGCTATCTCGAGGAGAAACGAGGACGAGTCGGAGCAAACCGTCAAGCTCCTAACCAAAGGCCACAAGATCGTCGTAAAGGAGCTGCTGGCCGTGAGACTCGTGCCCAAGGACGAGGTCGTGGTCTACTTCACGGCCGCTCCTCTAAACTCCCACGGTTATAAGTAAAAATTATAAATGCGTGCGCCTTTATCATTCGCCGCAACCGATCACGAATAATTCCGTACGCGTCCTTCGGCATGCAGATACTTGTACAGCATGAGGATCGCGTTCCCGCCAAAGGACGACAACACTTTGGAGCCGGTGCAGTGTCATACCTGCTTGGAGTCAGGTGCGAACGACGACGACGACAATAAAGACGACGACAACAAAGCCGACGCGCTGCTACCGGTCGTGGGCCAGAGAACTCAGTGCTCCTGGGCGGAAGTCGAATTCTCCTCGGACGCGCAGCACTACATCATCGATTGTTGGTCGGCAAAAAAATTTTCATCGTCGTTATCTCGAACAATTATCGTCGTGAAATTACTCTCGTTTTCTTCTTTTCTCGGCCACGCGAATACAGGGGTCCCAAGCGGCCGTGGGTCGCGGTCGCTTCCTCGACCACGAATCTCGCGAAGCAGCTCATCCGCTTCGACCGAGCGATAGCCCCACCGAAGCGAGGGGAGGACGTGCCGTCGTTGATCGAGTGGCGCGACTTCAAGCGGGACGTGAGCAGCCCCACGAGTCTCACCCTGTACGAGTACTCGAGGCTCTTCGTGCCCACGGGCTGGTTCGAGAACAATCGGTATCGCTGCCAGGAGCCGCTGAGGCTCCTCGTGGTCATGCCGCAGGCGTTGGATCGACAGATGGTCCGCAACGAGTACGAGTTATCGCTGTATCGCTACCTGGCGGCTCTCGGACCTTTCGCAGTGCTCTACGTCGGTTTATCAACAGTAGCAGTAACAGTTTATTGTATGATGAGTTTTCACGTCGATGACTTTTGCAGTCGGACTTTGAGAGGAAGCCAAGCGTCTCGGGCGAGCTACTGATGACTCGAGAGGCATTAGATCTGATGGATCGCTCGGCTGCGGCGCAGCACATCGCCGGTAACTTCGACTGCATCGACCAGGAAGCCATCGGGGTGATCGGCGAGCGTTTCGGCGGTCACATGAGTCTCAAATTCGCCAGCGATCACGACTGCCACTCCAGTTGTCACGTGGCGCTCAAACCTTGGACCACTTGGCAGTACTACGTGCACCCGTTCACGATAGAGGTGAGAGCGCGACGTCTTAAAAAAAACTTCGATCGGCACGGTGGTATATATCGATGTTTGTTTCGCTACGCCCAGCCATCCACGGGTGCGTCCGCTGGCTCGCGGCGCCGCCACTTCAGGCGCGAGTATCTGCGACCGCTGGTCAAGGGTCTCGTCGACAAGAGCTTCGCCGTCCAGTTCGAGCCGGCCAAGTCCGGCACCTACGAGAGCGGACTGGTCGAGCAGCTGGAAAAGGAGAAGCTGATGGATCGCGTCGTGCGGCTGGACAGCGACGAGGCCGCGGCCGAGTGCGGCGTGGCCCGAGCCGCGCTCTACGAAAAAATCATCCGCTACTTGAGAGACTGTTTCGAGCTCGAGCAGCAGCAAGAGAATGCAACATCCAGTGACAGAACTTAATTTTAATTGTGTTTCAATTGGCGCCCCAACGGCGCTTGTTAATAATGTTTTGTGTTTATAATTTATCCGCGTGTATTGTAAAAAAAAAAATTAAAATAAAATAAAATAAAATAAAAAGTATATGACGAACGTGTCAGAGGCGCGCAACGCGACTATAAGCAAAGCCGCAAAATCTCTCGCTCTTTCTCGAGCAGCAGCTGACGTAATCCGGGTTAAAGTGTTTTATATATGCCAAACGCGGAGGGCGTCACGACGACTATAACGCGCCGCAATGTGTGACGTCGCGAGGCTGCGAGGCACCGCAGGCAGGTGCGTATAGTGCAGCACAGACGAACGAAATTTATTTTACAAGGCATGCATGCGTCGAGAGAGAGAGAGAATTTCGAGCGATCTCGTACTACCGATCGAGGTTAATATCTCCGCGAGTCGTCGTCGCAATAACGCAGCTAACGGAATAGGGACAAAAGTGCACGCGTGCATGGATATTGCAGGATACGGAGCAAATGAGAGCACGTGCAGTACGTCGCCTCCACGACGTCGACAACAACGACGACGACGACTCGTTTTCTTTTCACGCTAATACACATAAGTGCCCGGCTCCGAATAAAAGCGAATTGCGAAGCAGCGCAGAAATCTCGCGATACGCGCGCGTGTTGCTTGAATACACTAAAATTGTTCTGCACTTACACAAATACCACGCGCGAGGCTCTCTCATCAAACTGCATGCGAAGGCAATCATTTTCCTTATGATAAATGAAGCCAAAGCAAACTACTATATGTAGGTATAATGTGTCAGAGCTCTCTCTCTCTCTCTCCGCCAACGCCGTGACGAATTTCTGTGCAGTGGCTCCATGAGCACACTAAGACACAGAATAGTGGCTATATATTAACGGCTCGACACAATGCGCGATTCGTACATAGTGACTCATTCCACTCATATAGTATGCAAAATACACAACGACGGCAATAATAATTCGCCTTTAAGCAAATCAGGCAAGCAACAATAATGACGTAACACCGGTGTGTTGGCAACGAATTTAGAATTTCTTATCTTTCGGTGATTTTCACGTGTGTTTATACCTTTTTGTGCATCGAGCGGGAATTATAATTTTATCCGTTCACGCAGCTTTTCTTTTTGGACAAACAAAGAAAAATGGCTAAATATAGTATGAGTTATTTAGTGCTTTTGATAAGCGTCCGATATGAGGCACTTGGTGCACTTGGCGAGTGCTATAACTGTACCTTGAAAAGTTGCATCGCCACTCGTGTTGTATATGCGCGCTGGATGCATTTGCAAAGTCGCTTTATTTAAACCGCGTCGAAGAATTTTCGAGGAGTTCTCGATGCAGAGGCACAGCGAAAGCAATGGTGAACATAAAAATATTCGAGTGTGTTCGGTGAAAACTTTTTTCGGATAATGATAACTACTGGAAAATATTGCCGAATATTTTTATCTATAATCAGCTCGTTTATTATCAGCCTATTATTCAAGGGTTCTCGAATTCAATCTGAAAAGCAAAACGCGACGATACGGGGCACTCAGCGTGGGATTGGCCAAAAAGGAGCAACCGGGCACTAATGCACCCGACGACCCCGGTGTTGCATCCCTGGTGGGGATCGAACCCACGACCTTTGGATTAGAAGTCCAACGCGCTATCCTCTGCGCCACAGGGACGGATGCTCAATGAGGCCAACAGACACTTGTTGAAGGCGACGCATCCTTGCTTGCGTTTGCTCGCCCGACGAACGAGTTCGATCGATCGTGCTAATTTGGCTTTGTACCGAGAGACCAGTACATCTGGAAAACTAATCATTCGGAAGTAAGTGAAATCGATCGTACGAAGAGCACGTGTCAGGTCGTGTTAGATGCAAGTAATTTAAAAAGATCATTAGAGCGAACCCGGTTGATAATGCGTCCTCGAAGATGCCGATTTCTTCCTTACCGGCGCACGAGCTGTCAAACTTTTAATCGAGCAAGCACTGCTAATTATGAAAACTTCTTTGACGACTCGAATCAGGTCAATGACCAATAAGCATTATTGCACTTTGGCTGTATTATCAAGTACTTTGGAGTATTGCTGTATTGGTTCCAAAAGCAAAAAATCAAATTGAGTAATGTAGGCAACGCTGAATTAGTTTTGCCCCAGACTGAGCCTGCAAACTAATTCATCAGAGCAGCAAGAGATCAAAGCAACGTTAATTCCACTGCGCTTTAACGTTGCAACTTGTGTAAGCAAAAATTGAATTTGAGCGCGCAGGCAGTCGGGGTGAGCGCATGCGAAAACATGGGGCGCTCGTGTGCTGCACTGTGCACAATATATACACTGAGCGTCTCTGGCCGAACATATGATGCACAAAGAGAGTTGCAGGCCACAGGCAGTCGATACATACAGATATATAAACTTGCAAGTGCCGAGCGTCGACTGTCGACTGCATCTTCCTCAAACTGTGCGCTATATCTATATATTTATAAGCTGCTGCTGCTGTGCTGTGTGCAAGTTGAAGCGCGCTCGCTCGGCAGACGCGCGCACAAAGAATCATAATAATTGTATCAAGCGTAGCTGCTGCTGCTACTGCTACTGCTACTGCAGTCCCAATTGCTTTTGGCTTAGGATATCATAAACTCCACTGGCATTGTACACCTCTATGTATCTATGTCATCGCTGCACAGATGTTGTGCACACACGTATCCAAGTTGAGTGTTGAAACCTCGGGACGAAGACGACGAAGACGACGAGGAGTCGCGGACTCGCTGCTGCTACTGCCTGTGGTGGTGACTGCCAGAGTTTACCGCCGCGCTGCTGCTCCACTGTGACAGCTCGGCCCATTCGCATATCGTAAACATTGCCACCAACAACCTAATAACGATGCTACTGTAACGATGTGCAAGGCCGAAGGTGCGCAACGACAACAACAACAACAACGAGGCCTTTGACGGAGACGAGGGGGTCACGCGTTTGTTAAACTCGACTTCCTATCGTCGACGCTGCACTGCCTGCAATTTATAATATTATAAAAAACATAAATTGATAAAATATACGTAGAAGCTCTCTGGTGCTGCAGGTGCATAGCAGCAGAGCTCCATCAACCCCTAGCAGCAATACATGTACGTATATATCTGTGTATCCAATTCTTCATACGTGTTGTTATATATAATACACTTTCGTTGACACACTGCTAACGACGAATGTTGTGCTCACTGGCTTATAAACACTTTTTCTGTCACGATCGCTGCTCTCGCGAAATGAACTTTTGCATAACAGCCCGCGATGTTCGCGATTCTTTCTTTCGTCGTTTGTTGACACATTTTATCCTCTCTTTTGTCTGCACGCAATGCCTCGATGCACAATTTCTTATGTCAAAATGTAATAAGGATTAAGGGCTGCATTTATTTTTCATTCTATTATTCATTCGCGATATCGTTTTCTTCACCCCCTGTCGTCTGTACTTAGATTACTTGTTATTTTGACATCTTATGTATTCATTTATTTTACAATTGAAAAAAATGAGATTTTATGACAATGAACTGAACTTGCACAATATGTTAGCTTCTAACGTTCTGCTTCATTTTCTGGCATTTGTTTTATTTTGATCTCAATTGAATGTTTGATTCTGACCTTATTATTTTCAATGAATTTATTTGCTTGGCTTCATCAAAGTACTAAATTGCGGCTAACTTGTTATTTATATCATTGACATTGGCTTGCTTTGTTCAATTTATTTTGTAAATTCAGTTTTATGCGGATGTTGCATCAGACAAGTTTATGCACTTGTACTGATTTCAAATATCAGTGCATTTCTATTCATGAATTATTTCATTTCAATTCCGTACTTTTGAAACAATCATTTACAAGATACGTCTTTTTCTTTTTTAGGGAACATAAAGCTATGTCTACGCATGGAGGATGGGTTCAATTGCATCGGTGCTGCAGTGGCATTGCTCGGAATGCTCTCTGATAAATCCAACCGAGACACCTAAATGTGCAAGGTGTGGCTTAAGTCGTCTCAAAAGTAATGAAAGGTCTAGATCAACCGGTACACCACTGTGTAATTCTCTGACCCATGATCCTGATAATCCAAGAGCAGAAACTGATTCTTGCTCATCCTCCTCGAGGCCTCCAACACCACCACCAAGACATTGGCTAGTTGATGATGTTGAAAACAATGATTCTATAGCTACTTTACCACTATCACCATGTCCACCAATAAAATCAGCTGAGTTCTCACAAAAGTCCTGCGTGCAACGGAATCAGTATGATACTTTCATTGTTTTAAGGTTTTTAAACATTTTCAATAACTTTTACTCATAATTTACTATCATCATTTCACTAACTTTTTTCCTTGTACAGTAGCTCAAAAAATTGTGATAAAAATACAAAGAAGAGAGAACGCAGAGGATCTTGGTCAGAATCAGTTGAAAATGAGGCTGATCTGCACAGATCATTATCGCTACCATCTTTAGTGACTAGTTGGACGTGCGTGAGGTGTCTATTTGACAATACTTGTCGCGGCTCTAAGCCTGCCTGCACAGCCTGCGGCGCAACTTCCTCTGCATCCCAGACCAATTCGATTCAGGTCGGGGTGAGGAAGTGTCGCAGGCTCAACAAAAAATTCGCTACAACAAGACCAGCTGCAAAATTGAATTTAGTCACTAGAGTCACAACGGGCTCGGAAACACGCGTTCAAGGCACAAGTTCTAGCGATGTAGATAATCATAAGGATAGAGGTGACAGGAGCACAGGTGAGAAATGTAAAAATATATCACAATACCTCAAATATCTTAATACCGTCGTTAAATCACGACGTACAATCTACTAAAGCGCGAGAATCACGGGGCAATGTCGTTATCGACTTTTAAAGTCTTACAATATATAGTACACCTTGACCGATTTGACGAGACTCAGTTGCCTCGATATAAGCTCAATGGCCTGCAACGCAGTGAACTCGTACGAGATCGTGGTTCATTCTCCGACGAGAGTCGGCGATGCGCGAACCGAATGAGCATTAAAATGTGCAGTAAAATGTGAGTTTAATTGTATAATAAATTTTTCCGCAGAAATGGCTCAGCTGTCGAGCATGAGACGAAGCAGCAACGATCGCGGCCGCAGCAGCAGCAACGAGCGCGACAATTGGAGCTTACCGAACGTCAAAGGCCTGCACTCGGGTTCGTCGGCGAGCTACATCGATGGCAGTCTCGACAAATCTAGGTAACGAGCTCTAATTATTGCCTCCTAACAATTGCGGCTCCTAAACGCTTTCCCGCAGCTACACCAGCCCACTAACATTTGCTAAATTCACGCCTTTACTATACGCTAGCAGCAGCGTGCAGCGCTCGCCGAAGCGTCAGAGCCCGTCGATGTACGAGCGCGTCAAGTCGAAGGTCAGCCGCTCGCTGTCGAACGGCTCGGTGGCCATTCAGAGATCGTCGACGAGTAGTGGCGGCAATGCCACGCGACCGACCAGTCTAATTGTTGCCGAGATGGCCCATCATCATCAGCCGCAGCACCACCAGAGGAGGCTCGTTCACGACGTTGACGACGACGACGACGCCCTGTGGAGCTGCGACAATTGCACGCTCGACAACGAGCCCGGCCTGGAGCAGTGCGAGGCCTGCGAGGCGCCTCGAAGTCCCGCGCCCCCCTGCAGCGGCGTCGTCATAAGCGTGCCTGCCTGGGAGCCCAGGGCCTTGGCCTCGGCGGCGGCTGGACCGCTGTCCTACAGGTGCTTTATTCTTCCTTCACTTGCTCTAATTATAACAATAACTATAAACTCGTACTTCAGGTACAATGACAATTGTTGATAGAGATACGTTCTCACGATATTCTTTTGTTTATTACGGTGAGGAGTTACGCCGTCAATTATGACGCATTGTTCTCGGCTTTGAAGTCGACGCGGCTCTTCCCCCGTTTTTAATTTCATAATTACAGTTAATAAGCTAAACGCTTACTAAGCTTGCGCGTACAACGGTCGCTGCTGTGCATGCGTGCAGTAGATTAGCTGCAACGATTATATCCGTACCGTTGTTCTCCGTACAGGCGCTCGTTCTCCGACGTGGACTCGATATCGAGCTCGGCCCAGCAGCGCAAGTCGAACCGACGCAGTCTGAACGACGAGGAGCAGCCGCCCGCGGTGCCGCCACACTCGGCGGGCTTCAACGGAGGATCCGGCTCCACCAGGACCAAGTACTCGTACATCGGCATGGCCGATCCCGACGTGCCGCCACCGCTGCCGAAGAAGCAAGGTGGATTACGCGCGCAGCAGCAGAGAGCGGCGCGCAGCGAGACCACGAGTCCGGTGGCGCTCACAGTGACAGAGGCCTCATCGGCTCCGCTCAGCCCGCTCAAACGCATGTGGTCCTGCCGCAAGTGCTCCTACGCTTACAATCCGCTCTGGTCGTCGGCCTGCGACATCTGTGGCAGTGGCGAGCAGAGCATATCCTCCCTCACCCCTAGTGCTGGTAAGTTTATTATTCTTCATTTCATACTCATGTGCATCGAAATATGCGACTATAACGCTGTGGTGTTGTCGCGCAGGAAAACGTAGCCTACACTCGCCGATAGCGATGTCGCGCGACAGCGTGCGCTACATACCGACCAAGTCCGCTACCCTGGCTCAGGCCGAGTCGGACCTCGACGACGTCATCGACACGCCGGCCACGTCGTGGACCTGTCGGAAATGTACACTGCTGAACGCGGCCTCCCGTTCTATCTGCGAGGCCTGCGGGGGCTCGAAGCTGCGCAGCGTCAATTATCATCTCGAGGACCCGACGCTGAGACGAGGCGAGTCCTGGATCTGTCCCTCCTGCACCCTGAGAAATCCGCTGACCTCGTCAACCTGTGGCGCCTGCAAGAGTCTCGCCGATTTTATCGAGTTGCCGCCCGTGAGGAGAGAATCGCAACAGCAACAGCAGATTCCGCTGATCATTTCGCAAAGAAGTCCTAGTCCAAGAACAGCGAGCGTGGTCTCCAGCGTAGCCCAAAAAATAGTCACACCGCGACATAGAATAAATTCCATTAGGAGTAGAAATGGTGGTGGTGGTGGTGCTGCTGCTGCTGGTGCCGCCGCGGCCACTGGTTCCGATAAACGACAGGCGAAGGTGCGAGAATCAAGTTCGCTCCAGTGGCAGTGCAAACTCTGCACGTACGAGAACAAGAGTACAAACGTCAGTTGTGAGATGTGTCACAGCTTCAAGACCCTGTCGCAGATGCAGGTGGACAAGCCGAGAATTCTCAAGGAGCCGGGAACGGCCACTCTGAGAATACAGCGCCAGGAGAGCGTCGTCATGGAGAATCTGCGTCAGCTCGAGGAGCGCGAGGCTCTCGACAAGTGGGAGAGGATCGTTCGTTACTGTAAGGAGACGAACGAGCCCTTCGTCGACGACTCATTCCCGCCCGCACCAAAATCTCTGTACTACAATCCAGCCGATACGAAGGACAATCACGTGGTCCAGTGGAAGCGACCGCATCAGATCAACGTCGACTCGAGCGTGGACTCGAAGCTGCCCTGGGCGGTGTTTCGCACACCTCTTCCATCGGATATCTCCCAGGGCGTGCTGGGCAACTGCTGGTTGCTCTCGGCGCTGGCGGTGCTCGCTGAGAGCGACGAGCTCGTGCGTCGCGTGCTCGTGATGCGCGAGACCTGTCCCGAGGGCGCCTACCAGGTGCGCCTCTGCAAAGACGGCAAGTGGACCACGGTACTCGTGGACGATCTGCTGCCGTGCGACAAGCGCGGCCACCTCGTCTACTCGCAGGCCAAGCGAAAACAGCTGTGGGTGCCGCTGATCGAGAAGGCCGTGGCCAAAATTCACGGTTGCTACGAGGCCCTCGTGTCGGGTCGAGCGATCGAGGGTCTGGCCACGCTCACGGGTGCCCCGTGCGAGAGCGTGCCTCTGCAGCCCTCGGCCCTGCCCAGCGAGGACGAGCTCGACAAGGATCTCATATGGGCGCAACTGCTGTCCTCTAGACAGGCGATGTTTCTCATGGGTGCTAGCTGCGGCGGTGGCAACATGAAGGTCGACGAGGAGGAGTATCAGCGCAAGGGTCTTCGGCCCAGGCACGCCTATTCCGTTTTGGATGTCCGAGACGTACAAGTGAGTTCAATAAAATATAATTTATTTGTAAACATTTGTGAGTAAACTAATTTTATAAAATCGATTTTCATCAGGGCATACGACTGCTTCGACTCAGAAATCCATGGGGTCATTACAGCTGGAAGGGCGACTGGTCGGACGACAGTCCGATTTGGACGCCGCAGATGCGAGAGATGCTGATGCCGCACGGCGCCTCGGACGGTGTGTTCTGGATCTCGTTCGACGACGTTCTCCGATACTTCGACTGCATCGACATCTGCAAGACCCGCGTCGGCTGGAGCGAGGTCAGATTGCGGGGCACACTGCCGCCTCTCTCGTCTCTGAGGCACTTGTCCTGCGTACTGCTCACCGTGCTCGAGCCCACGGAAACCGAGTTCACCCTGTTTCAAGAGGGACAAAGGTACGTTTAATAACGCATCATTCGACTTTAATCGTTCATTAATTAATTTTATACTTGCCCTCGTCCACGCAGAAACTCGGAAAAGTCTCAACGCTCGCAGTTGGATCTGTGCGTCGTCGTGTTTCGTACGCGCTCGCCCGCTGCACCGGAGGTGGGTCGCCTGGTCGAGCACAGCAAGCGTCAGGTGCGCGGATTCGTCGGCTGCCACAAGATGCTCGAGCGCGATCTCTACATCGTCGTGTGTCTGGCTTTCAATCACTGGCACACGGGCATGGAGGACGACACGAATTATCCCGAATACGTGCTGGCCATTCACAGCTCGAAGCGCTTGTTAGTCGAGCAGATATCGCCGCCGGCGTTCGTCTTGGCCGACGCGATAATTAGCTTGACCCTGGCCAAGGGTCAGCGGCACGAGGTACGCGTCGATGGAGTTATATCGACAACGTGGAATAGTATATGGTTGCGATTACTAAAATAAAATAATTACGTTTGCAGGGTCGAGAGGGTATGACGGCCTATTATCTCACCAAGGGTTGGGCTGGGTTAGTAGTGATGGTGGAGAATCGTCACGTAAACAAGTGGATCCACGTTAAATGCGACTGCCACGAGAGTTACAACGTCGTCTCGACCAGAGGACAATTGAGAACTGCCGATAGTGTTCCTCCCCTTCACAGGTAATTTCTTTACACCTAATTTCCAGATGAATTATTATTATTAATTTTAGGAAAGTTTCTTACCAATTAATATAAAAAATCTAACTACTTACAGACAAGTCATAATAGTGCTAACTCAGCTGGAAGGTAGCGGCGGTTTTTCGATAGCTCATCGTTTGACCCACCGATTAGCTAACAGCGGCAATCTTCACGATTGGGGACCTCCCGATACCCAACACTGTCCACCGATAGATACCCAAGTCGAAGGTTTGCACAGTCCCCGTCTCATAACTTAAGGTGTAGAAACTGCGATAATTTGGCCTCACGAATCGAAACGAATGGTTCTTTATCAACGAGTTTTGTTGAGTAAAAAAAGCTGTTTATATATACCAAAGGATGGGATTATTCGTACTAGTCCCAGTGTTATAACGTAAGATCTGTAGAATTTTTTGACTAAGTATTTCAAACTTTATGTAAATGTTTCTGTGTTGCGGTAACCCGTTTAATAGCCATTAGCGAGAATTTGTATAAAGAGTCAAGGAGACAAAGTTGTAGTTGAGGATAAAAGTAGAAATCTTCAACTTTTTTAACTTCGTGGACTATGATATTTTGTATTGTTTAGATCTGATTAATTTAATTATTTTTCTTTGAGCATTCACAACTTGTGATGATACCATGTCATAAATTTTTTTTTAATGCAGCATTTACGCGCTAAATAATTATGATACACCTAAATATACTAAAATCATAAAGCTGTACATTTTAATGCAAAAAAATTATTTTCTCAAAACTTTTAACATATAAGCAACGTGAAATAAAAAATAATGTCACGCTCTCAAACGCAATACAAGTGAGTTGGATCCAACTACTTGTAGAAGATGTATGTAAAATGATGTATTTTAATAGAGTCAGTGATTATGAAAATACTCAACAATATAAGCACTCCATTTCGCTTTCAAGTGATATGTGGTTGTGTCTATAAAATAGACCATCACTGATGAACACAAAAACTGTATTGTAGTCGGTGGATTATTATAAAAATTTAGTATTAATTTCATCGTCACGTTAGCTCGGATTATGTGCGTTCATGTGAAAATTATTATAATGAAACTTTTATGAAATTTAGAAAATGTTTATTTCATAAGTAGAAATTGAACACTGCCATAAAAATGAAAATTTCAGTATGAACATTATCTCATTTTTAGTATATAATTATTATCGAACTATGAAAATTAAATAAAATAGAAATTTAAGAGATTTAAATAGTAGTAATAAATTTTTTCAAAATACTGAATTCAATTTGTGAAACGTATTGTTTTGGCTAGTTTATGAGGTTTCAAATGAATTAATAAGTAGTAATTATATGACTGGAAGGACGTCATAAACAAATATACTATAAGATTAACTCAGTGATGGAGACAATTTCGACATAAAGCACAACATTGTTCTATAGCTAAAATTTTATTTTTTATAATTTAATTTTCAACAGAAACTATTGAAGTTTAGTCACATGATTGATGAAAAAATACAGTCAATTCTGTAGTTTCAAATAATGTAAATACATTTACACTAAATACATCAAGATCATTGTAAATTTATAAAAGCTGAATTGCTTTAATGAATTTATATTATCAAGTGATAATAATTTTGTTGATAACGCTTATATGTGCTAAGAATTATTTTTTTATTTTATAAATGAAGTGTTTTGCGTTATTAGAAACGTTATTTTGCACGAACACAAGAGAACAAATGAATAAAAATACCAATTTTATGACATAAAAATGCGCTTTTATAACTATACTTTTTGTAATCAATGAATCTCGCCAGAGTACGAATAATAATTTTCACAACACAGTAAAATGACAGTATATATCGTGAGAAATGTTTGCTTGAGAAATGATACACTTAATCAAGAAATAAAATAAGTTCATCACAACTGTGAAATTAATTTTTTATTTCACTTGAGGATAGACACACAAAAATCTAAGGTTGTCCTGACGTTACTTGAACTGAGTGATTATTAGAACTAAAATAAAGTAGAATTAATTTGCAATTTTGTTCCCAAATTCTCATGTTGCATTGATTGAACATTTCAAGACCAACATGATTGTGTCCAAAAAATCAATAATTATTTTATTTTCATTATTTACAAGACAATAATGATCATATGCGTTATGTGTTACCTTCAAGTTTGTTCGAAGAAAAATTATTAGTTCGAAAAATAATAGTGAATTCCATCTTTCGGAAGAATAAATTCAAGTCAAAAATGTTAACACAAGTAAATTATACAATATGATTTATTGTATGACAATTATTCACTGTCTCACATGTATAAATTAAAATGAAAACAGATTTTATTCAAAAACGACAAAAACGATTCTATTTGTGAGACAGCAAGATGTATTAATATCAAATATTGTACAGTTTTAAAATTAAATCAAGAATGATTTTTAAAAGTAAATATTTATTTTAAAAAATTTTCTTGCTATGAAAAGTAAGGATCTAGGTTTGAAAATTAATGACTGCCGAATGAATTTTGTTTCGCAACAATTGTGATTTATTACGAGTGAAGCGCATATTACGCACTAAAACATAATAATATTGCGTAAAATACAAGTACTGAAGTATGGGTTGTGCCAGAAAGTTAAAAATTGTCAGATTGCTATCACAAAGTGAAAATATTGTAAAGTTTTTATCAAAAGTTAAAAAGAGAACGTTTGTGATATGTTTAAATGAAAAAAGTTTTAACCACTTTTATCGTAGCTCATCGCTTCAACTGTGATGACCATGAACAAAGAATAAGGCTGTTTTAAATGTTCAATATTAGTTAAATGAAAAAAGAAGCGTAAAAATGTGAATAACCCAAGGGACTTTGAAGAAGAATATTAAGTGCTTGAAAATAGGCATGCAAGCAGCAATCAATCATGTGATAATACACGGTACTTTATCGATCGTTCATTGAATTAAAGGAAGTAAAAAAAAGATGTCGTTTGAAAATAGAGCGTGCGACAAACAATGCTGAGTGAAATGTAATTTGGAGAACTTTATGAAAGCGAGATTTTTGAAAGCAGCATGAGAGTGACCTGCGAAAGAGTCAAAAAAATAAATGATATAAATATTTATGTGCTACAATAAGACAAACGCGCGATCAGTGTAGATAATATAAAAGAAAATTCTTGTATTGCATTATACAGTATAAATATATAAATGAAGAATGACGCGTGTTATGAATCTACAAAGGTACATATACGATATTTACTATTATTATATAGATAAATACGTTAGAGAATTATAAAAAAAATGTGTTTTCATTTTTCATCGTATTGTGTAGACACATTTATTAATAAATTCAATTATAAGTCAATAATAAATGGCCGTACTTATTTCTTTCAACATCAAGTCAAAATGGTCGTCGGGTAGAGGACTCGCATTAATCGTCAAAGTAGATAAACAGCAGGGCCGACGATATGCTTAACAGTATCTGAAAATTTTTCTAGTCAATGTTTATTTATTACCCTATACTTACAAAACTTAAAGTTTCACAGCGAATCTCACCAACAATGCGGTAGAGCCAGCCTGCATTATTTTGTATAGTAATCCAACATCGTATATCTCTTTTTTAATGTATTTTAAACAGCCTGATGAGCCTATCTTGTCCGACTTCAAAAGATCGACGCAGTTCTGACTGCATAAAAATATTTCTAATTCAAATCATTGAAACTAATTTTGACGCCCAATTTTTTTTTTAAATATATTACCCAGGGCAACAAAAATCTGGAATGGAACAGACGTAAGTACCAAAAATGTCGGTACCAGCCGTCGAGTTGTTGCTCATCCAAGTGCCAAGCTCATCCTGGCGTTTGTCATTATTGTGACTCGTCCTCGAGCACCAATCCAAAAAACTCGTAACTCCGCAACACTTGAACTTTGAATCGTTAAAGTTTCATTAGGATATGATCGTTAGGGGTGGTGCAATCCACGCGAGTAACTTTACCGAATCGTGAAAGTACTTCCAAGCAGGATTATCCACTTGTTCGGGACTGATATTCGATCTGAGTTTGCTCTCCAAATCGCTCTCCAAACGTTTTTGCAGCCAAAACTGCAAAGCCAGCACGAGCGCGGTCAAGACGGCCACGACGAGGGTGGCTGTCACGTGCTGCAAGAGGGAAAAAAATCAATTCGATAGTCGTAAGGTCAAAAGCTTATAACGACTTCAATAATTACGCTGTATGCACCTACCCATCGAATGTAGCGGGACCTCTTGTAAAGCGCATAAAAACCAGCTACGGCGAGCGCCATGTAGACGAAGGAGAAGGTATAAAACAGGGCCAGGATCGCGCTGAACATCGAGTAGGACATGGTGAGTAAAAAAATGCCCGACGACAGGGTAAAAGTTAGCGCGCTGCCGAAGTGCATGATGCTGAAAATCTTTCGAACGACAACTCGATCATTACGTATAGCTAACGAAGAAAATTGCATTAACCGAGAAATGTGTAATCACGAACCAGTACGTCGGCATTGAAGAAAACGCAGAGGCAGAGGATATTGTAGGAGCAGGAAGCCCGCCGATCGTAATGATGCAGCAAGTGGTTGTTGGCGCGATTTTCGGCGGCCGCGGGGGCTTCGTCGCAGCAGTAATCGCTGCGATATCTTCTCAGGTCCGGCGTCGAGGACGTCTCCACCGATCTCAGGAGTCTCGCCAATCGCCGGGCGTCTGATCCCGAATGATTACGCAATGTATTTGCCGCGATCATGGCGCGCGTCAACGCGTATACGCGAAGCGACTTACTCGTCCGGTTGGGAAATGCGGTGGACTGGGTTTTGCGCACGTCGCTCTGGCCGAACTTCTGCAGTCCGAGGCCGTCGTGCAGGCAGACGTCGCGACGTCGCTTCGGACAGTTGAACGGGCGATCGGTGGGTGACTGAGGACGGTAGACGATGCGCTCGACCATCGGCGTCATCGGCATCGACGCTGCGGCGGCTGTGGCTGCGGCTCTCGTCTCCTCGTTTCGAATCTTAGATGTATATGAACTATTTTCTGTCGCGGATCGCGGCCTCTAGACCCGATCCACTGGTCGATCGATGGATTATTAGCAAGAATCGGCACCTACCTGTTGTCGTTGATGCCTGTGGAACTTGACCAGGGCATTTCTCGATGTCTCTGCTTGGCCGTGATCGGCTGATCTGATACTCGCCCCATCGTAGTTATTGTTGCTGCTATTCAGACTCACGATGAAATTTTCATCGCGACTTCTTTCGATTTCGATCTTTGAAGTTTTTGTAGGCACCGATTTGTCGTTGCTTTCCTGCGCGCTATCAATTCTATCCAGGTCGCTACTTCCAACGATCATGGTTGCACGCGACAATCGTCGTCTCTCTGAAAATCGGCAATCGTATACTTGTCAATACAGAGCTGTGTGTGTCTCGATATGTAGGTTACACGCGATCTCGATCACCTTCTACTTCTCATTATGCTTGTTTACTTATTTTGAATTCGATGATATAATTAATTTTGCGATCTGAAATTCACGTCAAGTGGTCGAACTAACGATGATTCGAAGAAACGATCGATATCGATTCAAATTGCTGACGCTGCCCGACGCGAGCAACGGAAAACATTTTCCCGCGCATTTCATAAAAACGGCTGCAAGGTCGAGCGAGATGCACAGAAGAGGATCGGTGGCGATTTGAACGACGGTTAAAATGATGATATGTTTCCGCGGCACGAGAGACACAACACGCGCCCGCCCGCCCGCTCCGAAATATTCGTGGCTGCCAGCACGTGTGTGCAGTGTGCATTGCCGCCCGCGATCGACCAAACAAAACCGACGACATGCAATTGAGAGCTGCAGTCTCAAATTTTAGCAGTGTCGAGGACGATGCGAAGCTGCTCGCACGAGCCTTTCGCGTTGCTCCGAATCATCATCATCCCCGTCGTTATTTTTTTTTAATCAATCCGCATCGACGTCCGGACAAGATAGCGATTCAAAATGTCCTACACTTACCAACGATTTCACGCCGATCAGCCGCGCCAACAACAACAGCAGCGGGTCAAGAGTCAAGCGCAGCAGGCAAACGTCGCCGCGGCGGCTGATAATATTGCAGGTGCAGGTGGCACTGCCGATAGTTTATATAGTCCTACGGCGACCAGCGCCGTTGCGAATGTATACTCCGATGTTGTGGTGGCGGTGCCGCCGCTGCCGACACTGGTAGTAGCGGCCGAACAGTCGACGCGAGTGCAGGTGCACTACCAAGCTGCATCGAACGTCGCCAATGTAGTCGTTACGCGCAGGAGAAAACGTCCGATTCGGGACAAGCTCTTGGCCGATATGGCCTCGGATAAGGTACGGACTCGCTTACGAGATCGTCGCACGGCTTTTATTATCCCAACTCCTATCTCCCTTTATTGCTGCACTTGCCACTATTTTGGATAATTCAGTACTCGCGATACTCGCACTCTCCTCGACCGAATTCGTTTGTCCGACGTTAACTGCAACTTTACATAACCTGGTATAGCCGTTTGTTGTTGTTTTTGCGCGCTTTCCGCTCGACAACCCCCCCTCGCACGACGAACGGTCCCCGTGCATTTTGAAATCGACACGACTGTTCTATGTGTTAGGCCCTTCGAAGAATCGCCGATTCATGAATGACAATTTTCTCTTTTACAGCCCTCTACTCTTTTAGAGCTCTTTTTACAGCCTTTACGACTTTTCGTATTCCGCGAACGTTTAAATAAATACAGATATATAGCGTATCGACGCCGAGAAATGCTAATGCACCTGTCGGTTGCGTAGGCGCTCATTACAACGGCAAACAAATCGATACTACCACCAGACTATACGTCTATGTTTTTAATTTATTATATTCGCGACGTACTATTTTAGCATTTTGCCAAACTTGAAAGCACCTGGAATTTTAATGATTTATTTAGTAGCAAACTATATGAGTAATTACTAAATAATAAACCAAAATTTTTTTTTCTTCATCTATGAAAATTTAAATATTCAGTTTTACTGAATTATTCACATTTATTCATAATAATAAATTGAATTGTATTTTTTTAGGTCTTGTTTCGACTGGATCTACCCCATGGTCCAGGAACTCTTTATATTTCATGGAGACCTAGCAATAGTACTCACTTGGCAACTACAGGATGCGATTCTACAGTTGCCATTGTGGACAGGCAAGGAATATTGGAAGAAAGATTGCAGTTGCCTGGCTTGTGCTCTGGCTTTGGATGGGATGCAGATGGTGATATTCTAGCAGCAGTCAGCAGTGGCGCATCTACAATTATATTATGGGACGCTACAACAGGAAAAAAATCTCAAGTCGATGCTGGTGTCCGAGACGGATTAACTTGCATGATGTGGTCCAAAAAAAATTCAATACTTGCTGTTGGTACTCAAAAAGGAAATCTTGTAATTTATGATCACATGAATGCCAAGTATGTGATTAGTCTTAACAAAATATATTTTTTTCTTTTCTATTTTCATGATTTGATTATTCAATTTGTAGGAGAATACCAATATTGGGTAAACACAAAAAACGTATCTTATGTGGTGCATGGTCTATGGAAGGATTCTTAGCTTTAGCTAGCGAAGATAAAATGCTTAGTATTAGTGATGCTAGTGGAGATACTTATAGAGAAGTTGAACTACATGGTAATCCATCAAATGTTCAGTTCAGTGAAATGAAAACAGATCAACGCATCGGAGGAGATACTACAGTCTGTATTCTTTTAAAATATGTCTTAAATTTTAAATAATTCTTATTAATGACCAATTATTCTACAGGTATCACTAATAATTAATAAAACTACCTTGTATCTTTACAACATGATTGATGCAGATAATCCTATTGAGTTAACTTTTCAAAGAAGATATGGTCCTATTGTCTCTTATAATTGGTAATTCATTATTTTTTCCACAAAGTTTGTTTTTATTACCTCTAATTATAATTATAATTTTTTTTTTTGTAAAGGTATGGTGATGGTTACATACTTATTGGCTTTGAAGCTGGATATGTTACAGCAATCTCTACTCATATTAAAGAAGTTGGTCAAGAACTTTTTCAAGTAAAAAATCACAGAGATTGTTTAAATGATTTAGCCATCAATGAAATTACTGGTAAAGTTGTTACTTGCGGAGATAACAATTTAAAAATTCATAGTCTTCAAAATTTGGAAGAAACAGAAAAAGTTATAGTGGTAAGTGGTGAAACTGGAGTGAACATAGCAAAGTGGTCTGCAGATGGTTCGATGCTTGCTGCAGTTACACACTCTGGAAATGTTTTAATTTACTTAGCACAAATACCTAGAATAATAAGTGTATCAGGAAATAGAATAGCTGTTTTAGCAAGCCTTAATGAAGTGGCCTTACATACATACACTTTGGATAAAGTAAGAAATATGGTTTTCCGAATTAAGGAGATAATTTAAATGATTTAAAAATGATTATTTTGATTCATTTTTTTCAGAATAACGCAACACCTTTGATCTTAAATACCCTCATTGAACCTTCAATAATAGCTATTGGACCATTACATATAGCAGCTGCACTTAACAACAGAGCTCTTTTTTGGAATTTAGGTCCTGGACAAAGCAATACCACAACTATGATACATTTTGAACGAGATTATATGTCATCTGTTGAATCTATGTTACTAAATGAAAATTATGCCTCAGTTTTGTTTGATGGTAAATTACAAATACATGCAGTAAGTATACTTACTACTAATTTTTACAATAAAAATGTATTTACATATATTCAAAAAGAATTATAACTTCAATCTTCTTGAATATTCAGATAAAAACCGACTCTGCATTGATAGATGCGAGAAAAGATTCAAAAATATTTCCGGATCAAAGTGCTTTGAGTTCCAAAATTACTTGTCATGATCTGTCAACGGACTTTTTAGTTTATGGAGATGATGTAAGTTGTTTTTATTTATTTTTTAACTTTTCTAAAATTTTAATATTTTCTGTTATTTTAGATGGGTAACATTATTTACTTTTACCTTGAGGAATTCAAACAAGCTCTTAAATATACCCACAGTCATGGTATAAAAAGTGTACACCTAGATGCCAATGGTTCAATGTTGTGTTTTGTGGACAGTGAATCTGAAGTATTTATTTATGATCCAATAAATGAAGTCGCTTATGAAGCACCAGATAGTCCAGACTCTGTTGAAGGTGTCATATGGGATCAAAATATCGAAGAGCGTACCACTTTTGCTGTCTATAATAGCACCATTATAACAACTTACGTTTTTATTCGATATCACATTAAAGGTAAAAATGTTCAATCTAATTTTAAAATTCACGCAACGTAGAAGTAGCCAATAGATTATTAACACGTGTGCATTTTTTTTTTACTTTTCTTGCAGTAATAAACTATTCTTATAAATTAAAAGGTACACAAATAGTAAAAATAAGCGATACCAAGTTACCATCGGACGCCATGCCGGCACTCATGTTTTCCGGAGAAATGACAATGAGTACGGTTGGGAGCAAGCTAATCCAAATCACACTTTCTTCGCACGAGGAAATAGGCAATATCGTCGATCAGAAAAAATTAGCCGAAATTTTAGATAAGCAATTGCTTTGTGGCAGGTACGGTACCTTTGGTTGATACGTTTTTTAATGAAAGACATTTGATTTTATAAAAATTAATTTAGATTCCAACGAGCTTGGGATACATGTCAGCGTCTAAACGATGAAAGTAAATGGGTATTACTGGCAGAAACGGCTCTGGAACATTTAGATATTGACATGGGTAAGCAAGTTTATATCAAATTCCGATGCAATCGGTTACAATGACGCATGTTTTCACAGCAATACGCGTTTATCGTCAAATGGAAGATGCTTCAATGGTTTGGTCCTTGCAAAAGCTCGAAGAAGTGGACGAATACGCTCTCTTATGCGGACACGTTTGTACTATCTTGGGCAAACACGACGAAGCTGAAAAATATTTTTTGCAGTCCTCTAGGCCTGTCGAAGCTTTGTATCTTCGACGAGATCTCATGCAGTGGGTACAAGCTTTGAGCTTGGCACAAAGTTTGAAGCCCGATGAAATACCTTACATAGCTAAAGAATACGCTCAACAATTAGAATTCACGTAAAAAATCTTGTTTGATGTTACGATAACGATCGATATTAATACATTTTTATAACTTCACTGTTAAATTACGATTTGCAGGGGTGATTATCCAAAAGCACTTGTTAACTATGAGAAAGGACTTTCTGATACTAAGCAAAATTCAAGTCATAAAATACAATGTCTCGCTGGGATAGCTCGTACATCCATAAGATGTGGGGATAGCCGTAAAGGCGTCAGTATAGCTTTGAATCCTGAAAGCCCTCGTTATGTTAGAAAAGAATGCGCTGAAATTCTCGAGAGCATGAAGGTAAAAGTCTTAATTTATTTTCCAATTTTATTCATTTTTTTTTATAATAATATAAATAATAATAATTTTGTATGATTAGCAATTCAATGAGGCAGCCATATTATACGAGAAAGCCGAATACTTTGACAAAGCAGCCTCAGCTTACATTAGATTAAAAAATTGGCAAAAAGTTGGTCAATTATTACCGCAAATATCTTCACCAAAAATTAACATACAATATGCACGAGCAAAGGAAGCAGAAGGAAAGTTTGATGAAGCAGCCAAGGCATACGAAACGGCTAAGGATTACGATAATATAATTAGAATCAATTTAGAATACTTGAATAATCCAGGTAAAATTTGAAAGTAATCTTTTGATATTATAGAAGATTGAAATGATTATTATTAAAACTTTTGATTTTGTTACGAAGCTCGAAGTGTTGAGGTAGTTCAACAAACTAAAAGCATCGAAGGTGCAAAGATGGTAGCTAGATTTTTCCAAAAAATGAACGACTACAATTCAGCTATTAAATTCCTCATACTATCCAATTGTCACGACGAAGCATTTCAACTTGCCAATCAACATGGCAAAATGGAACTTTATGGTGAAATTTTGGCAAACAATGCTGACGACGGTAATATTAGAAGCGAAGACTTTAGGAGCTTGGCCATTTACTTCGAATCGCAAAAAAACAATCAACTGGCTGGAAAATATTACTTTTATGCTAAAGAATTCCATAAAGCTTTAAAATTATTGCTCAAAGCAGCTCAGATATCAGCAAAAGACGAAGAGGCCATAAGTTTAGCGATTGATACGGTTGCAACTTCGAAAGATGAAAAATTAGCTAATCAACTTATTGATTTTCTATTAGGTAGCGACGGTATACCTAAAGTACGTAAATTATATGTTTTAAATTATTCATTATAAAAAAAATACCTAAAAATTATTTTTTAACTTAGGATCCCAAATACTTATTCCGCTTGTACATGGCTCGCAAGCAATATCGCGAAGCAGCTAAGACAGCCGTGATAATAGCGAATGAGGAACAAATAAATGGAAACTACAGAAATGCTCATGACGTATTATTTGCGATGTACCAAGAGCTAAAACGCAATAAAATCAATGCACCGTTTGAAATGCAGACCAGTATGAGACTGCTACATTCGTATATTCTCGTTAGATTGCATGTTAAAAAAAATGATCACGTTAAGGGAGCAAGAATGTTGATACGAGTTGCAAATAACATTTCTAAATTTCCAGCCCGTACGTATTGATAAATATTAAACAAAAATTCTCGATTCACTTGTTTATTTGTATAACTTATGAAGGTATTATTTTGAATATAAATTTTGATAGATGTGGTTCCTATTTTGACTTCGACGGTAATCGAATGCCATAGAGCTGGTCTTCGAGGGGCAGCATTTAATTTTGCTGCTATTCTAATGCGACCAGAGTACAGATCACAGATCGATGCAAAGTACGCGAAAAAAATAGAAGCCATTGTAAGAAAACCTCCTCGGGGTAGTAAAGAACGCGATGAAGATGAACCATTAACTAGTTGTCCGTACTGCAAGTGCCGATTACCTGAATCTGAAGTTAATTGTGATAAATGCAAAAATACCATACCTTTTTGCATTGCAACGGTAAATCTTTGTTTTATAAATTAAATTATTATTTGATATTCAATGTTTTTTTCATGTCTTACCATTTATTTTTCAATTCAGGGTCGTCATATAATTGAAAATGACTTCACAGCCTGTCCGCAATGTGACTTTCCAGCCATAAAGAGCGAATTTTTAAGGTAAAAAATCTCAAATATGTCTTAAAAATTATATATTTTATTTTTATTCAACAAAAAAATTAATAATTTACAGTATAATAGAAACAGACGAAACTTGTCCAATGTGTTCGGAGCACGTGAATCCAAAAAGTATTCCCACTAATTTGGACATCCGGCCGTACCTGTACTTTCACAGTGAACGTGATCAGAAGATAGAAACTTAGATACAGTGAGTCACAAAGGTAATAGTATTTCTGTAATATTTAAACCAAAAGTCGAAAATGTTATATTCGTTTCCTTGCGATAAATGATAGTCGATATGATATTCAAATGTATAAAGCGTCACAAGCTAGGTGCAAACTTTCTTAAAGTATTTTAGTTGACATAGTAATATAGAAGAAAGCAGCACCATACAAATTTGTTAAATGAAATTATAAAATGCATAGATTTCTAACTGAACAAACATCGAAAAATGTTCAATTATGTATTTTATTCTTCTAGTATGAAGATAATGAAAACAAAGAACCTTGCGAAGTTTGTACTTAAATAGATCAAATAATTTCGCGAGTTCCTTTGAGAAAATAATTTTAATTTTCATTTAAACTACCAGTTCCGTCCAATGTTATTATGTTAGTAAAATGTTAACTATAAATATCGTCAATATTTATGATTAAGCAGCAACAATGATCTCAAATTAAAATTGAATTTTTTATTTTTAATTTCAAATACTTATATTCTTCTAAGATGTCAGGCTGAAACGTTACTTTTAGTTTTATTCTGTAAAAGTTTACGAGTATTAAAAAATTCGATTTGCAAAAATGTCAAAGATCTGTTTATGTATGCAATAAATTAATTGTTAAAAAATAAAGAATGTCTTGAAAAAAGTCGTCTACGATTATTATATTAGCCGATCGCATGAAAATTATACTCAATCGTGAGCAAAAAATTCAAAAACTAAACACTATCTACAAAACCTACCAAGACTTTCTCTTTTTCGCTTGTTTACACAGACGCATCGCACGAACGAAATAAAATTCGTATACCGTCCGCGTGCGCGTGGGTGTGAGTGAACGATGGAGTTGTCGAAAAACATATAGATAATTAAGAATAGGTGTAGTGTAGCTTCTCGGACGAAAGATTATTTTTAAAACGTTACTTTTACGAAAGCATATATGTTAGCGCTACTCGTTCCGACGAGAGCAAACGATTTTTCGCCTTTATTTACTCGAGCGAGCCGCGGCGCGCATTCACCTATATATACGAAAGTGGAGATTTTCGTAAAACTCGAGAGACAGGATACAAAACACGCGAAAATGAGCGTTTTATACACGCGAGTTTATATAGCGGCCGAGCGCGTTGCGATCTATTTCCAGTCGGTATTATATTGTAATGCAATATACGCGACCACCGATAATGTGTGTGCGTTTCCACCATATAACGTGAATGTTGGAGGCTGATTACGCGCAGTGCGCACTAATCAAACCCATTCGCGATACTTACTTCTCAGCTCGCATTGTAATCATTGATCGAATTATTATTGGCTGAGGAACCGTGCGTACAGTCGGATTGAGTCAAGCGTATATCGTTGAGAAAAAAAATTTTGCAGTCCAGTCGAATTAAATCAGATTTTATATTAAAACTGAAAAGATTACTGAACGAACTAACTGAAAAGTCTATCACCGGAATCAGTTAATTAGTATTTGATGTTAGGGATAGTACAAAATGTGACACTTGAGTGGAATAGAATTTTAACAATTTGGGTACTTAAAAATTAACAAAAATTATGGGTGGCTAAAATTTGATAATTTTAGTTTGCCATTAAAGATTTCAATAACATCATAGTGGAATAATTGATAATTAACAATTCGAGATTACCATTTTGATAATTCAGCATTCAGAAAATAATTTTTTATAGATACTATATAAATTTTGACAAGCATATTAATTAATCATTGAATTAATTATTCTATTGCAAACTTGTTCGTGTGATACGCGGAATTTATTTGATTTCAATAATATGATTGATGATAATTGACAGTTTAAATATTTAGGAAAATATTTTCAAATTAGAATCAAACTGTGAGGATCAAACTGTCATACTTTCTCTTTATGGGCTCTGACATCGGGACGTAACAATGCTAAGATGATCGTCGCAAATTAGCGAATTAGCAGTCGTAGGTTTTTATTCTTTTTTTGAAAATAAGAATAATTGTCACGATTTTAAATTATTGTGCTTACATGTAGTATGAAATATAAAAATGATAGTTTATCTGATTACTTTTTTTAATGAATGAAAAATTTATATGATTGTACTTTCAATAATAGTTTGAAATGCAACTAGGATTAGCGCAAATTTTATAAATACTTCAATGTTTAATTGCTGAACGTAAGTGATCTTATTTTTCATTTCAATTCAATTGGTCAACTTAGCAAACACACAAGCAGCCTAAACGCGTGTGCTGTAGAGCATTTATTCGTATAGTTCAGTGAGATATTTCGCACGCACGTTGGGCGAGCTTCTGTCAAACGCGATCATCGCTGATGCAATACCGGTGCTGAATAATCGCACATGTTGTCGGTAACAATCTGCGCGAGCCGGCCCATCGTAGAGGTTAGTTTGGTTTATTTTGCATGTGAGTTATTTTTTACTGTTTTAATTGTATATCGATTAGTGAGTGACAATAACCGTTGATCTAATTGAATTTATCCTTGATATTTCCAAATTTAGGAGAAATTGCACCTTTATTGATTTGTTGAAGTCCTACACTGTAGGGTAAGAAGTTAATTGCAATGATGGAGAAAAAAATGTATCGAGAGACCGACAGGGTGAAAAAAATATCCAATGTTACATTTGGCGTTGACAGTTCACATCGTATGAAACTTCAAAGTCACTTGCAAGTTGTATGTCATGAACTTTATACTCTAGATGACCATAAACCACTTCCAAATGGTTTGCTGGATTCAAGAATGGGTAGTAGCACAAGCAGTAATAATTGTAGTACATGTGGAAAGAATAATTCACAATGCATGGGCCATTTTGGCTATGTAGATTTAGAATTCCCAGTTTTTCATCCTGGATACTTTAGATTAACCATAAATATTTTACAAACTATTTGTAAAAAATGTTCTCACGTTTTGCTCAGTCGTGAAGATAAAATTAAATTCTTAGCCGCAATCAATAAACCAGACAAGACATATTTAGAAAAAAAAGCTTTGCGTCAAACTATTTTAAAAAAAGCTCAGAAATGTTCAGCATGTCCATACTGTGGCGATGTTAATGGTACTGTTAAAAAAGGTGGTTTTATGAAAATTGTACACTTGAAATATAGATATAAGAAAGAAACAGATCCTATGATAATGGAACAAATTGCAGAAATACAGAATGTCATTGATAATTATTCAGAATTAAAAGGTATGGATAAGTCAAATATAGAATTAAATTTGCTTCCAGCACATGTTTTAGGGCTTTTTAAACGTATACCAAAACAAGATATACCTCTTCTTTTGATGAATATCAAGACTAGCCTGCCTGAAGATCTTATTCTTACAAGATTACCAGTTCCTCCAATTCCTATCAGACCTAGTGTAGTTTCAGATTTGAGATCAGGTACTAATGAAGATCATCTGACCAGCAGATTTTCCGAAATCATTAAAACCAATGGTTGTATTAGGAAAATACAAGAACGTGGTCCTAGTGTTCCTCAGTACAATGAGGGTCTTGAGTATTTACAAATTCAATGTGCCTTGCTCATGAACAGTGAAATTACAGGTATTCCATATGATAAAACTGTTGAGCCTGGCAAAGGCTTAGTTCAGCGCCTGAAAGGAAAGCAAGGCCGTTTCAGAGGTAATCTATCCGGCAAACGTGTCGATTTCTCCAGCAGAACTGTCATTTCACCCGACCCGAACCTAAGAATCGAGCAGGTCGGCGTGCCGGTTGAAGTAGCTAGAACCTTGACTTATCCAGAAAAAGTCACGAAAATAAATATTGAATTTATGAGACAGTTGGTTCTCAATGGACCAGACGTACATCCCGGTGCCAATTACATCATTAAAAGGAAAAGCAAAACTATGTTAATGTTGAAGCATGCAAAAAAACGTGACCAGGTAGCCCAAAATCTCGATTTCGGCGACACGGTCGAAAGGCATCTACTCGACAACGACGTGGTGCTGTTCAATCGCCAGCCGTCCCTTCACAAACTCAGTATAATGGCCCACAAAGCCAAGGTGTTGCAGAATCGCACGTTCCGCTTCAACGAGTGCGTCTGCACGCCCTACAACGCGGACTTTGACGGCGACGAGATGAATCTGCACTTGCCGCAAACGGAGGAGGCTCGAGCCGAGGCTCTGGTGCTGATGGGCAACAAGTCGAATCTCGTGACGCCCCGCAACGGCGAGCTGATGATCGCCGCGACACAAGATTTCATCACTGGATCCTATCTGCTGACGCGCAAGGACAACTTTTTCAACAAAGCTCAGGTCTGTCAAATAATCGGTCAAATCCTGGCGGGCCAGGATTCGAATACCATCATAACGTTGCCACCGCCGGCCATCATCAAGCCCATGGTCCTGTGGACGGGTAAGCAGATTTTCAGTCTGCTGATTCGTCCGAACCCCGAGTGCCCGATCAAGGCCAATTTGAGAACCAAAGGCAAAGCCTACACGAGCGGCGAAGAGCTCTGCGTCAACGACTCGTACGTCATCATTCGCAATTCGGAGCTGCTGGCCGGCTCCATGGACAAATCGACTCTCGGCTCCGGCTCCAAGCAGAACATCTTTTACATATTGCTGCGCGACTGGGGCGAGGACGCGTCGACGACCGTCATGTGGAGAATGGCCAGGGTGGCCAGTTACTACCTCATGAATCGTGGCTTCTCCATCGGCATCGAGGACGTGACGCCGGGCCAGGGTCTGCTCGACGCCAAGAGAAAGCTGCTTAATAGTGGCTACGCCAAGTGCAACGAGTACATCAAGCGCATGGAAGCCGGCAAATTGGCCTGTCAGCCCGGCTGCAACGAGGTGGAGACCCTCGAGGCCATGATACTCAAGGAGCTGTCGGTCATTCGTGATCACGCCGGTAAGATCTGTCTTAAAGAGCTGCACCCGAGCAACAGTCCGCTTACCATGGCTCTGTCCGGGTCGAAGGGCAGCTTCATCAACATCTCGCAGATGATAGCCTGCGTGGGCCAGCAGGCCATAAGCGGTCACCGCGTGCCCAACGGTTTCGAGGATCGAGCTCTGCCTCACTTCCGCAAGTTCAACAAGGAGCCGGCCGCGAAGGGCTTCGTCGAGAACTCCTTCTATTCGGGCCTGACGCCGACCGAGTTCTTCTTCCACACGATGGGAGGTCGCGAGGGTCTCGTCGACACGGCCGTCAAGACGGCCGAGACCGGCTACATGCAGCGACGTCTCGTCAAGAGCTTGGAGGATCTGGTGCTTCATTACGACATGACCGTGCGCAACTCCGTCGGCGATCTCGTCCAGCACAAGTACGGAGGCGACGCCCTCGACCCCACCTGCATGGAGGGCAAAGACTGCCCGGTGGATTACAAGCGTATCCTCGAGGACGTGAGGGCGAGAGACCTCTGCCCCGACGAGGAACCGCTCGACGGCCCGAGCATCACCATAGCCACCGAAAGGTTGCTCAAGCAGGAAGGGTACAGCTGCTTGGACGAAGATTTCAAGAACGAGATGAAGCAATTCATCAAGACCACTGCCATCAAGGTCTCGAAGATGCGGCAGCACTTGAAGGGCAGCGCGCCCGTCAATCGACACATCGAGCGCTTGACCGTGAGGCAGCTAGTCAGTTTCATACACACTTGCAAGGACAAGTACATGAAGGCCAAAATCGAGCCGGGCACCGCAGTTGGCGCTTTGGCCGCGCAGAGTATCGGCGAGCCGGGCACGCAGATGACCCTGAAAACCTTCCATTTCGCCGGTGTCGCCTCGATGAACATCACTCAGGGTGTGCCGCGTATCAAGGAGATCATAAACGCGAGCGCCAAGATCAGTACTCCCATTATCACCACGACGTTGGACAACGACACGGATCCGGAGTTCGCTCGCAGAGTCAAGGGGCGCATCGAAAAAACGACCCTCGGCGAAGTGACCAAGTGCATTCAAGAGGTCATCAATCCCAAGCACATCTATCTTCGCTTGAAGATTCACCGGGAGCGTATACAGCTCCTGAAGCTCGAGGTAAACATCTACTCGATCGCTCACGCGATCTGCATTTCCAAGTTGAAGATTAGCCAAAAAGCCGTCGAGGTGAGAGAAAAAGCCTGGGAGATCAACATTTTCCCCACCAGGATGGACTCGAAACTCAGTCTCAGTACTCTGATAGCTACTCTGAAGGAGAACCTGCCCAACATCGTGGTCAAGGGCATAGCCTCGGTCACGAGGGCAGTCATACACAACGACGACTCGTCGGGCAAAACGAGATACAAGCTGTTCGTGGAGGGCTACAATATGCGCGAGGTCATGGCCACGCGAGGCGTCAAAGGCACCAGCTGTACGTCCAACAATACCATCGAGGTTTGGAAGACTCTGGGCATCGAGGCCGCTCGAACGACCATCATGAAGGAAATCAAGGTCGTCATGGAGAATCACGGTATGAGCATAGATCGTCGTCACTCGACCCTCGTCGCCGATCTCATGACCAGGGACGGCACCGTACTGGGCGTCAACCGACAGGGCTTGTCGAAGCAGAAGGTATCCGTCCTCAACTTGGCGTCTTTCGAGAAGACCGCCGATCACATGTACGAAGCTGCCTACTTCGGACAGACCGACGCCATCACGGGCGTGTCCGAGGCCATTATCATGGGAATGCCAGCTCCCATTGGCACGGGTTGTTTCAAGCTTTTACAGAAAGTCGAAAAGGACCCGGTGCAGCCAAAACCGCTGCTGTTCGAATCCCTCGTTAATAAGACCAACAATAATGAAACGAGCGTGAAAGCTTAGCTGCATCTGCTGCCTTGTTTAATTTTATTTTCTTCTCGTTGTATTTTTAATTAGGAAAAATTTAACTGGTATATTTTATATAGTAGCTATAAAATAAATTAGAAAATTTGTTTTATATGAATATGCACGCTGTGCTTGATAGCGCCATAGCTAATTTATTATAAATGAAGAAAAGTCAGTTCCTTTTATTGCATTATTTAATAAGAAAAAGTAAATGATAATTTTATAAAATAGTTATAAAAAAAAATAGTAAATTTGTTTTATATGAGTACGCACACTGTGCTTGATAGCGCCATACCTAATTTATTATAAAAGAAGAAAAGTCAGTATAAAATAGTTATAAAAAATTTAGTAAATTCGTTATATGTGAATACACATATTGTGCTTGTAGCACCATAGCTAATTTAACATATAATATTGTTTTCTTCCTGTTGTATGTTTATTAGGAAAAATGTAAATAATATTGGATATTATACGTACAAAAGAAAATAGCAAATTTTTTTATGTGAACGAGCACACTGTGCTTGTAGCACCATAAATAATTTAATATACAATAAAATATTTTTCATGCGTTTCAAAAATTCAAAGTCCAGCATTTTCATTCGCTCCTTCGCTTTATCTGAAACTACGCTCGATCGCTCATGTGTACTTCGTATATACAACTAATGCACGACGAGGAGCTATTACACTTATATTTCGTCTTCGCTACTCCATACATTACCTACAGTAGATGTCGCCAGGCAGCCTACCTTCACACGCATTTTTGAGTTTACGCAAAAAATCGCCGCGCCTCTGGCGGCCTACTCGGTGAGTCGGGCTCCCTCGTCAGTTTTTTGTCGTGTGCGCTCACGTTCGCACGTGTTCGAGTTACGCAGAAGTTTTGTGTTATAATTATGGGAAATAAAAGGAAAATCGACGAGAGTCCCCAAGAGACTCTTAATAGACTTATGAAAAAGATGAGGAAAGTATCCAAGGAAGTCGAAGAATTTCAATCCAAATTGAACGATAAAATCATCGAGGACGAGAAGAGTGAGGATAGCGAGAGTAGCGAAACAGAGACGCCATCGGAGACAGAGTCAAAGCATGAAGACAAAGAAAACGTGCCGGCAAACTCATCCTTAACCAAATCTACACCTGAGGAGCTGGTTTTTGACAATCCTGTAGGAGATGAGACATCTACGACATCCGAGGGCGAGTTGGATTGGATGGAGATAGTGAGTAAAAAATATAAACTATGAATGCAAAAAAAAAAAAAAAAAAGTCTCGTCAAGCTGTGCCTGTACGTGTGCCAGGACGCTAAATACATACACAGCTCTCTCTATCTTTCTTTTCGAATGTCAACACGTTTTGTCTGTACGAGTGACAGAAGAACGTTACAATTTTTTCCGAGTACTAATTTTTGCCTGTACATGTGGCAGGAGAACTATATTTGAACAAAATTTTTTCGCATTCTTTTTTCTTAAATCGTGCCTGTACGAGTGACAGGAAGGTTACAAAGTTTCTCGAAGTTTAACTATGTAGGTTACGAGCATTCTCTTTCGTGTACGTTACACCCAATGGCCCGGGCCGAGTTCCGAGAATAAGTGTATAATCTCGTGCTCTGTTGTTTCATACAATGAGGACCAGCTCGCTATGCGTCGCAAAATATTGCGCATTATATTAGGCATCGTGCTCGTACGTGTGACGAGTCAAGGTGTTCGTTGCCTCATTGCATCTTCAAGATTGTATACTGATGGCTTTTTTCACTTTTTTGTTGCATAGGTCGGCGATGATCCCTCAAAATCAGATGCGTTAGCCGCACAAATTAGAGAGGATCTTTTAAAAGTGTGGAAGGCTAATTGCAGAGAGGGACACAAAAAAGACGAAGAAGATACCTTATTAAAAAAGTACGAGTGCGCTGCAGACTTTCGTGTACCTGAATTAAATCCCAGGTGGTGGCGAAACTCTCCGCAACTGCAAAGGCTCGCGACGGGCATATGGTCACCATTCAAAAGCTGGGCGCTCTCGCCATGACTGTAGTCGGTTCATTAATGACGAAGATTCATGACTCCCGTAAGGAGGGCTTGGACATAATTGATATCTTAGAACCATTACGTGACGTCGGCAAGCTGCTCACGCTGCTTATATACAAGCAGTCGCAGAACCGTAAGGCCTTCATCGAGCCCGGAATGACCAAGGAAGCTCTCGAAATAATAAAAGACACCAAAATCGAAGATTTTTTGTTCGGAAATGATCTCTCTACAAAAATCAAAGAGATTAGAGCTCTCGGCAAAGAAGGAGAAGGTCTCATGAAAGCTCCTTTACCAGCAGCTACTTCTTCGAAGCCTTTAAACGGAAGAACCCCGTACAGAGGACGTCCGAGGACTTCGGGGTTTACACCGTCACAAGGACGTCAGCAACCAAAATTCTTATTCAGAGACAGACAAAGCAGCAACAGATCCCAACCAACGAACAGACCACAGTACAAAGCCAACTCATCAGCTCGAAATCAGCAACGAACACGCAAATAAACGTGTGTAAAATTGGTGGCCGATTAAGTTTTTTTATTGAACGTTGGAGAGAGATAACCGATGAAAAATTCATCCTCGATACTATCTTGGGTTACAAAATTCCTTTCAATAAAATATTTCATATATTCAGAGCTTTGATAAGAATATTACTAAAGACATTGAAATTAGTCTTGCAATAAAAAAGCTATTAGATAAAGGCGTCATCGAGGTTTGCAAGCCGTGCAAATCACAGGTGCTTTCACATTTTTTTCTCGTTCCAAAGCCTGATGGTTCGAATCGATTCATTTTAAACTTGAAGAAAGTAAATGAATGTATTGAGAAACAGCATTTTAAAATGGAAGACTTAAGAACAGCTATACAGCTGGTCTTTCCAAATTATTTTTTAGCTTCCATTGACCTCAAGGACGCCTTTCATTTAATACCTTTACATAATGAGTGTAAAAAATACGTTCGTTTCAGTTATCTTGGAAAAACTTATCAGTTCGTCGGGTTGCCCTTTGGAATTTCGTCGGCGCCATATATTTTTACGAAAGTTATGAAATGCGTCATTCGTACTCTCAGAGATAGAGGTTTCTCATCGGTTATCTATCTCGACGACTATTTGGCTATAGAAGATTCCTTCGAAAAGTGTCAAGAAAACATTAAAGAAACTTTAAAGCTTTTAGAAAGCTTAGGTTTTATAATTAACTACGAAAAATCAGAATTGGTTCCTACACAAAGATGTCGATTCTTGGGAATGATAATAGACACTAGAGATTTCTGTATAAGTCTTCCTGACAATAAGAAAGAAGATATTTTAAATCTTATTAAATCACTGTTAAGTTCTGAAGTATGCACCATTAGAGACTTCGCCAAAATAATCGGAAAGCTCGTCGCTAGTTGTCCTGCGCTAGACTACGGTAATTTATATATTAAAGAGCTGGAGCGGGAAAAAATTATACAACTTATTTTAAATGACGACTGTTATAATAAAAAGATGCAAATCAGTAAAGTCGTTATAAACGATCTTCTTTGGTGGGTAGATAAATTAAAAAATGGTCATAGTCGCAAGCTCCATGACTTTCGTTTTCAAATAACAATATTTACGGATGCTTCATTAACCGGTTGGGGCGCGACAGATGGGGAACATCAAATCTTCGGCCATTGGTCAGAAAGGGAAAAAAGTCGTCACATAAATTACTTAGAACTTCTAGCCATCAAAAAAGCTCTAGTCGAGTTGATAGCTTCGCGTCGAGATATACGCGTTTTACTTAGAGTGGATAACACTACCGCTATCTCATATATTAATAGAATGGGGGGTGTTAGAATAGACTATTTAGGCCGTTTAGCCAGAGAAATATGGCAATGGGCCGAGAAGAGGAATATTTTCCTCTTCGCATCATACATCCCTTCCAATAAAAATGTTACAGCGGACAGGCTTTCGCGCTTACCGAAAAACGACGACACTGAATGGGGTCTTAATCAGAAATATTTCAATAAAATCATTTCGGTTTTTGGCAGGCCTAATATAGATTTATTCGCATCTGAACTCAACGCTAAATGCGAATCATTTATATCTTGGAGGCCTGTAGCTAGTGCTGCTGCTATTGACGCATTCACTGTAGATTGGACAAATCTCAACTTTTACGCTTTCCCCCCGTTTGGCTTAGTCCTAAAGGTGCTTACTAAAATAAAAAGAGAGAGAGCTTCAGGCATTATCATAGTGCCATTGTGGAGGAACCAACCCTGGTTTATATTATTTCAAAAGCTTGTTATTAATAATAGAATGCTAATATTCGATCCCAGCGAAGATTTATTAAAATTACCATGTAGTTCACAGGTTCACCCAAGAGCACAGCATACACGTTTGATAGCTGCCAGAGTATCAGGAGCGCTTTCTTAAGAAGAGACATCCCGATAGAAGCTCTTGACATTATGTTCGCGTCTCTAGCCAAATCCACCTTAAAACAATACTGTTCGGTACTTAAACAATGGATAGAATTTTGTGGAAAAAATGATATACTTTACTCCGATACAAGCAGCTTCAATGTGCTTAGTTTTTTAGCGGATAGATTTAAGAACGGTGCCAGTTATGGCACGATAAATACAATGAGGAGCGCGTTGTCTCTTATTTCAACGAATAAGATTGGTGAGATGAACGATATCTCGAGATTCATGAAAGGTGTTTTTAAATTACGTCCTACTAAGCCCAAATATGAATTTACTTGGGATACCTCAATTGTACTCAATAAACTTGAGTTTATAGACTGTACAGATCTTAAGATCTTAACTTATAAAACTATTATGTTGTTAGCCCTAGGTACAGCTCAACGCGCTCAAACCTTATCGCTCATAAAAATTTCAAATATAACGTCAGTTGTTCGCGGTTTAGAAATAAAAATACCAGATATTAAAAACTTCTTCATCTGGAAGAAGTCAACCATTGTTACAGATTCCTTTCTTCCCAGAGAAGCCAGGAGTTTGCATTGCGTCCACGTTGTTAGAATATATTAATCGTACAAGAAATATTAGATCTAATACAGATAAGCTCTTCATTAGCTTGTGTAAACCACACAAAGAAGTTTCCTCAGAAACTATATCCAGATGGATAAAACATTGTTTGTCGTTATGTAGCATTAACACTGACATTTTTACTGGACACTCTACGCGCCATTCTGCCAGTTCTAAGGCTGACGCGATCGGTATAGATTTAGACACAATCCGGCGTACAGCAGGTTGGTCTAAAAAGTCCGAAATGTTTGCCAATCGATATAAAAGACCAATCAGGTCCGATGGCTTTGATTTTGCTGTTAACATATTAAAAAATTAATAAAACTTCCTTTTGTTTCTACATTGTAAATTTGCTTCTTTTTTCTCTAAACAACTACTGTAGGTAATGTATGGAGTAGCGAAGACGAAATATAATTAAACGATCAAACGAGCTTCAGTGAAGTTCGATCGAAATTATATAAGTCTTCGCTCGTAATACATTACCTCCCAACCCAAAATACCCAACCCTGTATTAGCGAAGCAAATTTTTCCTTTTGCTCGGGCCTTCAAACTTTAAAAGGACTGACGAGGGAGCCCGACTCACCGAGTAGGCCGCCAGAGGCGCGGCGATTTTTTGCGTAAACTCAAAAATGCGTGTGAAGGTAGGCTGCCTGGCGACATCTACTGTAGGTAATGTATTACGAGCGAAGACTTATATAATTTCGATCGAACTTCACTGAAGCTCGTTTGATCGTTTAAGTATATAGTACGTATCGCTGCTGCGCGTATGATGTAACTATTCGCGAATAGCGTGATATAATTTCTAAACTACTCCAAGTCACGCGCAATAATTGCGATCGCGTACAGAAAAAGAGAAAGAGACTCGTTTTTGTACGATTTGAATTGCTTCGGTCTCCTCTCTAGCTTATAAAGAGACGCTATTAAATGCGACGATGCTCGGTGCTTCTCGCGGACAATGATATGAATGAACGACAATTTGATTTCCAGTTTTATTCTCTGCAAATAGTCTCTCGAATTCTTCGACGAAATAATTAATGAGTAGTTTCGCAAGTTTTGCGCGCTCTCTGGCTGTAAAGAACGCACAAAAATTTATAAGTATATCGAGCCAGTTAAAACGATATAAAATGACAAAAAAGAATGATCGGATTGCGCGAATGTGTCACTACTTCAAGAGGAAGCCTTTTTGAAGCAGCAGTAACTACAACCGATCCAAAACCAAAACATCGATAAATGCAAGGGCGTCGAAATAGTTTACTACACAATATGCAGTCGGAAGTTCGATCGAATGCGCGTCGACGACAGAGAGACGGCAGAGCGGCGTAAGCCTGTCAGATTATATAGTCGCGCTCGCGTCTGTTGTGTATGTAAACAAATATATCGAGACGCAGCAGTCAGTGCTTGGCAGCGACGACTCTTACACAGTGCTCCGGAGCTCGTTGGCTGGCTGGTGCTGCAGATACGACTTTAAAATACGAAAGTAAACATTGGCGGCGTGACTCTCCTCGTAGCAGAAGCGCGCGCGGCTAGCGGGCACGTAATCGCACGCGCGCCTATTGCACAGCATATAGGTAGTAGGTAGAGATACGCGTTGAACTCGGAAAGTGCATGTGCGAGTGCAGCGGCGTGCAGGTACATTATTGCTGAACCGGAGCCGCGTAAGTATCGAAACTATATGTTCGTGTGTGCGAGAGAGAGAGAGAGAGAGAGAGAGAGTGCTGATAGCTTGGAAAAAGGCACTCTAAATCGTACAGCTTGCGTTACTGTACGCTCGTGTACGAGTGACCAAACGCGCAGTTCAATCCTCTCTTTTTCTCTCTTTCTTTTTTTTGCAGGCTAAGAAGTGGAGTGCGGTTACGAAATTTTTTTTTTTTTAAATATACAGCTGTGCGTGCTCGGCTGCGCTGCAGCTCGATCGAGTCGGGTGCCTCGCGCGCAGCTCGCAATTCGCATGTGTATAAGTGCCAGTATATAGCATAAGTAAGCTGTAGAGCGAAGCGGTGCTCAATGCACGGGACTGCGGGAGCTCTCGGAGTAATAAGACACGAGGCCGGATTTTTTCGCACACTGCACGCGCGCAGCGCATAAAACGACTGTAAGGCGCCGCGCGCCAAGTTGAGCGTGTAGCGTATAAGCAAAGCGGTATAGCAGTCAGTCCTCGCGACTTGTCGCTGCAGCACACGCACACACGAGCTCGATCTCGGGGTCTCGCACAATAGAAAATATTCGGAGCAGCGCAGCTTTTTTTTATTTTCGTTTTGATCGTTCGCCGTGAGAACATGAACTCTTTTACACACCGATATACTTGTATAGTGACTGCATAAGTAACAAGTCAGTGATCTAAATATTGGATTTGGGAGCCGCACACTTTTTTATATTCACCGTGAGTACATATATCAATGATGCAGCTCGTCGCCGTGTGCCTTATAATATTCAAGATATCAGGCTCGCAGTGCGGTTGCACCGAAAATTTGTTAATGTTTACTGCGGAACAAGCGCGAAGATACAGATAAGCCCGGCGCGTATCGCCGACTCTATATACATACTGCCTCGCATCGCATCTCTCTCGAGTGCCGTAACGCCGTTTTCGTAATCGATCTTTTCGCAGCTTGTGTGTGCGCGCTGCGGTGATATATTTATAAGCTCCGTGTCCGCTTATTCGGCCGATTGGCTGCGCAGTGCACGCGCGAGCATTTTCTCGGATCAATCATGCGTTTCGATACAACATAGGAGAGACTATTTTCGAGTCTCGAGTGCGGCGCAACGCTATGTAAGGTGTTGTTGTTGTGTTGTGTGCCTGCCTATATACCCCACACACGCGTTTTCGCGCGCGACCGACCGCCCGGCTGTATGCCGCCGAATCACAGGCCCGTGACGTCCGCGCGGCACGGCGACGACAACGCAATAAGCGCAACGATATTATTATACCTTTTGATATATACCTATGTATGATTTTCATACTTCACCTATACGTGTGCGCGAGAAAACGCGGCACAGCATACGGCTAGCGCGAGATGATGATAAGAGCCGCCGTTTTAACAGGTGTGGCGCGTCCCTCGCGCGTTTATATTGCCTGCGTATACGTGTGTTATATTAAAATGTGCATTAACAGGCTGCTACGTACTGCTACTGCTGCCTGTTGACGAATGTGCAGTTTCGACCGCGTGCAACTGCTTACTTATAGATATAAGTGTAAGAGAGTGCGAACTGCGCGACTTTCGGTCAGAGCTCCAATAGGCACCTATAGGCTATTTACTCGCTTCCTCGATTGACCGCGACGCAGAGACTTTTCTTTTGCTCCGCACTGCTGCCTGTGCCTCTCCTCTCCTCTCCTCTCCTCACTGTGTGTCTCTCTATCTCACTCTCTCTCTCTCTGTCTCTCTCTCTCCGTATACGCTTATGTACACCTATAATATAAGCACCTCGTATACGTTTCAGTAATAATTCGCAATCCAGTGAGTCCAGTCGTCGCGCGAGCAAACCACGCGCGCTCTAGACTGAAATCATAGGCAAACGCACACATAGGCGAAAAACCACTTGAACAAAGCCAGCCGTATATTATTATGGCCGAAGCGGACAAATCGAGTCCCGGAGCAGCCGATGCTGCCGCCGCCTTGACCCTCAGCGAGTACCTCGTCGCCTTCGTCCTCGAGATCGTGCGCAGCCCGGTGAACATCGGCCTCGTTGCCGTCATCGTGCTGCTCGTACAAAATATTCTTCAGCAGCCACAAGAACCAGGAGGCCGCGGCGCCGATCAAGCAACTGCCCAAGCTCAGGCGGGACTTCACCGTCGAGGAGCTGAGACCCTACAACGGCAACGGTCCCGACGGCAGGATCCTCGTGGCCGTCAACGGCAACGTCTACGACGTCACCAAGGGCGCTCGTTTTTATGGACCAGGTGAGACAGCGTTTTGTTTCTTGTCCGCGATGCGGCTAGTCGTGTGTTTTTGCGCTCCTATAGCTGCTGAAACTTGATGAGTCACTACAGAACAACTCTTCAAGTGTTGTGAAATTAAAATTTGTTCGGTTCATGAGATTTCTCAACATGTTCAAAGGATAATTTACAAACTTATTTATCATAATTGTTTCTAATGATACCCTATGGCCCATTTGGACCATATTCATATATCATCAGATAATGTAATATTCAGTTTCGTTTCAATCATGCAAAAAAAATCAAGTTTCTGATTCATTAATAAGAATAGTGAAATTTTAATTTTTAAGTTTGTAAATTCCATACTAATTTTACTAAAAAATACTCATAATTATATCAATTTTTCATAAAAGTATTGGTAACATGCAATCCATAATTTAATTCGACGAACTCCTCATACAAAATACTAAACTTGCATTGAACTTTTTTAGGTGGACCTTACGGTGCATTTGGAGGTAGAGATGCTAGTCGTGGCTTAGCTACTTTCTCAGTTGTTCCAGGCAAAGATGAATATGATGATCTCAGTGACTTGCAAACGGAAGAAATGAATTCTGTCAAAGAATGGGAAGAACAGTTCAAAGGTAAATATATTTTTAAAATGAATATATTAACTATAAGTTCTAAATTATACTGAAGTTCTAAATACAGTAGTTCAAAATAAATAGAATATTTTTGAATGCAAACTTATAATGTATTAAACATGAGATCAATGCTCATGGTTAAAGTTTAGTATACTAAATTCTGTAAAAACTTTTGAAACTTTATTTTGAAGCATAATATTCTTTAAAGATTTTGTTTCAATTTAAAATTTATTTCACAAAAGTATTTTTGGAAATGAATTATGTAATTTATTATCAATAATCTGATGAAAATTTAATAAAAACTATTCTTTTTAATAACAGAGAGATACGACCTTGTGGGAAAACTTTTGAAACCTGGAGAACCTCACACTAATTATTCAGATGAAGAAGAAGAAGAAGGAAGTCAACAAGACAATGAACCAAAATCTAAAAACGAATGACCACTTAAAAAAAACATTTAAAGAAAATAGTTTAAAGAAATTGAGCAAATTATATTCACTTAATACCGCGAGTTTTGTGAATAAGTTGGATACACAGCTTAATACTTTTTGACCATTGTGCTCATCAATTTTTTAATCAAATGTACAAAAACTTGGAAATAATGATTCAAACATTTATTAAACGCGAATGCAACATAAGTGAATGAATGTATATTTTGAATGTTAGATATTCAAATGCGAATATTCAAGATGATTGTTGAAAAAACATTACTTGTATATACAAACGTGTGTTGATCTTGTAAGCATATAATCTGAGATTTAAAATTTCCTCAAGAAAATCAAATTACTTTGCAGTTGAACTTAAACTGCAAAGAATGTTGCTAACATTTTAATATTTTGCCATTGCCGTTGGAATTATTACACAGATTTAAAATCTTCAGTAACTGAAAAACAGTGAAGAAATCAAAAGACTAAAATGTGCATTTGAAATAAAAGCATTGTTTTTTATAAAACTTGTGAAATTAATAATTAATAGGGTACCAATTGAAATAGCACTCGGACTAAACATTTTTTATCAAGATTAATGGTTTCATTTAATATGTGAGGTTGTTAGTACAAAGATTTTTTAATTGGCTACTAAGTTAAGTGAAGTGTACTACTTTTATCAATGGATTAATTTTTTTTTTAACTGTACGCATCATATAGTAGTAGTCATGTCTATTAAGCAGGGAGTTTTCTTTGGTACATTGTTTTACAAAAAATAAAAATAACAATTTTCTTACAAAATATTTATTTTTAGCATATTTTTTCATGGCTGTTCTGAAAATTCATTTATAAATCATGCAGCAACTAGTCTATCGATAAAAGATTTATTTGTAAGGTTTTTTCTTTCAATTATCAAGTTATACCGTTGTTGACAATTAAATAAAAAAATATATTATTTTGCATAGTAATAACTGTTGTAAAATTCTTTGTACATTTATCTTTATATATTCAAAGTTTAACTTTATGCAAAGCAAAAATATCATAAGCATCTCTATTTTTTCCATGTAAAATTATAAAATTACACGGTAAAAATCATTAAAAAATATATATTATTTGCATTGATTGTGCCAATATAACTTAAATGATTTTCCATCATCATTTATTTTTATTTTTATTGTTGTAAATTCAAGCCATACATTATGAGCATTTTTTTTATAAAAGAATTGATTTGCAAAAGTTTGTAAAAGTAAATACTTTCCAATATAGATCATTGAAACGTTAATTTAATTGAAACACAAAAAAAATCTGTTCCCACGAGTTCAAGGGGTTGCTAATTACTTTGCAATTCATAAGCGGAGAAACGTCGAAGCCACGTTGCAAGCTTCAAACATATGCCAAGAACGTAGGCGGCCCACCGCTGACATCCCAAGAATTTTGCATTATTTATTTTTGTATATCATAATGAAAGAAGGAAGAAGTGCGTGCAAGGTGTCTTCATGCAAACAATATAGGAAAATACAAATGTCACAAAGTGGTTTGACGGTATTCTCGAGCACTTGTGTAGATGTCAGCTTTTCTTCGTACATTCATCCATCTAGCTAAGATTTCTTGCTTTGTGGACATTCGGCCGGGTGAACAGACCATCGCTCATACGCTTATTTTTCCTCATTTTGAAGAACGCTTTGTTCAACTTTAAATCGACTAAATTTGCCATAAATTTTGCAGAATAATAATTTTTGATAACAAAAGGGTTAATAAAAGTTTAAAAAAAAAATCATTATCCTGAAAGATAATGACATTAAGGGAGATTTTTTTTCAACCCTTTAGTAAAAAACGAAGCATTTGCTTCATTGGAACTGTACAATTAGAACAAATACAAATTAACAAATATTTTCAAATGTTAATTTTTTCATTAGTTTTTTTTGAAACATATGTTAATGAGTAATTTGAATTTTAAGATTTCCTCGGGAGATAATAATCAGAATTTTTTCAAAAATATTCAAATTAATTGATTCCATAGTAAGGTTGAAAATTTGTTTATCGGATGCATTAAAAAATAATCAGATGTTCCTTGAAAATGCAACATATTGCGAGCAAAAATTAATGAATTCGCGATTGCCATCTGGAAGCGAAAAGTGACACGCTGGCAAAAGGCAAAAACGATCCAGCACATCTACAATGAGAGGATCGAGTTCGTGCTTAACCTCTTTTCGGAAATCAGCGCAGTAGTAGGTAAGCGACAGTCACGAAATCATAGTTGCAGTCAATGGACATCTCTCGTGCTTATATGCAGGCCGAACTAAGCCTACATAATGCATCTCGACTCGTTGCTCACGTGTGCTGCTGCTGCATGCGGCGTTTATTCATCGAAAAATTTGAATGAAAAAAGTAGTTAAATAGGGCGTTAATGATGATCATTAACGAAGAAGTTCAGCCGAGTCATCGCATACGTGAACAGGTATCGGCGTTAATGGCTTTCTTAATGACCCGATGAGCAGAGATCTGCGATAAGCTACTAAAAAGCCAACAATCCCGACCGAATCCGTACCATCGGAATTAATGGGTTTACGAGCGAAATAATTAAGTACTTAATGACTGGACCGATAGATAGTTTAATCGATTCTCGATCGGGGAAAAAAAGGTCCACGCCCGTATATTCTTCCGAGTCGAGTTTAACAAAAAAATGGTGGACAACACTCCGAAACGAATCCGAACCTCGACACAGTCCGTATACGATATATAATGTCGTCGTGTCTTGTGAGTGCTGCCCAGCAGTGCGCGGCCGAAATTCGAATTTATATACGCATCGCAAAATTTAACACAGAGCAGCGGCGGCAGCAGGCAACCCGCTCAACGCGGCTCGACTCTATTTACACGGCGTTGTCGCGCGATGCTATGATGATGCTTCTGGCAAACATAAGGCCGAAGATGTGGGTAAGGGGCGGCGCGGAGAGGCAAGAGATTCAGGAACAGCAGTGGTCTATTCGTCGAGATTAGCGCTCGGGTTCGTTCGCGCGCGTCTGCTAGACAAGGACAGGGTGATCTCCGGGTGGGTGTGCGTGTGCGTACGTGCGTGTGTTGTTGTATGTTGATCCGCGCTGCACTTTGAGAGCGTGTCGTGCGCGTCGCTCTCCTCATGCCCGCCGCCCGCCGCGGGGCCGCTATTATTTTCATCAGCCCCTCATCAGTGTAGAGTGAGTGTTCTAGGAGCGTTGGTGTTCCGAGATCGGCACCCGGACTTTTTCATATCGAGTCTCGGAGTCCTTTATTTTCGGGACCACGGAGTCCGCGGTTTTAACATAGAGAAGAAAAGACTCGGCGTGGAGGAGCCACGCGCGCCTAGTGCACGTATACAGTAACAAGACACAGGAGGTGAGTGTGTGCGTGTGTGTGTGTGCGCGAGGCAAACCCGACTCGTGTCGCTATCTCGCAGCGCTTTCGCGAAGCATCGTACCTCCAAGTGCCACGACGACAGACTCGCGCGTCTATCTTCATACTCTACTCTGGCGCATACGCGATTTTTACAAGATTCGCGTCTAAACGCCCTCGAATTTGTTCGAGGCTCGCGAGACTCGAAGATCTTGTGCGTGTATAAATGCACGCACGCACCCGAAAAAGAGAAGTTCGTATCGTTCGAACGATACGCACTTTGCTGACTCGCAGAGTGACCGGGTCAGTTCGCTTGCGAAGACGGTATTTCTGACTGCACGTCGCGACGCAGAGCCTACGGCGCAGCGATCGTGCAAAAGGCACATAATAAAATAAAAGGAGGAGGGCTCGTCTGTGTGTGTGTGTGTGTGCGCGCGCGTTCGCGTTGTGTGCCCGCAAGCAGCAAATGAGGAGAGAGAAAAGCAAACGCGTATACGTGTGCGTATGTACACAGTAGAGCCGTAGAGTGGGCTAGCAGCAGCAGCAGCAGCAGCAGTACCAAAAGTGCACCTCGACTGGAGTCATATACATATATAGAAAAACATACACACACACTCGCGCAGACCAGTGCGCATACAGTAATAAGAGAGGTAGTAGTGTGCGCAATCCGTGGTGGATTGATGGGATAGCAGCGCGCAGCGTAGTCTGTGGCACTGGGAGCACAACCAAGTTAGCTAGCAGCAGAGAAGCAGCAGCAGCGGCGGCAACGATTCTCGTCGCGCAGCAGCAGCACTGAGGCGCACAGAACATAGAGGCAAAGTGTAGCAGGCAACACACCACGACTACTCGCTCGGCTCTCCTCAGAGTCAGCATAGCAGTCGGGCATCGCAGCAGCCGCCGCCATTTTGCGCCCTGTCTCGCCACTACTACACACCGCAGAAGCGAGCGAGCGAGAGCGACGAGCCAGCGCGCAGCTCTCCTCGATACACGACGACGACGACGACGACGACGGCGAATATACGGCTATTATTATCGAGAGGAGCGACGACGGCCAGAGTGAACGCGCATCGCCACAGATGACGAGAGAATGAGCTCGTCTCGTCCGCGACAAGAACGCAGTTGATAAGCTAGCCATAACCTTCAGACGCCAGGCCACACTCCACTCGCTGGGAAAACAACATTGGGATAATATAGAAGAAGTTAACGCCAGTCTCTTTCAGTTGTGTCTCGTTGCTTGTGTGCGGTCTCTCCGTCTCTCTCTCTTTCTCTCTTTCTCTCTACGACCCATCTCACCGTCGTTCCGTCTCACTCGCTCTCGTGCGTGCGTGCCTCTGCCACTGTACGTACTCGTCGTTCTATCTCTCTCTCTTTCTCCCGCTGTTGATGTGCGTGCGTTGTAAATATATAGAGGAAGAGAAGTGTGTACGTCGTCGAACGCGCGTGTGCATATTCGCTTGGGTTCTCTCTCGGCACTGCAACATTCCCGCATAACCCCCGGACAAGTGTTAAGTGTGTACATAAATTCTCTGTTGTTTCCCCGTAATCAAAAAAAGTGTATACGTGTGCGCGTGTGTCCCCGAAAACGTGTATGTGTCAGTGCAGAACGCAACAACGGCCCACGACAGCCGGAGCACAGTAACAACCCCCCCGAGAGCAGCAGCGAACTCGAGGACGACACATAGGAAGAGAATCGCTCTCCGTGTGACTATCATCGTCCCGAGTCAGCAGCAGCCAAGCCTGCCGCTTTATGTACTACTACTTCAGCTAGCAGCGCGCGCGCTTCGCTACGCCCGCACACAATAATATTACAACGTAACCCACACACAAAGTCTCTCGCGGAACGGGTGGACTCCTAGTCGTGCACGACGTGTCTCGTACCCACCCGCACGTCGACGAAGCAGCGTGATCAAGAGGGTGTCGATGCACAGAGTGTGACTCGATCATCGGCGAATTGCGCCGCAAATCACCAGCAGCAACACGGCACACCGGAGACTCTCCTAGCGCGCTTGTGTTTTTGTTCCTCGTGTGAATAACATGTATAATTTACGCTTACTTGCAACACGAGCTGTCCTCTGAACGAATCTTGCCACCTCGGCACGTTCATCCTGCGGTTCCTTGTACACTCCGGCTTGACGTTTCCTACAAGATTACGCTCTAGACTGGAGGCGAGGGAGCGTTTAAACACCTGCAATGCCACTCAATTGATAAACCCTTCGTTTGGACCCACCTGTGTTCAGACACCAGCAGGAGCAGAATCATTTTATTCTACCCAAAGATGGAGAGACAACAACATGTGTATGAATCTTGTGTTGACAAAATCTACGAACATGTGCTGGGAGCACAATTTTAGTTTGGATGCAGCTGATTCTTATCGATGGAGAAGTCCAGATTAATTTTATTATCAATATGCGGATTTTTCATGTTCTGTGAAAGCAGTGTATCAACCAAAAACAGAGACTTAACAAAGTGATTGTTATCAAGTGTACATGTGAAGTGTGTTTTTCAATAAAAAATTTGGATATAAGTTTTTTAAAGTAACTCAAAAATAAGAAAAAATGGCTGATCATCTAGTGGATGGGCCGCCTAATAAGCGCCCAAAGCTCAGCGATCCTTTTCAAGGTTCATCGGACTCTTCAAGTAAGTATTGCACTTATTTTTTATATTTTATTGATGGTTCAGTTTAATTTGAAACCAGTTGTAATCCTTTTGAACCCTGTATTGCCAATAACCAACTTCATTTTTAGGGCTTTATAATGACCTCCTTCTTGCAATGCAATTCTTTTTTTACACCAAGTTGAGTTTAAAATTAGCGCATATAAACCTTCAAATTTTTGAAAGCAATAACCAAACTACAAATTTTTCTGTACTTGTTTTGTTTCCAATCAAATTCACCGGTTTAAAATTGCACTTCTAATATTGGTTCTGATTTTGGGTTCTGGGTACCTTTAACTATTGATATGAATAGCATACGCAAAGTTTTTTTGTGAATTTTAAAATAAAGTTTTTAAATTCATTGAAAATTTCAAAGACATGTAAAGCACTGATATAAATGACTCTTAATTGATGTCAAAATTGAATCTTTGAAAGTTTGGACTTTAAATTCAAGCGACTTCTGAAAGTTGAAAGAAACATAACTTGTAAATATAAAGATAAATCTTGTTTGTTTGTTTTAAATTGATATGAGACATCAAAAGTTGTAATTTAACCACTTGCACAAAACCTACACAATGCTGATTGCAAGTCAAACATGTAAAATTCGAGATTATGAATTCAATCAAGAAAAATGCAGAAATTGTAGACTATCATGTACAAGTCAGATTTTTCTCTTTTCTCACCAGTAACCTCTATTCCATCAAACTCGGTGACTTTTAGAGTGTTCTGAGTAAAATGTCTATTTTCAAGTAGCCAAAAAATTTGTCAGAGTCAAAATATTTACAATCTCCAAAAGTACAATCGTGTTCCATCAATATGCAGCAGTATGCATGCACATCGTTCTCTCTCCGTGTACAAAGACGCGTCTCTATCTCTCTCTCTTTCTCTCTCCCTTTTCTGTCCGGCCGAGTGTGTACGCGCGCTAGGTTAGGTTCGCTGAACAGGTGAGAAAAAGAGTGAGACAGAGAGCAAGAGTGCTTTATAAACAACAAACACCTGATCGAACTGCATTGCCAGATCATTTGTTTATAAACGCGGCGCGCACATGCAATATGCTACGTCCTCTACGTCTCTCTCTCTCTCTCTCTCTCTCTCTCTCTCCGCATTGGCAGCCGATTTTTCTTCTGGCTCTTGCTCTCTCCGTCTCTATCTTTGCTCTCTCGTGCCTATAAGTATACATATGTCGCGTACAGGGAAGTAGTATATACGATATCGGACGCTTGCGGTAGGCCTGGCACTCGTGTCAGTTCTGGTCTCGTTCGGACGCTGTGCGTCGAATTCCGTCGCGAATTCGCGCTCTCTGTGACGAAAAACAAGCCCACGCCAGGGGTCAGTGAACCTCCCCGCGTTTTATTTATTGCACCGGTGCACAGGGCGGCATAACGAATTCGGGCCAAAATATACGATCGCTCGCTGCTCATCGGTTCATCGATTGGAAAATCAGATGTCGTCGTGGCTCTCTTGATCGCGCGTTGATTTTTCTCGAAAGCTTCTCGCGTAATAGCAGCAGTCTCGCCAGAGAGTGGTGGGACTGGTAGCGCCGCGCGCCTCGCTGCTATCGCATGATGGGCTCGCGGATGCCCAAGCGCTGCCCCGTCAGCAATTTGTGGCACGCAAGAGCGAGACGGAAACAGAGTCAGAGATACTACTAGTGGCTCGTGCCGCGAAGAAAATTAGAAATAGACAAAACTTTATTAGGCGTGAAGCAACAGCAGCAGCAGCGAGTGTGTGTGTATAAGGTAGCCGAATGGTATACACGTTGATAAGGTAGCTTCGCTGGGATGGTATATACGTTGTGTAGCACAGTATATAAGGTGCCCACGCTCCACGCTGTGCGCGTGGCTGCGTTCTCCCTCTTTTCGCGTTAGGTATGCTCGGCAATGTCTCGTCTGTGTGACCTATTTCTCTCTTTCTCTCGCTCGCTCGCGCGCGCGCTCTCATGAGCCGCCACTGCCGCTGTGTATATACGCCGCTGACGCTTCTTCGTCTTGTGTCACTTTCTGCCCATCGCGTCGCGACGTCTTCTCGTTTGTCTGTGTAAACTGCACATTACATGATCCTTTGGATGCGCCCCGCGTCTCTTCGCGCGAATCCCTCGAGAGAGAAAAAGAGGGGGTGAGTGCAGCCGAGTACTGCTAAATTTGAACCTGCTTATTTCGAGAGATAATGTTATCGAACTGCTCATACGTAAATACATGAAAGCGCATTCATAATATACATATTTGTTTACAAACCTTTCTTACGAGTCTGACGTGTAATTCATTCGCATCGTAAACAAAGTCATAACGAGATCGGCAGAAGAGAAAATTATCGTGTGATGAAAGTTAATTAAAGAGCCAAAAAACCAGCAAGATCTTTGCTAAAATTTTTGAGGATATTTTTCATGAAACCGGAATTCCATGAACTACCCTAAAGTACTATAAAGCTGTTCGACGCAAAATTTTAAAGTATTATAAAAAATGTTCATTGTAACAATAATCGATGGTTTGAAATGTTCAATTATTATATGCGTAAAGAGATCCTTCATTTCTGAAACTCGTTCAAAAGGATATTGACCTAGTACCCAAATTTTCGAATCAAGCAGGTTTTTCGTTGCTATTACGTGCTGCATTATATTGTAGACAACAGTGTGTCGCCTCTTTCTCGACGTGCTGTGCTCTATCTCGGGTGAATTGCGCGAGCAGAGCAGCGTGGCGCTTGCAGCTAACGCCGAAAAGTATGTAGTGGAGGGACGACGCGCCGCGGCCTGCTCTCTGTATAATATCATCACACGTATTATTCACGCGCTCGCGCGATGCTCTCCGATCGTACCTTTTATCCTTGGTGCGCTGCGCCACTGCCACTGCCACACCGCAACGCAACGAAACGCACGCGCGCCTTTTCGCGATTTCTCGCTCACTTTACAGTTCCGCCGTTGTGCATCTTTTATCATAAAAAAAGCTCTTTTCCAAACTTTGGTTTTTTCATATTTTCGGCCTCTGCTACTGCTCCGCATACTTTACTGCTGCTGCGCTTCCGCGTTCGCTGCTCGAAACTTCCCTTTTTTCCACGCGTCCGTCTCGTATCAGACCCCTCTAAGTATACAATCACACTACTTTTTTCATTTAGTTTTCCTCCCTCACTTCCTGATGACGTTAAGTAAACAGTAGAGAATGTACGTGTAGTATGCATACGATTGTATAAAATTGTGTTTTTACTCATTTATATTTAAAGTATACGTATTTTTACGGTGTAGGATATAGTTGCATGTTGTTTTGCATGTCAATAGTTCTATCACTTTGTTACTATGTTATTGTGCTGTGAATAGTCGGGTTTCTTTTTTTCAACATTATCGCTGTTTTGGGTGAAAGGTTCATTAATATTTTTCGAGGAACGCGTCCAAAAAATTTTCAAGGTTTTTTTCTCTTTTCCCGCGACATGATGAAAGAATGCAAAGCGATGAACCTTTCAAATCGACAAATCGACAAAATGGTGATGGAATCGAAAAGTCAGACCCACTCTCGGCGAGTCGTAGCGAGTCTTAGCCGATGCGCAAGCTCGCGGGCACCTCTCATGTGCCTCTGGGACGCGCGAAAACACGGGGACCAGATAGCGAGCGATGTAAAGCGATGAAAAAAAAATCAATCATACCACATAACGAACACGAACGATAATGAACAAAATCCGGAAATAAAAAGCTCAGGGTCGAGAGTGTGCTCCAAGCCGAAAGCCGGTCACCTCGTGAAAACCAAAAATGACTGATACCTTTTTTCTCGACACGCCTCTACGTATATTAAATTGGCTCGGTATGAATAAAATGAAGTACTTTAAATAAAAGTTGGCAAATACGCAAACAACAAAAACAAGCCCCATTTCTGATTCTGATTAAAACCAAACTCATGATTGTATCTCTACACCGTTGTAATAGTGGGTAATATGGCGCCGCACGTGCTGCATCAGTATTCAAATTACACCGGCGATACAGTTGACAATGGTAACTTGCAAAAGCAGCAGCAGCAACAGCAGCGCCAAATGCACCAGCAGCATCAGCAACAACGACAGCAAATGTCAATAATGCAGTATCAGCTGCAGCAACGCCAACAGCAGCAGCATCAGCGCCAGCAACAGCAGCAACAAATGCAAATTCAACAGCAGCAACAGCAGCAGCAACAGCCGCAAGCAATCTGGAGCAGCAATAGTTTTAGTAATACTACGAATACTCCAACGATGTCTGGTCGAAAACGAAGTAAATAACATCATAAATTATAAGAAGAATCGGAATTTTTTATGTCAAGCCGGACATAGACGTGGCAATGGCGGTTCATTTCATCTTTTTCACATGCATAAATACTTCTCTAGCGAGGTTCTCAAAAAAGCTCATTTCATTGTTGACTCGAAGATGCCCTGAAAAATCATTTTCATATTTACATCGTTTCGTTCGATTACATGATAGCGCACTTTGCTTTTGCTTTGAAAGTCAAAAGCACAGTGTGCGAAACGTGTTCCGGATTCAAAAGAAGACACTGAGTGTTAAGGATCAATTAAAAAAAAAGAAATATAATTATAATAATTTCAAATTGAAGAAAGAAATGAATGAGTCAAACATAGAGCAAGCTACGAGATAACTTCATCACATCATCATCTACATCGCCAACTATCCTTTATCGACTTGGTTTATATCAAGATCATACGAGAATCTTTACTTACTTTTTCTTCAACTCGTGTCATTTAAATACATAACAGGATCATTTACATCATTTTTCCTTACATTTTTAAATATCTTTCTTTCATCGAATCAGAAAAACATGATAATAACATATTTTATACCAATGGTCAGACCAAAGGACGTACAAATGCCATTTTGACGATTTGACGAGCTTTTTATCCACTTATTAACTCTTCAGCCAACTGACTCTTTACCCATATATCTTTTAAATATCGAAGAAAATATACAAGACATGCGACAAGCACTTCAAGAACATTAGGGTCTAACGCGTTAGTTGTTTTCGAGTAAGAAACATATCATACAAAAATCTCACAGCTTTAAAAATTCAATAATATATTGTAATGCATTTTGTTCATTTACTTGACATGTTCATCTTTGTATACTTTTAAAATCATAAAGCTACTATTTAAATCATGCCCATTTAATCGTATTTTATGATGTAGATTTAAATGTAAATATATTTTTTATGCATTGCACTATTAAGCATGTAATTTAAAAATTATTAAGAATCTTAATCGTGGTGTAGTTTTATTGTATAGTAGTTTAAATGTAGTAGTTGCAGCACTTACCCATTTTATCTCATGTATACTGTTGTTTTCCTGTAATCTTTTTTTAAATAGTTTTGTAGCTTTGTCAAAGTAGTGAATGTCGCATGTCTGTAATTTTGAAACAATTTTACGTCAATTCATCCTTTTCAGTCTTGGTAAAATTTATTTGTTATTACTATAAATTTTATGAAATAGATTTGGAAGTAATTTAAAATTCTTGTTTCAAGAGGCGGTGGTGGTTGCACATAACTTGATACAACTTTTACATATATTCGACAAACTGTGTCTCATTCACTATCATTTCATTTTTTACTAAAAAAAAACTCTGACTGGTGTTTTTGATTTTTCAGAAGCATTTTCTTTTTCTCCAAATACTAATAGCTTCTTTCCATTCATTTAACTCATACAATAACTCGCAATAAGAATTTAGATCAAAGTACCATTTTTATCATTTAAAGAAAAACTTTTGTTAATTCCATATTTTATTTTTTTTTTTTTTTTACGAATTTTGAACGACGTTTTCTAATTGTATAGTCACTTTCGGGCCTACTAACTAAATTTAAAAAAAAAGTTTCCATGGTCATATTTATTGATTAAGTGACAATTCGCGTTTTTCATAGAGTGAATTATCATAAATACAAGTCATTTTTCAATCAATACTAATCGTTGGATTATTTAATTTTTTTTCGTAAAGATTTCATGTCGAACACGGACATGTTCGATTTAGAAAATGATCTCCCCGACGATTTGCTATCGACAAGCTCATGGGGTACCGCAACGGAATCGGCGAAACCTCCAGCTACGGGCCCGGGCCCTGGACAGCAAAATGGTGCTCTAGACTCGGATCTACGACACGTTGCGCAGCAACAGCAACAGCAGCAGCAACAACAGCAACAGCAGCAGCAACAGCAGCTGCCGCACCATCTGATGCAACAAGCACCACAGGTCAGTTGTCCAAACCTGCGGCAACGTTTAAATTCTAAATTCATGGTATGCATGCAACTATATTCTCTCACACTCATCGGTGTCGCAAATCATCGGGACTAAATGATTTCTTATGTAGTTTGTACTCGCGCGCGATACGATAGATACGAAACAGCAACGATTAATCGATATCCATCAATCATTTTTTTCCAGCAGCAAGGGAACAAAGGTCTTGTCGCAAATTCATTAGTCATGGCCGGCAATCAACTTGGAAGCAAGTCGCCGAACTTGCAATCGCCTCCGAATGTTTCGGTGTCCAAGAATTTGGGTGATCCTCAGATGGTAGTGTCGTTGGGCAATTTGCCGAGCAGCATAGCCAGCTCGCTGGCCAGCACGATGGGCACGGGAGCGGGCACGAGCGCGCCCGGCCTGCAAACGTCGATGGCCATGCAGCAGCAGCAGCAAGTCGTCAACACCGTGACGGGCAACACGCCACAGCCCTCACCGCAGCAGCAGGCGCAAGCGGGCGGCATGCCGGGCATGAACCCCGCGGCCATGAACGCCGGATTAGTCATGACCAGCAGCGCGGCTTCGAGCAGCCAAAACAGCATGGGCAACATGGCCGGTGGCAACCTGATCGTGGCGAATTCTCTGAACAAGCCGCCGCTCAACTCGGTCAGCATGATGGGCAACGCCGGAAACCCACAGCAGAGCATGCACCACGCGATGCAAAATGGCCCCGCAGGCATGCTCGGCTCGAGGGTGGCTCAGATGCAGCAACAGCAGCAGCAGCAACAACACATGGTGGCCGGTGCCGCCAGAGGTCAGAGTCCTCATCCACAACAGGTGCACCCGGTTGGAATAGGGCCAGGTGGAGCGGGCCCGAGAATGCAGGCACCCAACTTGGCCAACATGGCCGGTATGGGCCAAATGGCGGCCAACTCGAGTCCCTACGGCTACGGCTCACCGGGTACGGGACCTCAAGCCCCGGTCTCCGGAGCGCCCGCTGTGGCCGTTGTTCAACCCACGCAGCGTCCGGTCATGAACGTGAGCGCCGCCAACGTGGCCATGCAGCAAGCCAATCGCTTCGGAACGCCAGGCGCCATGCCAGGACACTCCGGAGTATCTCTGGCCGGCACGACCGCACCTGGTCCGGCGTCGGCCGGTGGCGTGCCCAACGCCCAAGACGGTGGCATGGCCCAACAGACACAACCCCCTGCTCCGAGTCCGGCACAGCCTCAAAGTGGCGCACCCAGTGGAGGACAGCCCGGACCTCAGCAGGCCACCCAAGCTCAAGGACCAATGGGAATTGGCGGCAATCAAAGAGGCCGATCCGTTTCTGCCGATCCGGAAAAACGGAAGCTGATTCAACAGCAATTGTTACTCTTCCTTCACGCTCATAACTGCCAGCGTAGAGAGAATGCTGCCAATGGAGAACAGCAGTGGCAGCAGTGCACGTTGCCTCATTGTCAAACTATGAAAACAGTATTGAAGCACATGTCCACCTGCCAATCTGGAAAAAGTTGCAGTGTTCCGCATTGTAGCAGCAGTCGGCAGATCATAAGTCACTGGAAGAATTGCCAACGGATTGATTGTCCGGTCTGTTTACCGCTCAAGCAGGCCGAAAAAAATTGGCAAGGTAATGCTTTGTCGCAGCTTATTCATGCACTAGTATTCAGGTAATTATTCATCACTCTTTTTTAATATTGTTTTTTTTTCATTTCTTCATCTAGGACCATCCCCTGCCAATAGCCATCAAAGTCCAAACGCTTCCGATATGAGAAAAGCTTACGATGCTCTCGGTATACACGCACCTACTTCGCAGCAAGCTACCCCACAACTCATGAATTCGCAAAACGTTCGTGGTCCCTTGCGCATGCCTGGGCCTGCTGGAATGCAAGCTCAACCAGGTGCTTTAGGTAACGTGAGGCTGGCTCAAAGAGACGTAACTGGTATGTTACAATTATATGTACAAAATCTCATATTGACCGTGAACGCAACTAATTCTCACTTAAAAATTTTTTTCTGTAAAGGTGTAGCCGGTCAACAAGCGGTGGGCGCGGGACAACAAGTAGTCGCACCTAATGTTTCGCTTCCATTGTCGTCCGATCCGTCAGCAGTTAACGTTGCCGCAAATCAATCGGCCCCAGTATCGGCTTCGAGTAACGTAGTAGTAGGTGCTGCGAACACTCCGCAATCCGTTGCAGCTGCTTCTGCAGCGCAAAGTACCGCCAACATACAGCAGCAGCTCTTCAATCTCGGAGAAGGTCAGGCACCATCAGGCTTAATGAACGACTCCGGCAGATTGGGGAATGTACAGCTGCCAGCTGGATTGCAACCAGGACAAGTTACGGCAACTCCCGTACAAGGCACCAAGGAATGGCATCAAAGCGTCACGCCTGATCTCAGAAATCATCTTGTACATAAACTGTAAGAAAACTATCTTATTTTACGTGTTTACATTCTTGATACACGACTGTGATATCATTTAATTACTACTCATCTGCAACTCTTTTTAAACACTTGAAAAATGAATTAAATGGAATAATCATTGTTTTTTAGGGTCCAAGCTATATTTCCTACCCCGGATCCCCAAGCTATGTTAGATAGAAGAATGCACAATTTAGTGGCATACGCTCGGAAAGTGGAAGGTGACATGTATGAGATGGCAAATTCACGTTCAGAGTACTATCATTTGCTAGCAGAGAAGATATACAAAATTCAAAAAGAATTAGGTAGGTTTTAGTCTCAAACTGTATAAAAATGCGGATAAGTTACTTAAATGTTAACCTTGCGTTTCAATTGCAGAGGAAAAACGGCAAAAACGAAAAGAACAACAAGCTCAACAGCAACTGCAACAAGCTCAGCAACAGCAACAACAACCAGTTTCAGCAACTGTACAAGCTGGAGCACCAAGTGCAGGTGCAAATTTAATACCACATGGTCCAGGTAGTATAGCTGGGGTTCCTCGACCACCACTATCGGGAATGCAAGCCGCTGCATCGTTGAGAAATCCATCACCAAGCATGAACCAGCAGCTTGGATCAACATTGGTTCCAGCTGGTATGCAAATGCCGCACAATAGAATGCAATTTGGGCCACAAGCTCAACAAGTACAGACTCAACAGATTCAGGTAAGCGATTGCAACATTTTTAAAAACTCTCACCACTTCCTGCGATCTAAAATTTTTTATTAACTATTCTGTTTTTTTTTCATTAATAGCAACAGAATATGATGGTTGGCGCTCCTGGACCTAGTCCGAATGGATCATCTACTAATACTGTGACTGCAACGTCCAATATTACATCTCAACCGGCTGGTTTTAGTCCATTTGGACCAGGACAAATATCTCAATCTGGCATGCAAACGATAACGACCACTGGAGCAGCTGTTACAACTAGTCAATTTCCTACTTCAAATGGTACTGCTGCTCTGCCTAATAGTTCTCCGATTCATACTCAGAGTCAGTTTTCTGATCTCATGAAGGTGCGACTTGCTAAGGTACACTTTGAATATTAATATAAAATAAAAGTTGCCAAAAATGATTTTTTTTTAATTTCTTCATATTATCAATTATAAATGCCAATTTGTTTTTTATTTGTAGGCTGCACAAGCAGTTCAACAACAAGGTCAACCAACTAGTGTGCCTGGTGCAATGCCACAAGCTTTATCACCTTTTGGTATACAACAACAAGCTGGACAACAACAGCAGCAGCAACAGCAGCAGCAACAACAGCAACAACAACAACAGCAACAGCAACAACAGCAGCAACAACAACAGCAGCAACAACAACAGCAACAACAACAACAGCAGCAACAACAACAACAACAGCAGCAACAGCAACAACAGCAGCAGCAGACATTCCTGAATAGACCCATGCAAACTACGACTCCAAATGACAATGGAATATCTGTATCTACTCCCCAAACGATACCACCTCCAGCTTCAAGTGGACCGAGTCCATTGCCCAATGGACCACAGTCAACGCCTAGTACACCACTCGTTCGTTCATTAATGACACCGGATCAGGTAAATAACATTTTACCAATTATATTATAATTTACTAGTCACTTTGCAGCGAAATTCGCGCGCCCTTAATTCTAAATGTTTTGTACCGCGACTCGCTTACATCTCCTATAGGAAACTGAATCGAAACGCGCAGCATGCAGTGAATAAACTAAAAACTGATACATTCCGCCGAGCCATTCTACAATCAATCAGAACGCGTATAAAGTACTCAGGCTGTATAGCACAGCAATTTGATAAAAGAGGATTCTATTCAATAAAATTATAATTTATTGAAATATAACCGAATTTTGTAAACGTTGGCCATATGCTATCTGAATTTTGACTATAAATAAAAAAATCGATTGAACACAAATGCAAATCAGTTGAAAACCTATACAGTTCTTTCAAATATAAATAGAAAAGCGAATATTATAAACAATTGAGCATTCGACATTATTTTATTCACCTAACCTAATATGTATCAACATCATTTTTTAATTAATGAAAGACCACGTTTTCATAGACTCGACTGCAACCTATCTTATTTTTTGTAAACAATACTGTTTTAAATGACTGTAGTTCATCACTATTCTTAGTCTTCTAATGTGTTGAATTCCTTAATAATTAAACAAAAATTAAAAATGTTCATTCATCAGTATTCAACGAATTTTTTATTCTTGATCTTAAAAATGCTAAGATGCATGTATATTTGTGCGATATTTTTTGAAAATAGTGCTAACCCAGACTGCGAAAAACAAAAAAACCGTACTACTGCACGTGTTTATCGGTCGCTAATTGCATGTGTCCTGGACTTTGTTTTTCGCGGCCTAGGGCAGTAATATACTATTTTTGACTAGTGAATTGTGAAAGTTTGCAAATATCCTTTGTGTAGTTAGAAATGGTTTTTATACGTGTTCTTCTATTAGGTGGTTTCTGCCAATCAAACTCCTCCTCATCCTGGCACCACACCATCTCCTGCTGGACTTGGTAAAGGCATGAGTTCTCAAGAACGTGCAGCTCTTAATGCACCTCGACAGTCGTCAATGTCGTCACAAATGGCTGCCATAACTGCGGCTTTGGATCGGGATAATTCTCCAAGCCCTACCAATGGTGGAAAGAATAGCAATAGCAAAGGCAAATTAGAAATCAAAGAAGAAATAAAGTCAGAAATGGACCAAGATGAGTCTAATGCGAGTGCAACGGAAAGCAGTGGGGGTAAAAACACAAATAATGATATGATTAAAACTGAAATAAAACAAGAGCCGATGGATGAAAGTGGCGACATGCCTGTTGGTGGAGTGAAAAAGGTTTGTTATTAAAAAAAATTAACTTTTTGTTACCTCGTTTTTCTAATCTGCATTTCGTTTTTTTTACAACCCATTTATCAAAACAATAAATCAAAAACTATATTTTAGGAGGAAATCAAAGACGAAATAAACAGTGATGCATCAAGTAGTGATATTAAACCAACTATGCCAGAGCCCATAGCTCCAGCAAGCACAGACAAGAAACCTGTCTGTTTATTTAAACCAGATGAGTTACGACAAGCTTTAATGCCAACGTTGGAAAAACTATTCCGTCAAGATCCTGAATCCTTACCTTTTAGACAACCTGTGGATCCTCAAGCCCTTGGAATTCCAGATTATTTTGAAATAGTAAAAAAACCAATGGATCTCTCAACAATAAAACGAAAACTTGACACGGGCCAGTATAGTGATCCATGGCAATATGTTGATGACGTTTGGATGATGTTTGACAATGCTTGGCTATACAATCGTAAAACTTCAAGAGTTTATAGGTCTAGCACTAAGCTATCAGAAGTTTTTGAAAAAGAAATAGATCCTGTAATGCAAGCTCTTGGCTACTGTTGCGGTCGAAAATACACGTTTAATCCTCAAGTATTATGTTGTTATGGTAAACAACTATGCACAATACCAAGGGATGCTAAGTACTTTTTATATCAAAGCAGGTCAGTAAAATACAATATCATTTTTTGATTTTTAATCGACATAAAAAATTAATTAACAAATACTTAACATTTTGTTATTCTATTTTGTTTCCTCTTTATGTTACTACAAATATATCTACGTAAATCTGCATCTGGATACAAATCGCACAAAATGCATTTGACTACTGCTCTCTAAATCTTTTTGTACCTTGGCATGGCAACTTTTTGATGGACATCTCTACACATTCTTATTAAAATTATCGTTATATAAAAATTATACAATTTTTCAATGGATTTGATTCGTGCTAAATAGTAGTTCACCGCAGTATGGTCTTGTTTCTACTGATAGATACATCTACTGTACAAAATGCTTTAATGAAATTCCCGGTGACACCGTGACGTTAGGTGATGATCCAACGCAGCCGCAAACGTAAGAACAATTTACATTTATCATTTGTGTACATATGATAAGAATAGTGCGACTAACAACTTTTTGATTTTCCAGTATAATCAAAAAAGAAGACTTTGTAGAGATGAAAAACGATCATTTAGAAGCTGAGCCCTTCGTTACATGTTCTGATTGCGGAAGAAAAGTACATCAAATCTGTATACTTCATACCGAGCAAATCTGGCCACAAGGCTACACCTGTGATAATTGTTTAAAAAAGAAAGCTGGAAAGCGCAAAGATAACAAATTTACCGCTAAGAGATTACCAGTGACAAAACTTGGCACTTATATAGAGACTCGTGTAAACAACTTCTTGAAAAAGAAAGAGGCTGGTGCAGGCGACGTAGCCATTCGCGTAGTAGCCTCAAGTGATAAAGTAGTAGAGGTTAAACCTGGCATGCGTAGTCGATTTGTTGAAAATGGTGATATGTCTCCAGAGTTTCCATATCGAGCGAAAGCTTTGTTTGCATTCGAAGAAGTCGATGGGACTGACGTTTGTTTCTTCGGTATGCACGTGCAAGAGTATGGAAGCGAGTGTACGCCGCCTAATACGAGGCGCGTTTATATCGCTTACCTCGATTCTGTGCACTTTTTCCGGCCACGACAATTTAGAACTGCCGTGTACCATGAAATTCTTCTTGGTTATCTTGATTATGCAAAACAGCTGGGATATACAATGGCACATATTTGGGCCTGTCCGCCAAGTGAGGGCGACGATTATATCTTTCACTGCCATCCTCTCGATCAAAAAATACCAAAGCCTAAAAGATTACAAGAATGGTATAAAAAGATGCTTGACAAAGGCATGGCCGAAAGAATAGTGCTGGATTATAAGGTGAGTAGTTCAATTGTCAAAACAATAATTATTTCAATCTTGATTATTTCTTTTTGTTTTACCTTGAACCAATTGTAAAAAGGTTAAATGTGTAAAGTAACATTTTTTACTATTTTTACTCTGTAATCATTTAATAACAATGAGGGCCTACATTACTTATCAGCAAATTAATTATTGAATACATTCCATTTGAATATGTTCATTTTCTTATTTAATCTAACCATAATTTTAATTTTGTTTATTAGGATATACTGAAGCAAGCTCAGGAAGATAATTTATCATCTGCTGCTGATTTGCCGTACTTTGAAGGTGACTTTTGGCCTAATGTACTAGAAGAAAGTATTAAAGAATTGAATCAAGAAGAGGAGGAGAAACGGAAACAAGCTGAAGCTGCTGAAGCTGCAGCTGCAGCTAATGCGGTAAGTTTTAGAATATTATTATTTTTTAAATATATTTCTATTCATTGTATTATCTCAAAGATTATTTTTATTTTATAATTTTAATAATTTTATCGATTGTCACAGACATATCCACATTCTGAAGATTCAGAAACCGGACCTGATGGCAAGAAAAAGGGCCAGAAAAAAGCGAAAAAGTCAAATAAATATCTAAGGCTAACCAGCGAAAAAATAGTAAAAAGTCCAATAACCCTCAAATTGGAAATGATCTCTCTGCTAAGATTTTTGCTACCATGGAAAAACATAAAGAAGTATTTTTCGTAATTAGGTTACATAGTGCTCAAAGTGCAGCAAGTCTAGCAGTAAGTTATTTTTAATTATTCAAAACCTTATCAATCATTCTAGTGTTGTTTGATTTTGCCACTTCGAGACAGGGTTGCTGGAGTGAGAGAAGAGATAAAGAGCGAAAGCGAGTTAAATTATCATAAATATTGGTCATTGTTGTTTAGTAAAGTCGAGTCAGTTATCCGTTATTTGTTCAGAGAAAAGCATCTTGTCATCTCTATTTATCGTTATACTCACTCCAGTAATAGAGCTTTTGAGCCCGCACTTTACAGTAGTTAATAACCAATCGTGGTTTTTTTTATTGAAATTAACTTGTTACTAAGAGAATAGTTGGTTATTTGCTTGCAAATCATTGCGTCGCATTCTTTTACTTGGCTCGCAGTGGCATCAATTATTATAATCGTTAATGTTAACTTGTGTATTTGTTTTTTTAGCCCATCCAAGACCCTGATCCCATACTCAACTGTGATTTAATGGATGGCCGTGATGCTTTCCTTACTCTAGCTAAAGAAAAACATTATGAATTCTCGTCTTTGAGAAGAGCAAAATTCAGTTCAATGTCTATGTTATATGAGCTTCATAATCAAGGGTCTGAGAAATTTGTATACACGTGCGATAAATGTAAACAAAGTGTTGAGACTCGATATCATTGCACAGTATGCGATGTAAGTACCCTGCTCCATTATTTTATCTATAAATCCGTTATATTACTCGATATAAATTTTTTCATGTGTTTTTACAGGACTATGATTTATGTCAAAGTTGTAAGAAAATTCAGGGTCATGCTCACCCAATGGAGAAGCTTGGTTTGGACTTGGATGATGGTTCATCGCCGGCCGATGCTAAACAAGTCAATCCAGTGGTACGTTTCGTATATCTATTCCTTTATTGTTGTGCATTTAAATTAAATTGTTTTCTTAATGTTACTCGTGCAAATTGGAAAAAAATTGACCAATGGTTTTTTGCATATAATAAAATGCTTTTATCCATTTTTATAAAGAATGGAAATTTATGAAAACTTAGGATAACAACGTGAACTCTTGATTAAAAAAATATTAATAAGAGTTTAGTGTTTTCTTTTCCAATTCAAAATGATCTAAAATGGCAGAAAAGGTGGCTTCCATGCGCAAAAGTCAATAATATCATAAAAGTGTCTATTCTGTGACCACATGCGAATGCGAAAACGTATATTGCATAAATACATATTTTAATAAAAACCTATATCATCTTATTTAAAAGGTTTTGCAAATCATTGTCGGCCTTTGATGTTGTTTTAGTTACTTTTGAAGTAAACATAGAAGGCATAATCAAACGAAATTATTTTTCAATGTTCATACAAATTACAATATCTAATGAATTTATTTTACATTTTAGGAAGCGCGCAAATTTTCGATTCAAAGGTGTATACAATCATTAGTTCATGCATGCCAATGTAAAGATGCAAATTGTCGTTTGGCCAGTTGCGCTCGGATGAAGCGAGTAGTAACGCACATTAAGACATGTAAACGAAGAACTAGCGGTGGATGTCCGATTTGTCGACAGTTAATAGCCCTTTGTTGCCATCATGCGAGGCATTGTAATGAACCCGTGAACAAATGTCCGGTGCCTTTCTGTTTCAACATTAAACATAAATTAAGGCAACAACAACAACATCAGCGTTTGCAGCAGCAACAATTATTGAGGCGTCGAATGGCTGTGATGTCAAATACGCGACCGACCGAATCCACAATGAGTACTGCTGCTGTAGTGCCAGTTAATACTGGTTTAGGTGCACCCATGAAACCAACTATAAATCCAAGTGGTATTGCACCTAGTCATCATCATGCTGGAATCGGTATGAAACCAGGCACACAAACGCCACCGGCCAATGTATTACAAGTTGTTAAGCAAGTTCAAGAAGAAGCTGCTCGCCAACAAGCGCCTCATGTAGGCTTTGGAAAAGTCAGTCCATCCGCGGCGGCGGTTCAACCAACTGGGGTAATGCCGCCACCGCAAATGCAGCGGCCAATGCAAATGCAAATGGCTAATCCTCCGGGGACACATTTGATATCTATGGATCAATGGCAATCAAAGTAAGTCTTTTTTGTCAAATATTTTTTATTTCACGATATTTGTCAACTTATTTTTTAATAAAATCATTCATATGATTTTAAAACGTTTAAAATAATTTTTTCGAATTTCTATTTGGCATTCGTAGCGTCCACGGAAAATATTTCCGTCAATTATTCTCGAATAATACTCGAAAACACCTAAACATTTAGAAATTACTTTTAAATAGTCCATTTTTTGAGAAAGGATGTTTAACTATATTTGTCAAGATTTTTGGATATATCCACAAATAGCTGTTTACGCTACGGTCGCCAAATCGATAAAACCATTATTTATACCATCCTAACGATCATTTACATCCTAATTTTCATATTAAATACCTCATTGTTTCCACCTTGCGCACGAAGAGTAAAAGTCGAATTGGTAGAACCGTGTAGAAAAAGAAAACGCGAAGACACGCCAACTTCGCCGACTTTCGGACGTTTGCCGAAGAAACAAAGAACCAAACAAGAAGAGCGTACTTTTTGACAAGTAAACACCCATCCTTCTTTCCTTTTAAATCCATTCATCTATTCACTTAGAAACGAATTTTTAATGAAAAATTTTAGTTCGATCGAGATTAATTGGATCAATTATTAGTACTTATTAATTCTTATTGATATTTAATAAAATTTAAATATTTCCAGCAACCAAATGAACTTCCGGTATCAGCCCAACGCCTCCGTGATGCAACAAAATGCTGCCGTTCTTCGTACTCAGGCTCCCCAACTGTTGCAGCAGGCTCAGCAAGCTCAACAGCAACAACAACAACAGCAGCAGCAGCAACAACAGCAACTGCAACAACAGCAACAGCAACAACAGCAACAGCAGCAACAACAACAACAACAGCATCCTCAAGCTCAGCAGCCTGGAATGGGTCCAGTGCCAGGACAAATGAACCCACGACAGGCTGCTGGTGTATTAGGAGGTGCTACCTCAGCGCAAGTTCCCAATGTAGCTGGTAAGCAAGCTTTGCAGCAGCTGATGCAGACATTGAAGAGTCCAAATACGCCTGAACAGCAGAACCAAATATTACACATACTCAAAAGCAACCCACCGTTGATGGCTGCTTTTATCAAACAGCGGCAGGTACGTGTGGATTTTAAAAATCTATAAATAATTTTTTTAGTGCATGTGTTATAATTTTTTTTTTTTTTTTAATAAAAACTAGAATGGCATAGCGCTGTCTCGACGGATTAATTTAAATCCTAAGTTTTTATCTAAGCAGGCACTATCAATGCAACAAACAGGCCAACATGGCCAAGGTGCTACCGGTGCCATGATTCCTAGTCAAGCTCAACAGCAACAACAACAACAGCAGCAGCAACAACAACAACAGCAGCAACAGCAACAACAGCAGCAACAAGGGTTGCATATGATGACACCGCAACAACAGCAGCAGGGCCGTATGCAAATACAAGCTCTTTTGAGTCAACAGCAGCAGCAGCAACAGCAACAGCAGCAACAGCAGCAGCCGCCACAACAACAACAGGCTGGTCAGCAGCAAGCACCAAATATACAACAGCAACAACAACAACAATGGCTCATCCAGCAGCAAATGCTTTTAAGGCAAAAACAAGCACAAGCGGCTGCAGCAGCTCAGGCAGCGGGAAATCAACAACAATTTCAACAACCTGTAGCACCACCGTATGGACAACAAAGACCCATTAGGCCACCTATGCTCGGTAAGTGATCAAACTTTAAATCTAGGGGTATTCACATTCAATTGCACCGTTGTAAAATTATTTATTAAATTATATAAACATAATTTTAACTTGTGTATTTATTTTTTAGGTGGTTATAGTAATTTTGGTGATCAAGGTTATGGGCAATCAGGTCTTAAACCCACTCCTCCACCGGTACCATCGCCTCAAGGGGTAATGGGCCCTCCAGGAATGTCAGCAGTGCAGCAACAGCTTATGCAAGTCAGATCACCACCACCAACACGCTCGCCACAACCAAATCCTTCGCCGCGACCGGTACCGTCTCCGCGCAATCAGCCAGTACCATCGCCTCGAGCTAATCCTGTACCTTCGCCTCATCATCATCCTGGTGCAGGAGCGTCACCAGCCCACGAATTGGGTGGCCCCAGTGAAATGATGTTGTCGCAGCTATCGCAAGTTACGGGTGCTTCTGGTGGTATTATTGGTGCACCGTCGCAGGCACCTGGTGCTGGTCCCGGTCATCCGGCTATGGGCCATCATCAATCACCCGTAGGGCCTGGTGCTGAACAAGGCGATCCCACGACGATGACGCCCCAAGATCAACTGTCAAAGTTCGTCGAGGGCTTGTAGTGACTCTTTTTACTATTATATCTCTACGAGAATTATTTTTATTACTTCAGTCGCTACCGTTTATTAATTTTCATGACGAATGCAATGATAGTGGCCCAAATACACAAAAGAGATGTAACAATCTCTTGAAACCTGTATAGTTTATACATATTATAAATATAATTATATTAGTACCGCGTATAGCACTGCGTGTGAGCGTGCATCGACACGGGCGGATGATAATCATCGACTTTAAGCATCCCTCCGCTATATGTTTATATATAGAGATAATTGATTAATACATTTTTTAAAATCTACCTATGAACGATGCCTATATATAAATAATAACTCAATTTCTCTCCTACTGACTACTGATACTTTTGTATTGGAAGTCTACTCGATGTTTGAAAACCCCCGCGCTCGACAGATGATTGATTCTCTCGATTATACATATTATATATAAATATATAAATAGTTAAATAGATTATATACGAATATAGGCGTGTAAACGTTATTGCGACTGTAATGCAATTGCAACGTTTGTATGAGAGTGATATAAATATATATAAATATATATGATGAAAGTTTGTCGTTTTTATGTAAATGTATGTGTGCGCGATTAAAAAAATGATATCGATCATGAATATGAAGAATACGGCGATAAACAATAGTATGGTCAGGGGGTTTGTATTGTAGATGACGGAGCTTTTTCCTATATGGTTGAGAACTCAGTTCAATTAATTGAAACGGAAATCGAACGGGAGGATAAATGATTTTATATCAACAAAATAGATATGTATATCTATACATATATGTATGCAATCATTGGAGTGCGCGCGCATGCTTGAACTGTCCAGCTAAATGTACACATATATGATATAAAATGAGCGATAAGTAAATGACTTTTAAATCGAAACCGCGAAAATTTAATAGTGTATACAGTGTAAATGAAAATTCAAGAGAGAGAAAGTACGAGTAGGAGTTTGCATTAGCAGTGCTGCTCCTTGTATTATTAATATTATCATTATCATTATATTATTATTACGATTATTAGTATGATTAAATTATTTTTATTATTACAATTATTATTTCTATCATCATTATTATTATTGGAAGTAGGAGTAGAAAAAACTTATTACCTATTATGATTATTATGAATTATTATATTATTTTGATTATTATGTAGTTATAAGATTTGGAACTTCCCATCTTAATTGTCACTGACACAAACTGTCTATTTGTAATATTTAAGCGCGAAAGCTAGTGCGATTTTTTATTGAATATTATACATAAATAAATGAATATTAAAAATAATATTATAAAATTTTCCGACTCGTGTCCTATATTTATTAATTTTTCTATATTATACATACACGCATACACATGTACACATGCAAGTTTATGTTTGTTTGCGCGTATGTAACATCACATGAGTTGAAAAGTACATGCATACTAAATATTCTCCTATACACATTTATAGATATGCTCATCATTGTCATTATTTAAAAAAAGTTATTTTTTCTGAAGCTACTTTGGTTTAGCTCTAAATTATAAATATAAATATATAAATATAAATATATGTATAGATAGCGATAGGCGCAAGCTTAAGTAAAAATCGTACAAATCGTGTTGTGTATACTTAAAAATAAATTAACGGAATAATTAAGATAAATACTATTATATTACTAGCGTAAATGAAATAAACGGTTGCTTCATCCGTACTTTTCACAAGGACACGACGACGATAATACGCGTTGTTTATCAATGTAGCTTCAAAGCAGCTATTACCATTTAAATTAATCTGTATTATAAATTTTAAGGCGATAAATGTTATAAAAAAAGGAAGAAATGAATGAATATATACAAATAATTGTTTTACTTTTTCGTTTGTACATGAAAAACATGAGTGCGAAAACCATTTTGTAATTGAATATAATATATGCAATGATGTATAGTTAGATAAGCAATTCGCCCTATGCAATGTGTTTTTACTGGTGTAAGATTGATGAGCCCAATATTATAGAAAATATATTATTACGTAAAAGGATTAAATTATGAAAACATTCGTTGAATACTACGAACAATATGATACTCTATTATTGGCAATTATTATTAACATTAGTTCTTGAACAGTGTTAATAAATAAGCAATGTGATTTAAAACGTGTAGCTGGTAACGTTTCAACAAGAAAAAAAATAAGAACAATGTGATTTTACGCCATAAAGATATTAAGATCAACGATTAAAACGTATTAAGAAAAATAAGCGTAAAATCCTTTAAATATCTCATCGAAAATAAATCTAGTTAAATCAAATGAGAATTTGTGATTAACGAATACAAGAATGAAATTTCGGTTATTCAATTAATTCAGAGAAACGAAAAAAATACATTTATCTGAATTATTAACTTGTACAGTATAGTCGTGTATATTTGAAAATGCTTTATCAAGATTACACAAAGTGACAAGTATGAAATATTATTTTTTCTCTAAAGTTTAACTTCTGGTTGTACTTGTTTGTGTATCTGTTTGTGCATACGTGTGCATGGTGTGTTTGCGTAATGTAAAGACAAAAAAGTGGACTAAACCGTGCAGCATCCAACTTTTGCAATTTTTATATAGAAAAGAAAACTGAAACTTTCTCTCTCTTTTGAATAAATGAGCGTTTATATAGGATATGAACTAAGTTTTTTAACGAAAATTTTTGCGAGTGAGAGAGATTCTCTTTGAGAAAGTGTTCAATATATAAAAAAAAAAATTATTGTGTGTATTTTTAGTGACGGTTTTGGTAAAAAAAAAAGAAAAAAATAATCAATTGAAATCGAAGAAAAAACAATTTTTTATTTCATTAGCTACATGAAATAAATGGAACATTTGAATCATGAAGAATGGCCGATAGTTCGAAGCGAGGAGAATCGCGTAACTTAATAACGAGGGAGAGAACGAAAAACGACAAGTGTGGAAAAATGGCACACTGATATATATTATACATATAGAAAAAATTGCAGATTAAAGCAAAGCGCGCGCTCATATGATCCCAGGAAGAAAAAAAAAATTCGTACGTTTATTATCACGTCATAAAGAAACTCTGTAAATATTTAAAAGAATAACTATGATTACAATAATAATAATTATTATTAATAATAAATTTCAACTAGTTTTCAAATTGATTCATCCTGCCCCTGTTATTTAGCTATAAAGACGCACCGCCCGATATGCAGATGAGATTTTTTTCTTACAATTTTGTTGTATGAGTTATTTGATCGAGATACACGAAGCGCATCGTGGAGAAAAAAATAAAATACTAGACTCTAGTCGGTTAATAATCATAGATTTTCTTGGAAATGCGATGATTTTTTTGCGTTCGATAAGTGACTTGTAACAACGTCAAATGTAGTTCGAAAACTTTTTATTCGGAATTATTATAACTCGGTGCTCTCGTACGCGCAGATAAATCGTCTGATTTTCTCCGATCCGTCATGTTCGATGAAAATCAGTGGATTTTTTATTCAGCGAACTTGCGAACATAACTCATGTTACAATGCAAATGTGCTCGCTGCTGCTGGATGACTCGCGCTTCGTCGTAGGGTGTATTATATATATATATATATATAATTAATCGAGTCATTCGCGCCGCAGATGAGTCCAACTCCGCGTAGGCGCGCGATCAAGCTCGCGCGAGCTTGCAAACAGTCAACATCATCGCGTAGCAGTGGATTCGAAAATAATCTCGGGTTAAACTCGTCGCCGATGCTGGTAAAAAAATCATTGAAAATCAGTCGGTGCTCGCGAATTTATCGAGACTCGGTATATTGTACGAAGCTTCGGCGATAGGGCAGCTTTTCGTATTGCGTGCGGCTGCGGTGGCGGGTTCCCGAAGTCAAGACACAGTCCTAACTGCAGCAGAGCTGCTGTACCAAGAGTGACTGAGTCTGTGTAGTACTACGTCATCGTCGTTAAAGCTCTGCGCATGTCCCCACCTCCCTTTTTGCGCGTTTGCTCGTCGCCGTCGTCGCAAAAGTCGCAAAGCGAAAACTGCAAAGCAGCAGCAGCAGCAGCAGCAGCGGAGCGAGCTTAGCGGAGTCGAGTCAGTAGTAGCAGTAGCAACGCTGAACGCGGTCGGTAATTCGGTGTGTATACACAGACATCGACAAGCGAGCGAGTCAGAGGGATATATATCGGAGCTGTGTGTTTCTATACGCCGCGGATTGGCAGAGTCGCGGCCCCGACACAACGAGCCAAGACAGAGAGAGAGAGAGAGCCTTTTACTGCTCTCAGCTTTCTGCTATTCTCGGAGAAAACACTTAAAATTCGACGGCGGCTGGCCGAGAGAGAGAGAGAGCTTTTCTCGTCGCTCCTGCTAATAAAGTGTGCGTGTACGCGCGAGAGAGAGAGAGAGAGAGAGAGAGAGAGAGCTGCTGCTACTGCTGAAAGTCACATGTACCTGTAAGCTATATCATACATAGGCGAAGGGGCGCTGCAGCAACTGCGCTCACACGCATGATAAAGAGAAAAAGAAAAAGAAACGACAAGGGAGCTATAAAATACAGTGTTTTGAGTGAGAGCGACGACGACAACTGCGAGCACGGTATAAACTTCGAGAACAGCAGCAATAGCAGCACTGGCAACTGGCAACTTTTAGCAACAGCAGCAGCAGCAGCCACAGCACTGCCAGATTAGATATTTGCCTCGTGTGTATCTCTCTTTACTGTATACGAAGAATCAGATTCAATAACAGTGCAACAACGATGTACGACCGAAAGTCTGCGGCAGCGGCGTGGCTTTTCTAGCGTCCCCTCGGTCACTCGTCTACGGACGCTTCTAGCCAGCTTTAACGTAAGTGTCTCATTCTTCTTACTATATGATATTAGCGTTAAGCACATTTTCTTCTATGCAGTCGTCGGCTCGTTGTTTATGTTTATTGTCGCCCACGCCGAAGTAAAAAAAAAAGAAACAAACGTGTCTCGCGTATTTCTCGCAGCCCCCTCGTGTGCGTCGATATAATGATGTGCGAAGTCGCAGTGCATCGAACGTCGCTGCGCAGCGCACTCATTTGAAAGTATAATCGCGGCCCCTGCGTGCACACGCGACTTTTTATATATACATATATTATAGCGCATGGAACGTGTGCAGCGTGCCATTGACTTCGCATCGAGAAAAACAAACAATGAGATTGGAGCGAGTCGTGTGTCGCTCCGCGATCGAGTCGATACATGTCACGCGTTCGAACTCCTATACTTTTTTGCGTAATGGAAAACGACCTCAGGCTGACTGCAAGCTCTTGACGAGTTGCGGGCAAATAGAGAAAAAAAAGTCGCAACTTTGGTCGTTTTTCGTATAGTCGTCGTCGTGGTCGTCGTCGTTATAGTCGTGTGTGTGTCGGATCGATCGACTATGCGTGTAGTAGCTGTATACGCGGAGAGACTCTCTCTCTCTCTCTCTCTCTCTCTCTCTCTCTCTCGAGGGAGTTATAAGACACATACACGCGCTCCGTAACCATATACGTATATATAAGACACACAGCTACATCGACGCACTGCACAGCAGCAGCGAGGCTCACGTGTTCGCCGCGCCAGCACGACTCTCTGCCGCAGTCGGTATATTGTCGAGTCTTTCTCTCTCTCTCTCTCTCTCTCGCGTTCTATATATAGCGATGTACACGTGCGAAGCTGCGAGAGAGCTTTTTGCATATATAAATATAGAATTTCACACTCGATCTTTGCGCTGGAAGAATCGTAGGCTGGATCGATACTCGCCACAACCCGTGTAGCCATGAGATGCCGAAAGCGCGACGAAAGCGAGCTTTTTTTCTGTCGAGAGCTTCGATCGCGGACACACGTGCCCGCGCGCTGCTGCCGATGGAATTGATGCGGCAACGCGCGCGGCCCTGCGGATCGACCAATTGCGCAACTCTTACGTGGACGCGAAGCGCTTTTTCCGTCGCGTGTAAAGCTCTGCGGCGAGGCGGAATCGATTCGCTCGAAAAGTCGACGCGTGCGACAAAAGTAACGAGATTCGCGCTATTGCACGACTCATCGATGAACGACGCGTGAGTAATTCAATTCTTTGTATGATAATATTCGAGCGAATTTTTCAAACTCATAACTAATATCTTTGTTTTCTTCTAAAAAAGACGTATACGATATTTTTCTACCGAGTCAAAGAAAACAATTTTGGAGAAAGTTTAGATTCGTTTTGTACAACAAGAAAACATCGCAGCCACCCATACGAGCTGCCAATCTATCGAAAGAACTATGGAAGCAGTGGCCTCGTAAAATCACCCCTGCGTTACGTTGTTCCACATAATAAGAAAAATCTCACAACCGATCGATTCCAAAAATATTACGCTCATAATAACTTAGCCAATTTGGCTGGTCGCTCTCGCGTGACAACAGCTCGATGTGTGCATGTGTGTCTGTGCCGAAATGATCGACAGAAATGATTATCGCAGGATAGAACTTCACGCGAGACTTAAAACAGCATTAGCCGCTCGTATATCAAATGATGGAGCAGCGAATGAGCTCGTCCTCTCTTGCGCGCGGAAGCGATCAACCTTCGGTGCAAAAGCAACTTCATCGCCTTGACGCTCCAAAAGTTATATATATAGAATAAAGATGCAACGTCACGCGTACACAAGTATCGAAAATTCGCCAGATATATATAAACGAAAATCAATGGTCAAGTTCAAGTACGCGTCTCGTGTAGTGTGGCTGGCGGCAGTGGAGCCCGCGGCCAGTGGCTACAGGCTGCACTCTGCCACACGAGTGTGCAAGTATATAGCAAAGGCATATACAAGATGCATCATCAAGCCGCCGCTGCAGGCTGCAAGCACGTGTGTCGATGTGTGTGCGACAGAGAGAGAGAGAGAGACAGAGAGCCGAGAGAGGCTATTATATGTAAAGTCGCGAGACACTAGACGACGACGATGAGCTGCTGCCTGCATCGTCGCGCGGCGCGTCGAACACAGTAGTGCTGCTGCACAAATTTTGGAGGCTCGCCAAATGATCCGTGCAGCAGCAGCAGAAGTAGCACCACTGAGAGCGCGACTTTGCGCAAGCGACCTTGACAATTTTGCGAGCGAGCGAGAGCTTTCAACCATAGTAGACTTACACACAAAAGCCGCGCGCGCGCGCGAATTCTTCCGACAGACACGCGAGCTGCGATTGTAACTCGCGCGAACTTTTTTTGCCCGAAAGCAGAGCAAAGGCGTCGTATTATTCATCGATACTTTTGATGGTCGCGACGTGGGCGAGTCCTGCCGCTGTCGCCGTCGCTGACATCGTCTCCGGCAAAAGCTCTCCGCGATCGTAAATCCTGGACCCTTCCTGGCTGGAAGTATCGCGACGACTCGTAGCCGAGCACGTGGGCATGCCTATAATAGCGTATACGTATAGATGTGCGCACGATTCGAATTCGCGCGCAGCATTTAATATTGTATACATAAAGCTCGACGGCGGCAGCGTGGGCCGTGGCGGCGGCGGCGACGACGGCAACTGTATATTATAATCGTGACGTAATTTCAATACATACCAACTTCATAATCTCTCCTTCGATTGCTGTCTCTAATAATTATTTTTATCAGCCGTAACGATCAAACATCGAGTTCTCTTGTCTTTTCTGTGTTTTTTTTTACATGTACAAAAAAAAAAATTAGCATTTCTTCGAGCGTTAAAGAGAGCGATCGTCAACGTCGTCGTAGTAGGCGCCTTATCTCTCTGCTGCTGCCTTTCCAGTCGCCGTTTTGTATTATAACGAAAGATATCGAATCTTTTATCGCTCTATAAAATTGCCTCGTGCACTCGGCGACTTGATCCCAAATCACAGTTCGCTACTAAGTTTCATCGAAAGTTCGTATAATAGCTCGTCGCGCGCGCTTAGCTGCTGCTGCTGCACACGCACGCACACGAGCTTGTGGAGTCGGTGACAGCTTTTTTTTTGACGAATTCGCCGCTACAGTTAAAGAGGAAGTTCTTTTTACTCCTTTGGTTTTCAATTGGAATATCTAAACCGGCTTTTCTTCCTTCTCGACTCGTGATTTCGGACAACATGGATCTCGTAAGTGTTTGCTTTGCTTCTGTACATTATTATCCATTATTATTCACGTCGCGATTCTTCACGAATCTTCAAGTGCGCGAGATCGTCGATCGGTGACATGCATTCCCGCCAATCGAATTCGCTCCAAGCTCTACTATCGCTTGCCCCTATGATAATACTTTTCTCTGTCTCCCTCTCTCACTGGCTACACACGCGCAAAGATATAAATAGCTTATTAAATATTAAATACGAGAGATAAAAGTCGGTATTATATCTTGAGTATCGGGTGCGCGCGAACTGATGCAGTCGCGATGCAGAAAATGAATTACAACGACGATGGCATGCGCTCATTGTGTCTATATACAATTGATATTTGCACAGAGATTTGTACGATGGAGAGTACTACACCACTCGGCTAAAAGCTCGCGTATCATATACATTATGCTTTCGAGAGAGTAGTTTCGCGTCGGTGTAACGCGAAACGTACATACGGCACGGACTTTTCAGTCATGGCCATTTGCAGCATTGCAATCGTAGAAATTCGTTTGTACGTACGCACGTCGATTGTTTATAGATGGAAAATAAGCGCGCTTAATCCAAGTGCGCATTCAGTAGTTGATCCGCACGGCAAATGCACCAACACGAACGCGCGAAATTCAGTGCACAAAGTGTTGTTAGCAAAATTTTCATCTCCATCCTGTGTATTTGTACTGATAAAAAAATTGCAATAAAATAACATCAAAAGTTGCAAATACGAACGTTCAATAAAAGCATGCCACGTTTGAGATCGAGCTTCACTAATCATTCCGCAGTCAAACGTCTCTCGTTAACTATTCAACTATTATATTTTACAATACAACTGTGTACAATACGACGTGGAAACAAATTTTATAAAAAAACAAAAGAGAAGCCAAAACGTGGATATCGAATTTTGTTATTGCACACGTTTTTGGGACGAGCTTAACTGCGAGTTGTTTGCACAGAAACTTATGAAAAACGTTACGTTAGAGTCCAAAAGAGCAAACGGGGTCGAATCGTGAGTACGCCAAAGTGCGTTTACGAAGTACAGCACATATTGCACGAGCAATTACATTCGTTGGCTTTTGACGTTAATGAGCGCGCCCGCGAGGCACGTACATATAGCATATCGTATTTAGGATATATAATATAATACCCAGAAAATACGTCAAGAGACATACGGAAGAAAAACAGCAAAAACATATATAATATTATAATATGACGACGATGACGACGACGATGATCATCATCGTTGGCCGCCTTTTTTTAGAACGCGCGGCACGACTTTAAGAGACTTTCGCGTTATATACGTTAATAACTTGCCGATAATCCGCCACTGTGAAAGATTTTTCGCGCGGCGCGAGCCAAACACCTTATTATTATTATTATTATTAAATATTAAATATTAAATACGATTTGATCGTAGCATTAGCGACGCTCGACTTGAGAGCTATTCGAATCAGCCTCGTTGCTCGTCCATGCGTGAATGTATAGAAATTATCGTCGTTACGAAAATTGATCGATACTGCGCCGACTGTTGACCCTTTTTTTTCGTAATCGTGTCACACGTACGCCGTGTAATAACAACTCGGATTTTTCTTATCTGTAGCGGCAATCATCGCATCTGAGAAGAGACTTCAAATTTGTTCAGACGATTCAATTAGTGCCGGCAATAATTTTTTGTTTGTTTTTTTTTTTTTTTCTTTTCTTGTCATCGTCACGCACACTCGAAGAAAAAAGCACCTATAATGCACGGATCTGGTGCTAAAAAAAGGTACTCGTCGCACGATGTAATGCTTCCGCGCGCGAAGCTCGACGCACGAGAGACTGTATATCTGCTACCGTTGGCCTTGCTGAAATTTCGTTTTTTTCTTTCTTTTTTTTATAAAAATAAAAAAGCCGTATATATCAGAGTATCGGGTCGCACATCTCTCTCTCTCTCTCTCTCGTGCTCGACCCGCAAACTGGCCGCGTTCGAAAGTCGCACGGCACGCAATTAGCGCGCGCATGCCGTTTTGGCTTGTTTTTTTTTTTTTTTTTTTTTTTTCGAAACGTGTGGCGTTGCACGATGTGTGTACTCTGTGCGCCTCGCAAGCGCTCGTGAGTTGTGTCGCATACATAGCATACATGTATAAAGAAATCACACGAACGAATATCATACGTTCGCATCGTCACACACCTATACACGCGCAAGAGTCAAGGTGATTGGAATTTTTCTCGTTTCCATCTCGTCGTCGTCGCGTTATAATCGGCGTTATATAGAGTCAACTTTAATATACATATCGCGCACGCAGACTCTCGATGCGTGTGCTTCTCTACGTTATATTATTGTATAAACGGGGAAAATGTGTGTCAGCAGCTCGTGCGGCGCGCGTGCCAGCTTATATATGTATATGCGAATGTGTATTATATACATATATATCTGCGTTACTCGACTTTATGTACACGCAGATGTGTGCGAGAAATAGATATATCTAGTAGAAGCTACGCGAAACTGCCGATTTCCAAGCTGTATGTACATATAAAATGAAATGCGTGTAAGTCGAATACTTTTGATATATACATATATAAGTAGACGAATGTGTCGACAGTGTGCGTGCGCGGGTCGAGGCTGTAAAGTAAACAAAATACTTGCGGCACGATACGCAATCGTCGAATATAGGCAGCGACGTCTTCCATTAGCGCACTATTATACGCTCATGGATCATCGATCGTAATTTTTTAGCCTTCGCCACTCGTTTGACACACGCCTAGTCTGTTTCAAGAATTTTTTCATTCGTCTCATGCCGATCTATCGAATTTACGGAATCGCATATAATACCGATATTACAGCTCGCGTCTAGTCATAACGATATAATTGCGCCTATCGACTTTTGACGCAACGATCGTGGAATAATATGCGGGACAACGATCGCATCGAGATGCGTGCATGCACGTGTATCGCAGTGCTAATGAGCTTCTCGCTCGCGACTCCGTAAGTATGTGTGTGTGTGTGTGCGTATAATACGTGTGCGTGTGCATAATATACAGGAAAGAGCACTGGCTCGAGTGATCGTGCGCGCGGCAAGTCTCGCGATCGCTCGGGATGCTGCCGCCGTCGGCTTTCATATTATATGCGGGCAGTCGAGTCGCGACGAGCGAGCACTCAACAACAACTATATAACGCGCCGCGCGAAACGATCGATGTGACCATATTATAATGATGTAAAGTGTCAGTGCAGTAATTAAATTATAGCGGCCGCAATGATATCTTGTGCGACGACTCCGTATCTCACCCCTTCGATCGTTGGCCGATCGTCGTCATTGTGTAAAATGCATAAATGATACAGTACTCATACTCATATACACGTGACTCCTCGGCGGGTACGGGCCGATCGGTTTTATATATTATAATAATCGACTCCGAGTCCGACGAGAGGTCGAAAGTCGCCGATTGATTGCGGTAGCACGCGCCAACTCGTGCGCTGCATGGATCGCACAGTTAATATTATAATTGCAACTTTCGCTCGAGATAGACTCGAGAATCGGACGATAAAAAGAAAAGGCAGCTGAATAATTGTGAATCGGTGGCGGTGGCTGCTGCGAGTTTCATACACGGACGAGCGAGCTGCGAGACGTGTGCCAAGCAAAATATCGGCGTCGTCGTCTGCTGCTTATACCACTGTCACTATCTCTGTATAGCATCCGAGGTACACAATATTTAATTATCCTAGTGAGAAAGTGAAATCCGAGTAATATCGGGCTAAAAGTAGCATAAGAGTGTGCTTATAACACAGCAGCAGCAGCAGCAGCAGCGGCAGAAGCAGTGCAGACACTTTTATTCTATCTCTCTCGCTCGCCTCTCTGTCTTCCTCTAAGCTCGCTCGCGCTAAGCTGTCTTATTTTCTCATTCCGTATTCAGTAGTAGTGTGTCAGTTGTGTGCTCGTGCACCAGCCCGAGTCTGCGTGTTTATATACATACGTATAAAAAGCGATCGATGCTTCAGCCTCCTCGGCACACCACGCGAATAATGTAATAAACAAGTGCACACGACGGTGTTGGCGACGGCGACTCGGCGGCGGCGGCGACGACTCCGACTCACTCTCGAGGCAGTAGTAGTACTATGTATACATGAGGCGCGCGTGGAACGACCGAAGCAAGAGAGACAGAGAGAGAGAGAACATATAACATATAGAGTTCGTTGGCCGCTCCGAACTCAGGATGATGATGATGATGATGATGATGCTCGTCAAACAGGTGATTAAACTCTTCTCTCCGTGAGTGTGAGTAAACTCTCTGTTGTATGCCATTGCTGCTGCTGCTGCTGCTGTTGCTGCTGCGCTTCTCCACACCGCAATTCCTTGTGCCGTTGTAGCGACTGCCGCTGTGATTGCGTATTCCGATCTGTCTGTCCGCATGCGTCTTAGTTAGGCTTGTATACACTGGATATTATAATGTACGTCGTTGCATATATCGAGCGACGCTTTTACAGGGCTTTACTCTGTAGTCGAATATACGTTCGAAAGCTTGAATAATACAAAAGAGCAGGGTTTTTTGTCACTACCGATCATTATCATTATCGCACGCGATATATTCTTGTTCATTGAAAATTGGGAAGCACGAGCTTTCGTCGATGCAATTGATACGTTTTTTTATTTACTCGTAGGCCATGTAATCTATCTATCGCAGGCTTTTTACCGTTATAGTATGCACATTGTTGGCTTATCGGCCGAATTATCGCGATCATCGTACGCAGCAATCTACGTAGAGAATTACGAGATTATTATTATGTCCCTATCGAACCCATTATCTTTGTTTTTTCATCGTATGCTTACGGCGATCTGACAATTTGTCTATCTTGTCAGCGCTGAGCTTTAATTATAACGTAGCGCGTGTGGCTTGCGCGCGTACGTCTTTGTTTTGAAAGTCGAAAACGCGAGAATATGTATACAAAAGTAATTTTGCCTAAATTCGATATCGCCGGAAAGCCAAAAAAGCTCTGTTTCCCAACTTATATTATGTATCGTGCGTCATCGCAGCGACAGCGGCAGCGCAAGCAAGTAGCTGAGCAGCAGCAGCGCGAACTCTCACCAAGAGACACTCGCTCGAGGCCAAGAAGAAAAAGAAGTAGCAGCAGCGGCTTATATGTCTGCGTTTGCAATTGCGCTACGATGCACGCGCCGCGCATCTGTAATAAGTGGCTCAATGCCAATATCTTGAATTCATCATATTCCTTTAGCTACGAGCGAGCGAGTCGATTTGCCTCGAACTTTCACGCGGCGCGATCTAGTGATGAGCTTTTGTGCGGCGAATTCTTCGGAACTAGCGTATACGTACGTATATTTCTCGTCGTCACGCAGAGCTAATCGGAAGCTCTAGCAGCTCGTGCGTATGCTGTTCGTTACGGGACTCGAACAAAATCAAGCTTTATTCGCGTGCTTTACTCCGCAGGCCCGTGTGTAATTTTACATTATATAGTTATTTACACAGCTTCTTCGAGTATTTTTCGAGAAGCAGAAAAATTAGTGGAGCCCTTGTGCTGCTTGTGCTTGACTCGCGTATAGCTTGACCCCGATTCGTTGCAACAAGTTACATACATGGAACTGCAGTACAATTATTATACTACCAGTAACAGGCGAAATTAACTGATAAAACCTACAACGATGGCGATGAAAATTGTAAAAAAGAAAAACTGGTCTATACCCCGACTCTAAGTCTGAGCTTACGATTGCTCGCCATTCGAACGTTAAGAATCGCGTTGGTATCTCTTATTTTGGCAGTGAATGATAACTGCGAGCTACAACAATTGCAGCAACGAAAAGAGAGATAGCGAGAGAAAAGAGAGTAAGCCACGTCGTTGGCAAGTCGTCCTTTTCGCGCGCGGCTATTTCACACGCCACTCGTATCATCATCGAATTCGTCTGCTCCGCGCGATAACTTTATACGTACATTATCTCATTGCACACATATACAATAATGATCACGATGCGTTCTTATGCAGCTCTGACTCTCGCGATGCGCGGAGACAATGCCCGCATCGCGTGCATGATGACTCGACACCACCGCCGTACTTATGCGATTATGATGCGACACTGAATGATTTTTGTCTTCGCGTTTGTTCTTTCCTTCTAATAAAAAGCTCTCGTCGTGGTTCGAGAAAGACAGTCTATCCACTATATGCGCATGCAGCTGACACGCTATATGCGCTCGCGGTATAATCTCCGCGCGCGCGATGATGCACCACTGCGGTACAAGCGAAACGCAACGCGCTATTTTTCTTATCGCGCTCTCGAGCCACCACCACATTATTTAAAATGTGAAAGCGCAATGTTTCTTTGCCCGACTTTGCGCGGAAAGAAAGAGATTCGGACGTTCATCATGTACTAACGAGAACGTTGAATTTTTATAACAGCTGCGCTGCCTCGTGAGCACTCCATTCTCAGGCTTCGACATTTATAAAATTTCATCTCGCGACGCTGATCATGTATAAAGTCTATCTTCTATTTTAAAAGCTCGATGCACAATAAATCGATTCGATTATTATAAATGTATCGTCGATCGACGTCCAAGAAAATTATCGACCGCAAAGAGATCCATGATACGTTTTTCTCTCTCGTCGTGCAGCCCTTCAATAGCAGCTCGCCGGGACTTGATAAATTTGTTCCTAATTAGCTTATTATTATATTATTACGAGTAACACAGTTAAAGGCAGTTTAATGTATCTCTGTTCTCCTCTTTGAAGCTCTCTGCGACGACGATCGCTTCGGAGAGCTGAAGAAGCGTATACGTACACGCGATGCGGGGTCGGATCGATGCGCAGCAGCAAAGCTATTTCAGTCCCCCCCGTAATCTGCAAGTTCATTAGACTATATTGAAACAAATACACGACGCGATGCACGATTTATCCGAGGGATTGATCACGAGTTGCATTTATATAATCTTGTATATTGTACCTAAGATAAAAATATAATAATCGTTACTCATTGCTGTCAATCTCCTTTTCTCTGTGCAGCACAAAAGACCGGAGCCGCGGAAGCGCCATTCGCCGCATGGGTGCCTGGGCTGACTATCGCTTCGAGGAGGAGGTGGTGGAGGAGAAGAAGGCGCTGAAAACAGCACCAAAGAAAGGAGGCCCAAGCAGCAGCAGTAAAAAGGGCCCCAGATTGTTTCCTCGTCGTGGCAGCAACAGCAAACAACGCAAGCACAGCGATAAACAGCAGCAGCAGCCCAAGAGGATACAGCAGCAGAGGCAGAATCGGCACTCGATACATTGCTCGATCACCCGTCGCGCCCTGCTACTGCTCATACTGCTGCCCATGCGACGCCAGCTCTACGAGTGGCCCTTCAAATCAAGGACGAAATCAATAAGTGAATTCAGTGCGATCTAAAGTGCTACACGTAATAAATTTATTAAGTAAAGGCTGTGTGCAGTGCAACTATAGTGCGTATTTCACGCGAAACAAGACAACAAAAAACAAATTCGCCGAATTTTCCCAAATGGCCAACGCCGATTGGGTCAAGTTCAAAGGTGCAGGCAATGGCGGCAGCGGCGGCGGCATCAGCGGCATCGTGCCTATCGTCAGCTCGGACTCGCAGCTCGCCAGCGACGAGGACGAGCCCAGTAGTTCCGACGAGCTAGGTCTCGCCGTGAAATCGGACAATCTCGTCGTTGACGATGACGATGACGACGAATCGGCCTCGTCGAGGCTGCTGCAGCCCTCGGTCGAGATCGTTCAACCCTCGACCAGGGATACCGAACGCGACTACCTGCAGCTGGTCAACGAGTCGCAGGAGTCGAGCGCCGAAGAGAGCAAGAGCTCGGACAAGCTGATGCTGCAGGGCAACGGTGCTGGTAAACCGATAACGCCGAGCCCCGACGCCAGCAAGCCCCACGTACAGTTCAACGGAGCCACGCTCAAGCCCAAGAGCAATGGCTACAACAACAGCAGTAACGGCAACAAGGAGACCTCGAGGGGCCCCAGTCCCTCGATCTCCTCGTCCTCGTCGAGCTCCGAGGACAACAGCAGCCTCGACGAGGCTCGACCTCCCGACGGTGGCTGGGGCTGGGTCGTCGTCGCGGCGGCCTTCATGGTCAATCTCATCGCGGACGGCATCACCTTCTCGTTCGGCGTCATCTTTCACGAGTTTCTCAAGTACTTCGGCGAGAGCAAGGCGGCGACCTCCTGGGTCGGTTCGCTCTTCATGGCGATGCCTCTGCTCTCGGGCCCGATAGCGAGCTTCCTCACCGATCGCTACGGCTGCCGCAAGGTCACCATCGCGGGCAGCATCCTCGCCACCATAGGCTTCGTCGTCAGCTACTTTGCCAACAGCATGGGAGTGCTCATTCTCACATTCGGAGTGCTCGCAGGTTTCGGGCTGTCGCTGTGCTTCGTCGCGGCAGTCGTGATCGTGGCCTACTACTTCGACAAACGACGCTCGTTTGCCACGGGCCTATCGGTCTGCGGCAGCGGCATCGGTACCTTCATCTTTCCCCCGCTGATACAGAAGCTGCTGACGGAGTACGGCTGGCGAGGGGCCACTCTCATACTCGCAGGCCTCTTTCTCAATCTGGCCGTGTGCGGCTGCCTGATGCGCGACCTCGAGTGGACCACGGTCAAGCTCAAGGAGAACGCCCTCGAGCGCAAGCGCAAGAGGGCCAGGAAGCGGCAGCGCGTGCAGAGCTCCTCCGCGGACTCGTTCTCGGGCAGCAGCTCGGCCAACACGACCCAGACCGGGGCCAGGAACAACAACGCGAGCGACCTGGCCGGAGGAGGAGAGGCGATACCCCATGATCTGGTCGATCCAGCGGAGAGCAAGCTCTTCTCCAGCCTCGTGAGTCTGCCGACCTTCGTGCGGAACGGCGAGAAGGTGCCTCTCGAGGTGCTCGAGCTGCTGAGCAATCGCAAGAACGTCTACAACGTGCTGGTGCAGAACTATCCGAGTCTCCTGATCACCTCGAGGAGTTTCAGCGATTCGGGTGGTCTGTACGATCAGGTGGCCGTTGACAAAAACTTCGTGCCGAGTTTGAGTCCGTTGACCGCGCCCGGCAACACCATCGCCGAGGAGGACGCCCGACACGAGGGAGTCTTCGACGAAGATGCTCAGGGTGATCAAGTAAGTTAGCCCCCACCCCGTCGATTCTTTTTTTTTGCAACGTAACTCACGCTCGAGATTTCACACAGAACCAGCTGGAGAGCCCGCGCCGAGTCCATCACCATCATCATCATCAGCATCACAACGACAAGGAACTGGCCGCAGCGGGAGGAGAGCCCGGCACCGAGGGCAACAACTGGTGGCTGCGCAAGTTCAGCCCGGACGCGCAGCTGCGCCACTCGATCGCGGGCTGCGAGCAGCCCCGTCGTCTGCCCACGGCCTACCTCAAGGACATCCGAGTGCACCGGCACAGTCTCACGTATCGCGGCGCCATGCTCAACATCAATCGCTACAGGCTGCGGGCGAGCAGCTGCCCGGACATCTATCGCAACTCCATGACGACCATTGCCAAGCAGAAGATGGTCTGGTACTCGGGCCTCTGGGAGTTCTGGGATCTGCTGTGCGACATGCTGGACTTCTCGCACTTCGCCGACTCGCGCTTCCTGCTGTTCGCCATCAGCAACTTCTTGCTGCACACCTGGTACGACGTGCCTTACATGTACCTCATCGACAACGCCGTGGAGACGGGCTTCGACGAGCGCAAGGCCTCCCTGCTCATATCCGTCATCGGTATCATGAACATGGCCGGCGAGGTACGACGAGTTTAATTTTGTCCGCAATTATAAAAATAAGAGCTCGATTAATCCGTTTTTCTCCTCTCGCAGATCATACTCGGCTGGGCGGGCGACTGCTCCTGGGTCAACGCCTCGGTCGTCTACGCCTGCTGCATGGCGCTGTGCGGCGCCTTCACGGCTCTCGTGCCCCTGGTCAGCCACAGCTACGTACTGCTGAGCGGAGCAGCGGGTGCCTTCGGCTTCTTCATCGCCGCCAATTACAGTCTCACCAGCATCATCCTCGTCGAGGCCATCACCCTCGAGCGATTCACCAATGCCTACGGACTGCTGCTGCTCGTTCAAGGAATTGCCAATCTCATGGGACCGCCGCTTGGAGGTAAAATATAATATAATAATTATTTTTGCTCGTTAATTGGTAAAATACACCAACCACGCTCGGGGATGTAGATATAAAAAACGCTGTAAGTTCGAGCCGTATTAGTATATATCGAGCAAAATCTCATTTGCACGGCCGCGAGTCGTCGGATCTCGTGTTGCGGCCTAAAGTTAAGAACTTTATTGCATTAACGAGATTGGAGTGCCCCAAATGCCATATGTGTGTAGTATGACGCACACGCGGCAAAGTCGCCCTTTATGATAGTCCGGGCACAGGGATAACAATTTCGATATACGTACATTTCGACGCGTAATAGAGGTTTGATCGTAAAAAGTCTACCCGTAACTGGAGCTTTATGGGATTTTGTGTATAGGAGATTTACCTCTATCTCTCTTTCGATATGTGGAATTTGGGTTGAGTTTGATGGATCGTGTACTCTTTACAAAATACACGGAATTGGATCAATTTCGTAATAGATTCTTCACCCGGTTGATAATAGTTCCACGCAAATGTGAAGGCTGATAACGAGTTTATGCGGTTAATGAGTAAAAGCCCTCTCAAAAAAAAAACAAGAAAATGATTTAGATACGAAGAAATTCTTACTTCAATTGATTTCACTTTTCTTTGCAAGTCGATATTTTTTTTGTCTTGTCAGCAGTATAAATAGCAACATCTTCATCCAAATATAATTGAATTATAGATTTTACTCCGAAGTACCACCGGAAGCTTCACGCGACATCGAAATAATTCATTTACCGCGATAAATTCTCCATTCGTACCTCTGCCTCGATTCGAACGCAAACCCGACTCAAGAGAGAACGCGAGGGAGAGAGAAAGAGAGTCAATTGAAGTGCAAGAAAGAAAAGGAAGAGAGGCTAAAAAATGTCAAAGCTAAAAAAGAACGAAAATAGAAATGCAGACGCGTGACAAAATTAATATATATCACGTCGTTGCTACTGCTGCTGCTGCTGCTGTTGCTGCACGTGCACACGTACACAACAATGTGAATCTTTTACTCTGTACCTATATATACCTCTATGCAGGAGTAGGCTCGAGTCGTTGGCGCCCGACCTTCACCGCTAAAGTATACGCGATATATGTATATAGGTGTGCATTGCAGCGTTCACAAATATACAGTGTTATATTGTAAGCATCTAACGGAGCGCGATCGTCACCGCCGCACATTCGAGAGTGAGAAGGTTGCATCGCAGCAACAAACGAGAGCCCGCCCTGAGCCTTTTTACGAGTCCGACACTCGCTCGCGCTCCGATGAAGCAGCAGCAGCAGCAGCTAGATAGACACATTTGCACAAAAAAAAAACCAAGTGCACTTGCAGTTGTATCATATATTGACTCTCGTGCTGCGATATAAACAATGCTCGCGACTCGTCGGGTAAAAATAATACACATCGCTGCCTAGCTCTCTCGCTACTGGCGCGGGACAATTAAAACTTACCGATTCGATGGACGCGCCTATCCATCATCCCGCGAGGCAACAGCAGCAGCAGCAGCAGCAATTTCGTTAATGAATTTCATATACCAGCTATATCCTCGTGTCTTTGGGTATCGTAAAGGCCTGTGTGTATGCATTGCACTCGGCTGGTGCACACGCGAAATAATCCAGCCCATTATCGATTGCACCCTCTTTCCTGCACAGCTCTCTCTATCCATCTCTTTCTCGCTCGTGTGATGTACATGAAGCAAGCGAGCGAACGAACGTATGCTGCATTACATTTTTACATATCATCGCGCACATGCGAACCCGGCCGCGCACGCACACGTTTATACGCTGGCTCGTGGCTCGCGACCCAACGTTGTTTTATATACTCGCTTGCTTGTACACACATACACACACGCGCGAATTGAAAAAAACGTTAATAAATATCTATTTGCATTTGGCATTGGGAGTTATGGTTAATTATTGTTATACGACATGCAGGGGTGGACAAAGGTCGTAATTGATTTACACAAATTCTCTTTCTCGTTGACTTTCTCACTATTAATGGCTTTATGACCGGAAGAATAAAATTTTAAACTTTTAAAAATACATTAACCTTATGTCACGAGTATTGAGCGAATTTTAAATGACCCGAGAGAGGCAATTTCATTTTTTCGAAAAATTCAGACCGTATTTCAACCATTTTAAATAAGATAAAACTACTTTAAAATTTCACCACTAGATGACAAGTACCTATAAATCTGTAAATCTGCAAGTTGCAAAGTCAAAGTATTTGTGTATAAGTCAAAACAATTCATAGCACGGTTTTGAATTTCATTTTGAATTTGAGGTATCTTAAATCAATATCTTTGTTGGTAACATATGCATCGTAGTAACATTCATTTCCAAGTAAAAGCATTAACGAATATATTGTTGTAAATAAATTAAAAGTTTTAATTTAATGGATGTTATGAATTTCAAATAGAAAATGAAAACTTTCTATTTCCCCTGCGTTTAATATAGATAATACATGTAACACTGTGCATTTTTCTGATTGACAGGCTGGCTGTACGACATAACGGGCACGTACGATCTGTCGTTTTATTTGTCCGGCTTATTCATCGCGATGAGCGGTATTATGCTGCTGGTCATGCCCCCCTCATGGATTGCTACAGGCGCTGCAAAAAGTCCATCGTCGAGCGTCGCAAGCGCAACGAGTTCAGCAGCGTATAATATAATAATGCATAAATATTATTATTGCATACACTATTCGAGCGACGACCAGATCAGCCATCGACGACGACGACAACGTCGGGCAGCAGCAGCAGCAACAGAGCAGCAGCACAGCTCAACGGAATTGCCAATTTAATATTATCGATGGCCCAACGAAATATCGCAAATTGCGCGCATAATAATGTTTGCGCGTTCCAGAGTCACTTGTATACCCATGTATTATCACGCACGTGTACAATTAGCCTGCGCATGTAACTCTCTATTCTCAATTTGCATCGGTGCAGGTACTCTTGTACATATATACTTTACACATACAGACACACATTGAAGCATCATTTATTTTTCACGTAGTAATCATTTTTGTCCATTACACATTTCTGAGTGTAAATAATTAAACTACCCGCGTGTTGTATATCCAATGTGTGTGACACATTATGCTTTTCTTGCGCAGGTTCGCTTCTTTTTCATGTATCATTTCAATGTTTTTTTTTCGTCTCTTCGTTTATTTCTTACGTTACATGAATTTATTTTTATAATACACAGTCGTCAACTGTGTATTTTAAACATTTTTTTTACTTAAGATTTGGCATAGCATTCAATGCCACGAACGATCAATGAACCTCGAGGTGATTCATTTTCATTTTTTTTCTTTTTCACCGTGAAAAAGTTTTATTTAATCGAGATTTGATGAGTGAATTTAATATCATTAAGATTGTAAATCATTTAAAATTAATCATCGCTCTAATCTCCAATGAAAAAGTACATCGTAGCCTTTCGGTTGAGTCTGTGGACCACCGACCAATATAATATAATTTATACTAGATTAGATTAATTGAAATTATCGATAATTAAAAGTCAGAATATAAGATTTTCTTCCTCAAAGTATAAAAATACTTTATATGAATATTAATACAAATAACTAAAGGATAAAATGAATCCAAATTACTTGCCAATTCGATGAATATACTTATACAATTCTTGTATATTATGAAGCTGAATTAGTTTTAATCTAAGTATCTTATAAATTATGATGTAATTTAAATTTGATTATAAAAACATTGTTTTTCGTTTGTTAAAGGCTAGCCATGAAAATAATTTGTCATTTTTACGTTTTTTCCTCTCATCTTCGCTGTATTCACTGGGTTTTCGTTTTGTATCCTATGTGTGATTTCATTAGTTGCTAAAACAAAAACTCATTTTACTAGTGATACGATAGATTTCATTCTTGTGATTCAATAAATAAAAAATATGAATGTCATGCGATATTAAAAAAAAAACATGTGATTTTGATAGATTTACCTTTACTTGTAAATGTAGAAATTAAGGAATCAATTTTTCTAATTGCTATACCATCGTGACCGCGAATTGAGCTTGACACCTCGAATCGCTTCAACTATTGCCAGATTATAATAATTACAAATAAATAGTCGTACCTCGTGAGGTATAAAAATATAGCGTATGAAATACTTTTTGTACTTTAGACGATAGGAATACCTATATACTTGTATCATGTACGTTTTTCCGTTTGCGTATTTTTCTTTTATAAAGATAATCTTCGAAAATCATAATGATCTGTACGTTCCTATAATGATGATGATGATGATGGCGACGACGATGATGATGTTAAAACGCGAGGCGATTCTGCTAGTGATGTTAAAACGTCGTTATAAAAAATTTATTCTACGTTTTTCTCGACATTCACGTTGTCGAAGATTGAATTATGTGGTAATATCAAAAAATATTACAAAAATGCATATGCATAAAAAATAAGTATATATAATAGAATATTATATAGACCAATAATATTATTTTGCATAATTACGCGTATCGACTATATTGTGATTATGAAGCCGATAATGATATAAATGATGATGCTGCGATGAAGAAATCATACGGTTATTTTTTTACATAACTCTCTGCCGAGTATTTTTTATGGATTGCGAGTGTGAAACACGTACCCACACACACACAAAGGTGTGTACGGCGGAAAAAGCTGTTGTAAAAATGCACGTGCGATTGAGACATGTATGATCACTAATATAGAATCGAGGCTCCAACAGGAGATGGCTCTGTTTGAGTGTTTTTGCGGATGCTTTGCGGGAGATAAGTGGTAGAGCCGTTTCCTGCTCGACCTTCGATTATTATTTACACTATATGGCTGCAGCAGCGGCTACGATGAGAAAAGCTCTCAAGTCGCTTCAATGCTAGAATCTGCTGTATGAGAGAAATAACTAGAGAAAGATGCTATATTATGCGAGCTTTAAGAGTCGCTTGAGTGTGAGAGAGAGTGAGAGTGAATCGTGAAACTACCGAAGACTAGTCAATAATGCAAATGATGTTTTAATGGCGTTAAGATTTTCTGTCATTGTTGTCCTATTGTCGTGATTATTAGCTTGTGTTTTTTGTCACTTTTTTTGTTTATTTACTTTTAAAATATTCTCTCTTCTATCGGCGAGATAGATAGAGAGATCCGATAAATGCGTCATTGCTTATGCTTGTGTCTCGTTTATTTTTACCCAAATATACAATTTTGATTATCTGCATTATATTGGTCTGGAGCGTACAATGGTTAATTCTTTTAAATAGATGCTTTTGGGCGTGACTTTGGTGAATTTTCTTATTAGACTTCGTGTAACCAAAAACAGCAACGAGAATCAGCAGCATTTTATTGAAATTTTTTACGTCAAAAATTATGTCAATTCAAGCAAATTTTTTCATTTCTTCATTGTATTTTCTATTTTAATCTTAAAATGTAACTAACGTCATTGATCATTACGGGTTTTAATAATAATTTTGAAGTTTTGAATCAATGAAATCTTTAAAACATTTTTGAACTTCTATTTGTTGTTGTAGACAACTTTAAAAAATATAAAATTAATCGTGTCCGAAGTGTGCTTTATGAATTCAATAATAAACAATATTAAATAAGATATTTACACAAAACCTACGAAGCAATATTTTACTAAACGTATGATACAAATTATCATCGTACGAGGTTCAAATTATTTCAAAATAGATTAATGAAGATTCCAGAAAACCAATCGATTACATTATCAAGAGCTTTTTCTGGATTATCCAGCTAATTAAACATGTGGAGTACCAATGAATTAATTGATCCATATGCCGAATGATTTTGCCGTGCGCACGATTGAGGACACTATAAAATATCAACTGTAAAGCATAGATAAACCGTGAATGTGTGTTGTATCGAAGTATAAAAGAAAAGTATATTTGAGTAAGCGAGAGAAATAATTTTTTATTACCGAAATTTTTTCTAGTTAATGCATATACTTGCAAATTATTCAAATGGAAAAATCTATGAAAATTATCCATTTTTCTGACTCTGAAAACGAAACTCGTTCGAGAAATCAATTAACTTGAATATGATTTGACAATCTTGTTCAGACAGTAAATAGTTTTTTTCGCATAGCTTTATATTCATGGGTCATATGTTCTGTTGAAAGTTACATAATGAACTATTGACACAAATCATCTGTCAATAATTTCGACTCGATGAATACTATCCCAGAAAAATAAATAACTTTGAAAACGAATTCATAACCTGCTGTCTCTTTTTGAAAAAAATTGCACACAACATTGTGGGGTTTTTTTTCTGCCATACAAATTCAATCATGAACCAAATGCGACTCGGTGAAAGATCACGTAGTACATATAGCTGAACGTGTAGTGACCTTGGCCCATCATCGAGTCTATGAGGTTTGTGAGTTAAAGCTCGGTCTCACAAATACTATTATGATTAATCTTTCTAATTCCACGTTTCGGAACAAAAACACTACAACGAGAGTGAGTCAAGTTCGCACGCGCAGCGGTCCATCATTTCATTCCGAATTTCACGAGTATTCAGAATTCTCATAAATATCTCGCGTTGAATCTATTTTTGCCCAAGACATTTTTCCGAGAGTTCTAGTTATTTTTCTCGGACTGTTTATATAGTTTGGTACCTTCATCGAAAATCGATTAAAATAAAAAATTACCGATTTTCCATTTTTTAAACTATATGAAAATGCAATTCCAGCATATGCGAGTATCCATTCCAGAGCTCGAACGGTAAGTATATTTTACACTTTGCTTCGCTCGCACGGGATGACGTTACTATATACTTTTTCGACCGAAATAACTATATTGCAGCGAAAATTGAAACACGAGCATATAGGCGCAGCAGCAGCAGCAGAGCTATACATACGCACACCTACGGAACTCAGATACAACGTAAAAGCAAAATAAATAAAGAGTGGAAACGCTCGTGAATTTGTGTGCGCGACGACAATTTGTCGCGCACGCATTTGTCATGGAATTTTTTTTCTCATTCTCTGCTCTCGTGCGCGGCACGGCCGTTTATTTATTCGACACCGTCGCGCGGCCCTCGATGCGGTCTATTGTGTATAGGATCGGCTCACAAATATAATACATACGAGGGCGATTGGAAAAATAGTGTCTCGTTTCGATATTTGTATGCGTATACGCGAGCGCCGAACAAAGGTATTGAAGTCTAGTTCTGTATGAAGTGTATCGACGAAAAAGAAGCTATGCGTCGGCAAAAGACGTATAAGAACTTGAGATTCGCAATGACGAAGCTATATAATGCGGCAAAGTCGACGTCAAATTACGATTCATAGCATCATGAATGCTGGCGCGTACTACATCGTGGCATATAGGCGCAGTAAATCAGCCGACAAAATGGAGCAGCATCGCTGATGGAAAAGTTTAGGCCCTAATAAATCTATCGTCGCGAATAGCGATTTTCCCTCGGCGTCTTTCGTCTCTATCTCTCTTTCTCTTTGTGACAACGCGATGATGATGGTGATGATGTTGATGCTGCCTCCAAACTGATTACGTCTGTCACGCACGCGTGAAAATACGGCTCTGGCATACAAGTTTTCCTTCTTATAATACGAGGCACATCTCGAGTCTCAGCTTCAAAAGAGCTCGGAAGAACGAACTGGCATGAATCGTGAGTATAGGCTCAGCGCAAAAAGTTATCGTTTTAAACCCAGAAGCTAAAAAGTACCTAAGTCCTATGATATAAGATATAGAATTTAGGTACGTTTTTGCTTCTGAGTTTAAAGCGATACATAAAAGCTCACTCGTCGCAGCCGAGCTTGCGAGCTTTCGCGATTCCCTGCGTACAGCCGGTTATCGGAATGACCAATACAATTGACATTTGCTGTAGAGGCAAACTGTCTATAAATTTGTTGAAGCTTTGAACGTTTAAAATTAATTTTAAGAAGCTGCAAGTTCTACTCATATACGCAAGCTTAAATAAAATAGGTGGATGTATCAGGTGTGGTTGACCGTGCGTCGCGTGGACAGCTTCTGCTGCTGCTGTGGGTAGCATAGCTGCGCTTTATGTCTCTTCCCCCTCCCATCACCACCACCAGTCGGTATATACAGCTCACAATTTCGTTCAACATTCGCACGCAAACGCACAAGTATTATACAGCACACAGAAGAGAAGAAGTACTGGTACTAGCACACATAGAAGCAACAAACGCGAATGCGAGCCTCTCTATGCTCGCGCGCACACACTCATACGCATACACACAGACAGACAAAGAGTAGTAGTATGCGCGTTAGGTGACTATATAGCCTCGCGTTGTCTACTATACACACGAGCGAGGCGAGCACAGAGAGGCTCGTTTCGTCGCGGCGCACACTCGGGCGCAGTTTCGCCCCGACTGTAAGCGAGAGCGGCTGACGCGAGCGACAGAGCGGGAGAGAGAGTAGAGAGCAAAATTTTTGCAGCGCGCAAACGACAGCAGCAGCTAAGTTGGTCTATATCAGAATATACACACAGAATAGAGATATACACAACAAACGCACGTCACACACACACGGTTTTCCCCCCCGCGTGCGAGTGCTTGCGACGACGACGAAGACGAAAAAAGCACAGAGAGAGAGAGACAGCTTGACTCGGCAGTTCATAGTTATATACAGAGATAGAACTTTGAGCTTGGGGAGCATAGCACACGCCCAGCAACAGCTGATTGTCATCGCAGCGTCCGGAAGCAAAAAAAAAAAAAAAGAACAAGAACATCATCGCCGCCCTCGAGAGCTGTCCAGGTCGACTCGAACAAGTGCAGCGTAACAATAATACAAAAATTCTTCTCGTCGTGCTGCAATTGTCGTCCGGCAGTTCTTCGCACATGCAAAAGTAGCAGCAGCTCGAGCTGTATCGAGGCCCCCCTCCTCGTGCGCGCACCCCTCCGACACCACAGTGTCAAGGCATTGCTCCACGGTAAGCTTTTTAATCCACATCTATACGTAATATTATTGTGCGACGATCACACGCTTGTTTTTCACGTGCATGCCACATGTGTGTAAAGAAAGAAACCATAGTGTGTATACAATGCAACAACATTCGCATGCTTTATAGTTCGCGAGCTTTCGTCGGGAATCTGACTTTTTACGCGTGTGCGCTGGCTCTCGAATCGAGCTGGGTGAAACGCGCGAGTACGTCGGAAATATCGATTGGACGTTGGCTCGCCTTGCCGGCGTCGTTTATGGGGCCGCGCTCTTGACTCGGCGCGCACACACACACACACACGCACATACGCACCGACAGACAGATACATACACAGACACGCATCGTCCGCGCACTCGCACTTCGGTACAGCAGCAGTGACAGCGAGTATTAGTAGCAGTAGCAGCAAAAATTGAAGCACAATAACGCAATTACACACACGCGTTGCGCTTCCTCGCATCTAATACGTCTCGTACAATAATTACATATCTGACAACAATAATGTATAATAGCGACGACGACTGGCGCCTATACTGCCAATAAGTATTTTCACACGCACGAGATTTATAAGCGGAGATTACGTATCGCTTATGACATTGCTGCGCCGATGATTACATATTGTACATATATACGCGTGCGGAGAGCCACGTGCTGCTGCTGCTGCTGCTGCTGCTGCTACTGCTACTACTTATACGGCTATATGTGCCGCTTTGTTCCGTCACTGCCCTTTTATTTTGCAGACTCAGCTTTGTCGTGAGAGTCACCCGCGCTTACGCTTGCACTTTATTTTTTACTTTTTATTCAACTAAAACAGCAGAGTCGATGAAAAAATGTTTCTGACTCCGTCTCTGCAGTACTCGATGATCACTCGTATATGTCTCGTATATGTATTATCTGAATGCGGTGCGCGTATTTGCGGTAACGGCGGTGGCCCTCAAGCTTCTAGTAATAAGATCCAAAATCTAGTTTTGCCAGATCGTATGGAATTTTTTTTCTCTCTCGCTGCTTGTGATACATGCACAGCTGTGGCTTCGTATCGAAACTCTACGCTCAAACGAGGCTGCAATGAGTCTGCCACTGACCGCACAAATCTCGAAATTCAGAAATTATAAAACTCGTCATATCAGTCATCGCTGAGCTCGCGATCTCGTCGCGACGCTGATCGAATTTTTAATAATTTTCTCGTAACGCCCGATTGAGTCTCGTGAACCATGACAATAATGCTCGCGCTCGCTATAGGCTGTGCAGGTAAAATGTCGACGGAAATCGGAGTGCGTCATCATCGCTCGTCGTCGTTGACGATGCGGTAATTAGCCTCTGGCCGAGCAAGCGCTACCTCGAAATCGCACGTTCTCATTCTCGACGCACTCTTATTATAGCTTATATGAACGAGGCATTAGACATTGCAGAAATATTTATATAGCTGTACTTACAGTTAGCAGTTACTATTAAAAGCCACTAAAATATATTCTCATTAGCCAGCATCGTTGTGTGTACTTGCACTCGCTTGAACGTGAATAAGTATGTGTGTGTGTTTGAGTGTATTGGTAAAGCCAACCAAGATTGCACACCGCTTATACTGTTGCTGTTTCTGCCTGCTGAAGCTGAGAACGAAAGAGAGAGAGAGAGAGAGAGAGAGAGCACGTGTACATTATATGTTAGCGTGGCGCGCGCCGTCCTTGCCCTCTACTACTAAGAGCTCACAAGCACGACTTGACAGATGCATGTGTGCGTGTATTACCTGCCTCGATACATTATTTTACACATATATATATATATACTTGCTCGCACACTTACACACATACAGAGAGAGAGAGACAACCGCTATACATGCGATATGCAGCCAGAAAGTATAAGTGAGCCAGAAGCGATGGCAATAGAGCAGCAGCAGCCGAGCAGACCGACGCACCAACAGCAGCAGCGAGTCTGATCTCTCTCAAGTTCTCGCCGTCGTCGTCTCTGTTGCAAATTTTTCTGGACACGCTACTCTACTACTCTACTACTCTACACTCTATCGTCGGCTCTCCGTTGGGGATATTTTTGGATATAACACGCACACGAGATACGAGAGAGAGAGAGACGAGATGAAGAGGTCTGCCAATATCAAGTTTATATTCGAGCTATATCGGGAAAAACGGTCGCTGATTTGCTTGTGCGGTGCACGCCCGGTGCAGAGAGCTTTTCTCGTCTCAAAATTTTTCTGTGTGTATCGTATGTAGGCTGTGTACGGCGAGCTTTAATCCGTTGAATCTGCTTTCTTTCATCGCGCCGTGTGAACTTGTATCACGCGCTCGATTGGCCCGATTCGACTACCACTAGGCCTCTATAGCCTAGCCCCGTGGCCCCGTGTCAGTTGTTTATCGATCGGACCGCTGCGTACATTGTACACGGGTGACGAGTAGCACCTATTATAATCGGCAATTGTTGACTTCAATCGGAGCTACAAAAGAGTTGCTCGCGTGATTCAACGATTCCTTACGCAATATATAATCGCGCCTATACTCGAGTGTTTATTGTGAGTGTGCGTGTTTGCGCGTGTTTAATGTCTCGAGCGCCATTGAACTTTTTTCAAAATTCGCGCGCGCGCGTGCGATAACGCGTCTCGAGCGCTCTGGCGATCAGATATAGCCGCCGCGCGCGCATCGTCGAGCGAAAATCATCACGATTACTCGGCTGGTCGGGCGATTCGATACGTATATAGCTGCTGTATATTTATAAAATGTATAGACGCATTTCATTAATTCGTCGCGACGCGATACTCGACTATGCATGTACGATCGTATCTGCACTGCTACATATATCGATACGTTCATCATTTTTATTCTTATTATGATTATATCGAGTGCCCGTGTCGCGACGACGCGTCCAAAACATATTGGAACGTCGCCTTCGAGCCAACTTTCGACGATCTTTACGTAATTTTAATACACCTATAATCGCCTTTGAACCGCAATTTTCGCAAGCTCGCGGCTCGAGTCATATTTATTTTTCTGACCTTTGTGCGGTAATGGGGCGTACACGCGTATATAATTGCCCGCTGCACTGGCATGATCGCCTCTGTGATCGGCTTTGCTCTGTACTCGTTTCATCTCTTATGCGTATACTTCCCCTTTTTACTCTTTTCTTTGGCTTGAATTAGTAGGCGAAATCGCGCTAATCTAGGCCTCGCGAGTCTGACTAATATTGACTTTTACCACTCCACCATATATGCCGTGCGTCTTTCATTTCTCTCGATCTGGGCTCGGGCGCAAAAAAAAAGCTCCCTCGCGCGTACACGTACGACGATGGAGAGTCGTGCGAGACGCGATAAGAAAAAGAGCTTACAATAAATCACAATCCTCGGCTCGTCAAGGCGCCACCGAGTCACACGGAGCCGCCTGTTTTCGTTTCATACAGCATGCACGCGTAATAATGTAGTACTCGAGGAGCGCGCGCGAAAAAGCAAGCAACAGCTCGATAGATTTATTATACGTTATAACGCGAGAGCCAACCTCTGCAACATAATGCTATATACGCACACGCTTGCGGTTCTATATACGTATTTCGCTCTCTACATTGATATTGACTTTTTTCGCCTATATTTTCTTCTTATTTTTTTTCTCGCTGGCTCGAGCTTGTAACTCAACGTGAAAGTGCGTAGAAGAGAAAAAAATAATATTACTGTAATAATATAACGAAAGTCGCTCGATCGCGCTAACAGCCAACGTGCACGCGGTTGGTTCGTAATCGACTTGCTATATATACAGCCTTGACATCCAAATGCCAGTCGAGTCGCGAATGCGGTGAGGCTCGAGTCAACTCGAGAATTGCCGAGAGAATGTGTGCGTGGTGTGTGTGTGTGTGTGTGTACAGGTAGATACGCGCGTCACCGTCGATGCCAAATTATTTCCCGATGCGTTTCTCATTGTAGATATATCGCTCGTTATCAAGCGAAACGACACTTGACTTATATATTTGTGTTGAACGAAGAAACTAGTCTCGAAGCAGAGCTGAAATATTCTCAAGAATGGCAAACGCGCATCTGGACTTGACGCTAGTCCACGAGACATATCGCGTATCCTCTTGTATAACGGGAGTAATAGCGAGACAGACAAAAGCTGCGAACGAGCTTTCGGCGAGTATACGATTCGTGCAATTATACGCACACCCAAACTGAATAGGTATAGCTTAGAGCAATTAGCTCTTGTCTCGCTGGATATAATGGAGCTCACTACCATTAGTACCATTCGCCAGAGCGATTCACGTCCCGTGTACACGTCGTAGCCATTCGAATGGGGAAAAATCGACCGCGCGCGGGCAATCGTATAATAGGGCCGCGTCGCCGTGGCAACGACCAATACAGCTGTTACCTTACCTATACCTACATACAGTGAACGTACGTGTGAGTGTAATATGGTCGATGTACGCGGGTAGTACTCCTTGGGCAACTAATACTATATACTTGGGATCCGAGCACGACTCGAAACGTGCAGAGGCGCTCATTATTTATCTCTCGGCCTGCGATGCAGCGCTCCAGTATCCCCCGCGTCCCTTGGGCATGCACACACATGTACAGCCGTCGCCGTCGCCGCCGCCTACGTCATTCCGTAAGCTCGCTCTGGAGTGTACGTTATACGCGCGGGGTTACCGAGAGACGGAGCCATATATAGAGAGAGCCCGTGACGTAGATAGAAGTAACCGGGGCCGAGGAGAGTCCGCGAATCTATACATTATATATACGAAACGAATGTGTGGTCAGAGGGTGCGATGGCCTGATTTGACTCTATTTCTTTCTGCCTCAGGTCAATCGCGACCATTCGCTACAAAATTTGTGCCGTACGAATAATTTTCATCGCACGTTATACTCATTAAAAAACAATTAAGGACGAAACGTTCATCGTTATCGCTCGACGCACGGCATTGTCGCTTACGTTGGATCGATTAGCGCGATATATCCGCGCGATATGCTGCTGCTGTGCGAGGTGGCAAGGTGTCGAGGGCGATCCGCCCGCGCGCAAGAGCTGTGCTAGCCCGAACGAAACCTTGACACGACAGCTCGCTCGCTCGACGCGATAGGAATTTAAGGCGAGCGACGCACACGACGGTACTGGGCACGGGGGTGGGTGCCATGTATATAAGCTGCTGCTGCTGCTGGCATGATGGCAATCGCGAGGCCAGGCGAACTTCTCATCTTCGAGCTTTTCTGCTCTCGTATTCGTCGTAGTCGTCGTCTCAACCTTGCTCCATTCATGTTGCACAGTACACGGAGTTTCGCTGCTTCTTTCTTCGTCCTCTCTTTTGCTCTTTCTCTATACGAAACGTAGACTCGATGAGGCGGTGGCGGCGGCGACTGGCTGCTGCTGCTGCACCACCCACAATTGCACTCGGCCGCCGCCGCCGCCACTACCGAGCTTGCAGCAGCTATACACACGACGGCGTGATACATAATTCCGTGTGTTGTGTATGTGCGCGCGAGGCAACGTCACGAGCGAGGACCGTTGACGTCATAGCTCGACGTACGGCGAGCGCAAGGAAGTCGATCGATGAACCACTGACCCGATTTTCCAGAGCACAGCCCCGCAAGCTCGGAAGGCACACCGCGTACCGTACGTACAACGTTGCGCCCCGTCGCACAGCACCGTAAACGCGTTACATGCGTTTGCTATTCAATTAATATCTCGTTAACATGCTACACTTATTGGTAATCATCAAAATATAATCTCAATAATTACCTCCGAAAAACCTAGTCCTTTGCAGTCTTTTAATTCAATAATCGGCTACCATGAGCTGTATATTTAGTTTAAGTTTTTTTTAACGCGCTCGAGGACACTTGTCGTTCGTGCAGGCAATCCTAAAGCGATCCTCGGTTCCGAGCCTGCGGCATGCAAACAATTGCGAAATCAGCCTACAGCGGCCTATACCTATGAATTTTAGAATTAGCTCGAGCAGTTACTCTGTGCGGGTCGAACAACTCGTTTTAACTCACGTGCAACGTTTGCCACGTTCGGCACATGATTTGCCTACAGAGCTTGCAAAGAAATGTGTGATTATATTTAGCATTAACTCCAACTAACCGAATGTGCTTTTACCGATTTATTTTTCTGTATGCTATACTTAATACAAAAAAAACATAACGACACTTTGCTACTATTAGAAACTAGAAATTACAAGCTTCATAGATCTAGAACTATTGCACTTTATTTTATTTTCACAATATAATTTTGCACTGATCTCGATTTTTTCTGTTTGCAGTGTTTTAATTTCTTTTCTTTTCTCTCTATTATCTGATTTATTTTCAGCTATATAATTTCTTAACATTTTTTATACTCTTTGTTCATAATACAACTATATTTCTGTATGTACTTTTGATTAATGTACTCTACATCATACTTTCTATAATCTTTTTTCGCTTTATGACTCGATTTAGCATTAGCAATTTGATCTTGAGTATTTCGAATGCACCACTACCATACCCAGCACGATTTTGTTTGCACTGTTTTAACATAAAATAAAAATATGCTCACGTACCGGTCGATCGACGCACGCACTTTTCTACACCCACTCTCGCTGATCATCGTGTGATATAAGACTCCGACACACACACGACGAACGTCATGTATTTATACACTTTGTGATCGAGCGCATTACAATTATAAGCCAACATTCATGTACCTATTCATAGACTTGTATAACTGCATACGCAATATTGGTGAGTAGCACATTTTATTTTTCCATTCCTCTATCACGTGTATTGCCAAAGGACGTCGTTTGCGAAAGGCCAATGCTGCGCGCAGGCATTGTATCGCCAAGTAATGTACTTTTTTGGATAAACGTGCGGCTTGCATAATGCAGCAATGGCCTTTGCAACGAAGCTCATACAACTCGAGGGTCGAGGGTAAGTACCGAGTCGACCTCCCGCAGCCACGGCTACGAGTGACTCGTTTTTTTGACAATACATTTTACGAGAAATATTAAGCTTTTTTTGCACGCACGATATAAGGCTATATGTAAATTCATCGACTTTTTCATATGAAGCGATGCGCATCGACATTAACGTACGAACATTTTTCATTGCAGACCTCGGCAGTGTCCTCGGCTTGCATGTTGAAGAGTGAGCGACGACAGACGACGTCGTGCCTGTTGCGCAAGAGCAAGAAACTTCGACTCCGCGAGTATCCACCCAACTCGGTCCTTATGGTAGGTGAGGGTCGACCGAGCGGCGATTCACCCGGCGAGATACAAGGGCTGAAGGGCTGGCCCCGACGCTGGAGTCAGTCGTCCACCAGCAATACGTATATTTAGAAGACAGGCACTTAGCAAAGCTTGCGCGCAGCTTCCCTTCCCCCCCATTTGGAAATTAATACCGCGTGTATAGGAGGAGGAAGTCGGAGCTGAGTCATGGCTGACAGAAATCGGAACTTTTTGCGCGACAGCGTGACCGAACGCCAGGCTCTGAACAAGGCCGCCGCCAACAACAATAACCTGCAGTCGACGGCGAGTAACGAGCAGCAGCAGCAGCAGCCGGAATCGGTGCAGTCGCCACCCAAGAAGAAGGAGGGCATCTACGCCAAGAAGGACAACAGTAACTACCAGAGATTCGTAGATTACTCCAAGGACACGGCTTACGCCGATTACGATGAGTTTGCCGTCCCCGCGGCGGTCGCTGGGATCGAGAAGAAAGGCCCGGCGCCCTTGGTCGGCTGGCAGAACGGCAGCCCGACCGTATTGCCCAGCTCGCCGGAGGACAACAACAAACCCCAACAGCAACAACAAGTACAACCGCAAAAACACGTGAAAAAACTAACGGAGACGCCGTCGGAGAGCTCGGGCATCGGCAGGGACGACGAGGACGAGGAGGGCGACGACGACACAGAGAACTTGAGCAGTATCGCGGACGAGCGCGCGGTGCCCTCGACCCCTGGCCTCACCATCGACAAGAGCCTCGAGTCCTTCTCCCAGGACGCGGATCTGTCGCTGACTACCTCGAGCCCGGGCTCCGAGCAGGAGTTCGAGCTCAATAAGAGGCGACGCTCGTCCATTAGCGAAGGAACTTTGACCAGCCCGACGACGACCAATCGGAACGTCAATCGTAAATTAGACATGAATTTGGACAATAGGCCGGTGCAGCAGAGCCCACCGCAGCAGGGCATACTGCTGAAGCGGCAGTACTCCGAGTCCGCGGACTCGAGGGCCGCCGACCTGGAGAGGCTGGAGAAGAGCCGACTGGCGAGTTTCGAGAAGGACTCGATCGACGGCTCGTCCACGATGCTCGAGGTCTACGACGAAGAGGAGGACGACGAGGCGTCGAGAGCCGGCGGCGGCAAGGGTGGCAAGAAGAAGAAGCCCCGTATACCCGACGGCGGCTGGGGCTGGATCGTCGTGCTCTCCTCCCTCGTCATCTCCATGATCGCCGACGGCGTCTCCTTCAGCTTCGGCCTGCTCTACATCGAATTCCTACACGAGTTCGAGGCGAGCAAGTCCACCACCGCGTGGATCGGCTCGCTCTTCATGGCCGTGCCCCTTTTATCCGGCCCGGTGATGTCGGCCCTCGTCGATCGCTACGGCTGTCGTCGCATGACCATCTGCGGGGGCCTCATCGCCGGCACCGGCTTCGTCCTGAGCTCCTATGCTCGCTCCATCGTCGTCATGTACATGACCTTCGGCGTGATCGCGGGCCTGGGTCTGGGACTGTGCTACGTCACCGCGGTCGTGAGCATCGCCTTCTGGTTCGACAAGAAGCGCACCCTGGCCGTGGGCCTGGGCGCATGCGGCACTGGTATCGGTACATTCGTTTACGCCCCCATGACCACGTTCTTCATCGAGGAGTACGGCTGGCGAGGCTGCGTGCTCCTGCTGGCCGGCACCTTCTTCAACATGATCGTGTGCGGCACGGTGATGCGCGACCCCGAGTGGTGGGTGCAGGAGCAGAGGCAGCAGCACCAGCTGCAGTCGTCGCCGAGGAAGGGCCGAGACGGCGGCAGCGAGATAGCCGATCGCAGCCGGGCCAGTCCCTGCGATCCCGCCGAGGACTTTCCCGGCGTGGACGAGCTGCGCCGGCTGATGAAGAGCGGACAGGCGCCCGAGTATCTGCTGCAGAACCTGAGGACCAGCACCGAGGCGAGGATCACCGGTGGCGGCAATCCGGCGGCTTTCAGGAGCGTCGTCAATCTGCCGACTTTCGTGAAGCAGAGCGAGAAGGTAGGCAGCGCAATTTCATGCTACGATGTAGGTCGAGTATACGCGGAAAACGATGTTTAGTAACGAGCTTTATGCTACTTATACCTTTGCGAGGCAGCTGCAGCAGCAGCAGCAATTAGCTGAATGAACCTTCTGCGCTATCGATTTTCTAAGCTCTCGGAGCCCCGCCGCCCAAGAGAGCGAGAGAGACCGCGAAGAATATCGCTGCAGCAGTTTTGTGTCTGGTCGCGACCTTAACCTTGGGTGCGAGCTTGCAAGCTCGTGCCTTTATCGCGCGCGCCGTAGTAGTGCTCATACTACAACACTGCGGTATAACGAAAATAACGCGATAAGTTGGCGTCGTCGGCTGCACCGACATGCGGATCGATTATCCAAACGCCGATGTGTATGTGTGTGTATTCACCGCATTATTATAATGTGTGCGAGCTCGTAATAGCTCAAGCTCGCGCGCGCGCGCGCCTAAATATATCGAAGCGATAATCGCAAGGCTAAAAGTGGCGCACACACATCCATCAAGCTCGCGTCCATCAGATAATTAGCCTGTCCGTCATGCACAATGCGGTATTATTACACACGAGTCGATTAATTTATGATTGCGCCAGGTGCCGATGGAAGTCTTGGAGTCCTTGTCGTCCAACTCGCGCCTCTACAACGTCATACTGGAGAACTATCCGAGCCTGCTGCTCTGCCGGAGCTCGTCGGACAAGAAGCTGGACGGGCCCAACGTCGAGGACAACAAGAGCGGCGTCACCATGTCCATGAGGTTACAGCACTGGTCCGATTAACGTGTGCAAGCTAGGCACCCTCTTTTCTTTACTTTTTCCGCTTTCGAGCTTTAACATTTATATCCGATCGATACTTTTCCATTCCTTGACCTTAATATGGTAGCAGTTTTGTACTTTTTTTTTTGATTTAATGGATTTTATTAACTCTATTTCTTCACTCTTTTTACTTGTTTTACTTTTTGATTCTTTTTTACTGAAAAGTATTGGTTTGACGTTAACACGCATGCAACAACCTTAGACCTGACAGAGCAATTTTGTATTAAAATCATTTGTAATCGTTTATTCAGGCTGAAAAAAGCAAGGGATAAGACCAAGCAGCAGCAACAGCAACAACAGCCACAGACACAGCCACAGACACCCACAACAGCAGCACCACCAACTACGACTCAATCGAGAGCCGGCTCGATTCACGCGTCGTCCAAGGTTCTGGCCACGCGCAGAATGTCAAGGAAAGACTTGGAGGAGATGAATCCTTTATTGGCAAAGGAAGTCGCTCAAGCCGTAAGTATTATAATAATAATAAAACGTGCAACTGCGCGCATTAGAATTCCATGGATGTTTGTATGATATAGATCGCCGAGGCCGAGCGAGCCAAGTCGACCTCGAGGCATCACATACCCGGCTGCGGCAACGGCGTCGTGCGCACGGACTCTCTGCCCTGGCTGCGACGCCAATTCAGCACCAACACGCACTACTTCAAGGACATCAGGGTGCACCGTAACTCGGTCATGTATCGCGGCGCCGTGCTCAATCTGCACAAGTACCGGCTCAGGGCCAGCAGCTGTCCCAACATCTATCGCAACAGCATGACGACCTTGGCCATCGAGAACGAGGAGGTAATTAAAGAACTAACACATAAACCATTTATCTATTCGATGAAAAATGAACTAAACCCGTTACTCTCTTCGCTTTGCAGAAGTGGTACAGCGAACTGGTCGATCTGCTCAAGGGCATGATGGACTTTTCCATGTTCTCGGAGCTGCACTTCCTCCTGCTCTCGCTATCGACAATACTGCTCTTCACCTGGTTCATCGTGCCTTATTTCTACCTCGCCGAACACTTGACCAGGCAGGGCTATCCCGAGTCCAAGGCCGCCAATCTGCTCAGCTACATCGGCATCACCAATACCATTGGCATGGTAATTATTGAAACAGCCCCTAATTGTGAGCGTAAAAAAACTTAATTAATCAATCATCGCACGCAGATCGGACTCGGCTGGGCAGGCGACCAGCCCTGGATGAACGTCACCAAGACGTACACGTGCTGCCTGATCGCCTGCGGCATCTCGACCATCCTCATGCCGATCTTCACCCACAATCATTACGCCCTGATCGTCACCTCGTGCTGCTTCGGCCTGTTCTTCGCCAGCAACTTCAGCTTCACCCCCGTGATCCTCGTGGAGATCATCCCCCTCGAGCGCTTCACCACGGCCTACGGCCTCAGTCTGCTCTGCCAGGGTATCGGCAATCTGCTTGGGCCACCTCTAGCCGGTTGGATCTTCGACATGACCGGCAGATGGGATCTCAGCTTCGTCATGGCCGGCGGCTGGATCATCGTCAGCGGCATGCTCATGAGCATCATACCCTACACGAAGAACCGCAAGATCTGGGGCAGCGGCCCGGTCGAGTGCGAGAAGGAGCGACAGAGCTACACCTACAGTAGCGACAATTGTGTTGCTTAATTGCGCAGCGTGCATCATCATCATTATTACTATTATAAACCAGCTTTTTGCGGTCTTCAAGTTTTCATTGATTGTGGCATTATTTGTGCTGTACTATACCTGAACTCGATGTACTTAATAAATGCGGGCGATACTTATATAATACGCTGCTCGACCATAATGAGCTCGCAATCAAATGTAAGGCAACTATGTTTACCGTTTATTTTTCTATATACGCGAGCGCGTTGAGAAAAATTCGTGAAGCAATTTTTGGTTTCTCTCTCTCTCGAATAATATTGTCGTAACGCGAAGAAGGTCGCGTACGTTGAAACGCCCTTCAGCAAAATGAACTAATAATATTTTCAAGTCTTCCAAAACTACTGAAAAAAAGGAGTTCATTGAATTTGTACTTACTGCAAAATGTATACAAACTTTAACGTATAGCGGCATTGTGACCTGGGAATTTTTGAGACACTTGAATTTATTTGAACATAAAAAAAAATGGAGAAAAAGAAAATTGAACAAAAAAAAAAGAAATACACAGTGAAAATTGTAATACCGGTGGAGTTTATAAACCACCGCACTCGTAGACTAAACTTTTTTATGTTATTATACATTGTTTGTGTTCATTAATTTATACACGAAATTTGTTGTATACGATACAACTTGAAAAATTTAGTGTCGAAATTCGACAAAAGAAGCGTTAATTTTCTTGAAGAAAAAATAAATCAGTATTTGGTAATTAATTATCAATTTTTGCAAAGTGCGTAAAAGTATAGCTTTACGCATAAAGATCATTATACACTTGTAAATAGCAAACTGACAAACGATTCGAACAATATGTAAATCTTCTAAAACAAAACAAAAAACAAACTAATGCAGTGATGATTTGTAACAGAGTCTAATAAACGAGACAACAAAACAAAAAAACAGACTAGGACCGAGTGTTTTGATCCACTCGGTGACATTATATACAAATCTACTACGATGAAAGTAAAACAGTATAAAAAACTTTTTACCTTTGTATGTGTGTATGTATCATTAATAGATCGGTATATTATTGTATACAGCAGGGCAACGTTGCGTTGCCAATAAAAAGCCGAACGCGTAGTCATTTCTTAGATTACTTACTCCACTGGTGTACTTAAAAGAATCGTCGTAATTTACTTGTAATTCGATGTGAGCAAATAAAAACAATGAAACGAGCGCCAATAAAACAAAACAAAAACGAATGGCATTGAGACTCGTCTGTAAAAAAAAAATTCGTCGTAATTGTGTAATCCTTTTTTCTGATAGTTCATAAAACCAACTTCCTATATCGTCACGAACGTAAAAGACGAGTAGTTTAGTTGTTGTGAGGCCACAGCTGTCGTTTTGAAATATACTTTTCCTTTTTTTTTCTAATTTTTGGCAGTGAATGTAACATTTAATGCGGATACAACGCAACGAGAAACTTCAACTACTGAAATAAGAACAAAAGGGTTTATTTATCTTTTTATCATTCTTTTGTTCACATTTTTACTAGTTACTTTTGTTTTCAATGAAAATCATCCTTCAAAAAAAGCTCGATCATTACTTTAGATGATTAAAGTTCTTTATTAAAAATCTGTTCAAAAACAACTCCTTACTATATAAATCGAAAAAGATAATCCAGCCAAGTTTTAATCCTGCATTAGCTAAAAGTAATCATTTATCACTAGCCTTACCAATACACATACATAACATTAATAAAAAGGTCTACAATTATTGTTCAAGTAAGTAAACATTAGATTCGCACGCGGCGTTGGCAAGCAGGGTTGGTCGCCGCCCAAAAACGATCGATCGTGTGGGCGTCGATGGTGTAGCTGCTGCTGCTGCTGTGTGACTCTAAAAATATGTTCTTTACTGATAAAAATTGAAACGATCTCTTTAACGACACACGGGGAATCGTATAGATAGGCGGTGTAGCGCGCGCGTCACAGCTTGGGGGGCAGAAAATGTGTGCGCGTGTATGTGTGTAAGCATCGGTGCAGGCACGGGCACGGAAGGCAGCGTGCGCATCGAGGCATCGCGTTAAGCTCTTTCTCCCCTATAGGGTACTATCTATACTTCTATGCGCTACACAGCGGTAGCACGTAAAAGGGAAAAACGAGAAGCGAAAACAGATCAATATTATTATTATATATACGCGCAAATAGAAGCTAGCTAGCTTGGCTAAATTGTCGTGTGTAGGTATAGACGGGGTCATCGCTCCTTCGCAGGGTGCTGCTGCTGCTGCCGCGTTGCCGTATTATAGCTGCACTCGTGCACACACAGACACACACAAGCGCACTCAGTCACATCCCCGATGCCTCAGCTAATCGGATTAGATGGTGGCTGCTGTTGCTGTTGCTGCTGAAAGCGAAGACGATCCCTCGCGCTGGCCTCGACGCCGAGGGTACGGGCGAGACGCTTGAGACTGCGAGGAAAAGCTCGGGTGATGGCCGCGTGCTGGGGCCCGATCATGGCGTCGCCCATGACGCCCAGGCGTACTCCGCGCCCGTGCCTGTGCAGGCTCATCGACAGATCTGTTTGAGTAAAATTAGTGTGAGGTTTTTCAGTTAACAAAACCAATTCCATTATCGAGTACTCACTGAGATTGCCCTGCGGCGGCTTCCAGAAAACGGCCGACTGTATGCCTTCGACGGGCAGATCGCCGTCGACGTGCGTCACCGAGATCGAGTAGCGCCTCGTCAACTGATTGAGCACGACCTTGAGAATGATCGAGGGCAGACAGGAGGTGAGCACGCCCGAGGCCGTCTCCGCCTGAGTTATGGCGTAGAGGGCCCGCTGCCTGGATCGTGCCTCGGCCACCTCGCTCTGCACCGCCTGCAGTATGTCCACGAGGTCGTCCTCGAAGTTGGGCGTGGTCGTGGGCAGGGCCAGACAGAGCAGACCCTTGGGCTCGCGGTCGCTCACGTAGAGAGCCCGCTGACTCGTGAACTTGGCCGTGGCGAGGATCTCTTCGGGGATCTGCTGGCCGGAACACTTGAAGTACTCCTTGAGCGAATCGACGGCTCCGGCCAGCAAAATCTCGGCTTCGCTGGCTCCGCTCACTCCGGCGATCCTCTCGAGCAAATCGAGCTCTATCTCGTCGGACCAGGCGACGACTTTGCGGCCGGTCTGCGAGGCGGTGCGCAACTGGGCCGACGATCGGCCGCTGCGCAGCAGCTCCTCGAACACGACGAAGGGCGCGCTCAGGATCATGCCGAGGATCGACAGTACTTCCATGACGGCCTGCGTAACACGAACGATGAAGTTTTGGCTTAACGATTTCTTACTCGTGCATCGTAACTCACGTTGAAGAGAAGCGGCAGATAGACCGCCAGATCCGCCACCAGACTGTCCGGATAGTAGTGCTGCTGGTCGTAGAGCAGACTGGCCGCGCGCAGCTCCCGCCAGAGCAGGATCGGCGCCTTCAAGCTCAGCACGATGAGCAGATACCAGAGCCAGGCGCAGCCGCTGCGCAGACTCTGGGCGGGATTCAGCAGGTTGAGCATGGCCTGGAGCACCAGGCCCAGGGTGAAGTTGCGCTTGCGCGCCTCGCGCTTGTAGGCCGGCCACAGGCTCGCCAGCACGCACGGCCCTTCCTTGCGGTGGTACTGCCTGCTCAGGGCGTTCTCGAGGAACAATATGATAACCCGAATGAAAGTATTATTACCTCGGTCACGATCGTTACAAAAGGTCATCAGGGGCATATGCAATTTTCGATGCATGTCCAGGATGAGAGCACGATCGTGAATGTGAAAGTGGGCCTTGATTCATACAGCTATTTTGACTTTACTACTTGCAGATTTTCAGATCAAGATACTCGCCATCTAGTGGCGGAGCCAGATTTAAATTATGAGCTACTATAAACGCGTAAAAAACGTGAAAGAACTTTTGTGGAATTTAAAAAGAGCTTTGAAGAGGCTGGTTTTAATTTTGATTGAACATCCTTTACATTTATGAAGCAATCAATGTAAAAAATAAATTATCATTCAAACGTTAATAGGGGAACCAAGCACTTTTCGTTAATTTTTGATCCGGTTTACCATTTTTCTAAAATTTGAAAATAAGATTGAGACGAGAGAAACCAACTGACCTCTTGATCTCCTTGGCCGTGCTGAAGCAGACGATGACGGCTATCTTGGAGCACTGCCACACGCCTATTCTCTTCTTCAGTATTTCGGGCCGCTCGGTCGGGTCGTTGTTGCAGAGAAACTCGTTCCAGACGTTGCTGAAGCTCTCCGTGAGCTTCTGGTGCAGTCGCGGCAGGGCCTGCGGCTCGCTGTACAGATTCGCGAAGGGCGAGGGCAGCGCGTTCGGAGGCTTGAGCATGAGCCGTTGCTGCTGGCCACCGCCACCGGGGACGCTTGGTTGGCCATCAATAGTCGACTACTCGGGCCGGCATCCTCGTCGTCGGTCGTGGCGGCTGGCCACTGACTCGGTTTCAGGGGCAAAAAGTCACCGAGGCAGAGTTTCTCCTGACGCAGCAGCAGGTGATGCACCCGCACGAGAAATCGGCAGACTTGTTGCTGCTGTTGCTGCTGCGGCGGCGGTGGCGACGAAGCCTGTTGAAAAGACGACGAGGATCCCCGAGTGGGCTGGCCACTATTGAGGACGTGCACTTGCCACGGCGAGTGACCGGTCGGCAAGTACTTGGACGTCACGTCGCTCACGTACTCCTGCAGAAATCAACAACAACAACACAACGAGAACGACTCGCGCGATCAGAATTGACTAGATAGGGATGATGATCCGAACCTGAATGTTGGCCTCGCCGATGGGCCTGCCTTTGTACGAGCTCGGCGATACGATCAGATGATTGTCGATGGAAAAGTCGTCGATCCTCTGCCAGGCGTAGAGGCAGCACTTGGTAGTCAGGGCCATGCGCAGCAGTTGCTTGCCCGACGACAGGTGTATCAGGTGATTGCGCAGGTGTTCCGTCACGATGCTCGGGCACTCGACCAGCAGAGTGTAGATTCCCTTTCGAGAAATATAAACCGTACTTGTATATAAGATTTTTCAAAGCAGTGCGAGTTTCGAAAGTGAAAATCGGTAACAATCGTTAATTTTTTTTTTTTTTTTTGGTAAAACTATAAGATATCGGTAACGTTACTTGATTTCTACCCTGGTCCAGAATGCTGCGCGTGCTGCTCTCCTCGACGACGATGCACTGGGGATACCTCCACTTGACGAAGCGCACCCAGAAGCGCCGACACCATTGACATACTGTGGCACACAATCAACGATATCATCGTAACAATGAACCCGAGCACGCACAATTGCGCACCGAAGAAAATCGCGAGCCGACCGTGGCGCTCAAGCCATAATAATTGAATTAAAAATTTATCGATTGGCTCACGCTCTCGAGACTGCGATAAATGCGGTATGTGTATATATACTACATAATCTGAAACCGGGAGTCGTCGAGAAAGATCGGCGAGGCAACTCGTCGTCGGTTATTTTCCACGTCGCGTTCGTATCAAGCCGTAAAGTTTTTGCTAACCTGGATAGCTCAGTAGCAGACTGGGCAGCAGGACAGAAGTGACAAGGATGGCCAACAAGGGATCGACGAGGCAGCCGAGCCAGCCGAGACAGCTGCGCCAGTACGATGTATTATCCCGCGTCATCGCGATCCTCTATATTGCGGACACTCGACTTTTCTCCTTCTCGCTCGTTCTCTCTCTCTTTCTTTCTTCCTCTACGTTCGTCGAATCAGCTGGTGCACGATCGAGTCGGTCGACATAGCTGAAGCCGCCGCTTCTGCTGCTGCTGCTGCTGCTGCATCCACGGTATATGCCGTAGTTTCTTAATCCGGCAAGACCAACTCTGCTGCTCGCAGCAACTTAATAACGATATAAAAACTCTCTGCGGCTGCAGTCGCGCGTCTGTACGTGTGCATATTTTGCGCACGGCTGGCGCAGATAGCCACCGACGACCCTTGACCCTCCTCTACCGTCGTCTCTTCCTTATCAATCATTATCAAATGCCCGCGATATATCGCCGCTGCGCGTCTCGTTCCATCTCTCTCTTTCTTTCTCTCGCTCGCTTTTCCCCGGGTTTTTTGACTGTGTGCACATGTTACAATGCGCGCGGCCGAGAGAAAGATAAGTCAGCGGCCGGAATTTCAAAGCCAATGTATAGGTATCGCAACAATGCGCGAGATCGCGCGTCTGCTGCAATTCGCCCGCCGATTTCGTTAAAAGCGCTGATCGATCGTGTGCAGGTATGACGCAAGGATGGGTGTGATTGTAGCAATAAATATTTTCATCTAGAATGCATGTAAAAACTAGTGAATTACTTTTTATTCGTTAAGTTATTTATGGATACATTTTTATACACAAAGACATTATTATGCGTCATCGAGTAAAAGAGAGATAGTTCAATTGTAATGGTGAGCATGAGTATGCCAGCTAACACATTTTCCTTTTGTTTCCTTTTGTTTCCATCTTTTTTTTTTCATCTTCCTTCGATTATTTTGTATTCATTCATTTTTTTCTAATCGTCATGTGAAAAGAACATTGCACTAGTATACAAATGGCTTACTGTACCGGTGAGTTCGGTGTTTTCGCGGGGGTACCGTAATGATTCCATTCGATTTCGAATTTTGACAAACAACGCAAATCGATTCAAAGTTTTATTTTATTTATGTATTTATAGAAGTTCATCGTGTGTTTGTTTGTTTTGTGTGTTTGTGTGTATATATACGATTTCGTACATTGTATATATACATACGAGTGTATATTTTACAGTTACCTGCGTTTCGAAGATAATCTCATCACTTCCACAGGGCTTATACGATATTTATATATAATATAATATATATATCTTGTAAATATCATCGAGTTGAATGCTCGCGCGTGAAAATGCAATTCGGTTATTCCACAATTGTACACGTTTTCTTTTTTGAGTGAAAAAAAATGAATCATCACTATAACATATGAACCGGTCAAACGAACGCGATCGCTTCGCAATTGCCGATCAATTTACATATATTGCACGTTTTACGTTGAACTGACACACGGTTTACTCAACCGAGATGTCTTAATTTTCAAAATCGTTTATTCGCGATTGAGTTTCGTTTCATCGAATGTTTTCGTATTTGATGTGTCATAGTTGCTGAAAGTCAATTTGAGCGTTTGACAGTTCCGACAATTTTTCTATTTATTGAATTCGATCATTCGTCCAAGAACTTACATAAAACAAGATTCACTTTATTTTTTTCAGTGATTATACAACTTCGACACATTACAAGATTACATATTCGATCATTGCATTGGTATGTATAATATATGGCAAAAAAGTATCTGCTTCATCGAAAAGTTTACTTTTGAGATAATTTTTTCTTGTCTCACGCAAAAACTAAGAATTAGTATTAACCTGTTTCTCAGTGAAACATTTTCTTTTGCTCATTATATCTACAAAAACATTATTTATATCACAAATTGTCGTATTCTGCTTTGTTGTTTTCTTAAATGCGAAAATGTTCATATACATATTTTTTTAAATAATATATCTATCTATGCTAAAATTCCATACTCGTTAAGTCAAAACGCAAAAATTTAGAACAGTCACGTGTTTCTTTGTTTGTTATTTCCTTAATTGACGATTTGCGATACGAGTTGCGATTCACAATGAATAATATTGTAAAATATATGTATTTTTATATGTATCATTGGTGAAAAATGTGCCTTTTCTTAGGTGTAATAATTGTAATCGATCTCTTAATTTCGAACTTATACCGATATTACGAAAAATTATTTTTACACATTGAAATATATTTAGGTAAGGTAATTAACAGTTCTCAGCTGCGACGACAGAAAGAAATAAACGATTAAAAAACTACCAAATAGCGAGTCATATTCATACACCCAAAAAGACCAAATTATTTTGCATTCGAAACTAAGCGAAAGTCCCGAGCACTTTTTCAATATCGTCAAATTATTGTATTATAAAACATCCGTTTAAGTTTCTTGCAGTCAAAAATAAATAAACATCTTGCCTCTAACGATTCTTTCAATCATTTATTCGACAAACTTAAATTGACACAACGGCCTCGTCACTAAAAACTATATAAAAGTACAAGATACAAAGAATTTATAATAAAAATCATTATTTCAAATTATCAATAACAGTTTACTTTGTGCAAAAGGAATTTTTCATTCTCAACTTTAGTGAATAATATCCAAATTACTACAAAGTTTATTTTTTAAAAATTTAAAATAATTTTTTAATAATACATTAGGATACTATTAACCAACCTTTTAAAAAATTGTAAACCAACGATTGTAAAGTTAACCAATGGTAAATATTTCACGTTAAAAACTAAGATAAATTATACAATTTCCATCATAAACATCAATGCATCAGATTTAATGATCCGAATTATTTGTTGTTCATTTTTTCGTATGAACTGGCATAAAAATAACATTGTAGTTTTTACAATGCTCAAGAGAGATACAACAAAAGTAAGAATCATTAAAAACAAATTAATCAGTAACAAAACGAAATAGCATATTCGTTTAAAGATCACAATTACACTTTTAAAACTATCAACAAATCAACTGAACTTTTTAACGATGTACCCGAGGCCGTCGCATTTTCATAAAAAAACTCTTACAGTTTTTTAAAATTTCTTTAATCATTTTTTTCCAAATGTATATTCGTAAACTATAATTAAATAATAAAATAAAAACAAGATCAATGAAATTTATATCTACAATCTGGTTAGATCTCATTTAATAGTCATCGATATTAAATGATCATCTATAGTAAATTTACATTATCAGCGATGGTGTTTTTTATTATTATTCTTAGTAATGGAACATGAAAAATATTTAAATTTATGAAAATCTTTTTTTTCTAATACCAATATAGGCATTAGAACGAAAAGTATGAATATGAGTTGATTTTGCGTAAACCTTTCGACTCATTCAAAATATTTCTGGTAAGAAATAAGAAAAAAGAACAGTAAACGCTTATAGTAACATACGACACATTTGGTAGTTCGCTTTCGTCGCAATCGTCGTCTCTTGACGCGTATAAAAATATAACTCACTTTGAAAATAAACTAGATCTATGATAAGAATAACATTGGTGAGGATATTGATGCTAATGATAAGGAACGTGCGATAGCGAGACAGCAAAAATGCTGCCGTTGTTGATGATGCTGGATAGCCAGATCATGCGGGAATGGGCGTTTTGTGACTTCGAATCGATGAGGCTAGACGTCGATGAATGCATGGGCCTTCGCATGGACGAGTGGGGCATCTGAACTTTTGCTCCAAACGACAGCCGTTCGTCCTGATTACCTTCATCATAGCCTGCAAATTTAATTATTGGTTTATTACAGTGTCAAATTCCGGATCGATGAATAATCCTTGTCATTCTTTTCTTACCTGGAACAGCTGTACTTCGGTTATTGCGGGTTCTACATCTGGAACAATGACAGGTTCATCTGAATCTGTAAGAAAGTCAGTTAGCATATTCATTATGGCAAATGAATTTGCTATAGAGGAAAATGTTATTAATATGACCGTCACCCATGATGATATCTACTATCTTAGTGAATATTTTGAACATGCATGTTAAGAATACTAAACGCTGACACATTTTACACTACTTTTATTTTTTTTAATAATTTATAAAACACACGAAGTTTATCCACGAAATAAAAGCGGTTTCAAATATTGAGGTAAAATTAATAAAAATCAATAAGTTGTAACTTGATATTAAATGAAAAGTGAAATTATGTAATTCGTTGAATAATCTCAAAGCATGCAGGTTAAAATATAATTCCAAGATGATTTGATAAGATGAAAATAATGCCCAATGATCCCAAGGTAGATAAAGGATTGGATTAACTATCGACAGAGGGGAGTCGAAAACAGTACCTGCTATTGGTTCGGGTACTTGTGGTCTACCGTGGACCAAAGTGTACAAATCGGGAGAGGCGTTGCGCCAGGGCGACATGTAAGGTGCCTGTGCCCTCTCGTTGCTGCGGCCGCTGCCGACGCTGTTGCCGAACATCGATCGCGAGCTGTGCTGATGCGGCTGCTGCTGCATGCCGCTGGTACTGGGTCCACTCTCTCGGACGTACAGGACCTCCTGCTGGCCCCAGGGATTCGTCGGGTACGGGGCTCGCCTCTCCATTCTGAAGTTGCGGCCGTTGTTCGGGTACCAGTTGTAGCGCGCCGACGAGCGACGATTCACGGTGTTGAGCGAGTCGTCGGTGCTGGGGCCGGCTGACGCGCGCCAAGGCGGTGGATTCTCCGGATAATTCGGATGCCACATCGAGGAGCGCGACGAGATCCGATCGTTGCGCGGAGCCTGGTTCGCGCCCGGCACTTGATTCGTCAGGAGACCCGACGTGGCCGTGTGCGTGGACGGGAACGGAGGTGCGTTCGCCGAGCTGCGATGGTGTGGACGCCTCAGGAACGTCGGCGCTGGATTCATGCTCGGGCCGTTCGAGATCGGTGGAGCTGCTACAAGTTCAAGCATACGAAAGCATACAAATAATCATTAGTTTCCAAAATTTTCTGGACCAACTCGATAAAAATATCAATACGTTTAAATTGCCAGAACGAGTGAGTATGGTACATGAAAAAAAAATTAATTCGTGTTCTCTGTTGGTTCTTGGTCAACACTTGGTTAAAACAGCGCATTGTCGCCTGCCTAAACCCGAACTGAATTTTCCAATTTCAAATCTCATCTCTCAATCGATCCGGCATCCATCGTAATGCACACGTGTTGTTTTTTTTTGTTGTCAACTTACAAAGTGACTGATTCAAATTTATTTCGGCCTGTCTTATTGGTAAACACACTGGGCAATCATCCACTACGCGACAATCTCTCCAGTGATTAACAATCTCTCTGCCCGGCACTTGACACACATTGCATCCGGTGCTCTGACACGTTGACATGTGAGTAATAAGATTTTTAGTTTCACGACAAAACGGCAACGTGCACAGGAGCAGCACGTCGTTCTCCTGGTTCTCGCGCTGCTGGCACTTAAACGAGTGAGCTAAATTTTTTATCGATTCCGGTGCCGTATTGGAGGAATTTCCAGGACCTTCCAATTGTATTGCATTTGCAACTGTGCTTTGCAAGAAGCGATCTAAAAAAACAAAAAAAAACGACCGTATTTATGAAAACAATGTTTCAAGTTATATGTCACATTCATTAAATAAGCTTCCTACTATTAGACGGTGGTGTTTCCGTTCTTAAGTCATCGACATTTTGGGCGAGTTCTGAAATATCGTTCGTAGGGAAACGTCTCAAAGTAGGATAGCAAGTAGACGTTGCAGACGCATTATAGCCAAGGGGATGCGAGGATTGTCTACGCGGTTCTGTGTACGAAGGAGACACAAGGTCGACGACAATGGGTTGTGAAGATGGTCTAGGAAGTACTTCATACGGTAAAAATCGCCGGGAAGAAGCGGGACGAAGGGTCCTCGAATCGGAAAAAGACGAAGAAGCAGACCCCGAGCTCGGCACATTCGCGAATGGCATACTGTGCTGCGACGAACGCGACATAGATGACCAATTCGTGTTGGGCGTCACTTTTCGTACAATATACATCGCAGGTACTGGTATAATATGCATTACAGGCGAAATATTCGTCCTGGGCGGTGGCCTGTACTCATCCGAAATTGGGAAGCACACTGTATCGGACGGCAGTCTAGGTATAGGTGTCGCGCGCTTAGGGACCGGGTTCACCAGGCATGGTGAACTCGACGTAGGAATGGTGAAGGAGCCGACTGGGTTAACACTATTGTCCGGTCGTACAGGACGTACGGGTCTTGCGTCTGTTTCATCGTCTGCAGTAATAATGACGCGCGGACACGCTCCGGATGCTTGTTGCAAATTTCTACATAAGTCAGTTATTTCTCGTTTAGTTAGGGAGGATGATCTCGAAGACCTCGACGTCGATCTACTTCGCGTTTGCTTCTCGTGTTTTGTGCTCCGATTCGATCTCATTTTTGATTTCAATATCTGTTCAACTACTTTCGACGAACACGAAATATATCAACGATGGTCGATTAGACAAATTCAAGAACTACACTATTCAGTGTCGTATTGGCGCAAAGCTATTACCCCGAGAGACACACTCATCTGGCAAGGCTTTATTTGTCAACAACCAATTCGCACGCGCGTGAGTCCCGAGTCGCTCTACGCACACTTGTTTTGGAAACTCGATCGACAGCAGAAGAAGAAGAAGAAGAAGAAGAAGACGAAGAAGAGGCAGCATCAGCAGACAGATGTATTTCTATGTGAGATTTGTATTAGCGATATACCTAATAGTTGTTGATTGTGATTAGCCTGCTGTAACGACGTCGTTCTGCTATACGTGCAGTAAGGCACGCTGGTAATGACAGGCACGACACCGGGTGGCGGCGGAGGCGGCGGCGCCTCGGAGCCGTGCAGGCGCGGGCTGCTCGCCACGTTGTTCGAGTACGTCGTCGGGCTGCCCGGATAGACGATTCCGAGGGCCTCGTACGTGCGACGAATGTCCGGCACGCCTCCGTAAAATTGGACCGATGGTTGGTTCGTGTTACCTGCAGTGAAAAAATTCCATTATAGGTATACGTTAAAACGCAATCGCTATAGCTCTTAACGTTAATGATCGAGCGATTACTCACTTCCACGTTTGTAGAGGTAATAATGGCATCGTTTCGCCATCAGATCGTAGTACTGCGTCATCGAGTTGGCGATTCTGTGTGTTTCGTTTTCGACGCCCGTGGCAATCGAGATGGCCGCGTGCATTCGGGCTTCCATCGAGTTGCCTTGGGTGTCCGGTGTCGTGGAAAGTATTTGCGCCCTTTAACGGAACAACAAAAAATCATTAATCGTCTCGATGACGCACAAATTACTCGAAAAGAGACAGAGATAGAGAGAAGAGAGAGAACATTAGCTAAACAAAGGCATAAACTGTATCTCGAGTTGATATAACTTGTTTAACGTCGATAAGATAACAACAAAAAAGCCTAAAAATACAGAGTTGAATAAATTATTCAAGGCATTATCTGTAAAAGCGAAACGAAGGCTCACATTTTGCGAATCAGTCGATTTCTAACGTTGAACGTGACGCTCTTGTGCCACTCCTTGGACTGCATCCTGCTGATAGGCATCTGCTGGGGGGCATTAACTATGCTGCTGTTCTCCGATAACACGCCGGGCACGGCCTCGCCGGGTCCGAGCAATCTCGGCTGCGAGGTATTGACGTATGTACCGACCGTCGGTGCCGATTGTATCATGGAGTGCAACAAACTTCCACTGCCGAGACCCCCGTGATCCACCGAGTTTCCCGAGAACAGGGGATCACTGTTTCCTCCGCCTCCACCTCCACCCCCACTGACATTGCCACCGTTATTGTGGCCTCCTCCGCCTGGAAAAGCTCGGGCGACGTTAGTCGTCGAAGACGTAGACGTCGGGCGTTGTTGTTGTTGTTGTTTGGATGATGGAGTTTGTGGTGGTGGTGGTAGTGGAGGTGGTGGCGGATGTTGTAGTTGCAGGTGAAAATGGTTGTTGATATTATTGTTGTTGTGGTAGTGGTTTTGTTGTTGTTGGTGGTGGTGGTGGTATTGTTGTTGGAGGTGGTGGGCGCGTGGTGATCGTGATACTTTTAGAAAGAAAAGAAAAAACAAAACAAGCCATTAGTCGAAGTAAATAATGCACGAGAGCCGAGCATAGATTTATATAAAATTTGATTGAACCCCGTTCATAGAATAAAACAGTCTAATATTTCATGCAGCATTTATAATGAAATCCGCGAGTCAATCATGTGAAATGCAAGCATCGTAAAACGTCGACGGTCCGAGAAATCGTATAAATCGTCGCACGTGAGTCATCGAAAGCTCTCTCGCGTCAATAATAATAATTTTTCAAATATAAAAAAGTTGGAATAGAGTAGGCGCAAAAAAGTATTTGACAAAAAAAATCAACGTACAACTTTGTGCAAGCAACAAAGTACCTATTGGTATGGTGCTGCTCGAGACCTCGTGAACCATGGTGCCGCCGGCACCGCTGCCGCGACTCGGACGCGGCGTGCTCATCGAGCTGGTCACGGGTATTCTCATGGAGCCACCCGTGCCCACGGGCTCCTCGGGGAATATGTTGACCGACGTGGCCGAGTGCGCGAGGCCGGGCTGGCTGTACGACTGCGTCACAGGAGCTGTGGAAAAATGGAATACGAACGTAATAACCATAAGGCGAACATAAGGCGGAGAGTTGGATATCTGTATTTGTGCTGCAAGCTCACCTTGTTCCCCGAAACCGTAACTATTTTGTTGTAGTAATTGAATATGGTTGGCAGCTGTGGACGAGGTCGTACTGCTCGGCGGAATAAATTGTTGACTAGTCACCAGAGTGGGGAAACCTGTAAAAAAGAATAGAGCGTTTCAGTTAGCGTCTCGTGGCTTGAAAGTTTTAAGCTTGGTTATAAGTATAAGCATCTACTTTTTTTTTTTGGTATTAGATCATACGAGGAGAGAAAAAAATATGTGCTTAAACTGGCTGTATCGAATAATAATTTTGACGGGTCGTGAATGAGATAGAAAGACAGAGAGAAGTAGAGTAAGAGAGAGAGAGAGAGAAGTAGATATAATACAGAAAGAGAGCATGTGTGTTATTATACATTTTAAAGGTCTACGTGTGTTTTGTTGTAGCGTGGTGGGGTAGGGAGGAGGCTGAGATAATCCAATCGAATTGAGAATCTGATGTTTTATTTTTCTCGAATTGAAATGTTATGTAGTCAAGAATAACAAATCGATCGATTTACCGTATCCTGACTGTATTTTATGAATTTCTTCTTTCGCAAGAATAAAGTACTGCGCTCTAGACGTTGCCGTCTTAAAGGCTTTACCCTCAATTTTTCTCGCAGCTGATATCCACTTTGGCAATCGGTTGTCCACGTTCTCGCCGTTTCTCGAGCTGTGCATTAACGCCTGCGATCTGTGCGTGTGTGCAGCAGGAGCAGCAGTAGCAGCAGCGTTGCAATCGTCGAGCGAGCGAACAGAGACCAAAAAAAGGAAAATGATCAGCAAAAGGATTTTTCACGAGAGATGTAGCTCGAAAGCTAGAGCTCGGCGCTACGCTGTACGCTTTCTTTCTTTTTTGTCTTTTGGTAATGTAAGAGAGAGACTTACATTTTGTAGACGAAACGATTTCGACTGTCGGGCGCGATGGCGTGCCGCCAGTCCGGGCCAGGAGCGGATAGCTGTCCAAATTCCTGCACCGGATTCAGGCCTAAGCTGCCACCGCCCATCGACATGGCAGCCATGTTCATGTCCGCGTCTCTCTCTTGGCCCGCTAAGAAGCCGAATGGTACCATATTGGATCTAGCATCTGCAAATATTCGTGAGAGCAAACGAGAGAGTCAGAACGACGCAGCAGAAGCGCACGACGGCGATGGTGATGGTGGTGGCGGTAGATTATACGGTTTTAAAAAAAACGAGCCAGAGAGAGAGAGAGAGAGAGACAAAACGACACGCACAGAGAGTAGAGTATGAGAGACCTCGTCGAGTCTAATACCGGCGGCCTAGAGGATACATCGTGTACACACAGGTCGAGCCGGGTTATACACACATACGCAACATGACGCAGTACGTGTCAATCGTACGAGTCTGACAGCTTTTCTGTGGATTTCTCTCGCTCCGTCTCTGTCTCTCTGTTGCGCTTAAACGCGGTCAGCAGCAGCTCTTAAACTCGGGGTCGCGCATATATACGACGAAAGAAACGTGGCAGAAGTATGAGCGCACCGGCACACGAGTAGTAATATGCACATAGGAGGCACCCGAGAGAGAAGACCATTATCGCGTTGACGTGCGAGTGCGCGAGCGAAGCCGAGCTTACGTAATTTTTATATATATATAAGCGCGTCGAGGAGAGCTTACAATATAAAAGCAGCGCTTTGTTTGTCGCAATGACGCGCTTCGTTTGCGCGCGACGTTATAATTCCTAAATAGTAGATAATTCGTACGTTCGAATTTGAAAAAGTTTGCTTAGTCTAGATGTTGCCTCCTGGGTTCATCGAACGCCTGCCTGACTGCTTCGTTAGATATATATATACAGAGTCGACGACGACCGCAATCGATTTCCCCGCGCGCGCGCGCAATTATTATCCCGCGCACCAACGCGGCGGCGTTCCTCACACACACACGGCGCTCTCGTGTGTCAACCCAAATTGGAGCCCCAATTTTCATATGTATCTTTTTTTTCCTTTCTTGCAAGAAACGATGCGAGCGAGCACGAGCAAGAAAGCGCCCGCGCTCGAACGGCTCTCTTTGTGGAAAGCACAAAGCAATAATGGCAAAACTTATCAATCTCTCTCTCTGCGTACTGCCTCAACAGCATAGCGCGCTCGCGATAAGTTTACAGCTCGAGATAATGTTTCGACAGCTGGGCCTTTATAATACGCAACTCGCTCTTCGACTTGCGCGCGTTCGCAATTTTTGCCGTGTGGGCAATTTTATTTTTTGCTTGAAAAATTATGCGAAACGATCAACGGGGATATCATCGCTTTCTTCGCGGGCTATAGGCTCTCGCGCGCGCTACTACGCGAAATTATACTAATTCCAGCGTTAGTATTCGCTTGCGTTGACGCGGCAAGGCCACACCGAGCGCAATGGTAATTTTTTTTTTTTTCATTTTGAATGATCGAATATAGCTCTTAAGCTCGGAGCAGCTCGATAATAAAGTAATTTAAGAAATTTCTCCTGCGGAGAATGGCCTCACTCGCCTCGATCTTCTCTCATTAGCCTCTACGAGTTAATGAACGAGTGTATATTATTCGGAGCTATTCGGTGCCCGTTCGTCGCCGAATGGTCGAACGAACGAAGAAGGAGAGAAAAAACGATTTGAGAACCGTCGAAACGATACGGTGTAAAGTATATTATAGAATATGGGAAGCCGAAGCGAGGCGAGTCGAGCTCGGCTCGCGTTCTGCTCTGCTCCACTCGTGTGTCGGATTCGTTGGGATTTGTTTGAACCTCTCGAGGATGACTAAAAAAAAATATCAAAAAAAAACTCCAACTATACACACACACACACACTCGTACCATGAGCCGAAAGAAAGAGTCTTTTAAAGCAACAGCGGCAGCAGGAGAGCCAGCCAAGCCAGCCGCAGCAGTGCTGTGGCCCCGCTTCCGACAGGCAGCACTGAGCGGCATGGCAGGCAGACTCACTCTCGCACATGCACACACGCACATATTATAATGCCTATATACACTCACACCCACAGATTCGCGCAAAGACCCACAGACACAGAGAGAAAGAGAGAGAGAACCCCGTGCTGCAGTTCTGTAGATCAAGTTAAGCGTGTGCCTGTGAGCACGTATATACAGATGTATAGAGGTACACATGTATTGTAGAGAGAAAGAGAGAGAAATTGTGTGTATTACGTGTTGCATGCAAGTGTGCGAAAGAGAGAGAGAGAGAGAAAAGTGCTATGGCTCCAACAACGAGCACACTCAGCAGACGCACAAACACATGCACAGGGAGACTCTTGTGTGCACACGACTGACTGTGTGTACATGTATGGCCTCTCCCCTAAGAGCCGCAGCAGCAGCAGCAGATTTCCACCCCTGTCATTAGATGCGTGGTGTGCTGCAGCAGCATAGCCCTATATACATGTATATAGCAAGGAGGTGCACAACAGCCGACGCGCGTATGATTACACATTCACCTCTTCGCGAAGGTTCAAAAAGACTACGACGACGAGGAACAACGTCGTATATATGCATACAGTCGGGGAGGCGGCAGCCGAGCCGAGTGGGGGTACAACAGGAAAGGAGGAGAGTCGATTGAAATCCAAACAAAACCCTACACGCACTTACATATACATACAGCAATGCTATATGCGTGTATGCATGTGTATATACCTTACTGCAGTCTCTTTCGGCCATGCCCCGTGTGTGTCAATACATCACACACGTGGGGAACATGGCTGCACAGAAACGACGAAGAAGAAGAGAGCGCCGCAGCAGCAGCAGCAGCAGCAGCAGCAGAGAAAACAACAAGGTGCATCGCAAAATTTCGCTTTTATATTTCGCCCTTGGGCCAAAGCTCTAGCTAAGCCAACGAGATCGATCAAAGAACACGACGACGAACAAAAAAGGAAGAAGAAAAATAGATCCCTGAATTAATCGGCATCTCGTCTCTCTATACTGCTCTATCGGTAAACGTTGAATAAAATATATCGTGAACGCAGCACACACAACAGCTCGACCGCGATGTATCGACCTTTTTTCATTTTCAATTATTATTATTTTTGTTCTTTTTGTTCTTATCGCCTAGCACACATCGTCGCGATTTGCGAATGGCCAATTGTGACGACGACTATAATACGAACACACATACCTACTTACACACATCGACTATGTATACAAGTTTAAAATAATGTGTGACATTCGACGACGACGACGACGACGACGACGACGACGACGATGACGACCAGTAGTAATATAACCAGCCACGAACTACAACAACGACGTGTACTATATAGAGGCCTGATAACACGATGGACATAAACGTAACAACATAAAAATGGAAAATAATAATAACAATCATAACAATAATAATAATAACAAGAGTATATAAAGAGTATAAATAAAAGTAACGCCAGCCATGAAAGCATAATAGAGTAGAGTCGTACACGTAGTATATAATAAGGACAATAACAATAAATAAAAATAAATACAAACCTATGAAGTTGCCGTTGGGTGTGAGACTGGGCAGCGGCGGCTCGGACATTCGCGAGCGCTTGTAGCCCGGTGGGCCCTGCTGCAGCAAGTATTCGTCCATCATCTTGGGTGTTACGTTATTTTGTTTTGTTTTTTCGTCAGCATGCCGAGAACAAAAAAGGGTAAAATAATAAGACTCGAGACAGAATGTGTACAAAGAGAAAATAAAATAAAAAGGTTGAGTTTGAACAAAAAAAAAAAGAAAAAAAATTAGTTCGAGATCGACGAGATATCAAAGGGTCGAACTTACGGGGCTGGTTGGGCTCGTCGTGGTCAACGACGAGAACCACAGGTCGTCCGGATGAGCGCAGTAACAGCAGCAAGAGCTGATATATCGTTTATCTGCGTGTGTGTTCACTCGCACACACGATCGACATACATGCACGACGTACGTACGTATGTATGTATTGTATTGCACTACTATATATACGTATAGTATAGAGTTATGTATCACATGTGTGTATATTTATAGTTGTAAAGCGTTGCAGTAGCAGTAGAAGCACTCGACGATGACGCTCGCTCGCTCGCTCTGCGTTGTGTTAATCATCAACGCGCAACAACTACTACAACGACGAAGACGAAAGACGACGACGACGACGACTTTTGTTGGCGTATGGCGTGTGCACTCACGTTTTTTTTTTCAATGTATATTATAAAATGCACTGCACTGCACTGCACTGCACGCACTCAGAGGCTGACCATAAATGCCTCTCGCACATATATCTCGAATCAGCAGCACACGTGCAATAACGATTTATCGCTAGCCACACTAGGCTGGCCACTGCACACAGAGAAACACACACAGCAACTAATTTTCGATTAACGGCTACTCTGCTCGGGTAGCAGCATAATGGCCGTGTGGCCGAGATACGCCGAGGAAAGTGCAGTAGTAGTTGTAGAATTGGTAGTAGCAGTATTAGTGGTAGTAGTTTGTTGCGTGCTGCTGCTGCTGCTGGTGATGCGGGCGCTGCTGCTCATGCCAGGGCCGATCGTCCGAATCATTTTCAATAGCTATAGTGCGCCAAGGCTCCTCTTCTTGGGAGGGCTCTGGTCGCCGAGGAGGTTTTTTGGCGCATCCATGCGCCAGTCGAGACAGACCACAAACGCACTAACACCAACACACCGAGTGCGCGCACCTTTAAACACACACACTCTCACGTTGATTCCTCTCTCACTCACTCACCAACACGTATATTATAATAATATGTGTATTGCAGCACACTAGCAGTAGAGCACACTGCACATACACTTCACAATTCGCACTGCACTGCCACAGACGATGATGACGACGACGACGATATTGGCTGGTATGTAATAACGTCGTAGTACTTGGGCATAACCGCCAGTACGAGAGACAGACAGGCAGGCACTGCTTCGCTGTTGCTGCTGTTAGGTGTGCCAGAGGCTAGTCACTGGTGCGCCTCGAAAATCGAGTTCTAAACTCGCGAGGCGAGCAGCAGCAGCAGCAGCGATAGATAGACAGAGAAAGAGAGAGAGAGAAACCTTGGCCAACTCGACAGTCGAGACGGCACTGCTAGCTAGTGGCGTGTAGGTAGAGGTGTAGCGCGGATAGGTAGGTAGCAGTCGTCCCGCGCACTAGTCACTAGACGCACGCAGCTCGCCTCTACTCTCTCGCAATTCGCCAGTTACTAGCAGGCTGCAAAACACTATGTGTGCTGTGCTGCTGCTCTGCGCCAGCACAAATCGCACGGACACAACACCGAACGCACTCGCGAGCTACTGCGAGCGAGCGAGCGAGATAGAGAGACAGAGCGCACTGACACCTACGCGTTTCTCACACACACACACGCACGCGCGCGCACACTCGAATTCGCACACACACACACACACACACACACTTGTGTATGCGCAGAGGAGAACAACACACGCTCGGCCGTATTATAATAATGTGCACTCCGCAGCGGAGCACTAGGCACTAGGCACTAGGCGCACATTATAATACACGGACTTTCGAGTCTATATAGAGAGACTGCGTAAAACACACTCACGCACTGCACACAGCACATACAGACTCTGTTGTACTGCACTGCACTGCGCTACCGTTGCAGCCTGAAAAAGAGAAGAGAGAGAGAGAGAGAGATGCGTATCGAGCACGAGACGATTGAACTCGTTTTCCAGCAGCAGCGAGTCTTGCGTCGTTGCACTTGTGCACCCCGACGACGACGTAGACGATATTGTTTTTTGTTTTTTTTTTTTGGTTTTCGAATTGAAACTTCTTTATACTTTTATTGTTCGTCGATACGTAGTGCACGAGGCGAGTTATAGAGGACGCACTTGCATTATCGAAATGCAGTCTCGAGAGATAGTAACGTGTGCACACGAGGCTCCGCGTACTGCGCACGCTTACATCGGTGTGCCCCCGACGACGAGCTTCCTAGCTTCCGTTCTGTTTCTTTTTTGCAATTCAACTTCTTTCTTTCGTTCTTTCGTTCCTCGGAACAGCGAGCGAGAGGCTAAGAAGCTATATGCGATAACTCAGCTCGATCGAAGCGCAAGCAGCAGCACTGAAGCACACTTTTGTACGAGGAATTCGCAATCGCTATCCTCGGCACGGCGCGCCGAGCAGTGCACACATAAATAACAACGTGCTGCTCTATATAATAGCGACACAGTCACGCTGAGGGGCACTGCTTATACTGCTGCTGCAACAACACAGCACACACGTTTTAACGTTAGTTATGTATATAATATTTCGTATGTATCACAGCTCTCGCCGCGACTATGGTCGAGACTCTCCGCGCTACGACGCTGCTACGCTGTTGCGACTTCGGAGCAGCAGCATCAGGCTGGCTCTCGCTAAACTCGCATATTCGCAACTCGGCTATACCCAAACACTCGGGTACAAAAGACCAAAAGTGTTTCCCCACGCTCGCGTGCTCCCCTCTCCTCTCTGTGTAATACTCGGCGCTTCCACTCCTCCAACTGCTGCTGCTGCTGCTGCGCCAAGTACAAGAGTTGGCTTGCCAATCTGACACCCCCGTCGTGTGCTGCTGCTGTGAATAAACGCGTGTGGAGGAGAGATCTCGCGCGCGTGTGTGTGTGACTACATATACACACGAGAAATACAAACGCCAACATGCCAGCAGAATTGCAAATACAGCGAAACCCTCCCCTCCTGGTTTCTCCCTCTTTCTCTACTCTCCCTCTATATGTTATTCGAGGCAGCACAGCAAGCACTCCCCTCTTTGGCTCTGTACTGAGAGAGATTCGCCTGCTTTTATTCCGCTTCTTCGTCTGCTTTTTAAGCTCGCCAAAAGCAGCAGCAGCAGCATTTCAGTGTGTTATGTATGAAAAATATGGCACGTTACACACGCAAAACGAAACGTCTCTCTCACTCATCCGCTTCGTAAGACTCGTCTTCGTCGTCTCCTTTAATTCTTATAGCCTTGTGTGTATGTGTGTAATACTTGCACACACACACACTTGTTTCATTTAATGCGTATTATAATGTTTTGCCACCTCGTTGTTAGTCAATTCAGCTGTTTCGCGTGTTACCGAGTAAAAGCCGCGTTGACGTTTTTTTAAATTTATATATCGCCTGGCTTTTGCCTCGCGTATCGCATCATCGTCATCAACGTTGGGTGCCAGCAACGCTGCTACTGCTGCTGCTGCCGATTGCGTCGTCGCAAGTATATAATACTTGTAAACTGCCAACGCGATGCTCGCAAGCCCGACACAATATTTTAATGTGTTATAACATAACCGTCGCGCTAATGTAACTCGTTGCTCAACAGATCTCAATAATGTCTGCGCCTCTTTGTATATAGCACGTGTGTATAGCAGCTATAACGCAGGTGTATGCACCGAGAGCAGGAGCAGCAGCACCTGCACAAGAGCGTTATTTTGTCTTTCAATTTCCAATGTGTGCATGCATGTGTGTGTACATCGCTCATTGTACGTTTGCGCCTGAGCGTATCACACGCACAGCTCGGAGAGGAGCAACGATCCAATTGTATTTTCAGCTGTCCCCCGTATACTCGAAGGTCTCTCACCGAGCCGAGCTTTTCAAGCGATTGTTGTGTACGTATAGTTGCGGGGGCGCCCTTCCCTATATAGGTACTGTACGTGTAGGCCCATTTGAAAATCGGCGCGGCGGCGGTACAGGCGGCACATCGGCTTGTTGTAGTTCAGCCTGTGAAGCGGCTGTGCACAGCAATGCCTATTATTATATATCTCCCCCTTTGCGAGATCGACGCTAAAGATTCCACCGATATATATTTCGGATCCGCATCGAATTCGAACCTCGAAACGTTCTTATACAACATCAACGATATTATATTATTATATAGGAATCTACGAGAGGGATCCTCTAGCCGTCATCGTCATACGTCTGCGAAACTGTCTGGTGCGCTGCGGCATGAAAGATAGTTGGCGCAGACAGGCAGCGACTGTACTACTCGTTTATTCACCCTTTTTTTTCTCTCCCGAGCTGTCTGCCAGTACCTATATCTACTGTATACATAATGTCACTGTGCTATATGGGGGCACACACACACATGCGAGGGCTCGCAGAGAAAAACAGTGTTCAGCGGCATATAGTGCTCAGCAGCAGCGGCAGCGGCTTTGCTCGCAGGCAACGCGCAAGCAGGAGTTGGCAATTTTTCTCGGCATCTCTCTCTCTCTCTTTTGAGTCTCTCGTGGGCTCTTTCAAAAGCATGAGGCATGAGCGCAGAGGAGAGTTTCGCTGCTGCTGCTGATGTTTTGCTGCGAGAGCAGTGCATGCACGTTTTAATTCATGTGCTGCTACGGCGGAGCAGAGAGGAGAGAAAGTCGGGGCGAACGCATGCGTCGACTGCTGCTGCTGCTTCATAATAATACGGAGTTAACTCTCGACAGTCCGTGCACACAGCAGTGTGCTCGTGGTCTGCTGCTGCTGCTGCGGATGTCTGTGAGTGGGGAAGCCGAGCGAGGGGAAGCCCCGACTCTCACGGAGAGGGAAGTGCCCCCCTTGCCTCCCGCTCCTCGTGACGCGCTGTCACACAAGAGCCCCTGTGCATGTATATAGTGGCACGAACGTCGACAAACGGGAAAGCTGCGGAGTTGCGTCGTCTATCCATATATATCGTGCTATATCTGTATATGTACGGAGTTTGCACGCGCAGTTTGCAAAGACTCGTATACCCATATATACGCGCATGTTCATGTGTGTGCGGGTGGGGAACTGCGAAATATATATAATATATATATCCTCTACACTTGCGCTGGCGTGTGTGTTGGATTGCCTCGTGTGTGCACCAACACACGCGCGCCAACTGCTGGCGATGCATTAGTAAGACCCATGTATTACTTGGGGGGATCTAGCTGAAGCGAGTAGTGCAAGTAAAGAAGAGGGAGGCAAATATGGCCGTTTTAAATGCCGAACTCGCATACCCGAAGCATCGAGCTTGGCTATTTAAAACGGCCATAGCTATCCCCTCTACTATTAAGTATATATGCTCGATTTAAATCCCAATAGCGTTTCCCCAATGTTATCGGAGCTTTATGGCACGAGTGTAAGTGCAGTAGCAGCAGCTGCGACGATTGAAGAGAGAGAGAGAAGGAGGAAGAGAGAGAGAGAGAGAGAGAGAGAAAACCCATCGCATGCGTGTGTAACGCATATATACACATGTGCTCGTCTTCGTCGAATGTATACATCTCGCGTACATATGACAACTATATCCGACCGACTCGGACTGTCAAGCTACCGTTTGGGATATCTTGGCTTCGTCGTAGCAGGCTTCTGCCTGTTTTTTTTTTCGTTCGTTCTCGTTCGATGTTCTTTAAATCCAGTTTGTTCGCGACTAATACAGCTGACGAGCGTGCAAATACACGCCTATCTTCAATAATAAATGTTGTAGAGGGCTACGGTCGATCGCTCCGAAAAGAGCGAGAAATCGAGAAACCTTTGTGTTTAATTTTGGAAGGCGAGGAAGGAGCAACGAATGACTGGGCTATTCTATATAGCGAATGATGGATCAATTATAGGTTTTCCTTCGAAATGGCCGATCCGTACATTCTATATACTCCTAGTCTATATGCAGCAGAAGCAACAGTATCGGGGGCTCTAATTGTCAGATCGTGACATGGACGCGACGTTCAACTGCTGCTGCTACTTCAACGTCGTCGTCGTCGTCGGTGGACCGTCTCGCTTTTCTTCGTTTCCTGCCATTGAGCAGCATTACGATAAAAACATTTGTATGCCGTGGACACATACTGTTATGCACAAACGAGTATGCATTATGTATATATCTATACATTACTTATTACGTACGCGTATCAAGCACAGCACAACGGCAGCACACCGACTGCGCGTGCACAATACGCAAGCTGCGTCCAACGTGTGTACCTATACGATGCTTTACTAATATATTAGAATATAGTTTCATGCTGCTGTTGTTTGTTGTTGTGGCTGTTGCGAGTCGTACTGCGGGATATAGGCACGCGCGTGCACTCGACTCGCTGGTTCAGTGAAAACTGACAGGTCTCTCTGTATTTTATGCCAGTACTGGGTACTGTGCAGCGAGCAGCTGCCTTGCATTCGATATATCTATGGATATGCGAGAGTCGAGGCGATCCGCGCGTTTCCGTTGTTGCGTAAAGGTTTCTTCGCAACGGCGCGGCCCAACTCTATATATCTCTCTACTTTTCTCTCTCTCTCTCTCTCTCTTCCTCTCGTGCGCGCTGTTTGCCGAAGGCATATAGACAGGCTATAAAAGCTCCATATACACACATACGTACGTACATATACATAGGTAGGATAGTCGTTAGCGCGCGAGGCCAAGAAACGACTCAGCGGCTATATAATAGATAGTCGTCGTCGTGGATCGTGCGGTGCGGCATATACGCGAGGCGCGCTGAGTTACATGGCATTATTCGTACGTGCGTCGCCGCACCACACAGTCAACCAGCCAGCCAGCCAAACCAACATCAGGGACGCTACTCTATTTTTTTTTCTTTGTACAAACGTAATATATACCTATATAGGTGCTTGGCTATCGCACACTACTTATACTCGAACAAAGTCGTTTTTGCCGCTGTGTGAACAGCACAAAGTTTAAGAGAGATAGAGCTGAGAGAAGAAAAAACTGCTCTCAGTCAGAAAGAATCGGCTGTGGGATTGACGCTCGCCGGAGCATGGCAGCAGCAGCAGCAGCACTAGGCAAGTAACAGCAGCAGCAGCAGCAGCAGCGAGAATCGATTGAGTACCTATACCAAGAGCCAGCGAGCTTAAAATGGAAGAAAGCTTGCTACATAGCTCTACGTGCGCTGGAGAGCGTCGCTCCTATACCGCTGCTGCTGCTGATGCTGCTGCTGCTGTGCACGCGGCTATATTGTAACTCGATTATAAGCAAAATACTTATATGCGACACAGCATGGGTAATATGAAGCGAGCACATGGAACTAATTTTCTCGCTTCTGTGTCCGACGAGAGCTCCGATATATGTATATATATATATTGTATACTTGAACTCAACCGACTCTCCTGGCAGCAGCACGACAGAGTCCACTAGCTCGTATAACAAGTGCGGCGCGCAGTATGCGTTCTATGTACTTATAAGGACTGCGCGGCTAAGCAGCAGCAGCAGCGCCTTGACACGCCATCGGCATGAACAGCAACAGCGTGAAGAGGAGCGAAAAAAAAAATTATACTCTCGAGGCACGAGGATCTGCTGTGCGTTGTTTCTCTTGAAAGCCAAGCATCAAACGTTTATAATGCGTTCGTACATTCGTATTCAAATGCTCGTGTGAAAATTAAGATAAAGACGGTACAACAGATCTCGTGAATTCGTATTCATTTATGAACTAGCTCCTAACGTTTCTCTATTCACACCTCCCGAGCTCGTGTGATAAGGTACGCTGCGGCGAAGCTCTCACCTCTATATATACGGATGTACTTGCGGTGGCTTGCCATATCTAGCTCTCTCTCTCTATTGTATGTATCGATCAACTTACTAGATTTCCCTTTCCTTCTTATTTGACCCCTTTCTTCCAAAATTACAATGAAAAGATCGGGTCCTCACCCTGGCAAAATCGAGGCTTGATCGCAACTCGACCAACCGTACGATCGCATAGTTTTCTCGAAATCTCTCTATGGCTCTAATTGGAACGATATTCATTTTCTAATATTATTTTACATTCATCTCTTTTTTCACATTACATACCGTAACGAGAGATTAACGAGAAGCGTAATGAACTTTACGACGCATCGTAAAAGTATCCACGCGATTACTCGGATGACTGCGATAATCTATATAAAAGCGTCGGGCCAAGAATAAACGAATAGCCACAACATCGAGCCTCGTGATATACCTGGTTACGATATACGTGCAAAGGAAAAGGAGCCGAGACCATCGACTTGCCGCCGTTGTTACTCGAAGCGACAAAATTACAACTCGCATACGCAGGCGATGTTGCTGATGCTGGAACGACGATGGGCAAGATCAAAAGCTCCGAGGGTATCCCGTGTACACAGTGTAGCGCACAGGACTCTCTTTCTCGCTCGTCGCAAAGTTATATCAGTGCTTTATATGGATGCTGTGTATAGCTATAGATTAGGGTGGTCCACTTTTTCAAAAATTTTTTGTATCTCGGGGGATCCATCGGAATCTGAAAGTTTGAGGTTTAAAATGAAGTTTCCTTTAAACGAGAACTCAAATAAATGATTTTAGATGGTGTCGATGGATTTTTGAAGTTTAAAAACGTGCTCCTAAAAAGGAGCCAAATCGGGCAACCAATCGATTTATTTCAAACTTTGCTCAGAGTGTAAAAATGATCTTAACGATACATTTTCTTACGTATTTTTGTCTGCAGAATCGAATGCCGTAGTTAGTTTTGACCTAGGAGCACAATTTCATCGAAAAAAATACACTTTTTCGATCGTTCTTTTTCGCAAATTTCGCAAAGTTCATTTTCGAGCGAGCGTCAAATGAACAAAAAAAAATCTAGAAAATTTTTTGACACCACCAAAATTTAGGATTTTTTATGACAAATCCAACGGTATATATAAGTATACACTTTAAAATTATTTTAATGCCGAAAAAGCACGATTTTATCCCAAAAAACGATCATAAAAAATAGAAAAATGGAAAAATATATTCGTTTCTTCAAGAAAATGGCTGAGTATAATCACTCATGAGAATAATTGAATACAACTATCTGATAGGTTTTTTTCTCACCATTCAAACGCCGTTTTCAGAGTTAAAAAATTCGCAAAATTCGCCGAGATACAGCTGTTTTTGTACGATGCACTTTTTTAGCTTAAAAATCTGCTCTGCTGGTTTTTTAATGAATAGAGCCCGCTCAGAATTATTGAATTTTAACCCAAAAAAGTGCATCGTACAAAAACAGCTGTATCTCGGCGAATTTTGCGAATTTTTTAACTCTGAAAACGGCGTTTGAATGGTGAGAAAAAAACCTATCAGATAGTTGTATTCAATTATTCTCATGAGTGATTATACTCAGCCATTTTCTTGAAGAAACGAATATATTTTTCCATTTTTCTATTTTTTATGATCGTTTTTTGGGATAAAATCGTGCTTTTTCGGCATTAAAATAATTTTAAAGTGTATACTTATATATACCGTTGGATTTGTCATAAAAAATCCTAAATTTTGGTGGTGTCAAAAAAATTTTCTAGATTTTTTTTGTTCATTTGACGCTCGCTCGAAAATGAACTTTGCGAAATTTGCGAAAAAGAACGATCGAAAAAGTGTATTTTTTTCGATGAAATTGTGCTCCTAGGTCAAAACTAACTACGGCATTCGATTCTGCAGACAAAAATACGTAAGAAAATGTATCGTTAAGATCATTTTACACTCTGAGCAAAGTTTGAAATAAATCGATTGGTTGCCCGATTTGGCTCCTTTTTAGGAGCACGTTTTTAAACTTCAAAAATCCATCGACACCATCTAAAATCATTTATTTGAGTTCTCGTTTAAAGGAAACTTCATTTTAAACCTCAAACTTTCAGATTCCGATGGATCCCCCGAGATACAAAAAATTTTTGAAAAAGTGGACCACCCTACTATAGATATATAGTATTTTGCAGAGCACAAGAGGAGAGTCGAGAAACTCGACTCGATCTGCAGCTCCGATAGTGGCACTCTCCTGCTCTCGAGCTCTGTATAAGTATAGCATCTACACGCCGAAAATTCGAGTCTCTAACATGGTCGCCTCTGGACTTGCCCAGGCGTCTTTCTCTCTCTCTCTCTCTATCTCGAGGCCGCAACTTGCGACGAGACTCAAAATTCCCATCGATTATTCACGCGTGCTGCATAGCTGAGTCATGGGCTTGAGTAGTCGAGTGTATACGTACACGTAAAGGAAAAATCGATCCCTCGCGCAGCAGAGTTAGCTAGAGCTACATCGCGTAGATTGTGAGAATACCATAATTTCGCCTGGTGCTAAAGGCGCGAGGCGACTGGCTCCTTCCGTTGGGTCGACGCTGCGGCGGGGGGTCGCGTTGTCGAGGCCGACGACGCAGCCAATCCACGCGAGCACCCAATGCAGACTCGAGCCCAAAGCAATACTGCAGCAGCATGAATGACGCGCGCAAGCGCCTGTCTCGCGGAATTTTCAACTTCGCGCAGGGCTCACAAACTCCGTTTCTTTGTCTTTATTTTTTTCTCATAAGCTTTTTACAAAACCAAATACACTCGAATGCGATAATTTTTATGTCTTTTGAAAGTATTATTCTGACTATTAAGTTTTTCTATCCGATCCTTTTCTACCACGTACACCCGTAATTTCAGTATGAGCACTTGAGTGGATCTTCAAACGATAGCATCGATGTTTGTATTCTCTCTTTTATAGCATTTTCGTGTAAGTGTATGGCTATAGATCATTTTAGTTTTTCGTTTTTGTCTCAAAGATCTGCTTCAGTAGCTTTGAAAACGAAAATTCAGTTTAGTTTAACCTACTTGCATCGTGGGGCCGGAAATGAGCGTTTGAAAGTAGAGTGATGTATCATCTCGGGACAAGACGACCTCCCGCGACGAGTGAGAAAATTAACAATAGGTGTAACTTAAGAGTTGGTTCTTAAAACAGCCTGAAACATAATGGACTGGTTTTATACTTTTCCAAAGTATTTCGATCTTCGCTTTGGGCGTTGTTGTAGATCATTAGGGTATAGAAATTGATGAAATTCATCGCTGAGTTTAAAAATTGATCATTAATACGTGCTGCAACTTAAAATATCGAAATCGATTTTCTTAATTTATTCTTAGAAATTTTGTTCTCTGTATTTTGTCGTTTGAGTCGTTCTTTTTCGAGATAGAGAATCGAAAAGATTAAAAACGTGATGATAAAAAAACGGTAGAAAACCATGAATGAACGTTTTCCAAAAAGTTTAAGAACAACAAAAAATACGTTTTTAATTTTTGTGATTTTTTACCTCGAAAAAGAACGACTCAAGCGAAAAAACACAACACGTGTTTTGAGTTATGGCACGCGTTAACGATTAGTTTTTTGGACCAGTATCGAGTTTTTTCTTACATTATAAATCTTTGAAACATAAAACAGCGTCTAGAGCAAAGATGAAAATATTTAAAATACTTTAGGAAATAAGAACTCATCTAATATGTGAGCATACAAAATTCTGTGTTTCAGTCAAAAAAACTGGCATTTTAATTGCACAATTCAAGGGATCAATGATCAAATCGGATGAATGATAGAAAAAAAACATTAGTCGCTTCGCGTTGAAGATGTGCATGGAACTAGTCTTTTCCTCGATTCGACATTCAATGAACTCATGAATGAGAAGAGAAAGAGAAAAGAGAAAGAGATAGAGAGAGAAGGAGATTCTCGCGCGGCAACGGGCGATACACGGAGGCACGTCCGGTGAGCGGGTGCAGCAGCAGCAGCTGTACACTCACTGCTACGCCGATGCAGACTCGGGCTCGCGGCGGAGGAAGGATAAAAAGCCACAAGCCGTATGTGTAATAACATACAACAATTCTCTCTCTCTCTCTCTCTTGAAGCCACAGGATTGAACGCGCGGGGGATTGTGAACCGGGCGTGCTGGGACTCGTTTCTGGCCCCGACGAAAATCTCAAACTCCTGCAGCCGCAACGTACTCTTGGGCTCGAATCGCACTAAGAAACTTTTCAATCTTCGCACACACACACACACACACACAAACATCTCGAGGTTCCCTCCGTTGTCGCGCACAAGCACGTCTCGAGAGATTACTTGGCGACTTGGCCGAGGCATCTTGAAACTCGTTAGTCACTGCGAAAACACACGTATAAATATATGATAATCGCAAAGTTAAACGCGCGCTGGTGACAAAATCATATCGTATATAGTTTTCATATTCTCAATGTTATCGGTGCGAAACTCTATGCCATAGTCACGCTCGCAGATTTCGCAAAAGCGAGACACACATTATAGTGCCTGACGACATATATTATAAAGCTTACTGCAGCTATACTTGTATAAATAATAACGTCTCTTTTGTAAAGAAATATGAGTAATTGGCCGTTCGCAAACTTTTTCGTCGATTGCCTCAAATAAACAGGTAGCTACTTAAATATTATAGTAATCTGGTACAGGCACTGATAACCGAGAGACAACATATTGTGCCTACGCAAAAAATAGCCTCGCACGAGCATGGCATGACTCGCCTCGATGATTTCGATCATTTTTATCCAACTTGCTCGTAATGTAACCGAAAATCGCACACACACACACATAGGCATCGATCGAGTTTATAAATTATATAGATAAAAATCACGAGGTCTTAAAACTCGTGGGACGTCTGTGCGATGTTTTATTTTTTATTTATTACGTCGACTCATGACGTATCGGCTCAACAACTATACGCGAGCATCGGTTGGATTTTTCCTTTATAGAACATTTTTGGCTCTCCTCTCGTGTGTATAGTGCTGCTGCTAAATGTTAATCACACGATGAATCTTTGCTTTTACGACATCCGAAAGTCCCGACTATTTCATTTATGACACGCGAGAAAGTATTTTTTTTTTTTTTTGGCCCCGCTCATTACTTTATAGGTGCGCTCTGTTCCCCTCGAGATTCCCCAATATTATAAACAGAGCGCACACGGCAATTTCTTCGGAGTCTCGTCTCGTTTGTGTATACCTATATAGCGCAAACACACAGTAAGTTCGGAGCAATTTAAATCGCTGCGATCGTCGGCTCAGCTGCTTTTCCCCCTCCTCACTTTGTTCTTGTCTCTCCTCAATCTTCTCTCCCTCGATTCAAGTTTATATACAAAGTGCCGTGCGTTATTCTGCCCGCTATTTCGCACATACACTTACACGTACACGCATACGTGCATTATGACGCACACCATCGACGACGACGACGACGACGACTCGCAGACAACTTTCGCGCGATGCGGTGGCTCGCCTCTCGCTCGACTCTTGGGGCAGCACCGACACTATAATACAACTATAACACGAGTGCGAGCAGAAACAGCAGCAGCAGCAGACACGCCGCGGCGCGCGCGCGAATCAACAGTCGTTCGCGGAATCGCTAGCGATCAACGGCGGCGACCGCTGCTCACTCGTGTTATATAGTTGTGTATACCTACTACGGCAGCGCCGATTNCGAGGAAGGAGCAACGAATGACTGGGCTATTCTATATAGCGAATGATGGATCAATTATAGGTTTTCCTTCGAAATGGCCGATCCGTACATTCTATATACTCCTAGTCTATATGCAGCAGAAGCAACAGTATCGGGGGCTCTAATTGTCAGATCGTGACATGGACGCGACGTTCAACTGCTGCTGCTACTTCAACGTCGTCGTCGTCGTCGGTGGACCGTCTCGCTTTTCTTCGTTTCCTGCCATTGAGCAGCATTACGATAAAAACATTTGTATGCCGTGGACACATACTGTTATGCACAAACGAGTATGCATTATGTATATATCTATACATTACTTATTACGTACGCGTATCAAGCACAGCACAACGGCAGCACACCGACTGCGCGTGCACAATACGCAAGCTGCGTCCAACGTGTGTACCTATATACGATGCTTTACTAATATATTAGAATATAGTTTCATGCTGCTGTTGTTGTTGTTGTTGTGGCTGTTGCGAGTCGTACTGCGGGATATAGGCACGCGCGTGCACTCGACTCGCTGGTTCAGTGAAAACTGACAGGTCTCTCTGTATTTTATGCCAGTACTGGGTACTGTGCAGCGAGCAGCTGCCTTGCATTCGATATATCTATGGATATGCGAGAGTCGAGGCGATCCGCGCGTTTCCGTTGTTGCGTAAAGGTTTCTTCGCAACGGCGCGGCCCAACTCTATATATCTCTCTACTTTTCTCTCTCTCTCTCTTCCTCTCGTGCGCGCTGTTTGCCGAAGGCATATAGACAGGCTATAAAAGCTCCATATACACACATACGTACGTACATATACATAGGTAGGATAGTCGTTAGCGCGCGAGGCCAAGAAACGACTCAGCGGCTATATAATAGATAGTCGTCGTCGTGGATCGTGCGGTGCGGCATATACGCGAGGCGCGCTGAGTTACATGGCATTATTCGTACGTGCGTCGCCGCACCACACAGTCAACCAGCCAGCCAGCCAACCAACATCAGGGACGCTACTCTATTTTTTTTTCTTTGTACAAACGTAATATATACCTATATAGGTGCTTGGCTATCGCACACTACTTATACTCGAACAAAGTCGTTTTTGCCGCTGTGTGAACAGCACAAAGTTTAAGAGATAGAGCTGAGAGAAGAAAAAACTGCTCTCAGTCAGAAAGAATCGGCTGTGGGATTGACGCTCGCCGGAGCACAGCAGCAGCAGCAGGCACTAGGCAAGTAACAGCAGCAGCAGCAGCAGCGAGAATCGATTGAGTACCTATACCAAGAGCCAGCGAGCTTAAAATGGAAGAAAGCTTGCTACATAGCTCTACGTGCGCTGGAGAGCGTCGCTCCTATACCGCTGCTGCTGCTGATGCTGCTGCTGCTGTGCACGCGGCTATATTGTAACTCGATTATAAGCAAAATACTTATATGCGACACAGCATGGGTAATATGAAGCGAGCACATGGAACTAATTTTCTCGCTTCTGTGTCCGACGAGAGCTCCGATATATATATATATTGTATACTTGAACTCAACCGACTCTCCTGGCAGCAGCACGACAGAGTCCACTAGCTCGTATAACAAGTGCGGCGCGCAGTATGCGTTCTATGTACTTATAAGGACTGCGCGGCTAAGCAGCAGCAGCAGCGCCTTGACACGCCATCGGCATGAACAGCAACAGCGTGAAGAGGAGCGAAAAAAAATTATACTCTCGAGGCACGAGGATCTGCTGTGCGTTGTTTCTCTTGAAAGCCAAGCATCAAACGTTTATAATGCGTTCGTACATTCGTATTCAAATGCTCGTGTGAAAATTAAGATAAAGACGGTACAACAGATCTCGTGAATTCGTATTCATTTATGAACTAGCTCCTAACGTTTCTCTATTCACACCTCCCGAGCTCGTGTGATAAGGTACGCTGCGGCGAAGCTCTCACCTCTATATATACGGATGTACTTGCGGTGGCTTGCCATATCTAGCTCTCTCTCTCTATTGTATGTATCGATCAACTTACTAGATTTCCCTTTCCTTCTTATTTGACCCCTTTCTTCCAAAATTACAATGAAAAGATCGGGTCCTCACCCTGGCAAAATCGAGGCTTGATCGCAACTCGACCAACCGTACGATCGCATAGTTTCTCGAAATCTCTCTATGGCTCTAATTGGAACGATATTCATTTTCTAATTTATTTACATTCATCTCTTTTTTCACATTACATACCGTAACGAGAGATTAACGAGAAGCGTAATGAACTTTACGACGCATCGTAAAAGTATCCACGCGATTACTCGGATGACTGCGATAATCTATATAAAAGCGTCGGGCCAAGAATAAACGAATAGCCACAACATCGAGCTTCGTGATATACCTGGTTACGATATACGTGCAAAGGAAAAGGAGCCGAGACCATCGACTTGCCGCCGTTGTTACTCGAAGCGACAAATTACAACTCGCATACGCAGGCGATGTTGCTGATGCTGGAACGACGATGGGCAAGATCAAAAGCTCCGAGGGTATCCCGTGTACACAGTGTAGCGCACAGGACTCTCTTTCTCGCTCGTCGCAAAGTTATATCAGTGCTTTATATGGATGCTGTGTATAGCTATAGATATATAGTATTTTGCAGAGCACAAGAGGAGAGTCGAGAAACTCGACTCGATCTCCAGCTCCGATAGTGGCACTCTCCTGCTCTCGAGCTCTGTATAAGTATAGCATCTACACGCCGAAAATTCGAGTCTCTAACATGGTCGCCTCTGGACTTGCCCAGGCGTCTTTCTCTCTCTCTCTCTCTCTATCTCGAGGCCGCAACTTGCGACGAGACTCAAAATTCCCATCGATTATTCACGCGTGCTGCATAGCTGAGTCATGGGCTTGAGTAGTCGAGTGTATACGTACACGGAAAAATCGATCCCTCGCGCAGCAGAGTTAGCTAGAGCTACATCGCGTAGATTGTGAGAATACCATAATTTCGCCTGGTGCTAAAGGCGCGAGGCGACTGGCTCCTTCCGTTGGGTCGACGCTGCGGCGGGGGGTCGCGTTGTCGAGGCCGACGACGCAGCCAATCCACGCGAGCACCCAATGCAGACTCGAGCCCAAAGCAATACTGCAGCAGCATGAATGACGCGCGCAAGCGCCTGTCTCGCGGAATTTTCAACTTCGCGCAGGGCTCACAAACTCCGTTTCTTTGTCTTTTTTTTTTCTCATAAGCTTTTTACAAAACCAAATACACTCGAATGCGATAATTTTTATGCCTTTTGAAAGTATTATTCTGACTATTAAGTTTTTCTATTCGATCCTTTTCTACCACGTACACCCGTAATTTCAGTATGAGCACTTGAGTGGATCTTCAAACGATAGCATCGATGTTTGTATTCTCTCTTTTATAGCATTTTCGTGTAGTGTATGGCTATAGATCATTTTAGTTTTTCGTTTTTGTCTCAAAGATCTGCTTCAGTAGCTTTGAAAACGAAAATTCAGTTTAGTTTAACCTACTTGCATCGTGGGGCCGGAAATGAGCGTTTGAAAGTAGAGTGATGTACATCATCTCGGGACAAGACGACCTCCCGCGACGAGTGAGAAAATTAACAATAGGTGTAACTTAAGAGTTGGTTCTTGAAACAGCCTGAAACATAATGGACTGGTTTTATACTTTTCCAAAGTATTTCGATCTTCGCTTTGGGCGTTGTTGTAGATCATTAGGTTATAGAAATTGATGAAATTCATCGCTGAGTTTAAAAATTGATCATTAATACGTGCTGCAACTTAAAATATCGAAATCGATTTTCTTAATTTATTCTTAGAAATTTTGTTCTCTGTATTTTGTCGTTTGAGTCGTTCTTTTTCGAGATAGAGAATCGAAAAGATTAAAAACGTGATGATAAAAAAACGGTAGAAAACCATGAATGAACGTTTTCCAAAAAGTTTAAGAACAACAAAAAATACGTTTTTAATTTTTGTGATTTTTTACCTCGAAAAAGAACGACTCAAGCGAAAAAACACAACACGTGTTTTGAGTTATGGCACGCGTTAACGATTAGTTTTTTGGACCAGTATCGAGTTTTTCTTACATTATAAATCTTTGAAACATAAAACAGCGTCTAGAGCAAAGATGAAAATATTTAAAATACTTTAGGAAATAAGAACTCATCTAATATGTGAGCATACAAAATTCTGTGTTTCAGTCAAAAAAACTGGCATTTTAATTGCACAATTCAAGGGATCAATGATCAAATCGGATGAATGATAGAAAAAAAACATTAGTCGCTTCGCGTTGAAGATGTGCATGGAACTAGTCTTTTCCTCGATTCGACATTCAATGAACTCATGAATGAGAAAGAGAAAAAGAGAAAGAGATAGAGAGAGAAGGAGATTCTCGCGCGGCAACGGGCGATACACGGAGGCACGTCCGGTGAGCGGGTGCAGCAGCAGCAGCTGTACACTCACTGCTACGCCGATGCAGACTCGGGCTCGCGGCGGAGGAAGGATAAAAAGCCACAAGCCGTATGTGTAATAACATACAACAATTCTCTCTCTCTCTCTCTCTCTCTCTCTTGAAGCCACAGGATTGAACGCGCGGGGGATTGTGAACCGGGCGTGCTGGGACTCGTTTCTGGCCCCGACGAAAATCTCAAACTCCTGCAGCCGCAACGTACTCTTGGGCTCGAATCGCACTAAGAAACTTTTCAATCTTCGCACACACACACACACACACATCTCGAGGTTCCCTCCGTTGTCGCGCACAAGCACGTCTCGAGAGATTACTTGGCGACTTGGCCGAGGCATCTTGAAACTCGTTAGTCACTGCGAAAACACACGTATAAATATATGATAATCGCAAAGTTAAACGCGCGCTGGTGACAAAATCATATCGTATATAGTTTTCATATTCTCAATGTTATCGGTGCGAAACTCTATGCCATAGTCACGCTCGCAGATTTCGCAAAAGCGAGACACACATTATAGTGCCTGACGACATATATTATAAAGCTTACTGCAGCTATACTTGTATAAAAATAACGTCTCTTTTGTAAAGAAATATGAGTAATTGGCCGTTCGCAAACTTTTTCGTCGATTGCCTCAAATAAACAGGTAGCTACTTAAATATTATAGTAATCTGGTACAGGCACTGATAACCGAGAGACAACATATTGTGCCTACGCAAAAAATAGCCTCGCACGAGCATGGCATGACTCGCCTCGATGATTTCGATCATTTTTATCCAACTTGCTCGTAATGTAACCGAAAATCGCACACACACACATAGCATCGATCGAGTTTATAAATTATATAGATAAAAATCATGAGGTCTTAAAACTCGTGGGACGTCTGTGCGATGTTTTATTTTTTATTTATTACGTCGACTCATGACGTATCGGCTCAACAACTATACGCGAGCATCGGTTGGATTTTTCCTTTATAGAACATTTTTGGCTCTCCTCTCGTGTGTATAGTGCTGCTGCTAAATGTTAATCACACGATGAATCTTTGCTTTTACGACATCCGAAAGTCCCGACTATTTCATTTATGACACGCGAGAAAGTATTTTTTTTTTTTTTGGCCCCGCTCATTACTTTATAGGTGCGCTCTGTTCCCCTCGAGATTCCCCAATATTATAAACGAGCGCACACGGCAATTTCTTCGGAGTCTCGTCTCGTTTGTGTATACCTATATAGCGCAAACACACAGTAAGTTCGGAGCAATTTAAATCGCTGCGATCGTCGGCTCAGCTGCTTTTCCCCCTCCTCACTTTGTTCTTGTCTCTCCTCAATCTTCTCTCCCTCGATTCAAGTTTATATACAAAGTGCCGTGCGTTATTCTGCCCGCTATTTCGCACATATACTTACACGTACACGCATACGTGCATTATGACGCACACCATCGACGACGACGACGACGACGACTCGCAGACAACTTTCGCGCGATGCGGTGGCTCGCCTCTCGCTCGACTCTTGGGGCAGCACCGACACTATAATACAACTATAACACGAGTGCGAGCAGAAACAGCAGCAGCAGCAGACACGCCGCGGCGCGCGCGCGAATCAACATAACAGTCGTTCGCGGAATCGCTAGCGATCAACGGCGGCGACCGCTGCTCACTCGTGTTATATAGTTGTGTATACCTACTACGGCAGCGCCGATTATTGCCAATTGTCCCGTTTCCAAAGAATATATATATCCGTGCTTCTGCTGTGGCGTCTGCCGCGCGCATCGCATACCTTTACTTGTACTCGCGGCGATCGAGCACGCCGAGGGACAACAAAAAACACCAGCTGATGCTTATCTTGTTTTCATCTCTCCTGCGTGCCGTCTTGTCTTTAAGTTGTTATCTTTACCATTAAGGTAGCGTCGCGCAGTGCGTCGAGCGTGTAAGTAGTGCAGACGTCCTCCTCTTGTTTATATTTTGAATCTCTCCTTACAAATTAGTCATTAATACAAAAGTTACATACACGTTCATTGATTCGACTCGCGACTTCCATGTGTGCGATCGGTATACTAATTACTTCACGCTTCGTTGCGAGTACGCGAGTGATATAAGTGGCGTTTACGTACCGACAAAGTTATAGCAGCCGCAGGTTCAAGTTTCATAAAACGGCGTCTCGTGCAAAAAAAAGTGAGTGAGCGAGTGAGCGAGAGGCGACGTTCAATTCTACCTCTTGCCGCGCGACGACGAATCTATACGCTGTCAGAGTGCTATAACGTCTGCTGCTTTTGAGCAAGGCCGAAACATTTTTCATTCTATTCTCGTTATATGTGCACCGTGTCCGAGCTCTCGCTGTCGGACGCTGCACATTATTATTGTAATAATCTAAGAAAACCGATGCTTTTCGCGTTGTCGGACGCCTTAATGCATTTGAATTAAAATGGAAGATGCTCGTGCGTGTGTATTAAGAAGAGAGACAACCTGTTGCGCTTTATGTACTACTAGTGGCAGCCGCGTGCACGCAACTGTTGCAATCGATCGTATTTAATCCATCGATGATCATCACTCGTCGCGCCTCGCAATTTATTTCTCATGCGCTTGCCAGCGGCTCTTGCACTTCGACGCGCGCCTCTAATTGTCATCGTTTCATGCATTTTTGCGATCGAGTGCACTTTATCTAATTGTGAGTGCGATCGGCGCGATGTAACGCAACGCGCGTCCAGTTTCTCGCCAGAGAAAAAACAAAATAATAATGAAACACCATTAAAAGGAAAGTTCAGTTGCAGCGAGAACGTTTTTCCTGGAAATTACCTTGACTCACGCGCGCGTTCGCGAGCATTCGCTACTTGCAATATGAATATGTAACGCGATACATTATGCGCCTCGACGGTGAAAACTCCACTTTTCGCTTTTGTACTCGGCCGTGATCGGTATAATCTTATTATATTTTTTTGCATCGAGTTTTTGCCGGTTCTGGTTAGGTGGCAATTTAATCATTGATTTGATATTTTTAATTCTAAAATTCTTTACCGCTAATTTGTTCTTCAGCTTCAATCGATTATAAAATCAGATAAGAAAATATTTATCAAAGTATGTTAGTCGAACGTATCTCAAGGCAATTTGGATATACATTATTTTCATCTTTACTATTTTTAACATTCTAAACATTAATTTTTAATTCATTTTTTATTGTCATTTTTTATCTATTAATGATTCAGTTGAGTGACACAATTTTAATACAAATAATGAAACATACACTTTTTCCTAAAAAAAATCTTTATCTATTAAGATCATTGACCTTTGCAGAGTTACAATTTAATAAAATGGATGAAACATTAAAGAGTTCGGAGCAGAGTAATGGCTCTACTCATAATATAACAGAGCAGTTCATGTTGAGTATAATGTCTCAGGATTCTGAGTTTGATGATGGTTTGGAAGTACCGGATTCATTGGATTTCACGATTGATGAAAATGGACTTAAAGTTCAATCAGCTGTGGAAGAATCAGCACAAAGTGAAGATGAAAGTACTCCACATGGTAAAATAAATAAAAGTTTTTTTTTAATTAGATAGACAAAAATTATAATGTGTGTATTGATTTTCTGATGCAGAGGAACAAAAAATGAAACCATTTTCAAGTATTCATACACCACCAGCCAAGTTCCCAAAGCAACATAAGAATATTTTCATACCGGGTCAAGAAATATATGCTAAAGTAGTTGACATAGAGCGTAGTGTTACTACACATCCATTAAATCCAAATTTGTATACAATCGAATTCACTCATGGTGCTTTTACGTGGTCAGTGAAAAAAAGATACAAACACATTCAATATTTACACAACCAATTGAAAATCTATAGAGCAAGCTTAAACATTCCATTTCCAACAAAAAAACATAGAGAAATGAGATCTAGCTTCAAAAATATGCCACATAAAGAAGCTGATACAAATAAAAGAAAACGAGGTGCCTTGCCTAGGTAATGAGTACTTTTCAATTTTGATACAATTTTTTCTAGTCACATAGGTAAAACTAAATTTATTTTCAATTTTCAGGTTTCCAAATAGACCTGAAGTATTGATTCCTCATGAATATTTAGGACAAAGAATGACTGCAATTGGCAACTATCTAGATGCATTATTAAAGATTGAAATTTACAAAAAACATCCTGAGACTGTAAGTTTTAAATGATAATGCAAACCAACACACCGATAACTGTAATTTTGGTTTTTAGGTACACTTTCTGGAGATTTCAAATCTTTCATTCGTCAATGAATTAGGTGATAAAGGAAAAGAAGCTCTTGTTATGAAGCGTACTGGCTCAGTAGCCAAAACTGGATGTAATATTTTTGGTTTGCTGCAAAGCTACTGTTGTATAAGATGTAATTATTTTTGTTTTGGATTGTGTGCTAAATGGCACAAGCGTCATTTAGTCGCAAAAGATACTTTCCTTGCCTACATAAGTCCCAATAGTGGAAAAATTAAATCTGTCGTTCTCATGGATAATATGTTTGAAGTTAGCTCTGGATTGTATTCTACGGGTATCAGAAATGGTTTACAAATAATAAATTCTAGTCGTCAGATAGTCATTAAATGCTGGACAAGGAGAAAAGCCAAAGAGTGGTTGGAGCATATTCAGAAAATCTGTCAAAATGAAGGTGAGCTTGTAACAATTAGACAGAATCTATTTATATATAATGACAATGAAGATAATGATCTGAGCACTGACAAGAATGAAATTTAAAGGCATTAAGATTCATTATCTTCAGAGTCACAGTGGCTTATAACAAACAAAAAATTGAGAAAACGCAGTATCCAACGAATGTGTATGTTTTTCTTTGTTTCCTGCACTACGTCGGCGCATGTTTTTTAGGTAGAGCATTTATACAAGCAAATCCACATAAATCCTTTGTTCCGTATAGATGTCCCATAACGGCCAGCTGGTTTATCGATGGTTCGGACTACATGTCGGCCATCGCCGACGCCATGGAAAACGCCACCGAAGAAATATTTATAGCCGACTGGTGGTTGTCGCCCGAGATATACCTTAAAAGACCAGCGCAAGGCGACGACTACTGGCGATTAGATAAAATACTCGAGCGCAAAGCGGTAAGTTCTTGATAATTCGTTAATTTTATGTAATTTTATGGAAATAATGAGCGACGTTAAAAAAAAATTATTCATTAGGCCGCAGGGGTCAAGGTATTCATTATGATCTATAAGGAAGTAGAATTAGCACTGGGAATCAACAGTTTCTACAGCAAGCAACGTCTCGTAGAAAAGAACCCAGAAAATATCAAAGTATTTAGGCATCCAGATCACGCGCGAGTCGGTGTCTTTCTGTGGGCTCATCACGAAAAAATCGTGGTCGTCGATCAGAGCTTCGCCTTTCTCGGAGGTATCGATCTCTGCTACGGACGTTGGGACTGCAACGAGCATTGGCTCACGGATATAGGTATATTTCGTACACGCAGATCTGAAGAAATAGTTTGAAAAGAGTCATAACTAATAATGAAAAAAAAACATGTTTGCAGGAGCGTCGCAAATGTCATCGATTTACATACCGTCGAGGGGGAAAATAATAAGTACGAGTAGTAAACCAGTCAACAAGTACGATCCCTCGCAAAATCATGTTCTTTTGCCTCTAGCGATCGCGACTAATACCGTGGCAATGGCTACTACCAAATGTCTTCCTATATTGTGAGTCATTCGATATTTTATCACCTGTCACCTCGAAGCGAGATTTTCATACTAATATGCAATCGTTTGTTAAGACCAATGGTTACCAAGAAACATTCCAAGAGAAAAGCTCAGAATAAGCCAGTGGATGAGCAAGACCCGCTCGTCGACTTGGAAAATGTGAAATGTGATACTCCGACCAGCCAAAGAAAAAAACTCTTCGATGTGGCGAAGACAACGGTAGACCGCGTAAGGCAAAACGTCAGAATGAAGAGGCGCGAATTGATCAATATGGTGTATAATCCTCAAGAGCAAAGTAGCGACGAAGAAGACGAGGAGAGGAACGAGGAAGAGGAGAAAGAAAAAGAGAAGGATTACGATACGATTGACAAGTAAATGGGATTTTTATGACTTTAAGGAGAATTTGAATGTCTTCCTTCGCAGACGCTTGATTTGTCATAATTTCAGTGCGAAATCCCGAACACCCTTGGAACGAACCGAGAGTAGGGGCGAATACGAGCTGGGAGGCGGTGCCAAGCTGTGGATCGGCAAGGACTACACCAATTTCATCGTCAAAGATTTCAATAATCTCGAGAGTCCGTATCAAGATTTGGTCGATCGCAGTACCACACCAAGAATGCCTTGGCACGATATGGGTGTGATGGTCCAGGGGGCTTGCGCTCGAGACGTATCCAGGCACTTCATCCAGAGATGGAACGCCATCAAGGTGAGACTGAACTGTCATAAAAGATATCAACTAGATACTAACTACTCTTTCGATTGCGCAGCTCGAGAAAGCCAAACAAACTTCCTTCTACCCGTTCCTGCTGCCAAAGTCCTACAAAAACTGTCAAAACGTCCAACCTCCCGTCAATTTCGGCAACACGTACAGCAATCTCAACTGCCAAGTGCTGCGCTCCGTGAGCTCGTGGTCGGCCGGTTTTCTCGAGCCCGACACCGTCGAGCAGAGCATCCACGAGGCCTACATCCACGCGATCGCCAACGCCGAGCGCTACATCTACATCGAGAATCAGTTCTTCATCACGCTCGCGAGCATGGACAATGGCACGGTGAAGAATCGCATCGGCGAGACCCTGATGAAGCGAATTCTGCGCGCGCACCGCGAGGGCACCGTTTTCCGAGTCTTCGTTGTCATGCCACTGCTGCCGGGCTTCGAGGGCGAGGTCGGCGGTCCCTCGGGCTCGGCCTTGCGCGCCATAACTCACTGGAATTACGCTTCCATATCGAGGTGACGAATTTCGTTTTGCTTCTTTTCTTTTATTTTATTGCTCGAACTGCTCAATAAATATTGATGAGGCTTTTCTTTGTTCCGAAACAGAGGGAGGGACGCGATACTGAATCAATTGATCGATGCCGGCATCGAGTACCCTCACGAGTACATAACGTTTCACGGATTGCGCACTCACTCGGTGCTCAATGGCACGCTGGTCACCGAGCTGATTTACGTGCACAGCAAGCTGATGATCGTCGACGATAAAACCGTCATCTGCGGCTCGGCCAATATCAACGACAGAAGCATGATCGCCACCAGAGACAGCGAAATCGCTGTTATAATTCACGTACGTGACTCGTCTTTCGCCATTACGTAATACATATTCGCGATATTTTTTGCGAGCACTAAAAATTCACTGTAATCTGTCGTTTAGGACACCGAATTCGATGACGGTCGAATGAACGACATACCATACCCGTGCGGCAAGTTCGCTGGCTCCCTGAGAAAACAATTGTTCCGAGAACATTTGGGACTCATATGGACGGGTGAAAATATCAGGCTAAAGGACATTTTAAAGAAGTCGTTCTATCACGATGTTTGGCGCGCGAGAAGCAGTCGGAATACTCAAATATTTGAGGATGTATTTAATTGCATTCCAACGAACAAAGTAGTTAATTTTCACATGCTGAAGGAATATCAGAACGAAAAACCGTTGAGCGTTCGAGATCCTATAGCAGCTCAACAGGAAGTTCAGCACATCAAGGTATAATGCTTACGCAAAGCCATTCGTTAATTAAATCATACCCAAAAATAAACAGCTTAAAACTGTTCTTGTCGTTTCAGGGACATCTTGTCGATTTGCCACTGGATTTCTTATGCAATGAGACATTAAAACCAGCTGCCAATACTGTCGAAGGCATGATGCCTACTTCTCTGTGGGTTTGAACAGTATTAATAATTTTATGATAACTATAAGTGTATTATTTAAACGTTAGCTCTGAAATCATTGATTTCCTAAACTCGTTTTATAAATATTATTTTTTATAAGTGTTCGTTTATAGTTACTTTGTTCAGGAAATTTTTTATGCATTTAAAATTTTGTATAAAATATGAATGTAAATGATGAATTAATTGTTAGTAAATGACGTGGAAAAAATTTTTGTAAAACAATTTTTAAGAATAAATTATTCATAATATAGTTCGATGAAGTTACATATATGTTGATGACATCGTTCGATAAAGCACAGTTAAAAATTGCTTATGATAAAAAGCCATTATCAATTTTTGGAATGTTTTGTTACGATAATTTTATTTTTATATGAATTTTTGAACGATTTAATCGTATGTTATCATCTGAGATGTTGAAAACACTATTGTTGTTAATACTTAAAGTGACATTATATTACATATCCACGCATTTTCGTGATGAATTGGTATTGATAAGAAAACTTTGGTTTTATAATGTAATGTTTTATTTTATAAGTAAAAAAGCTCTCTTAAAAATATCTATTAACTTTTTATATTGAAATGAATGTATATTGAAAGTACATACTTTGTTGGCAAGGTGCTAGCGCGTCTTTCGACAAAATTGATATTTTTAAAAAATAAAGCATGAATATTTTTGATATCATGGTATTACTTTATTTGTCTCTTGATTGTGTATAAATAAACAAAATATAATTTCAACTATGCAAGGGAAAACTTATTAGTAAAAAGTAAGACATCCACTTTTTTTAAATATTTTTTATTAGTTTTCCTTCTCTCGAAATATGCATTATCATTGTTACATTATGAGGAATAAAAAGTCGAAGTTAATGGCTGCGTTTTTCGAATTTTCAATTTCTCTGCAAAATTACAACTTCTGCAACAAAAGATTTGATCGTTCATCACAGTACATTATCTTTTATTTCCCAAAACGTAATTCTATATATTTTCCATTTTCATTTAATAACCATACTGTTATTTTTATAAGGTTCTTCTATTTTTTAAATTAGAGCTTATCATGTAGCTCATGAAACTCTTCTCATTTTCTCTCACTCTCTTTTTTCATCACTGTTTATTATGATTATTTTCTAGGTACGTGCAATGGTAAAATTACAATTGCAATACTTTGTTTTTCAATCTTTTTTTTTTTTGACAAAAAGACTGAAACTGCTGCGAATATTGGTAAAAAATGATCATGTGATAATATGAATTGTTTTAATAAAACATTAATATGAATATTTACGGTAGGCCAAATGCAGGCATGAAATTTTTTCCTCAAAATTTCAATACAATTTTTTTGTTCTTCATTTTTCTTTTTGCATTCCACGTTATTATTGTATCAGTAGCATTATTATTTTGTATAATATTTAATCTAACTTATCATTCATTCGTTCAAGACAATTGCACCATCATTATTTTGTTTTTGAAAATTTTCCTTGATTCCTTAGAAATGTCATTTTTAAAATAATGTTGTACAAAAATGATGATTGAACATTTCAAAGTTAAATAACAATTTTGTACTCATATTGTTTGGAAAGTATATAAAGACAACTAGGTTCCATGATTGAATTGATTGAAGAACCAACAATTATAAAAAGATCGATATAATTCAAAAACAGTGAAACTCAAAATTAGTGCAATACATGATGACTTGCTGATTTTTATTCGTAAAATAAAATATACCTGAATGAATCAGTATTGCTTCAAAAACTGTTATTTATAAAAAGTTTCTAAAAGTTTTGTTCACAGGTATTTACATTTGTATCAAATATTTTAAGATTCACCTGTTTTGCCATGAAAAAAAAGAAAAATAATGCTTGTTTGACTTGATGTATCTACAATTCATTAAGAAAAGTAATAGAAGCTCCATATCGTATCTTTGAACGATGTATTTTTCTAGTTGAATTAAATTTGTCACGATGTACATTTTTCAAAATTCTCATTAAAGAACACTTGTATATTTTGCTATTTATAAGCATCGTAATTTTATACATAGCACGATTAAGAATCTCATTCTAAAATGTTTCATTTAAATTTTGTTTATCAAAAAGTGTTTTGACTTGTCTACATTTTTAAGGATAGCATCTGCTATATCATTAATTTTTTTTTTCATCTTATTTTTTATTCTTGACACACTATGTTTCATACAGTATGACTTTAAAATGTTTGCATAGGTAGATATAGTTGCTACGATAAATGATTGAGTGTCAGTTGATCCCGTTTTGTGCTATGGCATCGTAACATGAATAGCAGTCTTTTCACATGATTATTTTACTGAACAGCACATTTTACCATTATGAATTTGTATTAGTTACACTACTTGCAAGGATCCTCAAAACATCATAACTTGATGAACGAGAGACGTATTTTCATACGAACAAACAGATTTTTCATTTGCGACACACTTGCTTTAAAATTTTCAGTACTAATATTTCCAAGAAAATAGTTAATGAACGATAAACTTATTTTTTTAAATATATTACAACACAATTTTATAAATAAATCAGTAGCAAACTTCAGTATTTTATGTACAAAAGTAAAAAAGTAATCAAGAAAAAGAGTTGTTTTCATTGGCATTTGATTTAGTGAACGCAAGTATTGAAATCAATTTGTGTTTTATAAATTTTTTCATTGAATTAAAGATAGAAATTTGGTGGTGAAATGTAGTTTCAAAGAGTTTAGGCGAGAAACTTTTTATTTTAAATAATATATCTATACACATTTTTATAAATAAAACTACCTAAAAGAAATAAATGATACTACACATAAACGTATATTAACTTAAAATGAGGTCTTATAATCGTTAAAACTATATCAGTGAACAATTTTTGCATAATAAGCACGTGCTTATTTTGAAAATTTTCCAGTGCGATGTGAACACTTAACATTTAGAATAAAAAGCATTCATATCATTTCTCGCTCTTCTACGAAAATGCTTTTGGCATTCATTATTAAAAATCAGTCATAAATCGTTATAATGATCAGTATTTTTACGTTGTTTTTACGTTCGCTGTTAATATGAACTCTTTGTATTTTCGTAACACACTAGACAAGAAACTTACACAGGTTTAATTGTCAGAAAAAGTCAGCTAAATTATGGATTTTTGTCACAAATTCGCCTTTTTGTACTGAAATCTTACAGAGTGTTCGCTCGAGGAACAGCAGTACTTTAAAATCCTTCACTGTAAATTCGCTTTTCTTTAGTCAATAATTTCTACATCGTTTTACTTCGTTTAAATACACTATTTGTATGCACTCATCGAAAAAACTTACGTACTCATAAATTACATAAGTAATTCGTTCGCTTACATTACTCGTGCAACGATTTTTTTCGTCATTATATGCGGTAACTATTTTTTGGCTTTCAACCGATAAATTATATCGAACTTTGAACGAGTTTATTACATTTTACGTTACATTTTCGTTCCTCGCATTGTATTTTCATCATATCGCATCAAAATAAATTCAAGTGTAGAAAAAAACATTTCTATCGATACATATCTAGCTTCTACGTTGTGCTTATAAACGTATAAAAAGTATCGGCAATATACAAAAAGAATTGCATACGACTAACAGAATCAATGTTTCGAATTTTTAATTTGAAACAATATGATTTCGTAATGAACCTTGATGTATAATATAAAAACAATTAAAATGCATTTACAAGAGTACAAAGTTTTTCGTGAGAACTGAATACAGTTTCTTACGAAGACAGTGTACTTGTATTATTACACATATTTCGACAGTCAGATACAAGTAAAATAATAATTTTGTTACAAAAAGATTATTAAAGTCATGTACATCTCTGTCGCCGGAAACGGATTGTTCATTATATTGATACGTATCCACAGATAATGGAAAATCAAAAGTTATAGATAACATAAAAACATATTACATTTACAGTTGAAAATTCATTTAAAAACTTAAAGTTTACTTTACAAATTGTCGAATCATATCACCATGCTAAAAATAATGTATATAATTAAATTATAATAAATGCACTTCCGTTACACACAGATAGGCTTACAAAAGGATAGAAATTAATCGAAAACGAAACTCGTATAATGGCCATTGTACATGCGATTACAAATACATTTTACGCGGTTCGTTTTTTTATTTTCTCAACGTCTTCTTTCACCCGGTCAATTCCTTTCGGGGTCTAAATTATTTACTCGAAGAAAGGAAACTTTCACGGGTTTCCTTTTAGCTATTTATTAATTCATTCAATTGGAGGTTCTGCACGATACCTCGCGTATATTGTTTCTATCCTTTCTTTGGTTTCTGGCTTGAAAGATCTACGACACGAAGTTTTTTTTTTATGTATGAACTTGGTTCCTTTAACGTTCTCGTGTCATAGGTACGTGCGCGCTGTCTCGAACGCCTTCGAGTACTTTCAATTTATTACAAAAAAGAGTAAACACACGCCAAGCGCCGAGTAGCAGCGGCAGTACTTGCTCTGTTCTTTTTTCTGTTTTTTTTTTATATATATTTTCTACCGTTTCATTAATTATAGCCCTTGCACGATAGTTATCATGGTTGATACCTCAAAGGAAACATTACGTATGTCAACGATAAATGAAAAATCGCACAGCGGCTATAAAAAATCTGGAATATTGGGAAGTGTAACTGGCAGTGAGAGCTTCGACGCATTAACATACGTACCGGTGAATTATAATTCGAAATAAGAGATATTAGGAGACGAAGGTGCGCCAGGCCTCACTACGTAGGAGAGAGAAAATTCAAGCATTCCTCGCAACCTTTTTACTCAGCATCTTAGAGCTCCGTGACCGCGTAAAGATTCGGATCGCTACCCTGAACCTGACCAAGCGCCGCGCCTTGCTGTTGCTGTTGTTGTTGCTGCTGCTGCTGTTGTTGTTGCTGTTGTTGTTGCTGCTGAAGCTGTTGCTGTTGCTGCTGCTGCTGATGTTGTTGATGATGATTCTGCTGTTGCTGATGATGGCCCTTGTCGTGCTGTTGTGGAGGCCTCCTGTAAGTCCCGTACATATTTGGCACTGTACTACTGACGTTGTTGGTCATCACGGGCGGTGGCAAGTGGTGATTGCCGACGTCGCCAACAGCAGCAGCAGCCGCAGCAGCGGCAGCGTAGCCACCTCCGCCGTTCTGCTGCAGCCTCGAGAAGTTACGATCGAGGGTGCGGCACTGGTCCTGTATGGACTGCTGGTGCGCGTGCTGGTCCTGCACCTGGCGCAGGCCGGCGGGCTTGTTGCGCACCAGCGAGCGGAACTGATTCATGTTGCTCTGGGAGCGCGACTCGATGTCGTTCCAGCTGTTGGCTGAAGGATTTGGCACGGGCAGAGGCCTGTTCCAGGCTGGCTGGGGGCCGCGCTTCAGATTGGCCAAATTCTTCGGGTCCAGGGTCTGGGTCTTGCGCGAGTCTTGGAAGGTCGCGAGGTGCGGGGTCGTCTGGGCCACCACCGAGCCGCCGCCGATGCTGGCGTGCGAGTTGTGCGTTGTGAACGACGCTACACTTGGCGTCCATGGCGGCTCTCGTCCTGTTGTTTTTTTTTTTTTTATCAAATGATTAAAATTAATCGAAAAAATTCGTTGAGAAAAATGAGAACGAAGAGGATTAGCTAATTAACTCACCTGTTCCCGAGGGGGCGTGCCCTCAGTAGAAATCACTTGACTCGAGTGTTTTGCACTGCTTGCTCAGAGTCGCGTACTGGCCAGGCTGATCCCCGAGCCCGGCACGATGGTCGGCTCGTCCGCTGCTCGCCTGCTGATTGTGCTGATTGTGCGATTTCCCGTGGTGATCGCCGCTTGCTGTTCCGTTGAGGCCACCCCTGCTGTTTTTCAAAACACCCACACAAAACCACATTTGGCATAATTAATACGACGTCTAACTTGTTTATTGATTGAAGGGGGGCCTTGTGTGTACTCTTCTCGGAGCTCTTGCTCGGCGATTTTTCTTTTCTTTTCCCAATTTATTTGGGTTTCTTATTTCGTTTCTAGTCTATGCGGTAAAAGTTTTGTAGTGCTCTTCACTGAAACTGTGACTATTGACGGTCTAATTATGCAAAGCTAATGTCTCACAATGTGCGTTTATGTCACAGTGGTAGCATTATTTTATAAAAAAATCGCCGAGCAAGTTGGAAGAGATTTATGTTATCTGTGTGCGGGGGTCTCGTGTTTTGTTAGCGATGAAAGAAAATTAATGCGTATCGAAAATACTAAAGAAATGCCACTGAATAGCTCAGACACTATACGATATAGTATAATGTTTAGTATAATGTTTTTTTTATAATATAATAACTGTTTGCCATAGCGATGCAAATATATTTAAGGTCCTACAGACCATTAAAAATTAACGAGATATAAAGTATATAATTAAAAACATCGAGCAAACTAAATGCTAAATTTTTGCCGATCCACAACATTTATTGTATAAATAAATGACACGACGTTTACGCCACGCAGCCCATAAATATATCAAAAGTAGTAAAATTGAAAAAAAATGAAGATTTTCCTATCTTATGAATAGCCATTAAAATTATATGATTTATGAGCACAGAGCAAAAAGCGCACAAATATTATTAAATCAATTTGACTAGCTACACTTGTAATGATTAAAAAAATGAATAAAAAAACAATGATAGCATGATAAAGCATTTATCGAACATATTATTAAACTGCAGTATTAATTATGATCAAAATGGATTAATTATTTCCTTGCAATTTCAGTTAATTTTGTTTTTATTACGCTATTAGAACGAACCGAGTCATTGGAAAATCTTAACAGTCTAAGAAAAATATCAATATAAATTGAATGGAAATCTTGGTTCGTTCCATCTAACGTTGCAATAGCGCATATTAGTATGAACATCTTTCAAAACATCGAAAATATTTCAAGGCAGAAAATCAAAGGATTTTTTGTTAGCAAATTCAAATTTGCTGTTTTTGATTTTCTTAAAACTAAATTCTCTACTATATAATGAGTGAGTAAATTTCAGTAAGTACTAACGTACAAATTGATGGTGAGACTGACCTTACATTATTAATTTAGTGAAATGAAACTGAGCAATCCCAGTAATAATAATAAACATAAGTGTGTATTAACTGCAAAATTTTATAGTATTCGAATATTATCAGAGGGATTATCGGATTATGACTGTTATGGTTGCCTTTTCCTGTCCTGTATATATTTGCTCGAAAATTACCATATGCACACGGCTTTAATACGCGAGCTCAAATTGCTTTAATGCTAGCATTAATATCGTTCAATATTAATTCGAGCATTCTCGGCTCAATTAGCGGTATAAACGCATACATAAGCTCAAGACCTAGATAAAGGCACGAATTTCGGCTGCATACGATTCATGAAAAGATGGATCAAGGAAATTGATATCGAGATGAAATGAGACAGGATAGAAGAGAGAAATGAGAAAAAAAGACAAAAAACAAGACATGCACAAACTTTGACATGCTCTCGTGCATCTGACGTGCGCGAGCGGTCGCAGTAGCGTAAGACGGCGGGGGCGGCGTATGCAATAGAGGCTGCTTAATAGTATGATTGCCAAGTTGGGCATTAAGAGGGGGGGCTGTCGGAGGGTACGACCCTTGGCCTCGGAAGGTTCGCGCCGCTATTGCCTGCGATGCCGCCGACGGTGGTAGGTATGGATCCTGCTCATTAACTTGATGATAGTCGTTTCTGCAACAGAGTAAAGAAAATGACCGTGAGCGTCCGAGAGCGAGCTTTGGCTCAAAATCTCAAAGCGAGCAGTAGCCGAGCTCGACTTACCGTTTTCTGATGTAAATCCACGTGTGAGAGTCCATCCAAACGAGAACCGTAAAGAGGAAGCCGGCAGCCACGCTTGCCAGTAGCATCAGAGTGAGTCCGAAGCTGAATCGAAAAGAAAATTGAGCGAGCGAGTTCAAAAGAGCGAAACGGTAAAATTTACTTACAATCCGTTGATGCACAAGCTCTTGGCCGCTTGCACGTACTGGTGGTGCAGCGGCTTGCAGTCGAGCATCGCCTGCAGACTGTTGAGCTGCTTGTCGATGCTGTTGACGTCGCTGGTCAGGCTGCTGAAGCGCGGCTGCAGCTGCAGCTGCTCGTCCTTGAACAGGTAGTTGGCGTACTGGCGTATGTGCTCGATGTTGCGCCGCGAGTGCTCGATCGACTGCTTGACGTCGCGCAGCTCGCGGGTGAAGGGATTCGACATGCTCGGGTCGCACTGCGTGTAGTAGGGCACGATGCGCGCGAAGGCCGAGGAGCCGTTGCGCGTGAGGTAGGCCTCGGGCGACACGCACAGGTCGCCGATGGCCACGCTCGAGGCCAGGTACAGGGACGCCATGAGCCAGGAGGTGATGATTGCGAACAGGCCAAACACCGAGAAACTGAGGGGAGACGAATTTTTTTTAGCACGTTGTTAGGAATCAGTAAACTAAAGTATATATAGTGTAAAAGTATAGTGCCGTGTATAACAACTCCATTGCTAATAGTATGTACTTGAAACAATTTTGACTTGTACACTTGTTTTGACAGAAAAAGATACTCGCTATCTAGCGGTGGTTGCTGGTTTTAATTATGATTGAATTGTACATCAATTTGTTGAGCAATTAATGCAAAAAAATAAATTACTATTAAGACGTACGTCAATATAGAATTAATCCTTTTGGTTTATTTTTGCATTAAAAATAGTGTAGATGAGTCCATTTTCATGTATTTTTTGTGCAGTTCAAGTAAAAAAAATAAATCATTTCTGATACATTAATTATCGACAAAGATTTTGCAATTGCAGCAAATTCAAGCATTAAATTCAAAATTTTTTTCAACATAGTGCAAACTAAAAACTTACGTGATGAGAGCGCAACGCGAGTGGCGCGCGACCCCGACGAACAGAACGACGCAGAGTATGAGCAGAGCCGAGAGCACGCCCATGGTCACGGGCCATCTGTACTGCTCGATCTTGTCCGTCAGCTCGATGGCCTCGGCCAGATTGATGGCGATCAGTGGCTCCTTGATCTTGGCGATGCTCGTCGCGGCCAGGGTGCGATTGGCCTTGGTCAGGCTCAGGGCGTTCATGAGCGAGCCGAGTATCGTCGCGTTGGACACCGGATCGCCGGACTTGTCGTCGAGGGCGATGAGATCGGTGGAGACTCGCTCCAGCGTCGCCCTGATGGCGTCCGTCTGGTTCTTGACATTGCGCGTGGTGCCGTCGATGATTTTGGCGGCGCTGATCAATTGCACCACGCCGTTGTGCACGTCGTCGTTGCCGTAGAGGCCAACGGCCACGGCGCCGCAACAGAGTATGGCCAGCACGGCCAGGAAGCACTTGAGCACGGCGATGGAGCGACGATGGCGTGGTTTGCGGTCGCAGCAACGCGTCACCAGGTACACGAGCAGCGTCAGCAGCGTCAGGATGAGCAGGGCTGCCGGTATGCTGGCTAGTATACCAAGACTCTGTAGAAGCGGGAAAGCAAAAACACAATTATTGTAAGAATTTCGAGGAATGAGATTCGCGCTTCGTCGAGGCTGTCGTGCTCCGGTTTTGCGTAAAGCTTATAACGGCGAATATTTAGGAAATCCGGTCGAGCGGCGCCGCGACATTCATTCAAAAGGATGATCTTTCGGCTGAGCGGTCGAGAACAACGGAACTAGTCGCAAAGAGCTACCCGCCAGAGATTGAAATATCAAAGAGACAGATATATAAATTTGCAAGTACAGAAAAATAAAAAACTGCGCGGGCGAGAAGAGAAAGCCGAGATACATATAAACATTGCATCGATGAGTTGAACGAGAAAGCGAAGAGCAAAGCAAAAAAAAAAAGATGACCATTGGTCTCTGATCTGTTCTAATAACTTTCGATCTTTGTCGCATATATAATCGTGACCCGCGCGCGGTGTAGTGGACTGCGCTCGCCGGGTCGAGAGCCGCACGAGCCGAGCCAAGGCACAGAGAGACTTCCACTATATATACAGAGGGATAAGCGGTCAAAAAGTTTGCTCGAGTGGAAATTGCCCGGTAAGGCACTAGATATATAGGCAGAGGAGAGACCCAATGGCACTCAGCGTCTGAAATTATTGGCTTCTCTCGCGTAGATATAGGTATATATAATATCGCCACGATCGTACATGAAAAGTGCCTGCTCTCCCTCTCGCATAGTCAGCTCTCATTTTCATCGCACTCGCTATACTCGGCTCATAGTGGCTATACATATATATACCGAAGCCCGATCACGGTTTTTCTCCTCTCTCTCTCTCTTTCCTCTTCTCGCGCTGGCAAAGTTACTGACTCGCGCTACTGTGATTCTGTCTTTTTTTTGTGTTGCCTTTAATCTCGAAAGCCGATGAAATGTCGATGCATTCGACGCCGATGTTTTTCCATGCGGCAGCGAGAGAGAGAGAGAGAGCAGACGCGCGCGCACCACGTTTACGTAAAAAAGTTGAGAGTCATCAGTCCGGTATACGCTACTCGAATTAATATTCCAGAGCTGCATAATTTCCGGTTAAAAATTTACATCCTATACATCCGACTCAAGCAGCTCGAGATCTCTTCTATATTTTACGTAAATCGGCGTAAATATGTATACCGCAGAAAGTCAGCGATCAAAGCGAATCATCAGGCAGTCCGCACGCGACGTCTCTCGCGGCTATTTACTTAACGGTAATACATACAGTCAGAAAGTTACAAAAAAAGAATTGCGAATGTATAGAAATTTTTTCTCTCTCTCTCTCTCTGCGATGACGCGAAAGTCTGCAAGAGTCAATTTCGCATCTACAAACACGGTCATAATCTGATAATATAAAGTTTTCGTCACGATATGGCAACCAAGATTTCGGAGCAAAGGAACGTTCGTTGTCGCGGAATCATGGAAAACGTTCTTAAAAGTACAAGGAATTCAACATTTAGGAATCCAAAACGAGAAACGTTCCTTAACTCTTTCTTAAATCTTGATTGCTGCATAGTAGCGGAAATGTCCTGTGTCGTCTGTACAGGAAGTCTTAGAAACCAAGGTACAGACTGACACTACCGTAAATACTTTTACTAATTTGACTAGACGCAGGCATTATCATTACAATATGATTGAAGTATGATAATAGTAATTTTGTAAATTAAAAAAAACGTATAGTCTTAATTATGGCACTTGTGTCATAAATTACTATTATAGTTTTTTTGTTCATATATTTATTACTCTTAAAAATTGTGGGTAATTAAGTAATTGAAAAAGTTTTTTGGAATGAAAGTTTCGAATAGGTTTCGAACGATTTGAATAGCTGCGCACGCAGTGCGTTGAAAGGCACCACACAAGACCCAATCTAATTCTGTCTTCAATCTAATGCTGTAACGCCGGAATTCTTATGCTTATACACCTTTCACTAGTCTGTGGACCGGTCATGACTAGATTAGAGACGAATTTTGTGGAAGGGGGCGCATCCAATTCAGTCACTTCGGCTATAAATTATGAGAAAAGGCCCAATACTAATTAGTCTGTTACATCGCCTTGTAGCGAGCGCATCTCCTTACAAGACGACTTAAGTGTAAGCTTAAGAGAGAGCAGCATACTTCGCTTCCGTCATTGCCGCTGATTGTTCTAAACACAGGTGCAGCCCAACTCTTACAACTTGGACGGCGTGTTTTTTACTTTCTGGACATATCGTTGAGCACGTGTAGTGGCCAGTAAAGGTTACGACGCTACAGTGATTGTGATTTTTGTGACAAAAAAGTACAAATATTTTGAACTATCAAAGATTGTGTGCTGTGTGCGTGTAAGTTTGCGTAGAAAAATGTCCTCGTACGACGACGAATCCGATAAAACACAACAGATAGAATTGCTGATGGAAGATTCTAGTGTCGATCCAAACAAACCTGAGATACACTTTTGCACCAAATTTGCAAGCGGAAAAGGTGTTATTTCAATTTAGTGGAAAAACTTTTCCTAATTTGCCAAAAGCATGGAAAAGAGTTTCAAGTCAACGCCGTCGACAGGTCAGAACGGACACCGCTACATTATGCTCTGCAAAACGGCCTCAAAAAGACGTCCAAGCTACTGCTGACATACGGCGCCGATCCTAATTTGTCCGACTCCGAGGGGGGGCTTTGCATATTATTTGCAAGAGATTCAAGGTTAAAAATTTTGAAAATGATATATTTTATCACAGCAACAAAAATTTTAAGCCGATACAGGTCAATGCTCAAGACCGCCGGGGCAGAACACCGATTCACTTGGCTCTACGCAAAAACCACAAGCACGTGGTCGAATTGCTGCTGAGAGAAGAACTGATCGATCCGAATTTGGCCGATTTTGAGGGGTCGACACCTCTGCACGTTTTATGTAAGGATATTCACGATCGCTCTGACTTGATGAAGCTATTCTTCAATTTTTGCGAAATAGCAGAAAAAAAGTTGCAAATCGACGCCAGGGACGGGTCGCGCCAGACGCCCCTGCAATTGGCTGTAGCGAATATCAAACCGGATACCGTCGATGTACTCTTGAGACACGGGGCTGATGTCTCTCAATTCATTTTTCCCTCTTCGAACTATTTTGGCAAGGTATTCAAACCCACAGATGATTCTCATTATTTTAAATTGAGATTAGCGGCTAGCGTTCTGGTCATCGTCGAAAAACTTCAGGAGGAAGGACGCAAATTATATCGAGACGAAGCCCTAATGATTATGAAATTTTTCAACGATTTCGAAATGTTCGAACAGTCGCCGGATCCTAAAAACTGTTGGTACGATAACGTGGAGTTTGCTACAGAAGCGAGGAAGATCAAGTTTTTACATTCGGACGGATCATGGTACTATGGTGACGAATCACCAGATCTTGAGGGAAAAACGAAAAAAGAAAAAAGAATGTCGCTTCATGAGCTGATTCAGATGAAAGTTGAAAACTCATGTAATGTGCTGCATAACTTCGTCTGTTTATCTACATAGTTACCCGGTCGTGCGCTTCGTGGTTAGTATCGTACCGATTATCCTCGCTGTTCGCGATCGTTCTCCTTGCGTACTTAAATTATTCGCGGTATATTGTAATTTCGTTTAAATTATTCGTGGTATATTTTAATTTCGTGAAAATGGCCGAGATCATTCAAAAAGGGAAAACGCCGTACCTCCACTACGAAGGATTCATCTACACCGTACATTATCGTAAAGGTAAGTGTTCATTCATTCTCTCTGTGCGTGTGTAAATCCAGAAGAAGTTGAAGCTCTGAGAATAATGTAATACGGCAAGAACAAACAACGCATCTGAAGGATGGCACAATCGATTCCAGATGGTTGTTGGAAGACGCCACCCAAGCCTCTATGCTTTTCTGACTGAATTGCAACACGAGCAAGGCGATACCGAGACAATTTTGCATCAGATAGATTTGGGCCAGGCAGTTCGATAAATGCCAAAAGGCAAGTTGCAAGAGGTAGAAGACAGGATATCCAACATCGTGAGGCGCTACGACGAATACGTCGAGGAAGACAACGTTCTGAAATACCTCAAGGATCTCGGACATTACATGCACCTGTAGACGACTAGCCGACAAATAAACCTCCTTTTTTATAATTTGGTATTTTTTAATTTTTTTGACCTTTTTAGGCTTATGACCTTTTTGGAGTTTGACCTTTTCGGGATTTGAACCTTACGGTCTGACCTTTTCGGTCTGACCTTTTTGGTTTGACCTTTTCGTACCGGAATCTAAATTAATGACACCCAAGAACTGCTTAGAATTGACTCTCTTGAAATCAGAAGAAGAGTCGAGTTACGAGAAGATTTTGAGGAAAATCCCGAAAGAATTCAGAGAGGAATGCGCTAGGCACCTGTATGAGATAATAGCAAGAAGATTTTTCCTGGGCTGGGCACAAGAAACATTTCCGGAGCTGATACAAAGTCAGCTGCAAAGTAATACGTCTGAATTTATCCTCAAGAAATTAATGAACGAAGATTTATATAAGATTTTCTTGGAAGTTGAGGATCAAAGCTTGCGACAGCAATAAACAAATAGACATTAATTGTTTTTTTTTTAATGCAGTATAATGTTGTATGTATTTCATAATAATCAAATAAATAAATAAATAAATAAACATTTTAAAAATGACTTTAGAATTTGATTTATAAGCACTCGATCATTTAAAGTAAAAGATTTGCATTATATATTCATTACCCAGGCACCTTATAGAGAACAAAGTTATCTATTCACATATAAGGGGTTTTGAGATTGCAAAATAATTTTTGATAACGAATTTGAATATTTACTCAAATTTTACATGAAAAATTACGGTTCAGAAATTTTCTTAAATTGAGCTCAAAAAAGTAGGATAAAATATAAAATGTTCACGATTCGATTGTATCCCAAGAGTAGTACATACTTTATTTAAATTTCTATTTTTGACATATCGCGCGAATTATGATTTGTCCAACAATACTATAGCACAGTTGAAAAAATTCAATTACTCGAAAAAACGCAGGTATTTAAAAATATACGATACTCTCATTTTTACAACTCGACTTTAACTCGACGAGTCTGAATAAGAAAGAATCGATTATTCACACACCCTTAGTAATAATTGGCCGAGGCTGATAATCACGTGCTCAGAGACTTTAGTTTTTTTTAGTTGCAGACAGATGCAAATACAGTTTTTCAAGTAATATCGAGATCTTGCGGGAGAAAAACGTGTTACCTCAAGTGGGAATATCAAGAAAATAACGTTGTAGCGTGCACTTGCGAGCTCAACGAAGATGCAATAATCCGAAAATCACGAAGAGTGACTGGATATTACGAACCTCGAGGTAAATTTCCGAATTGGGATTGAAGGTGCTATTGACGAGATGTGCAGTGACGTTGAAGTGCGGAAACTTGTGGAATATCTTGGCGATCTGGGGGACCATGTACTGCTCGTACAGCTGCTGACCGGGCGCCATGACTGCTGCTGCTAGATGACCTTCTTCTGCTGTCGATGCTCGATATTACGATCCACTCTTGGAATTGGTCCGCGGCTGCAGCCAGCACCGTGTATCAATGGGAATATCGCTCTCCGAGGAATTCCTCTCAGTCGACTCTGCTTGTCAAGACATCCTGTATGCGAGTGCTGAAACACAAATCATCCACAAATCTATTAAATCATATCGTATCATCGATAATGAAATAAGCAATATACTCGTGCGCGCATCGATGCAAATTAATTATCGCGCGTTCTTTTATATTAATTCGTTACACTGCACATGAGGCCATTACATTATGCCTATCGCAGCTCGTTCTCGTGACATAACCATGACAGTGGTAAGTCATGCGCGATCGATTGAACTTGGACATCGCGCGCCGCGCCGAGCGAAGCAGGTCAAGTTAGCTCTCGCTGTATTAATGCCGCGCGCTCGTGCGCATTTATCGCAATTAAATATCTCGCCGCGCGGTGTAAAAAATGAGAGGCGCGCTTGTTATTCGAGAAATGCTCATAAGGCGCGCGATGATGGCGATTGATGGCCGAGGCTGTCGCGCGATGCGAGAGCTGCACTATACATTAAGACAACGTCATGTTGCAGTCGCTGCAGCTCGCGATAATATTTATGTACACACAATGCGTGTCTTGTATCGGCACGCTTGAAATAAATCATTGCGATCGTAACGAAACGAGTTAACGAGCGGTAATTATCCCCTGCGTCAATTGTGGTTGAACCGACGACTCGTCGTCGGCGCGTTAACGAGAAAATCAAGCGCTCGATCGCGAGGATCGTGCAAATTGCCGTGTGTGGCTGGGCTTCATTGAATTCAAGCACGAACGACGACGATCGTAAGTCATCGCGGGTAGGCGAGGATCTTCGATTCTTCCAAACTCGCGAGAATTTTCGGCCTAAATCTGCACGCGAAAAATGTATGTGAATAATTCACGACCGCAAGATGCACACACAAAAGTATCAAAATGTCAACGAGTCGCGTTGCTATATACAGCGAGTCGTACGCCGCCGACAAAGCGGAGTGCCAGACGCGCGCCAAGCGTAAGCTGTGCATATATAGTACACTTACAGTGTAAGTATGAGAGGTAGCTCGTGCATTACAGCTCGTGCTCGCATATAATATGTGGAGCTCTATATATACAAATTTCTCTACACGACGACGGGCTGCTTGCTGCAAACCGCAGCTTTCCGCGAAATTTCAAGACGCATATCAAATAACAAAAGAGCCTATTGTTATAATTTGCAAGCCTTATGATGCCCCCCGTTCACCTACCACCATACCAAGTGCAGCCGCAATTCGTCGCAGACCGCAAAAAGCGCATACTTGTGGTCTCTCTCGCGCGTTCTACTACTCAGCTCTGCATGTGCATCAAAGTCCTCCATCTCTCTCTGTCTCTTGTACTCTTTTGTTGTTGATACGTACGTACGATCGCGGCGCATTTATAAGTGCCGCTCGTATCGGATATTAAAGAATAAGAATGAATTGATACAGAGCTGAGCTGCTGCAGGCCCGATGGGTCGCCCCCGCAGCGAACATAATTCATCCATTAAGACTTTTCATGTATGCTAATTACCGGCGGTACGATCAACTAACTTCCAAGACTCGGCGACTCGAGCGATTAGAAGTACTTGATTACGAGATAGCCATATGCACAGTATGGTATAATAAAATAAAGTCCCGTGTGTGTAAGAGCTTATATAGAGCTCAAAAGTCCATGGCCAGAACAACACACACTAGCTAGCTTGACCCAGAAGTTTTAGAACAGTCGATTAGCTTAATGGTGCTGCTCTGTGGCCGTGTTGTACAGCCGTGTGCGTGGGTGAGGTGCAGTAGCAGCGTACGTAGCAGCGTGTTTTTCTCATTCATACGTAGACGTCAAAAGACACGCGTGTGTGTCCTCGTGCTCGTACTATGTGTGTTAAATGCGCGCAGCCATAGGGAGCGAGCGGGAGGAAAGTAATAAAGGAAACTCGTCCAGTAGTGCGTAATTTTCATCATGCCTCTGCTGCTAATAGATACATATATATACACACACACATACAACTCGTTCCTATATCGGATCGCCACACCGAGCCACTATATGTAATGCAATAATATAGGCCGACGACTGCGGCCGATCGTTACATACATTATACGTGTGCAGCACCGAGTTTAATTATGCCTAATGCGCAAGTAAGGCGCAATTTTCTATTTAACCCTCCCCGCGAAGCATGTGGGCAGGCAGCAGCAGCTTTTTTTCCTTCAATAAACCGTTAATAGCCGAAGGGGCTAAAAAAACACCTCTCGTGCATTCATACAGCCTCGTGCGTTATACATGTGCGTGGGTGTGCGCTGCTGCAACTTAATGAACTTACACTCGGTGTGTGCGGCACTTTGCATGCCCGTACGTACACAGTGGGAAAATGACGACCGCCGCGCGAAGGACCATAGGGAAAAATAATAAAACGGCGAGTCACGCAAACGAATTCTAAGCCACTGCATACACACGCACGTGGATGCCGAGACTCTCTCTCTGTCCTGTTCCTGGATTTCATTAATTAAGCGCTCGTTTGTCATCGGTTGAGTCGTTGTCATGGCTGCTGCTGCTACTGCAGTTTGTATGAGAATAGGAGAGAAAGCCCCCTCAGGAATATAATTGAATCTGACCCATCACCGCCGCTTTGCGCATTGAGTTCTTGCTAAGAGAGTCGAGTCATATATATATGATGTTACGTTGGTATCAGAGCTTCTCTCTCTTTCTCTCATACCTGCAGTTCTCAGCTGTGTAAACATTTGTTGAAAGCCTAAATTAATTGTGCTCTTCTCATCTTACGCGCTTGACCACAATTGACCGACCGATACGGCCCCCCCGGAGCGCTTTTAAGGGGACCTCCCTCCTCCAAATTAAAAAGAAAAAATATTTTTTCAAAGATTTATTTGTAATAGAATAAAACGATATATCTTAATGAAACTTTTTATACATACTTTATTGACCATTAATCAAAAAACCATTAATTTTATCACCCTGAAATTAGAACACAATAATCTGCCCATGTTACTGCTCAGAATGAACTAGAATGGACATCATCGGCATCATATTTCTGGAGATATAAACAATTTTCGAGATAAAACACCGCCATTTCTTTATTATTTAACCAATGATTTTTATTCTAGTTCATTCTGTGCAGTAACATGGACAGATTATTGTGTTCAAATTTCAGGGTGATAAAATTGATGGTTTTGCTTCTTCATAGAGGAAGTTATGTGATAGGCTTGAAAATGAGATTTGGAACCAGACGTCGTAGGACAATTTGGTTTACATATATTTGGAAACTACATTGAAGTACCAACAAAATTCAAAAATGAAATACGAATTTTCCCTTTAATAACCAAACCCTTTCATTAATATAATTTTTTATGTGGAAGCTCTTTGCCAATAAATTGGCAGCAGTTTTTTCTTGATTACATTATTTTCTGATTTTTAATTTTTCTAAATGTTATTCCCTAATTAAATAAAATTCTAATTTAAACTTTTTCTAATTTAAATTTTCTTGTACAGCTCACATAGATCAATTAATCCGATTTGGTTGAGTGGTACGTTTAAAAATAGAAAGCGTCTTTCATCCGCTCGCCCGCCTTTCAATAATTATGATGTATTTTCCAAAAGGCCGAAGTGTCGAATGACTGATGAGCTTGTCTGTAGCTGCGTTGTATAACATATAGATCTTGTGCACCGAGTTTGTTTGGCTCGAGCTGTGGTTTGCATCTCCACGCGCACGAGAGCTTACGTAGTATAGAACTTGACGCGCTCTCGAGTCCGCGCGCGCCGGACTTGATCCGGCTTTGGTCCTTGAATAAAGAATGATTCGAATCGATTCGACGTCGTCGGCAGCCGCAATAGCACGTGCGATGACCTCTCTTCTTCTTTTTGTTACCGAGGACGCGACGAGCGCGATTACTTATGCAACAACGTTTTTTCTGTTTTACGAGATTACGCGCGAGAAAAACGAGATTATTTTAAACGAGTCCAGAGATGCAGTCTTTGATTATAATTAAAAGTGTAATTGTTCATTTGGTTTGGTATAATAATTCAGTGATTTCGATGAAGAAAATTTTAAATACCAATGCACGATGATCAAAACGAGTCAATTTTACCGAGAATTTTTTCGATTAATCTCCGGCATGAATAAAACAAGAGCGCGCATTGTAAATTTATCATCCGCGTATATATCAAACGATCGCTCTCGATGCCACGCGCGATAATTTCCATTGTTTCAATATTTATCTGGCGAGTCGAATCGACGCGCGCGAGGCAGTATACCGCTGCACGTATGCATATACAGCTTAAATACTTCAAAAAAGGGCCATCAACATTTTCATTTCAAACCGGGATCGCATGTATACGCGATGGCGCACGATACAGACCTACACACACACACACACACACACACACACACACACACACACACACACCACATAGATACATACGTATATGTGAACGATTTGAATTTCAAAAACCGAACCACTCCTTTGGCAAAGTCTACGTTACTGTACACAGGGTGCGGGCTCGTCGAGAGGACTCGTGACAAAAAAGACAAAAAAAAATCAGTAGCAGCAGCAGCTATACGAGCCGGGCGAGAACGGAAACAAAAATGCAGGCGGAGGCAGTGCAGGATATACACGAATAGTCGGTGAAATTGTAAATAAATGATGATGAATGCCAGGCGCGCGGGATTCGAGCACGCCCGTATAAATATATTTTGCCACCTATATTAAAGCCATTCATCCGTCGCTTTTCACGCGCTTATACTATTTTTTTGCCCGCACCCGCCGTCGACGCACCGATTTCCACGCGTTAGCATCGCTTTTTCGTGTATTAGTAGCACTCTCGAAGCGTATGGAAAACTATTCGGTGAAAATCGATGCGTAGCGCGTATCAATCGTCACTTTGACTCGAAATAAATGATTTTATCCTTCAATGCCGCGGTAGAATTGCAAATATTAACGGAAGGTTTATCAAAAGTACACACAGAGCTCGAGCAACGAAATATCAACAACAGCTATGTATGGCAAGCTAGCCGAAGAAATGCAGGCCTGCGGATGTTCTGGTCATATCACGGTGCCACACTATAACTCGCGTGGGAAGAGAAGGGGCTTTTTCGGCGCAAATAGTAGTTCGTGATACTCTATAGATATAGCAGCCTTTCATAGGGACCAGACTCGCACTCTTTCTCTCTCTCTCTCTCTCTCTTTCGCTATCGCGTGTTAGCCTCACCCCCGTGCGCTATTTTTAGTTCAAACGACGTTTTCTAAAACGTTTCTGCGCGGCACACCATACAGCTCGTTGGCGTCGTGCGTTGATTGTACAGCACGCAGATGCTCTTTTACTCGGGACTCTTTTTTTTTTTTTACAAAGTCGATTCTTCGTATAGCAGCAGCAGCAGCTCCTGTGTACAGCTCGAGCTTATTATTTCTAGTAACGAATGTATACGTATAGTTTCTGCGGGCTGTTGTAGCGTGACACAAGAGCCGCGTGCCAGAGAGCAGCAGCAGCTTTTTATTTATCAATGAAAACCGTGGCGGTATTTCTGTTGACTTTTTGTGTTTCATTTTTTTTTGTATTACTTCATACTTGTCAGGTAAAAAAAAACACACGAAAAGCCGCGGGTTCGAGAAACTTTCCGAAAGACAATAAAAAACGAGCCAAGTATATATAGGTGCTTTAGAGACAAAGTATCGAGTCGAAGTTCCTGGCGCAGGAACGACTTGGTGTACACACCTCCGGCAACGTTGATATAAGAAAAATAAAAGCAAACGTCTCGATGAGTAAAGTCGAAGATATGTTTGCGTATAATATCCTCTCGCCGCGGAGTCGTACCTATATAGCCATCATCGTGGCGCGGGGTCGTCGGCGGCGCATTTACCGAGGCGTTAACCGAAGTATGCTAGACACTCTTTAAAATCTATATAGCTAGCTATGCATAGTAGGTAGAGATCTTGAGACGCATCTCTTCTCGCAGCTCTGCTGCCACACGGTGAGTGAGTGAGAGAGATTTTCTCTTCAACTTTTTGCGCGCGCACTTATATACGAACTAATACTTTCGGCGAGTTTTTTTTTCATGCGCAACTCGACGTAGTTGAAAACGTTGTTGACTCTCGCTCGCTCTCGGCTCTTCTCGCGCCCGATTTTTTGGAAATCGTCGTTGCGCATTCGTATATAAGCATGTGTAAGAGGGAAAAGAGACGCCCGTCACCGAGAAGCGCTTCTTTCAAGTCGTGGGTCAATATTTTTTTTTACTTTTTAGCGACTAACGAATTCGAGCTTCTCGTGCGCGCGTTAAATACGAGCATCGTAGTAGACCCGACGCGCGCGCGCGTATATATTTACGCGTAAAAAGCTGTTGCTGCCGAGCCGACTGTTTCGCGAGTGCGCAAAAAGTGTCGAGCTTTTCCATTATCCACCTTTTTTAAGCTCGCACTCTTCTATTAAAATAAAACATAGCAAAAAAAAAAGAGAAAGAAAAAACTTAACGTTGCTAGTCTAGGTAAGTTTAGACTATGCAGGAGACTGAGTGCTGCTGCTGCTGTAGACGCAGCGAATAGGTGCTCTCGAAGCAAAAACAAGGACCGGGAGAGAGAGTAAGCACGCGACGAGTATGTGTATACCTATACGGCGAGCTGCGAAAAAGGGCCACACCATTGAACGACGTTTTTAGTCGTGCGCACGCGGACATATATGTCACGAGCGAGTTGCAGCGCAGTTGAGCTACGTTATAGCGTTGAACAAGAGAAACGTACACGCGGTTATTATTATTTATAGTGGCTGCATGACGCGAGATCAAAGCTCCATACATATAACAACAGTGCGACGCGTTGGCGTTTTTTTTCCGCGTGCGTTCGATGAGGTATTTGTACGCGGCGCTTTTGCCATGTCGTTAAAAGAGAAAATAACAATAAGGATGAATGGTCGTTCGAAGTATGTACTGTATGCATGCACGTTATAAACCGACATTGACTAGAGTGTCGAGCTATGTATGATGGTGATGGTGCGCGGGAGGGAAGGATAAAAAGAGAGATATAGATGGAGAGTAGGGGCGTACAGCTGCACGAGGTCAGCTCGAGTTAGCTTTTTTGTCTCGCTGCTGCTGCTGCTCCGAGTAGGCTATTATACAATTGCAGCAGCAGACTCCTTTCGTTGAAGGCAGTAAATATACTAAAGCTGGCCCGGCGCACACAGCTCCTTCGTGACCCCTTCCTCCTCCTGCCTCGTCTTTCTCTGTCTCTCTCTCTCTCTCTCTCTCTCTCTTTCTGTGCGTTTATAACTCGGCAAAGTCAGTATAACAGTGCAGCAGGCACAGCATAAGCCGAGAGTGAGAGAGTACAAGAGAGAGAAGAGAAGAGAGAGAGATAGAAAGAGAACCTCACCGTTATGCTCTACATTGCTCTTTTAAGTTACGACGACGACGAGTACGGACGACGAAAAGGAGAAGTAGTTTGTATCAGTGCCGAGGAGAGGAGGAGAGCTATTTTTAGCAAGAGGGCTAAGCAAATAAGTGAGCTGCGCGCTGCAGCAGATGCATTGTTATGCTTTTTTTCTGCTGTTGCCTTCATAGCTAGTACGTCGCGTACCTACTGGCAAATGGATCGTATCACTCGAAAGCTCAAACGGCTCGCGAGCTTGCCTGAATATATTTCGACTCGGCTTATATGTATTTTTCCCATCTCAAAATGAGCTATATATCCTAGCTCGGTTGCAGCGCATGACAATTGTGCCAAAGGATTCTGCTGGCCCAGCGATCGAGGTCGTCGTCGTTCCACGCGTACGCTCGATAATATCGTCAGCTCGAGCTTCGGCATGTTAGTGGTATATGTTACAGGCACTTGCCAAGTCAAACAAAGCTCGTCCCTTTGTAGTGTATGTATACTACCTACAACGCGCTAACGAGTAACTCTCGCTAAGGCGTGCACAGCTGCCGTATAACAGCATTGCACGAGGCCGCGTGTCTCGTGTACGTATATATGTGCACTCTCGAGTTACGAGAAAATCGGTTAAAAAAAGCTCGTTGTTAGTTAGTCCACACGGGTAGTAGTAGGTACCTGCTTATGCCAGGCCCCGCTTTGCATGCTAAAGCATCGTAAATAGCCGCTACGTGCAATAAAATATAAGTTGCCGCACGGTGCATAGCCCCACACACACGCGCGCTTGCGCGCCCCCGGCATAATAATTGAACTAATTAATTCAAGTAAATGAGATGATGTCATTATGGCGCGTCGCGCGCACACTATGTAGAGCTGCCGTGCGCCACCGCACTCGAGCATCGAATATGTTCCCTTCGGCTGCAGACTCTCGATCCTCCTCCTCCTCCGACTATTCCTCTTCCTGCTCGCCCTCTTCAATATTTAAACCGGCACTTTTGCATTTTGCAGCGTGCACTTACAGAGATACCCGGTCGAAGCAGCGAGCCCGACGACCGGCCCCGAAATTAGGTCGACGTTGTACGCGCGCCAGCAGGCGAACTCGAGAGAACTGCACAGCGGCTCCTTGTTGCACCGTGCGCCGCCCACGCCTATGTGTGCAATAGCACATACGCAAAGTAGTCCCATTTGAGCCGGGCGCCAAGAATATTTTCGCCAAGTCTTCGGTGCGATAAATAAGCTAAACTGTATCTGTTATTATATTGGCATACAATGAGCCTTAGCTCTATACGCACGAGGTTTTTCTTTCATAATAATGGATCTACGATTGGCCTGACGCCTTTGTATTTAACTAACGCGCATACAGCATCGATCGCGTCTGTCACTCTCTCGCTCGTTCGTACGCTAACATATCTCTCTCTCGTTGATTCTCGCTCGCGCGCGTTCGCATTATTCCCATTCATCGAATTGTGCCCTATCTCGCGGCTTACATAGGCCCTCGCAAACTGTTATTACCACTCGATAATATGCCGTCGAGAGTTCGATATATTATATTATGCATATACTATATAGGCTGCGTAAGCAGAAAAGCTGTTGCTCAATGCTCGGCGTGTATGTGTATGCGTGCGCGTGTCTGAATAGAAAACTGGTTTTCGCGGCTTCCATATGATATATAAACATTTACGCCGCCGCGAGCAGCAGCGGCAGCTGAATGGCAAAAAAAAGCCATTTTAATGGAGCGCCGTTAAATCTGCCTCATGCCCATATAATAATAATGTAGCGAACAAAAACGTCGAGTCTCGGAGCTGTACGTATATTATGCGGAAGATCTGCTGCTGTGCAGTAGCTGCCTGTTATAATGCCTATATCTCGCCGTTTCAGGCCAACAATCTCTCTCGGCGAATAGATAGATGTGTACAGTTTGTATATTGCAAGAGACGCGTGTGCGGCAGCGGCAGCCACTCGTCGTCGTCGTCGGATCGGCACATTCAATGCCTAAGGATATAACGCGCGATACATAAGAGGTCACGCGTAGACAAAGACCTCGCGGCTCCTATTATAACGCACGTATAGGAGCTCGCGCGTAATTCATGTCGCGCGCTGCCACTGCAGATACACACACTCGTTATAATATACGTCGAGAGTGTAAATTTGTGTAAGCTCGGCACACAGCTGCGTGCCACACACGCATCGACTCTCTGCTGCAGTGCGCTGCGCACCGCAAAAGCTTCTGCTGCTGCATAATGCGATGATCTCTGCGTGCGCGTCGCGGCGTTTGTTTTTAACACTAATTAACGAGAGACGCGGCGGTGGTAATTCACGTCTCGCGCGGCAGAGAGGCGGTGGTGAAAGTGTTACTTGGCTCGTAAATATCGTTGGGCTGTGAAGTCGTCGAGCTGCTGCTGCTGCTGCTGCTGCTGCTGCACTGATGCAATGCACGCCGGGCAGATGACCGACATTTCCACGACTCGTACCGCATAGTGATATACGTTACATCGTACCTCGTATACTGGTTTATAGTCTACGTTACTCTTGTACAGAGACGTACGAATGTGTAGAAAACTTGAAAAGTGAGAGCTCCATGATTCTTTTTAACAAAAGCCGCTGTCCTCGTTGAAAACGCACATAAAAAAAAAATCGGTATTAAGATTAATTCTTCGCAAGCCTGACATATCTCTCCAACTAGTATATAGGGGCAGAGCTTCCGGTATTATCGTTCCGAGTATACGCCGCACTACTGATGCTGTTGCTTATACTACTGCTACTAAGGCGTCTTTCTTCCTCCGCACTTGCAATTTATCACTGTCTATTTTTAATGATTTTTAACGATTGCCCCGCACTCATTGTTCGTATTATGCACGCATGTTTAGTAATACGATCTCTTAAAGAAAAAAAATGAACGTGCGGCGGCCCGTACACTCTCGATAATGCAGATCGGTTATAATTTATGTAGAGCCACGAACGAGAGGAGGAGATTACATTTAAACACATCGACAAATTTTCGTGTATTTTCACGACGACTACGACGACTACGACTATGAGCACTGTAAGTTCATTGTTCCACTGTGCAAAATTTAATTCCGCGCGCTTCTCAATGCACGTACGTGTTATACCCGCGGAATTATTAATATATTAAAGCAGGTTCCGATAAAATTTTTTTGCAACGCCGCGAGAGTACGTGAATACGATTTAATGAATCGCTGCACCTGGGTGGTATAAATATCGCTCGGCCAGCTTCGAGACTTTACAGTTGAACTTTTTTCAGCAACGAAGAAACAAAAGTAAGTTGTTCTGCCGGAGCAATTTGTTTCGATATATATACTGCACACTTTCTTGCAGCTGTTTACGATAATCGCACTTGTATTTTTTTTCTTTTCCTCTTTTTCTTTCAACAGATGAGTCTCTCAAGCTCCCTCTACTTGGTCGTTGTTCTTGGCACGGTGGCGCTTCTCTCCGTTATAGTAAGTATATAAAAGCTTTTCCACCTTGATAATCGCTTAATCGTTTGCTACTGCTGCTGCTATTGCTATACTACTCAACCGGAGTGACTCGCAGCAGGTTATAAAACCCATGAAATATTTTCCAGGCGCCATCCGAAGCTCAGGTCTTGGGAGGAAGCGGAAGCGTCAGCGGCGCTTCGAGCCAGTCGTCTTCGCGATCCGGCTCCCTGTCTCGCGGCCTTTACTAAAAACGATATCTTCCTCTTATTTGCTTCGTATTATTATTTAATAACAACGATAACAAAAAACATCAACATGAAATAAATATTCCAAATTATCATAAAGCATAAACAAAAAGCGAACTCGTTTCAATCAACTCTCTCTCCCCATTGTCTATTCTGATGAAAATTTTGCGAGCGCCATTAGCCGCGGTCGATTAAATTGACGCACATAATTTTCACGAGTCAATATGTGTACACTCTCGATAACGAACCGGCCTGAATGGGAAAAGGTACGAATTCGATAATGTCATAATGCGTTGCAGAGTCGTGCTCAATCGATGTGACGTTTGACGATCGTGTTACGTACAGCGCACGCTCAACTAAACTTTGTTCTTCCGGATCAAATATCGTATCTCGTCGCTTAATTACGGATCGAGTACGGATAGTGCGCTGAGGTACTTTATAATATCGTGCCTTTACATGTTTAATTTTAACTGCTGCACGCTTATGCGCAATTTATCCATTGAAGTCAATCGTCCATTAAATTATTAGAGTCGTTGCTTTTTTATCGTCGTTCTCGTCAAATAAATTTGCCTACGCCTGCAGCAGCACATCTCGTTGCTCCAGTTTTGACAATTCGAAAAGTTCACCCAGTCGTTGAAATGATTTCGTATACGTATAGTTTTCGGGGAAATATTGCAGCTCCCAATCTCTAGCTCTACTATTGCAGTCACGTAGCAACGTATCTCTCCTCTCTCGTTCACTTTGGAAGCACATTTTCGGCAAGCATTATGTATCTTTCACGCCTTTTCAATGCGCCGCGCATCGAGTTTCGAATCCATTGTGAAGTTTAACGTTCCATCGACTAAGTTGCAGTGGAGCAACAAGCAAATAGTAGCGTATAAATGCGAGCTCACGCTCAATTTTGGTCGTGAGTTTCGACAAAAGAGATCCACATGAATAAAAAAAATTAGGATTATAACATTATACAAGTTGAGTGAGAGGGTAGTTTATGCACGCACGCGTATCTCTCCCCGAGTCTGTAAGCCGTTAACGCCAAGATTATCGCTGAACTATATGAAATAGTTTAGGAAATTTGATAAGTTATAGTGTATAACCCGAGCTCTCGAGCTAATAGATTAGCCGCTAGGGCCAGGCTTCGATTAATGCTCGCTACCTGAACGACGAGTTATTTGTGCGAAACTCTCGTCCCTCTGGAGATGGATCGTTATTGTGATTATTCAAGTGTAGGAAAAAGTGCCGCCCTAGCAAAAACTTTCATTTTCCGCGCACTCGAGCCAGTTGATTTTTGAAGACTCGGGAAATTAAGTTCGAAATATTAAAGTAAAAACATTTTTGGATTTAATTAAATTATTAAATAGTTTCTACGTTAGTTTTTTCATTAAAAACTCATTGTTGCTACCACCGATCACGGCTCTCTTAACAGAAATAATCAGCCTATCAGTAAATTTATTAAAATGTTTCACTCGCGCACGTGTCTGATCGTAGCATGAGTAGCTATATGAACCAAATGGCCAGAAAATTCACGGAGATTGGTAATAGGCAGTGCACAAAATCTGGTTTAAAACAAAGGTATGTGATAATAGTTGATTACACAAGGCACTGGTAATATTCTGAAATTTGGTGAAATTTTTTACTTAAAAACCTGTTCAAGAATTTATTCTATTTATTATTATAGAGACAACTTTCTCGGATCTTATCTCACTTTGATCCATTTTAGTGTCTCAATTAAACGATGAATCCTTTAATTTAATGTCACGGAAATTTATTGAGTAAAATTTATATTTTCGCATTCAGGTTTGTTCCATCGGAACAGACAACATTCAAACTAATTTGTTTTAACTGTAAACATGATCAGTGCGTCGAGGGACAATATCAATGTTTATAATCATACTGTTTACAGTTGAGTTACCGATTTATCTGTTTATATATTTTCTTTATAATATTTTAACTAATTTAAAATTCTAACCTCAGGACCATTTCTTCGCAGAATTTTTTGGCCATCTAAAACTCAGCACTCCAAAAAAACTCTCAGTAGCTTCGATTATTATATACCTTTTGACATACGTATATGATGAATAAATTTTAAGATTCATTCCAAAATTTACCGCCTTTACGCAATAGGCTACTAAAAGGGCCAGTGAGTGCACTAGCGAAAATGTCCGTTTATAATATTAAAAGTTGACTCATAAATCGTGTACAGGTATAAAAAGAAGAAGTTGTAACACACCGCTGCACGTTATTACAATAAATAAGTGTCGGATGCGCATCGTCGAACGTCCCTCAAAAGTCATTTTGAAATTTAAATGAGCGTTCGCGAGCTGCTTCTCTCTCGGAGCTTTTTAAACTTTTCGATATATTGAGAGAGAAAGAGCTGTGAACTGCCGAGAGAGCCAAGGGAGGAAAAGTGCACAAGACTTAAACGAGCCTAGAAGCATTTCCGATCGATCTGTCACTCTCTCTCATAGAGGCGATGGGTGCCTGAACTGCTACTGCTGCTGCAGCTGCTATTATCGACTCGCGCTCTCCGTCGTTTTCAACCCTGTTTCTCGGCTCTTTCCCGTGGAATGGAAAATTAATTAGAGCACGCGCGCGTGGGCGGCTATTTTATTAGCTGCAGTGCAATTTTTTATACTCGCCTTCGCCACCGTCGTCGCTGCTACTGCTGCCGCGAGCATATATAAATTATAAACTTTGTATTACGAGCTCGGCTTATCGAGCTGAGAACTGTTCGCGAATATTGTTATCGCACGCTATTCATTAACGGACTATATGTCATTAAGTAAATCAAGCCTATGGCAGCGTATACCGACTAGATCGAGCTGACACAGCATCACTCATATACATACGGTACGGAGCTCTCGTAGCAGTTTTGTATATAATATACTCATACGCGAGCTATGCGACGGGGAGAGTCGGTATTATAATTCATCAAAGCATCGATTGCACGAGTAATAGAGATTTGCACGCGCCCGCAAGCGTAATTCCTGTTACTCGATATTTCATTCCCTGAAGAATCGAGATGTGAGTTCTGCGTCCTCGAATGTATATATTGAGCATTACTTGTCGATTTGACGAAGTGCGAATCAAGAGTCGTTAACAGCTCGCAGGCACGGCAAAGTTAATAAAGTTTTACAATATCGACCGAGATATTTGTTTGTGCGTCTCTATCAATTATCTTTTCGTCTTTTGGCTGCGCGCACACGACTTATTGATGGAAATGTCAAAATAAACGAAAATTTCGGGAATACTTTCATTTCATTTGAATGGAAAAAGCTTCGATCGCGAAACTGGATTGATTCCAAACCTATACTCTCTACACATAGTTCCCGAATTGTCCGTCATGTTTTATATTCGAGTTCGGTTAGATGAAAAAATAGAGAGAGAGACGGAATAGAATCGACGAAAAAACGTTTTTATTTTACAAAAAAATAAAACAGCATCCACTGCTTTCAGAGATTCAATGTATCGGTCAAAGAGATACGTTTGAATTGATTTTCGAGTCGCGCAGCAGAAATTATTTCAAAGGTACGTTTATATAGGTACATATCGGCTGGCAGAGTTCGAATATAAAAAGATTGCCGCGCCTGTATTAAAAAGTCCAAGAAGAACGAATAAAAAAATGACACAGGACTGTGAAGATATTTTGGCAATTTCGTAGCCACGACCAAGAGTCATTTTTTCCTGAGTCATAGTTATAACCCTGCGTTCGAGTTACACATTTCGAGGCTCCGCAGATTCGTTTTTCGCACAGCAGCTGTGTGTACGACTCTCGAGGAGATGAAAAATCGATGTGAAATAGCAACGTCGTCTTTGGTTGGCACGTAGGTACACACATATTATACATATGAAGCTTTTGCGTACGTGTGTGCTCGAGTAAGGGTAAGCTAGGTAGGCGTGGCCGTAATACTAATAGTAGTCGAAGAGAAGAAATCGTTGAAAAGAGCTGAAAGAGAGAGAAAAATCTGGGCTAACGAAAGAGAGAGACAGAGAAAAAAAAATAACAAAGAGGAAAGTCGGTGAAATAAGAAACAAAGCTCGGCGATGCAAGCTCGGTTGCTGTAGCACACCGCAGCCTAGTAGTATATGGTAGCGGCGCCACGACTGTGACTCTACCGAGGAGGGTGCACCTACCTATCCGCAGGCCTGAAAAATGCTCTCTTTTTCGGACAAGAATTGCGACTATATATATTTGAAAAAAGAAAGAAAAACGCCGCGCCACGCTGCTGCTACTGCTGCTTGTGCTTGCGGGGGATGGCACTTGATTCACGAGTGGAAAAGCTGCGCATGCAGAGGCTAAATAACCCTAAGTGATATGGGATACAACACAGAAGTAGCAGCAGCAGCAGCGAGGCGGTGACAAAAATGCTGCTGTTGCTGCTACTGCCGTTCATCGATCCGCCGTTTTTCGCGCGCGCTGCACACGTCTCGAGCCGCGCGTATACTATATATACGGTATTAGGTCTAAAGCTCGCGAGTCGAGAGAAAAATCGATCCTCCTCCGCTCTCTCTCTCTACGTACTCATTGCCTGCTTTGCCTCGGCGCCCCCGAATCTGTTGGCGCAGATGTATTAGTGGTGTGACGAGTTATATAGGCAGGGTTCAACGTACTCATCAATATGTCATACAGCAGAAGTAGCAGCAGTAGCTTAACTCGGAATCGACAGTTCGGGCAGCCGCTAAACGATCTATTTCTAAGAATAAATGATGCGCTGCTGCTGCTGCCCCGACGTAAAACTATTTAAAACTCTTTATAAAACTATATCAACGAGTGGCTCGCAATGGAAAGAGAGATGGAGAGAGAGAGAGCTGGCCATGCACAAACAGGCGCGTCAGGCATAACTGCATCATGATATCCATTTGGCATTTGCTTTCGTCGAATTGGCCGCGGGGCGATCCGCCGTAGTGCAACAACAATTCATCGTGCAAACAATTTTGTCAGCGTAGCTCGTTCGTCGAGGTACGTACGCATACGTATTCAGCCTTCATACAAACGATCTGTGAGTCGTATACGGACCGACAGTGCAGCAGCTGCATACTCGAGTCCGACGTGTGCGCGCAAAGTTCCTGACCTAAAACTATCCTCGATTGCGGCGTCGTTGCATACGAATGCTCACTTGTGTATTTCTGCGTCTGTATACGCTTTTGCGCGCAGCAAGCTTGTGTCCCGATGAATCGCAAACGACGTATAGTATAGTCGCTCGCGCGCGCGACGAGTGCCCGGCTCTTTCAGTCTCGCAAGAGGCGACTTCCTCGTTCTTCAGTAGACGAAAGCTTCAAAGCTTGCCACAGATGCATAGCTATGCAGCACGTACCTATGGGTATATATATTTTATCGTGTGTGCTATATATGTATGTGTATATAAACATATGCAGCCGGTGCACGTATACGCGATGCGTGCGCTGGAGCTCGGCCGATCGATCGGCTCGATATGCGCCTAGGCTAGCCGCTGCCGCTGCTGCATAATACAGCACGAGACCGGATAGATATTTGCCAAGGTGCAATGCAAACAATGCGTGAATTCCATGGCTATCCATGAGCCAATAGGTTTGACCTGTGTGTACACGTGAGTCTGGCTCGACCGAGAGAGGCAACGATCGAGGCGGTCGTTACTTTTTATAAACGTGCAGGAGCCTGCGAGTGCGAAAAAATTATGTAGCTCTCGGTTGTATACGATTGCTCGTCAGCTGACACCCTTTTCTGAGCATCTCTCGGAGTTGAGCTTGTCTTTTTTCGGAGAGTTGTGGGCAACATCTCTCAACATCGCAACTCTTTCTCAACTAGTCAAAGTTCTATTTAATGATTATCTCAACGATGAGAGAAAAAGAGCTTCGTACTAATGCCGTTTACTGTAGGTTTATACGGAAATCTTAACTTATTCACTCGTGGAATTCAAAGTGATATCTAGCGGTAGAATTTAAAACTACACATTGTCGCCGAGATTCGAAAACTCGATTCGACCGAGTACTGAAAATGTATGTTTGCGCAGCTTTTTGACATATTCCGATTTTTGGAAAAGCGACTCTGTGGAATCGTCCATATTGTTGCTGTGAACAAATATGCCGAACTTCAATCAATTTGATTGGGTAGTTTTCTCAAAAAAACCTTCAGCGAAAAACGACGCGGCGGCATCGCCTTCATTTAATATACACTCAGATGTAACACTCAGACTAACATTTTTCAACTGCTTATCTTAAACAGTTTCTAACATTTTTAAAAGTATATTTAAAACTTCGAAGGAAGAAATCCCTGTGGCTGTGCATAATTTTTTTCATTAATCAAGGAACGACTCGAGTTAAAGAGTTTTCTGCTGGACTTTTTCAATATCTTTAATCCAGGATCAATTACTCGATGCGGTAAGTAGTGGTGATTCAAAGTACGCCAGGCGCGTGCGAAGCTGCTGCTGCTGCTGTATAGCCGCCTGCATCCGGGACAGCCGCACGCGCGCGGAAAGTACATTAACACACACCTGGTCACGTTTTAGCAGTCACGTGAGGTTCCATTTGCACCGCTCCAGCCCCGCATTATAAAAAAGCCGCCGTCGATCTAATGCGTATACACATGCATTATATACGTATATACACATATACTACAGCTTATAACCAACACACTGCAGAGAAAGAGTGCGAGAGAGAGAATGAACTCGAGCTACAAAGAGCATTTGCACGTCTGGCTCGCGAACTCGAATAAGTAGCTTTACAGGGTGAGCTTGAATTACAAAATCCGCCAGGCCGAGGCGCGTTCAATGGAATTTCTCTGCGCGGGGTTAAAATGTTTCATTGTTATTGTTATTATAACTATTATTATTATTATTCTCAGTTCTTCTTTTTTTTAAATTTAGGTCGGGACACATTGACGAAGGCAAGACGAGAAGCAGCAGTGGCACAAACGTCGGTTCTTGTGTGGGTCGCCGCGCGCGCGCGCGAGCTTCGAGAGCATCGTCGAGCTCGAGGCGCGATTTGACGCGATGAGCACGTACGGCGGCCAGTGTGTCGCTCTTCAACATGACATGTATCGACACGCGAAACGTATTATACGTCGAGTGTCGGTGTGATATATGCATGCACGTTTAGTGACTAAGCTAATGTACACCACGAGTATAAGAGAGTTGTAACCACGGGGCGGGCCAGTTCCTTCGACGTTTCAACTGGTGCTATAAATTTTTCATATGTATCGAAGCGCGCGCGTGTGAACGACCCGCCTTAGTTTTTTAATCCACGATGATGTATGAAAAATTCATAGACGGCCCCTGCAAATTACCAGCTTGGACATTGTAGCGTGTTTGACTTTGTTCATCGCGATAGACGGACAAAACGGTGAATCGCCGTGAGCTGTCTAATCGCCTGTCGCGTGCAGTTATACTGCGAGATCTCGTTGCTGCTGACTGCTGACTGCACACAGTAAAAGTAAATTGCGCTCTCTCGCGACGAGTATCAATAATTCATCGCGCGCGGTATATATAAGCTCCAGAGAGAGAGATCGCATCGAGAGCTGTAAATCGCTCGTTGAAGCATATATCTCTCTCATTTATCGCGCGTTCGATGCTCGCGAGCAGCAAATACATATAAGTAATTCCTCGACTTGCGAGGCGGGGGCAAATGCTTGTAATTTCCTGCATTTATAGTATACACATATTTTAATTATAGCTAAGTAATTGCATGTTATAAACGAAAGCTTATATAACGAGCGCTCCACTGCGAGCGAAAGCTCCCAGCTCTATACGTCTTGAAAAGTTTATCAAAAATAGTCAATGACTACGACGACGATAGAGAAGCCTGTATACGTTCCGTAGCTACTTGGTAGAGCACCGTATACTAGCAAATTGGAAAATTCTTTCCTTTATACTCGGTGGCTGTGCGGCAAGTTATCTCCGCGCGCGCGCGCGAACGTGCAGGGCGCGCGTTATGCTCACGAGCTTGCGCGCTGATACTTTCCACCAAGCAGCTATACGACGACGTCGATATAATAAGCCGGAACGAGTGCCGAGCGCGCGCGATTGATTCGAGGTGAGGCGAGTAATACCGTCAAGGAACGACAACGACGCCCCCCGTGATTGCGGTCACCGCATCGTCATATGAGCGTGAGCAATGGGGATAAACCTATATAGGTATAGTTAGGTAGAGGTAAATTGGAAAAGCGATACGGTTGCGATAAGCTCGCGATCGCGAGCGAGAGCAAATGGATAAATAAATCCACGAGTGATGTATACGCAGACGTGCGCAGGTTGCTTTTAATATCGGTGCGGCTGCTGCTGCTGATGCACATGCCGAGATTCCGATGTGTATTTATAAATATTATAGGCGGATATATACTATAAACGATTCGTCTATTACTCGCTGGTGCATGTGTGTGTGTTATGTGTGCGAGTGTCGAGAATTCGTCGAAAATTGATACGTTTTCTTGGTGCGGAAGACTGCTGTTGCTGCTGCTGCTGCTGCTGCTACTGCTCGTCGACTCGTAATAACAAAAACGCCAGAGCTGTATGCCAGATGCAGGCGGTAAATATCCACGCGATGTAACCATCACACCGAGAAGTTTAAAGACGCGAAATGTGTGTGATGAAATAAGCTATAACTAGCTCGCGATTCATCTCGCATCGGAGAATCTTCGGATGAGCTCGCGATATCGTGAGCGGCTGCAGCATCTTGCGTGCGGTACATCAGCTCGCATTCATCGCGCGCGCGTATTTTATAACTTGTGAGAAAAGGCAAACGAGGTCAATCGCAGAGCAACAGCGGCAGCTCGCCACCGCACTGCATGTAATGTGCATATAGCATGTTGCATATATGCATGCGAGCTGACCGCTCGCTTATTTTTTATCTCTCTAGTTTTTTTTTTTTTTTTCAAGTTCTTCGATTTTGTAATCGTAGATGTTATCCGCGTGCAGCAGCCGTTGGCTGCGCTGTAGCTCTTTGTACATACGTATATTCTCTGCTTCTCTCTTACATCCTTGACTTTGACGCGTGTGCGAGATAGAGAAAGAGTAAAGGGTTGCGTGAGTAACCGATTTTTACTTTTAGATTTGTTATATTTTGCTCGACTCGAGTCAGAGAAATTCAAGTAAATTGAGTTCAATCGGGTACTAATGCTTTTTTCATGTATTTGATCTTCTTCAATTGCGCTGTAGTATAATATCTTTTAATATTTATATTTTTGACATGTGTAATAGGGTGGCACTTATTTATAAATTTTCGTGCGAAACCTCGTCCTCAAGCTTTTTTAAATTTCAGTTCCTATCAGAAAAGCTTGGTAGTAAGATTTAATGCAACTGAGTAAATGAGTACTGCCATAATGCATATAGATAACTTTGGACTCAATGGCGCGTGGGAATGAATACACAGTTTGAGATATTCTACTTTAAATGATTGTACGCTTACCAGCAGAAAGTGAAAACTCATATTTTTTGTTGTCGTTCATTTGTTATAAAATGAAATATTCATTGATTTATTCATTTGATTATGAAGGAATATATACATTATTATATATTATATCATTCTTTGTAAAATATTGACAATATGTTTATCGCCATCAGTGCGACCTATGGCGTCCGCCAAGCAAATACGGTGTAAATCTTCGTTCTTCAGATGGTCGAGGACTAGTTCACAGCAGAGAAACGGCAGTTGATAGCTCCTTAGCTCGAATAAAGAATACGTTGCATAAAGTAGGAAAAATCGCCTCGATAGTTTCTCGCACAGATGCAAAGCGCAAGCATCTCTATAACGTTCGGGGAGACTGTCCAACTTTTTCGAGCGCGAAAGCGCGAAGTAGTCCGTCAATGTGAGTTTTTTTGACGCTTGCTTGGGTCGTAAACGAGTCAGGTCGTAAAGCGGAAGGTCCGGATTAAATATTATCAATATCTTTTTCGCCTCTGTAACGAACTTCTTTGTATTGTACCACCAGTTTTTAGGATCCGACGACGACTGTTCGAACAATTCGTACTCGGCGAAAAAGTCCATGATCGTAAGGACGTCGCTTCGGTCCAGTTCGTATCCTTTTTTCTCAAATTGTTTAACGATGGCAAGAACGCCAGCCGCTAATCTCAATTTAAAATCATGCATGCTTTCTTTTGGCTCTTGGACAAGTCTCTTGCCAAAGTAATTTTTAGCGAGGAAAACAAATCTAGGCATACTAGCATCACGATTTAAGAGTACTTCAACAATATATAACTTGAAGCCAACCATGGCCCACTGAAGCGGCGTCCGACCAAACTTGTCCTGGACGTCGATTTGTAACGTTTTACGATTGTCTTCGCAAATCTTGAAGAATTCCTCCATCAAATCATCATCGTATTTTCTCCGGCTAATAATGTGTAAAGGAGTGAATCCATCCGCATTGACTAAGTTCGGATCTGCACCATTTTTAATCAGCACTTTAGTTGTGAACTTCATGCGGTAGTGTAGAGCCAATTCTAGCGGTGTCTGGCCCCACATGTCCTGAGCATCGACCTGCACTCGAAGATTTTGATCTTTATTGATCTCGAAAAGTATCTTCAAGAATGCCACTAATTCATCATCTTCGTGAGTTCTCCGGCAAAGTGTGTGCAGAGGAGTCGATCCCTCTACGTCGGCCAAATTCGGATTGGCGCCTCTTCTTAGCAGAATTTTGAACGCCGCCTTGTGGCTCGAGAGCAGAGCCAAGTGCATCGGTGTAATACCAAACTTATTTCGGGCGTCGATATCCACCGTCTGCTGGACCTCTTTGTTGATCCGAAAAAATTTCTCCACCAGTTCCCACGTAACCCACGTAACACTGGCACATGGTGTGCACAGGGGTTTCTCCATCTTCGTCGGCCAAGTTCGGATTGGCGCCTCGTCTCAGCAGTAATTCGATCTGCAACACTGTGCCATATTCCATAGCCAAATGTAAAGGTGTCCTGCCCACTTTGTCCTGAACATTAACTTGCACGATTTGACCGATGTCGTCGCAGATCTCGAACAACACTTTCGCAAAGTTTTCCTGGCGCGTCCGGCAAATAAACTGCACAGCTGTATATCCCTCTGTGCTGACCAAATTCGGATCGGCTTTCTTTCGCAGCAACAATTCAAACATCCTCTCGTCTCCGTTCTTAAGAGCCATATGTAGTGGCGGATCGACTGAATTTTGCGCGAGGCAGTCGGGATCCTGGCCGAGCTCGAGAAATTTCTCGACGACGCTGTAACATCCACGCGCGCAGGCCACGTGAAAATGCGTGAGGCCTGACTCGGCGGTGTAATTCACATCGAACCTGGCGTATATTTTAAAAAGATCAGCGAACACAATATCAGAATTACGAAGCTCGTGTCCAACTGCATGATGCAGTGGTGTGGTGCGACGCGACGATGGCTTGCCATTTATAATAACGTTGGGCTCGTCCTTGAAATCACTGCGAGCCACGAACCCGATGAATCGTTCACTTGCATCTGGATGATACGGATACCTGGAATTCCTCACGGAATCTATGAGAAGACGATCAATTTCTTCGGGCCGAAAAATTTCTCGAAGATCTGGAAGTTGGCCCTTCCAATTTATAATTAAAGGGTCAAGTTGATTGAGAAATTCATATCGCTCTCTTGTTTTCCTCCAATTGACCTTTTCTCGCATACTTTTCAATCTCTTTACATTTTATTGATAGTCAACATTCTCTTCGTTAATCGAGTCGCCACCACCTCTACCATCGTCGAAGAAATCCTCGGACCTAACCATCTCTACGCACACAACACACGCAATCGCTTATGAATTAAGATGATTTTTTTTTCACGAAAATCACTTATTGCGGTCAACACGATCTTCCTCTGTTTATACTACGGCGTGGTTAAGTGTACTGATTGTTTACAGTCAATACTCAATACTCTGTATTAAAAGTAGCCCCGAGTTGTGTTTGCAATCGTAAATATAGCGTATAGGCAGCGGAATAAATAATAATGGTATAGGGGAACGCCGGAATCATTGCTGTAAACGATTATTATTTTTCTTTTCTCGAAGCTTTGATTACATAACGAGTTGAAACAAAGTTTTAAAATTAAAAGAAAGCTCGAGTATTTAGAAAAAATCTGACACTCGATCGAGTCGAGCTTTAACGGGTACTCGGACACACCTAAGAGAGAGGATGTTTATATTATTCGTATTTTCTTTTATGATTTTCAGGCGTTCGCGAGATCGACTCATCGAATTACTATTATATACGCTTGTGTGGCACAGAAAGCTTCTCATCACGGTGTCGCGCGCACGTCATCTCGATAATATCGAAGCTGCTCTCGAGCTTTAAGCTTCGACTCGTTATTATTTCGCTTTATGTCGTCCTTATACAGCTTCGCAGCCGCGAAGGAGGCGTCAAAGGCCGGGGTTCGCATTAAGAAAACTCGCGAGGCGCACCGTGAGTGACTGGCAATATCTCATACCTCGATGCCCTCTTCGCAGCCAAGTGCACTCGAGTATTATATACCACGAGAGATACAGGCTGCTGCGGAGCAATAAAAAGGCGTCGCCAAACGGCCTCGTGCGCCACGCGTCTTATCTTCGTTATCTCAGGAAGTCAGGAGCGACGCCCCATCCTCCTCCCCCGCTCGAGTGCGGAGCTGATATCGGTGATTATAAAATTGTGTGTGAAGCGTGCGTTTACCCTCTCTGTATACAATGCATTAGAGCTTGCGATGTACATTATATGTACTAAAATTCTACCCCATTTAATCTGGAATTTCTTATGCTTATGCACGTTCCAATTCCGATTTCAATATGAGGATCATATCATCGCACACTTGTCAAAGAAAGCGCAATAAACGCTCCTCGATACATTATGTCAGGTGCGCAATTTTTCTAATCGCAATTGAAGCAGTTCACGCGAGCAGATGTACATTATACAGTGTACACAATACAATGTCATCAATATGCGGGGTCGTATCACGCTCGCCGAGCTGCGTGCTTTATACGCATTTACGAAAATATTGCGTACGTCAATTTTCGAGGGTTGTGGCACATAAAGTATAAATCGTATACGGTACGCGGCAGCGAAAACGTTGGCTTTAGCAGTCGCTCTGCGTATAAATACGAACAACGACGACGACGACGACGACTCAGCGCACGCAGCACACACTCGAAACGTGCCTGCCAGATGTGCCTTTACGAGCGCATATAAGTGCCACACGCACACAACGAGATTTCGTACAGTTTGGAGCTCCCCTCGCGACTCCGACTTGGCCTAGCACGCAGAGAGAGAGTCTCGCTATGTGTATAAGCAGCCGCGCGACGACCGGCGATTGACGCATGTGCGCGTGCGTTGCGTTGCGTTAGCGTATCCTATCTGCTGCAGCAAAGACGCCGCATTATACGCACACAGCATATGCACCGAGTCGTCGAGCTGGCGAGCTGCGTGATTACGCGAGATTTAGCTAAGAGATTCGAGCTCTTCGCCGAGGATCGTCTCCCGGAACACGATGCGACAAAGTTGGCCGTCCGATAAGGAGAGCTGGGAAAACTTTGCGAGCGTTTCGTGAAGGAATATCTAATTTAAAATTACGTGCTTGCTCGGGTGAAACGTGTACCGTAACCGAAAAACTCAACAGCCTATCGACTCTATATGTTTATTTGGAGCGTGACACTGACAAAAACCATCAGTATTATTACATACTTTTTTCATTTTTACAATAAAAAATTTTTTTTGACACGGTGTTAAAACTATAAAATCATCTTTGATACTTCTAAAAAATATGGCACCAAAACTAAGCATGTTTCATACTTTTCGCTACGCACGTTTATGGCATCGCCTGTCCTACACACATGTTCGCACTCTGTGTGACCTGTGCCGCTGGCCCATTGAAAATTCAAGGATAAAATAAAACGTCTAGACCTTTTTCTCTCTTTCTAGACAATGTAGGCATTATAAGGATGGATTATGTGTGAGCTCTTCCTTCGTTCCGACGACTTCCGGGAAGTGCGGAAAATAAAATAATAGCATTGTTGCGGAGAATCCCGAGGTGTTGCGCGTTGTATTGTGCGTTCGATGGGTCCTTCGGCATTTTCAAGCACCCGTGACGCTAAAAACACTCGGGGATTTTAATTGCGACTGCCGTGTTCGCTTTATATATTGAATACCATCAGTCGCTCGAATTCAATTTATGATGAAATTTTCGCACTATATCGACAAATATTACTCAGGTATGTAGAGAACTTGATTAATAAACATTTCAAGACTTTCCGTTAGCGAAACAACCTCCCTCTATATAAGGGCTTTTTAATTTTCAGACTCGAATAAAAAAAGAAGTTGACAAAGAGAAAGAAAATATGCTCCTCATACTTCAGTTGTAGTTCAAGTATTTTTCCATGCGCTGAAACTTGGCGAGCTTAACGAAAATGGAAAGCCGTAGGAAGCAAAAAAAAAATTGTTCGAGCTTACATGCAGAAAAAAAGCTGGCAGGCTTGAAAAAAGTTTCAGGCCTTGAAGGAGTTACTACAAAGAAAGTAAAAAAAAAAGACAATGACACGACGTAATTCAGAAAAGTTTTAAAAAATGCAGCCGATAGGGAAAAAAATGTAAGCAGCCTACAAATGTATATAAGCTCGAGTTAATTCAATTTTTTTCTCCTCTATAAAATTCATAGGTATATTACGATGACTCTCAAGTTTGTAACGTTCAAAGTTGAACGAAAATTTTCTATACCCAAAATTTTTATTTATCATTAAATTTAGTCCAATAATAGATAAACCTGTAGTTTGAGATCCAAATATGCATAATAAATGTTAATAATAATAAAAAATCGAAAATTTTTCAAAATTCGAAAAAATCAAATTTCCAACATCTGAAATGAGGAAGACCCAAAAATTAATATTGCGATAATGACTACATGAAAGAGAAAATTATAATGATAAAAGTAAACGGAGACGAAGAACATTTTAACAGACGAAAGAAAAACCTATAAATCGTAAATAAATATTGATTTATAAACCAATATTGCAATGTCAGGTTTATGAAAACGATTCGACAGTGCAAACAAAAAATAAAAAATCCGTAAATCTTATATTTGCTTATGAATAAATATTTCTTGTCCAAACTAATTTTTCTGTAATTGATATGTAATAAACAACCCCCATGACAAATTTAAAAACGGGGTAAGACTTACAAGAAAAATGGCAAAAAAAATATTAACATAGATTCACAAACTAGAATGGAAAGAAAAGACATTTTTAACTTTAGCTAATCCACAAAGGGCTGAAAAACAATTATTTCTCAGCGCCAATACTTTTTTCTTGATTTTTATAATATAAACAATGCCCCAAATGAATATAAAGGACCGTTGCGATTCAGAAAAAAAATTACATGTGATTCTTCATATCGATTGGCGGACTGATAATAAGAAAAACTACATTTTACACTTTTATAAATCGGATTAGTGCTTTATAATGAATATTTTTTCATTTTAGTTCAAGAATCGACATTGAAAATTACATGTCATTTTTGTTCTAAAAATCGCCGGTCCTTCATATTCATATAGGGGGTTGTTTATACAATAACAAGTGATAAAAAAGTAGTTTCGCAAAAAAATATTCATTGCGAGGCAAAAGACAAACTTGAGAGTCATATATTACGAGGGCCTGCTGCAACTTTCGACGACGCACCATGGGGCAAAACTGATATGAATTTTTTTCGTTTAATTTCGAGGAATATTAAAAAAAGAGGGAGAAAAAAACGAGAAAGACCAGCGCACAGTAAGGAAGCGAGGAGGATGCGAGAGAGAAAAAGCTGTGCGCAGTGTGTAAACATAGATCTAGCCGACACGTACAAGTTGGCAGCAAGAGTAGAACTATGTGCGAGCGACACACGGGGATTCGTCGCGCAAAAGTACCGGCAGCATAGCAGTAGTAGCAGCAGCGACACAAAGGCTCTACACACATCCACGAAATATTTTACGAACGCGAAGAGCGGCGACGGCGACGGCTACGGCAGCGGTGAGTTGCATTGCCAGCGTTGCTGCTGCTTCTTCTCGTCGTCGTTCCACACACATACATTCACAGCATACACTGCAGCACGATGGGCGCAAAAAGTCAACCGTCAACGACGACTGCAACGACGACGACTCGTCGCTTTTTATTATTTTTATTCCTTCATATCAAGAGGAGAGGCTGCCGCTGCTGTTGCTGCTCCGGAGATGAAAAAAAAGCGCGTGTACACACGCCCAGAGCGTTTATCGCGCGAGAGAGTCAGAGTTTTCAAAAGCGCCTCGGAGAATATAAGAGAGAGAGAGAGAGAAGCGAGCTGTGTAGAACGCGAGCGAGCGAGGTACAGTACAGAAAACGTTCAATTGAATAGTCGACACACGTCGTTTCTCTCTCTCTCTCTCTCACTCACTTTGTATACCTGGCCACACAATTCGACGTTAATTCGTTCGGCGGCTGCCGCCGCGCCGCCGGAGTGCTTTTGTGTGTGCTGCAGCGCGGGTCTCTCTACACCGCCACGCCTGGCCCTCGTATAATACACAACAGAAGCAGAGATGCAAGTTGGAGATAACATTGCGCGCGCGAGCGACTCAGCTGCGCTTTGAGTCTGCTGCGTATATAATATAATATATACAACGAGACACAGAGAGACAATCTGCACAGGAGCGCGACGACTACGACGAAAAGTGATTCATGCCAGCGCCCGTTTGAGCGATTTGAAACAACGAAATTAATTTCAATTACCGCGACATTAACGACAACATCCGCTACTGCTGCTGCTATGCTTCAGCGGCGACATTCGGCTGCTGCTCCGGCGACTACTACTAGTAAACGGAGCAAAAGAGAGACTATATCATGGCGGCGCGCTGGAGGAAATAAAATTTATAAGCAAAGTTTTGCTCCGCGACTAAGAGTAGCAGCAGCAGCAGTGGTGGCTGCAGCAGTGATGTATAAAATCTAGCTTCCAACTGCAAGTACACGCCGAGCCTTTTTCTCTTTCTCTCTCTGTACTGCTGTTTCCCTTCGCTTCTTTCCCCCTCGTGTGTGCGCGCGTGGCCTATGTGTACGTATATTGTGTACGTACACATGTACTGTACGTATACGTAGCCGTATTATATACACCGAGGCTGCTCCTGCTGCCGCTGCGTTGGCGCATCTCCAAAGTTCCGATCGGATCTTCACCTATAAAAGTTGCTATATGTGCGCACTGCAATGTGCATGTCGTGGGTATAGAGTCTGCTGCATGTGCGCGGCGGCTGCGCGCGAGCACATGCACATGGAAAGGCGCGCGCGCGAAGCACTGCGAAAACCGAGAGAGAGCCGAGAAAGAGAGAGAGAGAGAGGAAAAAGAGTCAATGACCGTGGAAGGCGCTGTTTTGTCCTCCAGCAAACGTTTATGTACATAAACTTATCTCTCTGCTGCAGCAGCGCGCTATTATACGCTTGCACTCTCGACTCCGATACACGCAGCAGCACAACACACTGCAAAATGATCCTATTGTTTGGACGCGAATTCAACAAAGTCATAACTACTCTAGGCTGCGGCCGACGTCGAGTGTTGCGTAGGAGATTTAGAGCGACAAAAAAGTTGACGAGTCGTGTGGCATTTTTGGAATATCGATTTTGCGACGTTGTATATATATATATATATATATATATATATATATATATTATATATAATGGGCGAATTATAAAGTCGATGATAGATGGCTGCTGTCCTTGAGTCAATTTAACCCGATAACGACCATGTCTCGAAAGCTTTGACGCCTATGAGCATCTTGACATTTTCGAAGTAAAGAGTTAAAAATCTTAGAGCAAATTACTTCTCAGCCATATTGACGATGAAGAATTCAAGAGGTCTCTGCTCGCGAATTATTACGTTTGCTATCTATCATGTGACCAACAATGCTAACTTTCTCACTGTCACTGAACTGAGAAACTTTTTGGGCTCTTTTTTTCTGGGCCACACCTGGCGCGCGTGCAAAAATTCAAAAAGATCTCCCCAGCGTATAATATGAAGATCGAGACCGAAAATCAAAAAACTATCCGTCTACTTTCCGAGGTGTCCGAAGAGAAGGTTTACTCATTCGGAGCTAAAACCCATCCATCAAATTCTCTTCCCATGTCAGCAACGAACAAAAATTTTTTTCTCATGAAGCATAAAAAAATTTTCACCGCTGCTGCATGGGAGATATCTTAATGCTAGGCCGAATTTGGGTTAAGAAATTTAGCGGAAAAATTCCTCGAATGCAATGGAAATTTCGACGTTCGAAATTCGTGCGTGTGCATGTATGAATAGGAGCACGTGGCAAGAAATCGAACGATTTTGAAATTTCGCATTATTAGTTACTGCTGATAAACATCGTTTTATATAAACTATAAATCGCGCGACAGTCCGCGTAAAAAAGTGTCCACGCAGACACAAACGTCGCATATAACGTTTCGTTGAATGCACTCGTTTGCGCGCGCGTATTATAAACTATAATGTGCTACGTGAAATTGCCGGATGAAAATGATACTTGGCAACAAACAAGAAAGCGTCGACGCGAGCCTGTTGGTGACGTTAAGGGGGAAAAATGTTGTTTTTATTCCATTAACGTCGCTCGTCGTCGAGAGAGGCCTGCAGTGCAAGCGCGTTATATATTAAAGTTCAGGCCAAAGACAATCTCGCGATTAGTCGCGCTTCTTTCTCTCGCTCTTAGCTCCTTAATTCGCGCTGACTCTGAAATTCAAAATTCAGCAATGCAATATAAAGAGAAGATTACGTTCAATTATAATGATAAGAGACAAAAGAGTCGAGAGAGAGAGGAGGCGAGCTGTCTCTGTCTCACTCTCTCTTTCGCTCGCTTCTTTTGTGACGAGTCACTCGAGAGTGTGCAAGTTGGCACTTTTAGAAGGGGCATAATAACCTTATCAATCGCGCGACTGGACGCTCGAGTGAAATGTTTAACATAAAAAATAAAAGAAAAAGAAAGAAAGAAAAATCTGCCATCTGCTATCGCAACGCAGCTGTAGAGAGTCGATGCACGCATGAATGCGACCGTCTCCTTCATTTTTTTTTTGTCTTCTTTTCGGTCGAGATATAATGTATGCGTCAAGAGTTTCGAGAAGCAGCGACGGAAAAGTAGAAAATCATATCAGATAATCGTTGGTCGTATATATAAAACATGACGATGACTTTGAAAAGAAACATTCCCTCGTGTATACGTTTACTACGGAGCTGCAGAGAATCGAATAGCATGAACTTGTATGTGTATAACACGGTCCGTTGGACGACGACCGACGTCTGGCACGACACAAGGTTAATCGAAACGGCATATAAAGACGAAAAAAATTCGCCGAAGCCCTGCGACAAAGCAAAAAGTTTGACAAATAATGAGAAAAGAAGTAATAAAGATATCCACCGGCTTTGCATATAAAACTCCCAGCTTTGAATTTTTAAGACACAAAATTATATATTATCGACGTATTTAGCGTCAACGACGACGGTGGTATGTTACAGCTCCCAAGTAATCCTAAACAGCAACAGCAGCGGCAGCAGCGATATTTTTGTACGCGGCGCGTGTACATAGGTAAGGCGATTACAAGAAGTGTAACGAGAGGCACACAACGCGTGTGTATGTATATCTATCGAGGGGGCGAAGCCGTGTAAATAGCTCTGCCCGTGTTTCATCGTCGTCGTCGTCGTCGTCGTTGGGCAAGCATCTTCTCGTGCGCAGGGGGTGAAATTAGCAGAGAGAGAGAGAGAGAGAGAGAGAGAGAGAGAGAGAGAGAGAGAGAGAGAGAGAGAGAGAAGAGAAGCTTTTGAAGCGAAAGCGACGCGTCGTGAGCGTTCATGCGTGCACACAGTCAAATCATTAGCGCATATTATTGGGTATAGTCAAACGAGAGCGAATTGGCTGCATAATACCCATGGACAGGAGGCGTTAGACTCGAGAGTTGCATATATTATTGTATACGTGTTCGAGACATATTGTATATTATGTATACGGGTTATGCAGCGTAAATTTTGCGACAAATAAATGTATGTCGCAGAGAGAGAGAGAGAGAGAGAGAGAGAGAGAGAGAGAGAAGAGAGAGAGAGAGATTGACGTAGGTGTCGCACACACGTGCGAAAAATTTATACGGAAATGTTGCTATATACGTTATCGGCGATCGAGAGACAGCCGATCTCGATATGTACAGCATCGTGTGTATATAATAATAATATTATACACGCGGGGCCGGTTTATCGTGGCAACGGGTAAACTGCTACGACGATATAATAGCTGCCCAATCAAGACAGTGAGAGTCGTAGAATGATAAGAAAACGTGCGAGGCCAGAGAATCGCGATAAAATCGCACAGAAAAGATATGGAAGTTTCGAGCAATGAGATATGCATATATTTATAAAAAAAAGTGGCCCGCTTGCTCGACAGCTCGATCGACGAGTACAGTATTGTGAATGTATTATTGACTCCAAAATCTACGTCCGCTTGAGTAAAATCACGGGCGGTTCGAAGCATACTCATGAGATTTACACGCACATGACGAGCGGCTGACGGACCGGTTCCGTCTTACTAGCGGCTCATCTCGACGTTTCGAGCCTCTACTCGTGCATTTACTTATGTACCACCACGCGTCACACAACACCGAACGCGGAAAAGGAGAAAAGAGAGAGAGACATTCTTGTTCGTCTGCGTGGCAATATAGTGAGAGAGAGAAAGAAAGAGAGAGAGTGAGTGAGTCTTCATCGTCCATGAGGAAGCACGAGAGCAAGTCATGTATACGGAACACAGAAAAGAAACGTATTTAATGTGGCTATTATATACGGCAATAATATTCCAATTAGGGTTTTTGTATGTCGGCTCCGAATGTATTAAATATTTGGCCAACTGCCCCCGCCAGAGTAAAATAACTGTATACCTATGTAAGCTCTCGCGTAATTCCATAAAAATGTCGCTTTCCTCGAGAACGAACGCACGCACACATGGAATACGGCACGACATCCGGAGTCGATTTGCGTGCTGCGTCGTTCGGAGATGATTATTGCATCTCGCGCGTGTAATGTAGCACTGTGTGTTGTGCTTCGTCAGTCCCTCTGATAAAATGAGAAAAATAAATAAAAAAGAAAAGGGGGAGAAAAAGAAGAAGAAGGAAGGCAATTGAGCCGGAGTATAGAGTTTGTTGTGACTCGCGATTGTGTGTGTGTGTGCGGAGGATGTCACGCAGCAGCAGCAACGAGCGATAAAGTCAATCGTATATATATATACGATGTGCATCAGTCGTCATTCTCCGTTTTACATATAGCTCGTCAATTTTCATCATAATTATAAGCTCGGGTTTTCTCAACTGCTCCGACTACTTCCGCGTGCGTCTGTCAACGCACACGAGTGTTTTGTTTTTCTGAGACGCGTTTAAGTATTATTTTTTCCTCTGCCTCTCCGCGTCTCCGATGAATGAGTAATCGAGCTCTTTAGCTAGTTCTTCTATACTATACTAGCGCAGAGCTATGCAGAGCAGTAGCATCGGCACCGCAAATGAATATTTTAACTCGTGGTAATCCGCGCTATAGGCTGTGACGCACACCACAGCCACACAGCACCAGTACCAGCACACGGATCAACGCTGCTAGCGAGGACTCGTCGTCGTCGTCGTCGTTTCTCTCGCAGCCGTAGCTCTCTCGTGTTGTGACTCGAAATGGTGAGATTGCCCCCCGCGAGTAGCTGTATATATATAATACAGTATATATATGTAGGTAGTATAGTGGGTGACTGACAACTCTGTATGTATAAGCTGTCGCTTGGCGCAAGCGCAAGCGCACCACACCAGCGTCGCGATTCTCTCAACCCTTATGGTGTACGTGTGCGTTCGCGTACGTATGTGTAGGTGTATAAGCAAGTAGGCACGGGTGGGCGAGAGGAGGCAGCAGAGCGCAGGGAGAGCAGCAGCAGTAGCAGCAGAGACGCGCGCTATCGATCGGCGTTCGTTCATCCCCCGGCGCTGTGGCGGCTGCCGGTGCCTGCCTGCTTGTGCTTGCTTGTGCCTGCCACAGCGGTGCCTATAGGTTGCCGCCCGCCCGGTATATTGCATATATCCCGTACTCTATATATATATATGTATGGCACGCACGTCGCACAGCAGCAAAGAGAGAGAGAGAGAGAGAACCTTATACCGCCCTCGCCTCGGTACCGTGAAGCCGGAGCGACCCTCTATGAATACACGATAATAGATCTATACTCTGACTCATAAAGACAGGATCTCTCATTGGACTTGACAATGTACGACTGGCTGTTATATCTACCATGCACGACACTATTTTCGTTGCAAGTTTTGGCCTCAACGCGCCAGCCACCGACAAACCCAGCCCGCGCGCGCCCGCGACGCTGCTTTTTGGCACTGTGTACGCGCGAGGCCACAGCACACACGCCCATTGCATCCAACTACACCCCTCTCGCACGCTGCTGCTGCGGGGCTGTTGTTGTCGTTGTCGTCGCTGCTGCAGCCAGCAACCGTGCGATGCGGGCTGCGCATTCGGTAAACTTGGGCCCAACGACGACAGGCAGGACTGACTAAGGGGTCTCTACTACTCGAGTAAAAAAGGATATGAAAAGCAAAGATTCACGATTCCTTTCGCCCAAGCTAATAATCGCCAACGAGCGTGCACAAAGAAAGACATCATCGAAGGAATGCACCGATTACTCACCTTTGGGGCTGTTGGAGCCTCGCGCCTATAATTGCGAGTCTTGAATCGACTCTGCTCTGCTCGCCCTCTGGGTCCTCGTTGCTCTTATTGTTGTTGTTGTTGTTGCTGCTCCTATCCTGCTGCTATCGTTCTTTCTCTCCTCTCCTCTTCTCTGCTATAATCTCTCTCTTGTTCTGCTGCTGTTGCTGATATTTACTTCGTGCTACATACGCAGCTATATGCTGTCACTCTCGACAAAGATGACACGTATAGACACGGCCGCAACAACTCCGAAACTGAGCTTCACGCACGATTACAATTAAATAGCACCAACACACAATAACAAGAACCAGAAAAACAAAACAACAACAGAGGAAGAAGAAGAACTACCCACGGCGAGAGAACGAAAAATTTCACTTATTTCACGAAACGCGCACCAAATCTCTCTCGCACTGAATGCGGAGGCTTTTCACTCGTTTTTATGTAAAATATATAATACACGCCTTCTTGAGATTCGACGACGACTGCTGCGTTGCTGCGCTCCTTTTTTTTCCGGGTCCGCGCTATGCCGCTGATAATAATAAAAGCCGCGACGATGCTGCGTCGTTGTACGCGTACATGTATGTTGCGTGCTGCGTATGTATGAAAGCTACATACGCGTACGTACAGTCGCGGAGTCGGCCAGCAGAGATTTTCTCAGCCTATAATAATATCAGAGCTGCTCTCGGTGTAAGCGATACATGAAATAACGACGATACGAGATATTTTTGTAGGAGCGCATCGCGTGTAAACGTCTGCTGCGGCTGCTTGGGACTCCGAACACACACACACACACACGCACACACACGGAAATTCGCGTTGCGCTGCACTCAACACTTGCTCTCCTGTCTTATGCTGTATACGTATATATTTATATACAATATACTCGGCACCAGAGTGTCTCTTTAATATAAACGCACAGGTATAGCGCGCGCGCACACACACGCGTGCAAAGTCGTCGTAGTAGTAGTCGCGGCACGCAGCACACACGGCTCTTATTGTACTACGACTACCAGTACTATCGGCACACTATTGCCTCGCACGGTACTATAACTACACACAACACGCTCGCGGAATCGATCGATCGATGTTGATGTAGTAGTCGGCTCCTGCGTGCGTATCTTTCGGAGCGCACACTCGACCATGAAAGTCGACTTTTGCCCCGAGACCCCGTCTCTCGCACTCACTCTCGGCACACCGTTTCTGTGTGTATGTATAGTAACGAGCAAAGCTTGTGTTGCTAAAGCATAGGCCAACGCTCGAAGTAACCCTAAAAAACTAAAACTCCGAAATTGACTTTTCGTGTTTGTATTGTTATATATAAATGTGTATATGAGTGTGTGTGGTCGGTCGGTCGGTCGGTCGTCTGGTCGACACTCCGCGCGGCGTGTATGCGAATATAATATGACGTACGGCTTAAACGTAATGGATGTTTCAGCGCTCGACGAAGAGCCGAGCTCGACTGAGCTGCTGCCTCTCTCTCGTTCTCTCTTTCTCTCTCTCTCTCTAGCTCTCTCTGCACTGCGCGAACTCTGTGTTAAAGGAAGGGAGGGGGGCTTTTTGCGCTCGCAATCATCGGCACGGTATTACAAGTCGGCGGGACTACGGCAGGCCGCAAAACACGAGCGGTGCTGGGTGCAGGCAACGATTCGAGGCCTCGAGACCGGAGAGAGACAGAGAATCGAGATATATCGCCAGCTGCTACTACTATTGCTATGTGTTAAATGCTTTCAAGCTCCGCGAGCGACGAGGGCAGCAGCGCTCGTGCGGGCCCCGCGCCTGACACAACTTGCCTTTCACCGCGCGCAACTGCCATTTTGCGCTTTCGACTGTTTTTGCGGTCTTCGAATGCCCGCCACATTCGAGTAATCGAATTGGCAAGCGACTGCGGGTTCACCAACCCGCGCGCAACGACCTATCGAACGTTCAAAAAATTGAAATCAAGTCGAATGTAGACAAACTTGATGTTCGGAATTTGGATGTCAACGTCAAACTTGAAAGCTTTTATCTTCCTTATCTGAGAATTCGATAATCTTAGTTTCGATCTCCTATTGATTGAATAAAATATATTACGATTCAAAACCTTTATACTGTATTATATCCTTATCTATTGTGGCATACTTACAGCATATTTGATATAGAATCAATCAATTTTCAAAAAACAAACTTTCAGGGTTTTCATAATATTACGATACTCATTTCCTTCATTTACTCGTGATGTTTATCGATGTACTTCTTTTCATTTCCTGCAGCATATCGTGCACGAATGAGATTTTTTTTTTTTTATTACAATTCTTGCTGTGAGTGTGACAAAATCGCCTACTTCTTCTTTCTGTCGGTCTGAAAAAGTCTGTCGCAAAACGAATCACTATCGAATTGGAGTTATCACCTTGCTCAACTACATTTGGAACGTGATTGATTCACCAGATTTTTTAAATAGATCACTGAAAATGGGACGAATGTTTGCTCCAACGAGTCGCTTGATGAAAATTCAAAAGATTGCTTCATTAGATAAATACAAACCAGAGATACATGACAAAATTTATTTATTTCAATGTAAACTCAACATTAGCAAGAATAATGATAGATAGTAACTATGTAATGATAATTAATCGAAAATTCAATTTTCTCATTCTTCAGTCGGTAGACTCAAATACAAATCGTGTAAAGCAGTTACATTTTTTTCGTTTTTTGATTGTTTAACAATTTTTAAAACTGCTTTGTAATATATTCTTACAAAGAAACGTCTCATTGTATTTTCTCTTACAATATTATACATCACTTATTATAGTAAATCGCGTTCGTTCGAGAGTTTTTTTTGTGTTCGGGATTACATTAGTTTCGGACTTTAATGTGCAGTTATGAATTTTTCGTTGCCTCGAATGACAACAGCGTAACTATTCAACACTTCTATTTTGTATAAATAGTTTAAACACAATTCACTTCAGTTTAATAAAACAATTTTCACTTTACACATTCATTCATAAAAACTTTCTTCTCCAATGGAGCATTGGAATGATGTGAATTACAAAAAGCAGTGAGTGTTTTTGTATGAGTAATTATGTTACGTGATAAATATCACAGAATACAATAAGGTTTATTTACCGATTAGCCGTTGAAAAGTGTGAAAAATTTCATCAAAGTTTCTTAATTTATAAATTATTCAAAGATCTAGTACAGATTTGACGTTTAAATATCTCATTATTTACAGTGGTTTGGAGCTGAAATGAAAGTCATAATTTTACAATGAACGAAATGAAGTATAATTTTAATCTTAAGGACTGATTGAATTTACAATCATTGTCTACTGAAGATTTAAGGCCACTAGTAGGTATGATATAAATAGAGCAATTTGACGAGCCATCAAACATTGGTTAATCCTCAAAATCTCGTACCACTTTGCAGGAATTTTTCTCACTACAAATGAAAGTAATTATCTATTGAATTTACAAAAATCAAAATAAACAGTAATCGTTATTGTCTCAAAATTTTCCTTCAACTTTACTACAATTTAAATAATTTTAATTGAAGTGAATTAACAAAGATGACAATAATATCGAACATGACTCAATTACATTTGGAGTGATTTAAAATAGTTTATTGGTTCTTTATCATTGCTGGACACTCACGCACACAGAATTATTTTATATATAAAATCTTCATTATCAAGCTATATAATTTACTTAAAGTAATTTAGAAACTGTACTTAGGTTTTTTCATAAGATTATTTCAATAAATCTTAAAAATAATAAATTGCAACTCTGTTACATATCTTATAAATATTTATGCTTATAATTAATAATAATACCTCAGATATAAATTCTATTGTTTTATCTCATTCATTCTGTACTTAACTTTCATTTATTTAATTCAAAATAAAAATCAGGACTTGGAAACTTTCAAAGTTATCTTCAGTATTATTTTTAAATCTTACAAACTTTTTATTCGTAATTCCATATCACATTTTCATAACTTCATGGACTTTTCGCGAATAAAAATTTCCTTGAACTTGATCTGGTCAGAAGTTCACTTGTAGTTAAGAGATAATAAAGCCTGCTTCAGAGTTATCACATAGTAGACAATAATTTTCATTTTAAAACCATGAGTACAGTTCACAAGAATAATTTTCGTGCTATAATTATAAGATTTTAATTTATAAAGAAATCATCGATTGCATTTCTTTAAATATTTTTTATACAGTAGACAACTATCGGTCAAGCTTAAAACAACGACTATATTGTCAATTTATTCAAAATCAACATGTTGCACTTTTCAGTTCTCTTTTTTACATACATTACAAATATAATAATATCGAACCATATTTTTTGATGATTCTAATATCGACAAAACACATAACTATGATGAAGCGATAATCCAAATATCTATATTTATTGTGTTTTTTCTTTGACGAAAAACTTGGCAAAAATCTTGTATACAATACAATAAACGATATTTTTTGTTGGTACCTTAGTTTGTTGACAAGGGGGCCAGAAAGATCTTAAATGTATCAGTAACAAAGTCCCAAGCTATATAACAGTCAACGTACGATCTCGTTTCGAATAAGTTTAGTCGAGTAATGTTCGTTTTATATACAACGCAATTGTAGGCACAGTTTCCAAGTTTAGAAAGCAGGCACAGTAATAATTGAGCCGTATGGCTGCGATGCATCATTTTCATCGAACTTATTACAATGTTGATTCATGTAATATCGTTGAATCCTGCTCTGAATCGTGGATGTCTCCTATTGTAGTCTTTGCCACTGACATTTGTATTTGAGTTGTTAACGCACTTGGCGATGTTGTTTTCGGCGATTCTGAGTTTGTCTGCAAGTACAAAAAGTGGCAATGAATTTCCAAATTTCATAGTATTCAACTATCGATTTTACTTTTTCAATTTTACTGAAAACTATTAAATCATCGTTCAACGTGACTTTGACATGTATCTAATAAAAACGTATCAGTAAAATGGAAAGTTTTTCTGGTCAAACCTGTTGCTCACCCATTCGACTCTGCCGTTCGTTTCTATCGTGTCGTTATCGGTAGTCTTTGTCGTCTCTTCATCAGCCATATTCAGAGTATCTCTCTTCTTGGTTGGCTGTAACGTCGAATAATTTCTGCTGCCCCTGTTGAAGTTGTTGGCATTCTTTTCGGCGACAGTTTTGTCCTGGTTCAAGGCCTCCTGACTCTTGCTCAGCTTGTTACTCGAGAGATTGTTGCTCTGCTCGTTGGTGGGCTGAGTAGTGATCGTCGCGGGGATGGTTTTGTTGTTGCTGCTGTTGCTTCTGTAATGGAAAGGCGGCATTTTCGAGACCCAGTGATCCACGCCGGAGCCCGCGGAAGAAGTTGAGGCCGCCGAAGACGTAGCCGTCGAAGGCTTACTGCTCAGACTCTGTCGCTGATAAAACAGCATGTAAGCCGAATTGGTAACGAGATTCGTTTCGTTCACAGCCTCTACTCGCGTGTCGTCGAAGCAGTACCACTGCGTATCGTATGGATTTCGACAGTATGCCGTATAGTGTCCACCCTTCACAAACAAAAATAAGACGTTATATTCACCAACTCTTATACAATTGTTTTAAAAACTCGATTCTCAATGTTTACCTGCAAATCCTGTCCATGATGATTGCAAATGGCGTAGAGATCATAAACGGTCTCGTCGTACTTGTGCAGATTGTTGGGGCGCGCCCTCGGTTTCTTCCAGGGCGACCAGCCCAGTGTGCCCAGGCCGTTTCCGTTGCCGACCGTGTGGTGGCTCGGCAGCGGTATCGATTGGGACTGCACGCCGTTGCGAGCCAAGTGCGGCGTCATGTCGAATCCGTAGAGCGGAAAATCAACGAGCATCGTCAGCTTGGAAGTCGCTCGCTGCTTGGACTGCTGCCGGAAGCGCTTGAGATGTATGACGAGGATGTCGGGCAGCGACCACAGTCCGAGCTTCTTCACGACTTCCTGCTTGCGATTGCAGTAGGGGCAGTGCCAGGCGTCCTCGACGCCCAGAGTTTCCTCTCGCGTGTAAAGATCGAAGCATTCCTCCAGCGTAACCGTACCACCTGCGGAAAAAAAGAAGATGGAAAAATAAGTAAACACGATGAAATGTCGATCGACGCGAGCGAGCGGAAAAAAAGAGCAGAGTAAATACGAACCGGACTCGATGCTGTTTTTGAGCTGCTTGACGCTGGCGTGCTCCTCGACCTGATCGCTGTCGTCGTGTATGATCATGTCTTTGGTGGACTCGTCCCACTCGAGGATGAGCTTGACGTGGGCCGGGCCCGAGTCGTCGGCGCACAGCGCCAGTGCCTGCTCGATTTGCTCCGTGTACAGCGGATGCTCGACGCCCGGATCGATGCAGGGGTGCTCGTCCTGGGCCGGGGTCGCGGCCGGATCGGCCACCCTGATGTTGAACAGGCCGGGCTCCTGACCGCTGGTGAGCACGTCGTCCACCAGGGTCGCGTGCATCTCCTTGAGCAGGAGCTTCTGCAGATCCACGTAGGAAGTCTCGCGCGACACCTGCATCGTGTAGGGGCTGCCGAAGCGCTGCCTCAGCTCGCCCTTGACGAGGACGTTGATCCAGACGAGCAGCACGTAGGCCTGATCCGAGGGCTCCTTGAGCTGGGGTAGCTCGACGCAGTAGAGCGGGTCGTTTTCCGTGATGACCGATAGCGGCTGGCAGTCGGAGAACGTTCTGTGGGGCATATCGAGTCTTCACAAATCACGCATATCGCAGTGTGTGCGGTGCGACGACGATCGTAGACGAAGAACATCAGTACAATATTACATGCGGTGAAAATACAATTGCGGAATATAAGCTTATTATTTTATTTATGATAATAAAAAAAAGCTGAGATTCTGAATCATCGGTTTGAGCCAAGTAAGCGAGTGAGTGAGTGTGCGAGCTGTCGATACTTATATAGAAAAATGTCTGCATGACTCACGCGCTCTCGCATCGCAACGAGTTTTGTGCGTGCCAGAGATGCAGCAGCAGCAGCGTATTTAAACGAAGAAAAACATGCACTGCAACGTATAACACGAATGTCGAGCAGGATGCTGCTGCGGCTGCAGTAGCGAACGCGCGACTTTGTTTATTACAAAAACGACGCGCGAGTTGTAATAGTGTTTTATTTTAACGACTCACGACGGCGTTGGCAATTTAACAGCGAGACATAAGTCATATCGTAATGCTTAGCGCCTGTTGTGTTTTTTTGCTGTTTGGCTAGGAGATTTTCGTCGAGTTTTTGCAGCTCAGCTAGGCAATAATTTAGAAACGAGCGCGAATAATACGTAATTGGATACCAAAAAATTACACACATTTTTGTTATTTCGCGCGCGGATCATCGAGAGCTTGTAAATAGGTATATTTACGCGCGAGTTATTGCGATTTGCGTAATTGGGTTGCTCCGACACCAAAGCCCCGAAAAGAATCGTTGGCTTTCTATATTCACGATGCTGTGACGAAAACATTAGAAAACCAACGAGTAACGCAATTTCATTTCGCGATTCGATTCGCGCGCGCCAAAGTCGAGGAACGAGAAACGAGCGAATCAAGTCGTGCTCAATAAAATTGATACGACACGAAATTAATCTTTATCTGCTGCATGTCAACAATAGCTGCAGAGCACGAGACACTTGAAAAATCGAAAAGACGACGCCGGTCTATAATGAACATTTCGTGTCGATTATTGATTAATGTCGAGAGCAAATGTCCGTCCGTCCGTCCATCTTGAATCGTGAGAGACGCTGCACTTTTCGGGTAATCTTCCGTCTTCCGTCCTCTTCCGTCAAGGCCGTCCTCGTCGTCAACAATTGAATCGTCGTAACATTATTTTGCCAACGTCCGCGCGAATCGCATTCGTACATTTCCGCGAAAACAGTCAAGTGGTTGGTTAAGTAAGCGATGCAGTTATCACTAAATACAACTAACTACGTGATGATGGTCTGTCACTTACCGGTGGAAACCTTCGTCGTGGACCTCGGTGAGGAGCATGTGATTCTCGTCGATGCCCGTGTCGCTGGCCAGTATGCCGCGCAGCTCCTTGACATTGGCCGTCTGGGCGACGCTCACGCCGATCTTGACCTGTCGCGGCTGCTGCGACGTGTACAGCACATTGACGTACAGGCTCATGAGCTTTTGCGACTGGGGCACCGGCACCGAGACGCAGAGAAACGGATCGAACGTGTTGGATTGCTTCTGGCAGCGCGGACATGTCAGACTGGAGCGGAACTGCGCCTGGAACACCTGATGGACGAACGAGAAGTTGCAGCGTTCGTAGTTCTGCAGGGTCTCGGCGGCTACGATTTCCGGATGGCCGAACGAGTTCTGGAAAAAAGCACCAAATGACATTTATTTTATTTGTTCATTAGTATCAAATCGTTAAAAGTTAATTCATCCCGGCTTGATCGTTTGATCGTACTTATTTACGGTAAATTATTTCGATACTTCCGTTTCGAGTTGGGAATACCGAGAAGGTGCGCCGCCACGAGTTTATACGTCTTAAGTGCGTATATCAACGCAGCACTCGTGCGAAACGCATATACGATCGTGTGCGGCAGATTATCACTACCCAGCGGCATGAAAGAGTATATCCTTATACGTACTGATACCGATTTCGGTAAAATAATAAAAACGAATCCAAAACATTTCGCGAGAAATGGAAGAAGAAAACATCGAGCCTCGCTCTCTTTCTCGCATGTGCACGCAGTTGGTCGTGTGTATTGCATGCAGAGCGAGTTTATCTTCCAGCGGCCTTGAACTGGTCCACATCGTAAATGGAAATGTGTTTTTTATAATATTATATACTGCGTTGTGCCGAGCAGCAGCAGACACTCGTGACCGCGGCTCGACTTTTTTTCCCTCGCGAGCGACAGACGACATGCGTTTATACAATTTCTACTTCTATTTACACAATCTGTCCCTAGTTTTTTTCAGATCTATATTAACGAGACTCTAAGACGAATTGGATCGACGAGCTTTACGATCTTTCGCTTAGTCAATGGGATTTCCAGCGAATCGCTTGAATAAGAATTCTTTGATGCTATTATGCATTATCGTCATTATCCTCGCGTCGCTTTTTAAAATGAAATAATCCACAATAGATGCAGGCCTCGAGTTTATCGATTGACCTTCGGATTCTCAGGTCAGTTCGCCGCGCGGCTCGCTTCTACTTCGCACGCAGGACAGGCAATGTACATAATACACCACTGTCAAAGGTGCAAGTGCAGCACATGCACACGTATATGTATACACACGGAGCGAGCGCGAGATATAGATACGAGACGGAGCGAGAAAAAATCGCGAGGCAACAAAAAAACGTCGCAGCCGCCGCCGCCGATACGTGCTTACATCCGGCCGTGCACGGTATACTACAGAGAGCAGAGAGCAGTATAATAGTTACGTAATCCTTGACGAGACATGCACAGACACATGCCGCGTGCACATGCTATTATGTGTGCTAGCTAGCGAACGGCGAATCAAAGCCATTTAGCGTCTGAGTAGCGTGAGCGTGGTGCCATCAGCTACAGCTCCGAAAGCTCCGAGCGTGAATCGTAGTGCTTTGCACTGCAGCAGCACCCCGAGCGATTATAATCACGGATGTTTTTTTTTCTATATACGCTGTGATGAGGCTGCTGCTCCGTTTTTTGTAAATATCGAAAAATAATCCCGAGAAAGGCGGATGTACGCGTGTTTATACGTAGTGAAGCAGTGGCCAAACAGAAGCCTCCTGTATACCAGCACATAGTAGCTCATATAAGTCATCGATGCATAATGAGCGGCGCGTAAAAATTGAATTGATGTTCGCCAGCGCGCGCGGATTATACGGCATTACGACGAACGCGAATTACCCGTGACCCCTGCGCGCGAGCGCCTATAATAGTAGCTCGCGCAAGATACACGCTGATTCGACGAAATCACGCTTAAAATCGTCGACGCTATAAATAGTTTTTTTTTTCAACGCGCTTAAAAATGTTTCTTAATTCTGAAAACGGTAAAAATGACAGTCGACGTATGGAACTCGCGTATACCTGAAACATATACACATTACAACAGGTTGTTTACCTCTTCGATAGTTGGCTCATCGCGCGGGGTCGAGCGTACTATATACACTCGTACTGCAGCGTCGCGAGTTTGTTTGTTGTAAAAAAAAGCGCGTGTCACAGCGATGAAAGAGTGTATATACGTATATGCATCTAGATAAAGCGATTACGAAAGTCCCCCTGCGTGCCTTCGTGCATTCGACGACTTATACCATACGAAGACGTACGTATAATACACACCGATAGGTACCCATGATGCCTATTATAGGCGCGTTGCAAAAAAACAACAACGACGACGTCGACGAGCCGGCACAACTCGACGATCGATATCCGATGCCAACTCTCGAGCTATAATACTACTACAACACTATAGGCTGCATCCGTATGCACATCACGTATAAGCTTCCGACCTTTTATCGTTCAAATCAAACTCGGCTTCTTTTCAAATCGTATTTACGCTATGTGCGATATACAGAGCGCTTTGCTCATAAAAACAATTTCACGGAGCTTTTAAGCAAAAAAGCCAATATTATACTTTTTATCCCGATCTTTGCGATCATAATTATTTATTTTATTGATATTATTATCATCATTATTGTTGCTACAAAGAGGAAGGAGCCGGTCCAAGGTGTCGCGCTGTGCAGCATATACGGCTAATGTCAACAGACGGCGAGAAGGTCTAAGTGCGCATTAGTGTAGAGAGAGCGAGAGCTTATGAAGCACACACACGTCGACGTCGTCGCCGCGCAGGAAGCTGCGAGTAATATAACGCGACACAATGCATTGGTCAATGTCAAAGCGGTGCTCGTGCACTCGAATGTAGCAGCAGCAGCGGCTTATGCTGCTATCCGATACTGCTGCTGTGTGCACAGCTCGAAGACTCGTCGACTCGACTCTTTCACGCGGCAGCGCGGCACAAATCTCGAGGCGTGCGCGCGCCACGCCGGTCAGCAACCCAGAGTTAGACCCTCTCTCGGGTAATAGATATCCACCGAAAAATCAGGCTAAATTAACTCGAAAGCGTTTTTTCTTCTATTTTTTTTATCGACGATACAAAAATTAATCAAGTCGCGGCCGATTGATTAAAAAAGAAAACATATTTACGACTTTTACGAGAAAAACCTAATTAATTTGTGTACGATGAAATCCGAGACGGTGCAATTTGTGCTTGGCTGAGCTCGGCAAACTTACTTGGCTTTTTATCAGGGACTTTATGAAAAGGTCTATTCCTGAGCTTGAATTATATTCCAACAACGGAAAATCGGCCAGAGTCTAGACGATGAAAATATTAGATTCTAAAGTAATCTACCTATATTCTATATACTCGAATAAGCTCCGGGTATATTTTCGAAATTAATTAAAAGAGTGAAGATATACGATATTTCATTCGGTTTGATTGAAAATCAATTGTTTATCTCTCGAGCGTGAATTGAAATTGAAAAATTGATTAATTACCTGGCCGAGAGATAAACTTTCCAACTATATTTTTAGAACTGTACTACAATAAGGCCGTTGAAAGATATTGCCTTTATACAAATCGTCGCTTTGGGCGCGCGCGATATCGAACGAGAAGTACAAATCGGTTTCCAAATGTAAAAGCAAAGAAGTTATTTTTGTTCTCTCAATTAAATTAATTATAATATTCGCGAAAATTCTCAAAAGCTGAATTTAAACTCTATATGCATTGAAAAGGCTGGTATATAATGAAGAAGCTCTCATTCGCTTATCGGCGTGCTTTCATCGAATTCTCCCAGCTCCGTAGCAGTAGCAGCAACAGCAGCAGGCATGAATGAAAAATCGAGCGAAAGAGCGCAAAATAAGTGCAGTGCGCGTACAGCGAGAGCTGCTGCAACGTCGCCGCCTGCTACTGCTCTCGTAATCTATATGGATCACATAAATATACGCAGCAGCAGCGCACGAGGCTGCTGCTGTGTATCGGGAGTTGCATTGAAGCTGCAAAGCGAGAGCAGCAGCAGCAGCGAAACACTTACACACACGCGCGTACTTGGCGTTCTTGCATAGCTACATAATTACCCCGCATACATACTTTGTTTGTGGTGATTTTTTTTTACACGCGCTATACGCGCGTTCGAGCATTGACGAAGCGAGAGAAAGAGTGAGTAAGAGAGAGAGACTTTCATGTGCATGGGACGAGCGAAATCTTGCGGCAGGAATTTGAAACGCGCCGTGTGCGTATATAGATTACGCGGATGGGCTTGTCGTTTATGATAATAACGTTGCTGCTGGTCAGTAAGATGAGATGCATACGCACTGCTCGGCGCGCTGACTTATATGTAGACTATACGCTGAGCGACGTTCAAGGATTTAGCGTTTACGTTCGTTCGTTCGCGTTCGTTTATGGTGCTGGTGGTGCACGAGCGGAGAAATGGAAGTAGTTTATGCATTGTGATGGAGTATCGTAGCTCTGTGCGCGACAGGAAGCCAATTCTGAAATCGACTCTAATACCACATTATATGTATTAAATAATTGCTTTACCAGGAATCTATACTGCTTGAGAACCATGACAACTTCTCCGTGTACTTTCTACTCGTAAATGAAGCATAAAATGACGTACAATGGATTAAAAAATATATAAATTCGAAATATAGGTGTGGACGGAGAATTTCATTGATTTATCAAATTATATAAAATGTTCAGTCGTACTTTAATATGCTTATGCGTTTTCACATTCACGTGGATTAAAAAAAAAGTATATCCATATTCGACCTCAATAAACTGGCAGATATGTATTCACGGTCCTAAAGGAAATTCATTTAATCATTCGTCGATCCGAGTTTTTGCGAGAGATCAATCAATGAATATTAGCAAAAAATTTCTCGTAGAAAGGAATCCCTTGGCGAATCATTGGTATTTCAACAGAAGAGAAGACTGCTGCGATTGACAAGAATCAAACTAGTTAAACTGGCCTGGATTTACTCTCTTTATTTTTTTGCTTTCATTCGTTTTTACTACTGGTACAACTTTTATATTTTACAAATATTATGGTTCAATGATCTTTTCATTTATTATTTGATTAATCAATGGGAGAAAAAAAAGGGTAATTAAATGAATTATTCAGCGAACTCCGTGGGTAATAACAGCTCGCATAAATTTTAATTTCAACGTCAAGTTTTCATCGCTTTTTATCATGAGTCTGAAGTTTCGAACGTTCAACATGAACGAAAAATCGAAAAGTTTTAAATCGTTCCTGATCTATGAAAACATTCCCACACATCATCATAACATCAACAACCAACAATAAAAATGCATAAACAATTATAATTTTCCATAAAACTGAATTTCAAAAAATTTTGAAAACCGTGCATTTTCAATAATTTGTGTCGATCAGGACATACTTAATTCACTTGACTTCCTGACCACTTGAAAAATTAGTTTCACTATTAGATATTTCAGAACATTACTATTAACATTCGCTATGTCCTCAGGATGTACCACGTGCCTTGAAATAATTCTATGCGACCTTTTTTCGATAACAGAACTTGAAAGATATAATGCGAATTTATTCGAAAATCTCGCAAATGACAAAAATTTTCAAAAATCAACGAAACATAGTTTAGTAAAACTTATTTCGCTCTTACATGATTTTTCACACTCTTTGATACCTAATCAACGTCCCTGATTAGTTTCATTGCTCGGAAAGATCTGTGTAAGATTTGACTGAACTTTGAAATATTAAATGAGACATTTTTAGAGCTCCCAATCGAGAAAATATTCGAAAATCAAGAAAAGATGGTTTAGTAAAGTTATTTTGATCTACTACAATTTTTTACTATCTTGATACCTAATCAATGTCCCTGTGAAGTTTCATTGCTCGGAAAGATTCGTGAAAAATTTGAGAACTTTGAAACATTAGATTGGACATTTTAGAGCTCCTAATCTAAAAAATATTCAAAAATCAAGAAAAGATGGTATAGTAAAAGTTATTTTGATCGAATACGATTTTACTATCTTTGATACCTAATCAATGTCCCCGTCAAGTTTAGTTGCTCGGAAAGGTCTGTGAAAAATTTGAGAGAACTTTCAAACATAAAATTGTATTATTTCGAGAATCTCGCCCGTAAAAATATTCAATAATCGAGAAAAGATGGTATAGTAAAAGTTATTTTGATCGCATACGACTTTTCACTATCTTTGATACCTAATCAATGTCCCCGTCAAGTTTAGTTGCTCGGAAAGGTCTGTGAAAAATTTGACATAACTTTAAAACATAAACTTGTATTTTTTCGAGAATCTCGACCGTAGAAAAATATTCAAAAATCGAGAAAAGATGGTATAGTAAAAGTTATTTTGATCTACTACAATTTTTTACTATCTTTGATACCTAATCAATGTCCCTAATAAGTTTCATTGCTCGGAAAGATCTGTGAAAAATTTGCCAAAACTTTCAAAACTAAAATTGTATTTTATCGAGAATCTCGAACGCACAAAAATATTCAAAAATCGAGAAATGATGGTATAGTAAAAGTTATTTTGATCAACTAAAATTTTTTACTCTCTTTGATACCTAATCAATGCCCCCGTCAAGTTTCGTTGCTCGGAAAGATTCGTGGAAAATTTGAGAGAACTTTGAAACATAAATTGGACATTCTTAGAGCTCCTAATCTAAAAAATATTCAAAAATCGAGAAAAGATGGTATAGTAAAAGTTATTTTGATCGAATACAACTTTTTACTATCTTTAATACCTAATCAATGTCCCCGTCAAGTTTAGTTGCTCGGAAAGTCTGTGAAAAATTTGCCATAACTTTCAAAACTAAATTGTATTTTTTCGAGAATCTCGCCGTAGAAAAATATTCAAAAATCGAAAAGATGGTTTAGTAAAAGTTATTTTGATCAAATGACTTTTCACTATCTTTGATACCTAATCAATGTCCCGTCAAGTTTAGTTGCTCGGAAAGACTGTGAAAAATTTGCCATAACTTTCAAAATAAATTGTATTTTTCGAGAATCTCGCGCACAAAAATATTCAAAAATCGAGAAATGATGGTATAGTAAAAGTTATTTTGATCAACTAAAATTTTTTACTCTCTTTGATACCTAATTAATGCCCCCGTCAAGTTTCGTTGCTCGGAAAGATTCGTGGAAAATTTGAGAGAACTTTGAAACATTAAATTGGACATTTTAGAGCTCCTAATCTAAAAAATATTCAAAATCGAGAAAGATGGTATAGTAAAAGTTATTTTGATCGAATACAACTTTTTACTATCTTTAATACCTAATCAATGTCCCCGTCAAGTTTAGTTGCTCGGAAAGTCTGTGAAAAATTTGCCAAACTTTCAAAACTAAATTGTATTTTTTCGAGAATCTCGCCCGTAGAAAAATATTCAAAAATCGAGAAAAGATGGTTAGTAAAAGTTATTTTGATCAATACGACTTTTCACTATCTTTGATACTAATCAATGTCCCCGTCAAGTTTAGTTGCTCGGAAAGTGTGAAAAATTTGCCATAACTTTAAAACAAATTGTATTTTTTCGAGAATCTCGAACGCAAAAATATTCAAAAATCGAGAAAGATGGTATAGTAAAAGTTATTTTGATACTAAAATTTTTACTCTTTTTGATACCTAATCAATGCCCCGTCAAGTTTCGTTGCTCGGAAAGATTCGTGAAAATTTGAGAGAACTTTGAACATTAAGTTGGACATTCTTAGAGCTCCTAATCTAAAAAATATTCAAAAATCGAGAAAAGATGGTTTAGTAAAAGTTATTTTGATCAAATACGACTTTTCACTATTTTGGATACCCAATCAATGTCCCCGTTAAGTTTCCTTGCTCGGAAAGTTCGTGAAAATTTGAGAGAACTTTAGAACATAAATTGTATTATGTCGAGAATCTCGCCCGTAGAAAAATATTCAATAATCGAGAAAAGATGGTATAGTAAAAGTTATTTTGATCGCATACGACTTTTCACTATCTTTGATACATTATCAATGTCCCCGTCAAGTTTAGTTGCTCGGAAATGTCTGTGAAAAATTTGACATAACTTTAAAACATAAACTTGTATTTTTTCGAGAATCTCGACCGTAGAAAAATATTCAAAAATCGAGAAAAGATGGTATAGTAAAAGTTATTTTGATCTACTAGAATTTTTTACAATCTTTGATACCTAATCAATGTCCCTGTGAAGTTTCATTGCTCGGAAAGATTCGTGAAAAATTTGAGAGAACTTTGAAACATTAAATTGGACATTCTTAGAGCTCCTAATCTAAAAAATATTCAATAATCGATAAAAGATGGTATAGTAAAAGTTATTTTGATCAAATACGACTTTTCACTATCTTTGATACCTAATCAATGTCCCCGTCAAGTTTAGTTGCTCGGAAAGGTCTGTGAAAAATTTGACATAACTTTAAAACATAAACTTGTATTATTTCGAGAATCTCGCCCGTAGAAAAATATTCAATAATCGAGAAAAGATGGTATAGTAAAAGTTATTTTGATCGCATACGACTTTTCACTATCTTTGATACCTAATCAATGTCCCCGTCAAGTTTAGTTGCTCGGAAAGATCTGTGAAAAATTTGACATAACTTTAAAACATAAACTTGTACTTTATCGAGAATCTCGAACGCACAAAAATATTCAAAAATCGAGAAATGATGGTATAGTAAAAGTTATTTTGATCAACTAAAATTTTTTACTCTCTTTGATACCTAATCAATGCCCCCGTCAAGTTTCGTTGCTCGGAAAGATTCGTGGACAATTTGAGAGAACTTTGAAACATTAAATTGGACATTCTTAGAGCTCCTAATCTAAAAAATATTCAAAAATCGAGAAAAGATGGTATAGTAAAAGTTATTTTGATCGAATACAACTTTTTACTATCTTTAATACCTAATCAATGTCCCCGTCAAGTTTAGTTGCTCGGAAAGAAGTGTGAAAAATTTGCCATAACTTTCAAAACTAAAATTGTATTTTTTCGAGAATCTCGCCCGTAGAAAAATATTCAAAAATCAGAAAAGATGGTATAGTAAAAGTTATTTAGATCAACTAAAATTTTTTACTCTCTTTGATACCTAATCAATGCCCCCGTCAAGTTTCGTTGCTCGGAAAGATTCGTGGAAAATTTGAGAGAACTTTGAAACATTAAATTGAACATTCTTAGAGCTCCTAATTAAAAAATATTCAAAAATCGAGAAAAGATGGTATAGTAAAAGTTATTTTGATCGAATACAACTTTTTACTATCTTTAATACCTAATCAATGTCCCCGTCAAGTTTAGTTGCTCGGAAAGGTCTGTGAAAAATTTGCCATAACCTTCAAAACTAACTTGTATTTTTCGAGAATCTCGCCCGTAGAAAAATATTCAAAAATCGAGAAAAGATGGTTTAGTAAAAGTAATTTTGATGAAATACGACTTTTCACTATCTTTGATACGTAATCAATGTCCCCGTCAAGTTTTGTTGCTCGGAAAGATCTGTGAAAAATTTGCCATAACTTTCAAAACTAAAATTGTATTTTTTCGAGAATCTCGCACGCAGAAAAATATTCAAAAATCAAAAAAACATGTTTTAGTAAAACTTATTTCGCTCTTATATGACTTTTCACACTCTTTGGTACCTAATCAATGTCCCTGATTAGTTTCATTGCTCGGAAAGATCTGGTAAGATTTGACTGAACTGAATATTAAATTGGACATTTTAGAGCTCCCAATCGAAAAAAACAATTTTAGTTTTGAAAGTATGGCAAATTTTTCACAGATCTTTCCGAGCAACTAAACTTGACGGGGACATTGATTAGGTATTAAAGATAGTAAAAAGTCGTATTCGATCAAAATAACTTTTACTATACCATCTTTTCTCGATTTTTGAATATTTTTCTGCGGTCGAGATTCTCGAAAAAATACAAGTTTATGTTTTAAAGTTATGTCAAATTTTTCACAGACCTTTCCGAGCAACTAACTTGACGGGACATTGATTAGGTATCAAAGATAGTGAAAAGTCGTATGCGATCAAAATAACTTTTACTATACCATCATTTCTCGATTTTTGAATATTTTTCTATGAGCGAGATTCTCGAAAAAATACAAGTTTATGTTTTAAAGTTATGTCAAATTTTTCACAGATCTTTCCGAGCAACTAAACTTATCAGGGACATTGATTAGGTATCAAAGATAGTAAAAAATTGTAGTAGATCAAAATAACTTTTACTATACCATCTTTTCTCGATTATTGAATATTTTTCTACGGGCGAGATTCTCGAAATAATACAATTTTATGTTTGAAAGTTCTCTCAAATTTTTCACAGACCTTTCCGAGCAACTCAACTTGACGGGGACATTGATTAGGTATCAAAGATAGTAAAAAGTTGTATTCGATCAAAATAACTTTTACTATACCATTTTCTGATTTTTGAATATTTTTAGATTAGGAGCTCTAAGAATGTCCAATTTATGTTTCAAAGTTCTCTCAAATTTTCCACGAATCTTTCCGAGCAACGAAACTTGACGGGGGCATTGATTAGGTATCAAAGAGAGTAAAAAATTTTAGTTGATCAAAATAACTTTTACTATACCATCTTTTCTCGATTTTTGAATATTTTTCTACGGGCGAGATTCTCGAAAAAATACAATTTTAGTTTTGAAAGTTATGGCAAATTTTTCACAGTTCTTTCCGAGCAACTAAACTTGACGGGGACATTGATTAGGTATTAAAGATAGTAAAAAGTTGTATTCGATCAAAATAACTTTTACTATACCATCTTTTCTCGATTTTTGAATATTTTTAGATTAGGAGCTCTAAGAATGTCCAATTTAATGTTTCAAAGTTCTCTCAAATTGTCCACGAATCTTTCCGAGCAACGAAACTTGACGGGGCATTGATTAGGTATCAAAGAGAGTAAAAATTTTAGTTGATCAAAATAACTTTTACTATACCATCATTTCTCGATTTTTGAATATTTTTGTGCGTTCGAGATTCTCGATAAAATACAATTTTAGTTTTGAAAGTTTCGGCAAATTTTTCACAGATCTTTCCGAGCAACTAAACTTGACGGGGACATTGATTAGGTATCAAAGATAGTGAAAAGTCGTATGCGATCAAAATAACTTTTACTATACCATCTTTTCTCGATTATTGAATATTTTTCTACGGGCGAGATTCTCGAAATAATAATTTATGTTTGAAAGTTCTCTCAAATTTTTCACAGACCTTTCCGAGCAACTAAACTTGACGGGGACATTGATTAGGTATCAAAGATAGTAAAAAGTTGTATTCGATCAAAATAACTTTTACTATACCATATTTTCTCGATTATTGAATATTTTTCTACGGGCGAGATTCTCGAAATAATACAATTTTATGTTTTAAAGTTATGTCAAATTTTTCACAGACCTTTCCGAGCAACTAAACTTGACGGGGACATTGATTAGGTATCAAAGATAGTGAAAAGTCGTATGCGATCAAAATAACTTTTACTATACCATCTTTTCTCGATTATTGAATATTTTTCTACGGGCGAGATTCTCGAAATAATACAATTTTATGTTTGAAAGTTCTCTCAAATTTTCACAGACCTTCCGAGCAACTAAACTTGACGGGGACATTGATTAGGTATCAAAGATAGTAAAAAGTTGTATTCGATCAAAATAACTTTTACTATACCATCTTTTCTTGATTTTTGTATTTTTTAGATTAGGAGCTCTAAGAATGTCCAATTTAATGTTTCAAAGTTCTCTCAAATTTTTCACGAATCTTTCCGAGCAACTAAACTTGACGGGGACATTGATTAGGTATCAAAGATAGTGAAAAGTCGTATGCGATCAAAATAACTTTTACTATACCATCTTTTCTCGATTATTGAATATTTTTCTACGGGCGAGATTTTCGAAATAATACAATTTAATGTTTCAAAGTTCTCTCAAATTTTTCACAGACCGTTCCGAGCAACTAAACTTGACGGGGACATTGATTAGGTATTAAAGATAGTAAAAAGTTGTATTCGATCAAAATAACTTTTACTATACCATCTTTTCTCGATTTTTGAATATTTTTTAGATTAGGAGCTCTAAGAATGTCCAATTTAATGTTTCAAAGTTCTCTCAAATTTTTCACGAATCTTTCCGAGCAATGAAGCTTCACAGGGACATTGATTAGGTATCAAAGATAGTAAAAAATTGTAGTAGATCAAAATAACTTTTACTATACCATCTTTTCTCGATTTTTGAATATTTTTCTACGGGCGAGATTCTCGAAAAAATACAAGATTATGTTTTAAAGTTATGTCAAATTTTTCACAGACCTTTCCGAGCAACTAAACTTGACGGGGACATTGATTAGGTATCAAAGATAGTAAAAAATTTTAGTTGATCAAAATAACTTTTACTATACCATCATTTCTCGATTTTTGAATATTTTTCTATGAGCGAGATTCTCGAAAAAATACAATTTTAGTTTTGAAAGTTATGGCAAATTTTTCACAGACCGTTCCGAGCAACTAAACTTGACGGGGACATTGATTAGGTATCAAAGATAGTGAAAAGTCGTATGCGATCAAAATAACTTTTACTATACCATTTTCTCGATTATTGAATATTTTTCTACGGGCGAGATTCTCGAAATAATACAATTTAATGTTTCAAAGTTCTCTCAAATTTTTCACAGACCGTTCCGAGCAACTAAACTTGACGGGGACATTGATTAGGTATTAAAGATAGTAAAAAGTTGTATTCGATCAAAATAACTTTTACTATACCATCTTTTCTCGATTTTTGAATATTTTTCTACGGTCGAGATTCTCGAAAAAATACAAGTTTATGTTTTAAAGTTATGTCAAATTTTTCACAGACCTTTCCGAGCAACTAAACTTGACGGGGACATTGATTAGGTATCAAAGATAGTGAAAAGTCGTATGCGATCAAAATAACTTTTACTATACCATCTTTTCTCGATTATTGAATATTTTTCTACGGGCGAGATTCTCGAAATAATACAATTTTATGTTTGAAAGTTCTCTCAAATTTTTCACAGACCTTTCCGAGCAACTAAACTTGACGGGGACATTGATTAGGTATCAAAGATAGTAAAAAGTTGTATTCGATCAAAATAACTTTTACTATACCATCTTTTCTTGATTTTTGAATATTTTTTAGATTAGGAGCTCTAAGAATGTCCAATTTAATGTTTCAAAGTTCTCTCAAATTTTTCACGAATCTTTCCGAGCAACTAAACTTGACGGGGACATTGATTAGGTATCAAAGATAGTGAAAAGTCGTATGCGATCAAAATAACTTTTACTATACCATCTTTTCTCGATTATTGAATATTTTTCTACGGGCGAGATTCTCGAAATAATACAATTTAATGTTTCAAAGTTCTCTCAAATTTTTCACGAATCTTTCCGAGCAATGAAACTTCACAGGGACATTGATTAGGTATCAAAGATAGTAAAAAATTGTAGTAGATCAAAATAACTTTTACTAAACCATCTTTTCTTGATTTTCGAATATTTTCTCGATTGGGAGCTCTAAAAATGTCTCATTTAATATTTCAAAGTTCAGTCAAATCTTACACAGATCTTTCCGAGCAATGAAACTAATCAGGGACGTTGATTAGGTATCAAAGAGTGTGAAAAATCATGTAAGAGCGAAATAAGTTTTACTAAACTATGTTTCGTTGATTTTTGAAAATTTTTGTCATTTGCGAGATTTTCGAATAAATTCGCATTATATCTTTCAAGTTCTGTTATCGAAAAAAGGTCGCATAGAATTATTTCAAGGCACGTGGTACATCCTGAGGACATAGCGAATGTTAATAGTAATGTTCTGAAATATCTAATAGTGAAACTAATTTTTCAAGTGGTCAGGAAGTCAAGTGAATTAAGTATGTCCTGATCGACACAAATTATTGAAAATGCACGGTTTTCAAAATTTTTTGAAATTCAGTTTTATGGAAAATTATAATTGTTTATGCATTTTTATTGTTGGTTGTTGATGTTATGATGATGTGGGAGTGTTTTTATAGATCAGGAACGATTTAAAACTTTTCGATTTTTCGTTCATGTTGAACGTTCGAAACTTCAGACTCATTTTTTATCTGAATTACATAAAATCTCGGGTGAATTGCTATTCACCAAGCATGTATTTGACAAAAGGGAAAGTTCTATCGAAGTGAGAGTTAATAAAGGTTTTGTAACCTATTAGAAATTTATGTGTGCGGGTTTTCAGAGTATTGATGGACGTTCTCTTGAAATAAAGGAAAAAAAAACTCTTATCCTCGAATTATTTGCTGTATCAAAAAGTCAGAACGTGACGACAACGACGAAGACACAACTGTGTCACCTACAAGTTGTCCAAACCACCGTTATTGGCAATCCTTATAAAAACAACAGTATACCTTCGCGACTTTGACGATCTTGTTTTTTTTTCATTTATTTTTATTTTACTCTGTTCTACATTGCAATCTTGGATGAGAGGTATAAAGCATTGCGTAGGATTGACTTTTCTAACGGGACAATTATACACAATTTATTTGTAATTAATAGGTACGATTCGATGCGTCTTATTTGGGAATGAAATAATCGCGAAACTTTAATCATATGCAAGTTAAAAAGAGTCATTTAAAGCAAAATAACAGAAGAAGGAAAATAAAAGCAACGTTCTTGTTGACAGCGCGGTTGAATCAAGCCGCCGCGAATCAAGCAAAAAATAACCTGAGCGAGAGAGAGTACAACTCGTCAATTGCACGAATCAATCGCTCGCGTACAACTGCTATATAGACGATCTAACAGCGTCGGCGGCGGCGGCAACGGAGTGCATGCGGACGACATATCCCGTACAAGCGATATATACCATAATGCACGACGACACAAGTGCATTAAAGCGACGTGGATATGCCCGCGAATTGTTGTTATATACTCTTGGCCGTGTGCCCGACACCGTGATAAACACTTCCAAGGAGGTTTCGTCGGTGTGTGTATACATCGCGCGCGCATCGAGTACGCAGAACGAGAGCCCGAGAAAGGTAAAAACACGAGTGTATATAGTCTCTGTACATGACTGGCGGTACGCGGACATAAGTTCAGCGGCTTGTGTGCGTCCTGTGCGCGCATGCATCGATTCCCGATGCAGTTGAATGAGTTGACTTTTCTATTAAATGGTCTCCTCTGTTCTCTATTTCTCGTGGTTTTCGAGTGACAATCCACTTTTTTCTCGGCGAGGAATCGTTCGTGTTTAAATGGAGAAATTTAATAATTGACAGTAATTTCGGATAATATAATTGATGACAGTTGAAGAGATTCTCAATTAGTCCCTGTGAATTTCAACTGGTTATTATTATATTGCATATGACAGACCGAAGAACCTCACGAACGAAATAGTTTTTAAATATGTCTTTTAAATTTTGTACAAAAGCCATGTTCACAATCGTAGAAAAGTCTCAAGGTATTTAACGTCTAAAAAGAACGAGATCGATCTTTCATTTCAATTGTACAACGGAATAATAGTTTCATATACTTGGAAAATATTAAGCCTCAGACAAGCTGGCGCACAATAGTGCAAATGCAGGAAAATAATTTCGAGATCACGGCCCTCGGATTATTATCAGCTGATTATTAAGGAGCACGTGACTCTGCGTCTGACGTATACATAAGCATATTGTAAATTTGCAATTCAGGATCGCGACTAGCCCATGAAAATGTCACGTACCGACTTTCCCCTTCCTCCGACTTCCCTGGCCCGTTTTTCAAAGATTTTTGCGTGTGTAGTATACATTATTATACTCAAGCGCAGATGATCGTCCTTGCGCAAACTTTTCATTCATATTTACATTTTTCTCTCTCTCTCGCTCTCGCTACTACACGACGTATAATGCACGATGATGTATATACTCGCACTTTTATACTCGCGAGCACATGCAGACCCACACGCATACATATACGCACATGCGTTCATTCGCGTATTTATCCGCGGTGAAACCGCCGCTCGAGCTCACGTCGTCGTTCCGATTCCCACAATATATAATATGCCCATATGAGTTTACTGCAACAAATTATGCCGCTGCTGCTTTTTTCTTCTTCTTTTGAATGGGTAATTTTTATTTAAGCAGTCCAGCGACTCGACTCAAAATTATTTTCCATTTATATTTTATATACGCCACTCACACACGTTCACGTTTACGAGAGAGAGAGAGTCGAACGCGTGTATTATGTATGAGGTCTGCGCGTCGAGCTTTTAACGTTCGCCACACGCAGTTGTAATATCTGCATTTCTTATCAATGACTATGAGCAACGCGTGCATACGTCTTAGATTACGCGCGCGTTGTATGGCCGCGCGCGCGCTGATACAAGCAAATTTTATCGTGTTTATCGTTTTCGTATTCGTACTCGTCTGTGAGCGATTGTAAATGTGTGTGTGTGTGTGTGTGTGTGTGTGTGTGTGCTCGAGTGCACGAAAATGCCCAAGGATACGCACGCGTATCTCGTTCCTGTGCATTTTCCTTTCGCTTTATTAAATATCCATGATGTTGTTGTTTTTTTTTTTTGCTCTTTTTCGTTATTTTTTTGTCGATTCTGCTGGTTATGCAGCGCGTTTACACGGATCGATTACAAGCCACACGACGTCGACGGCGATGCACGCACACGCGAGGCGCTCGAAAAAAATAATAATAAGAAAATACCTCGACTCTCTCGCATACATTGGGAAATTATACGTATCGGCATTATTTTTGCGGGCGCGCACGCTCGAGTCAGTCACTGCAGAGTATTATTATACATGTTATATATTGTGCGACGCATGCATTACGCGACGACTGCAGCAGCATTACGCGGACTATACGCGTTCGAGTCGGGTCCTCTTGTCCGCAATTCATACAATACTTTGAGGCAGGCGGTGGCGCGGCGGTGAGCTCGCTGGCCTGTGTGCAACACTTTTTACGAGGAATAACGTTCTCGACGCGCGCGATTAGATAATTCCTATACATATCGGCTGCAACAGCAACGGCAGCAGCACGACTATAGTCGGTGGCACAGGCAGAGGCAGTCGCTGCACTCGTGACTTTTGCACGATCCATTGAAATGTCGTAACGAGAATATAGAGCTATTGTACTCTGCTGCTGCAGCAGCAAATAAATACGCGCGACACGCATGAGTGCAGCGCGACGCGAGCCGCTGCGATAATGCGATCATCCGTTCGGAGGCATTACTGAGCTACAACTACACGATGGGTCACCGGAAAGAATTGGCTGGATATTCTTTTGCGCTTCTGTGGCGGATCGCTGCACGCAATTTAACGTAATGTACGTACGTAGGCGAGCGAGTTATCCCCTCGAGTGCAGTGTACGTGTGTTCGCGCACGCGATCCGCCGAAAACAAGCCATTTTTGCAAACTGCTGCTGCTGCAAGTTCTCAAGGACAACGAAACCTTTGGAGCCGGCCGGAGCGCGTACGCGCAAATTGAGCGTAATCAAGTTGCGCGCGCGGCGTTTAACTTTCTTGCGAGACGTCGCGCGCAGTACATAATTTCTCACGACTGCTGCTGCTGCTCTGATGCAAGTATTAATTTTTATCGCGTGTTTTTTTTCTCTCTCTTGCCCACAGTCAGAGAGAGAGAGAGAGAGAGAGAGAAAAGCGGGTCGTTGCGGGAAAACTTTGCAGACATTCGGAGAGCTTCTGTTTTTAAAGAAAAAAAAATGTCGCTGGAGCAAAAGATTTTGTCGATAAAATAAAAAGAGCTCATAAAGGACGAAGAAAGTAAGACAACAAAAAAAGGGGGGGCCGAAGGGAAAGAAAGAAACGGACAAAACAATGCGCGCGAGGAGCCAGTACAGAGAGCAAAAAGAGCTCTGCTCGATGTTCACCGAGAGTGCGGCCCCGCATACAGCAAGAAGAGCGAGAAGCCGAGAGTCGGTCTGGTGTATTTCGTTCTTTTTCGTCGGCGAATCCATTCACTGCAGGCTTATAAATGGTATCGTACGTATGTGTGCGCGCTACAACGGCGGACACGACCGTAAGTGTATTACTACACACACGGACACAGACGTATACGTATTGTAGACGTGTGCACGATGCAAACGATGCTTCCACCCACTCGTTCGCGTTTCTTTTTCAAACGATGACTCATCCGCCGCGTGCGTATAACCCTGCACCGACGCCGCCGTCACCGCGCACTCGTGTGTGCCTTTTATTCCTTAGGCCGTTTGTATCGTGCCCACCTTGTGTCTTTAGCACGCAGTATACGTATTGCAGACTATCGGGTAATGCATAATACGGCCGCCCGGCACTATATGGGCTTGGGTCAATTGTTGCGTTGGGCGCGTAATCGTCGCGACGGCGACGACGACGACACCGCAGAAGTCGAAGCCGCATCCGAAATAATACACTCACTCGTCGCGTCCGAGTAGACGACGACGACGACGACGACGACAAGCGCCGCATTTGCATGTGCTGCATATAGTATGTACTATACGTGCTAACTGGCAATAGCTTTCTTTATTCTACGCGCGCAATATACGTAACCTACGCGCCCGGGCAAAAAAAGACAGAAAAAAAAGGAGGAAAAAAAACAAAACGCGCTCGATGATGTTCGGCGTGTATATATAGAGACGCGGCTAGCGCGTGGGTGACGACAAGTACTCCCTTTCCTATATACCTACCAGCGATCGGAGATCAAAGAGCCAACACGGAACCAGAGAAAGAACAATCGACCCGAACAATCCTTTCGTGTATAGTCTGTCGTCGTCGTCGTCGTCGTTTGTCGTCGCGATCGAGGCCTCTATACATACGCACACACACACACATACAGTCCATCAAAGCTCTCGACTTCAAAAAGATCCCAACCTTTTCGCGCGCACGAGCTAATTAACTTGCCTCATTATTATCATTATTCACGCCTATAGATTACCCGGTAATTTCTGCGAGTCTGCAAACTTTTCCATGGCTTCGTTTTGCGCGCGTGTGTATACAATATCCAACATCCTAAGCGATGACACTTTCGTGAATTTTTCGGCGTGCGGAGGGGGTGGTGGCCGAGGCTAAAATTAAGGCTAATGGGTGACATAGTCGTTTGTATATATTTAAATGTGTATATAATATCGCGTTACGACAAAAACCCGATCGTCGCATTATAGTGGCCAAGATGGCCTGCCGCTGCTGCTGCGGTGCGAGGCGACATTTCAAAGGTTGCCTTAGCTCGACTATACACACACGTTTGTCGCACGACTAGATCTTGTTTATAATATAGCGAAGGTGAAAACGTGAATCATTCTAATAACTAAATGCATGCATAATGCGCACGACACACGGCGACTTTGATACATTTTTATTTTGTTTTTCTTTACGCGAGTCGATTATAAATTACAATCTATTTTTTCAAACTATTTTCGTATACCTTATTTTCTTATCGCTTAATTCCGATAGAACATTTGACAATTGACCCAAAAAGTCACTCTACTCGACGTGTACAAAGGAAATAAAAAGAAATGCCAACAGCGCGAGAGTCGATATGTGTACACACATCATTTTTCCCCATCGTGAAATAAATTCACTCGCGCAAAGAGGAAAAAAAAGAGAGAATATCAACGAGACAGGCCCGTGCGCTACGGAGTGCCTCGGCGCAAAAGGAGCTGAGCAGCACGTACCACGCCAACAGACAGCACAGCGTACGAGGTGCATTATCTCGTCGGGCCAAAAATTTCTCTCTCGTGCTCACGAGCTTTCTTTTTGACGCTCTCGCAAGAGTCGGCAGCAGTCGCAACAACGCGTCCGACTCGCATCATCATGGGGATAGGCTCTGCGTTGGTGCAGCTACTGTGTCGCGCGTTATATTTTCGGTGCATTTCGCGCCCAAATCTCATTCCGCACGCACCGTCGTCTGTCCCTCTTTCCGCTCCGATCTGCCTTCTTTTTTAAATGCAGATCCGACGAGAGCGCGAATAAGCGAATACGTATATAGGATTAATTTGGAATTCCTCAGGCTATTTATTTGACGATCGTTTTTAGCCTCTCTCTAAAAACTCGAAATTCCTTGCCCGACGTAGATTTGATTTGCGAGAGCGGCACGAGACTCTCGACTCTTGGCGTTGCCGAATTTAAGAGAGCGAAACGAAATCTCCCGACCGTCTTTTTATTATTTTTCAAAGCACAAACACGCGATATATCATAATATAATTGAGCGCGCACAGGTGCGAGGTGCAGAGCGCGAAAAGGAAGCCGCACGCACGGACAACTTGTGACCGGCAAAAATTGTCAACATTATTCGAGCGCGAGCGCGTCGAGTCATCGTGCATAGCAGCGAGCGTAGCTCTCTCGATGACAAAAAGAAAAACGACTAACGGAAACAACCCATCGCGCAGAGAGCACGCTTACTGCTGCTTGTAGCTTGTATACTTTTTTTTTTCCTTACTACTGTTTATATACTTTTGCCGTGTGCTACTATTGCGCAAACCTTATACTACCCACACCCGGCAGAAAATCTTAAAAATAAAACGATTCTATTTTCTCTCATTCTCTAAAGGCTATTGACGCGTTAATTCTAGATTTCGAGCTCGTTTTGGACGAACGGATTAATAACGTTCGATAATAACGCGCTCGATGATTTGAAAAAATGTGTATTTTTCGACTCGCTCACATGCGACCGCATAAATTCGCGTGTTACTCAACAACCGAGCGATATTATATTTTGACAAATAACGTGTGTGCACAAAATATAGCTCGAAGACAATAAAAATGTTTTTACGGCCACGATATAATTTCAAAATAATACCACGGGTCGTGCTTGGATTAATTTCCGCCGTCACGGAAGCATTACGTTCGTCTCCTCCTTCTCCTCCGTCTCCTCGTTATGTTATTGTCACGTTCGCAAACAATATTCCGCGAGAGCATTAAAAATATTATGTAGCTCGCGTCTCGGCCTTTTTCCTATACATATAACATATGACAATCTCGCTAGTGGCTACTTTATTAATCAAAAACACGGGATTCTTGATGATGAGGGGCGATCGAGTAAACCAATGAAAGTTTTGTTATTTTTACACGAGATTTTAAATTTAAAATGAGGATATTTTATGTTAACAATTGTACTTGAGTTAAAGTAAAATAAGATTATTTGTGTAAACTTGCGAATGACTTTGTAGTTAAATACCTGATGCTAAAGTCCAACAATTGACTTAAGTAACTATAGCATGTTTACATAATATATATGATACCTAACCTCACTTTTTCGAACGATGCAACAATGGAATGTTGAGAAATTTCTCTTCAACTCTTATCTCTCGTAATGAAATAATTAATTTAAAATGGTTTAAGGCAATTGTCTAAACGGATTACTTTTCAATGCCTCTTTACATTTATTAATAACAGCAATAAAATAATTTGTAAAACGTAAATCCTTACCTTGATGATTTTATATTTCTTATTTGTTGCCAGATTTAAATCTTCGTGCACTTTATCCAACAGCCAAAGTAGGAATTCTTGTGCATCATGTTGCAAATTTCCTCTATACTGACTACCGTACTTATCTACTACACTTTTGAAAGCTGTGCTCATCTCTGGATCATACTGACAACTCCAAATAGCTTTGAGCAATAACGCTAATTGTTCTGTTATTTCACCTTTGGTACCGTACTTTTTAGAGTTTTTCTTTCTCCCTAAATCTGCTTTGTAGTTATCCAATACAAAGTATTCTGCTAACACATCGGTATGCGACAAACATTGCAGAACTGCATTCATGAAGCATGTGTTGCCATGATTCCTTAAACCTATGACACCAGGAATCATGTCCGGTGGTATATGAGCAGGCCTCGACAAAGGTACCCTTATGTCATTAGCACTAGATTCGATACCATCACTGCTTCCCTTGTGATTTTGTATGCCTACTTGAGTGAATCGCTGATAGGCAGACTTCAAGATTCTAGGCAATTCTTTGATCGATAATGATCGATTTACTTTTCTTCTGGCAGAATTTGAACGACTGGAGTCCAAATCGTTGGACTGTTCATTAGATGGTACAATTGTGTCTTTTAAAGGCAAATCTCTTTGTCCTTTCATTCTTCTTTTGGCGGTTATATGTGAAAAAGTTCTTTTGAGTATATTTTTGCCTGGTTTTCTGCCCACGTTATTCTGAAAATATTTTAACAACATTAGTATTATTGGCATATATCATTATTATATATTAACAATAGCTTATCATAATTACAATTGATCTCAAAAATAAAACTAGTAATAAAAGTATGTTATGTAAAGTCAAAATGAAATCAGAAAAATTAATGGTTTAATTAAGATAAAGCAGTAATAGTTGAAGGTAACCATTAAATAATTTACATTTCTTAAATGATCTTTGTACAGTATTATAAAGTATTATTCAATTTCATCATGTGTTATCAATTATGTTGCTTTTCATTGAACGTTCTAGAGGCCAAAGTGCAACAACACCGGATCTAAACAAAAAATGGCCAAGCTTCACTCATATCAAACAAAGTCGATTAGAAATTGAATGAATAATGTAATGGCTTATTGATACAAGTCAGTAGTATATATATTATGCATCGAACGTATTGTGCAGAGTTCGTTGAAGCGTCATTACTCGCGAGCGCGCAGAAGTATATTAAAAAACGATTTGTGTAAGTAGCAGCGTTAAGCGTTATTGTCAGCGTTAATTCGTGTGTTAAGTTAAATTTTTCCAAAATTCGAAAAAGAAAAAACGAATAGTCACCGAGATAAGTGGCGAAGGTGACAAACAAAAAAACTGTCGAGTCGCGGTGGGTATTTAAAATGAATAAAATTGATTGAAGGCAAGGCACACAGACACACAGACACAGTACACACGATTCGTGTCACACATCACAATGTTTACCTCGATGTTGGCGGTAATGTCATCTTTGATAATAGCAGCAACGCCTCCGCCAGCGATGAGCGGGCCAGCATCGACACCAGCACCGGTATCAGCGTCGCTTTGGGCTGGCGCGGGGCTCATTGTTGATGAGGGTTCTCACCACTATTTGACTTTTGTTTCGATTCAAAAATTCCTCTCGCGCGAAACGATAAGAACAACGACACGGCTACAACTCTGTAAAATAGGAGTGACGAAGGAAAAGTTTATTCGCCTGGCCAGAGTCGCACGCGCGGTAGTCTATATATTCACACGCGAGCTGCTCGATGGGCACACAAGTGTAGGTACGGGGCGAGGTGCACGCGCCCTGCCTGCCAGAAGTAACCCCGCAAGTCAGTCGGTTGGTGTTACCACCCACTATTATCGGGACGTAACATAACCCCGTGTGTGCTGCTGCTGCTGCTTCTAGCGCAGAATAGCGCGTATACTATCATCGTAGTATGCATTAGCATGGGTAGTAGCAGTAGCACAGCTGCAGTGTAGTAGCGATCCAGTGTAGTAGTACTACATAGCTCTCGACGTATACTGCATGCGAGTGCACCGAGTATATATATGCTATCTATAGAGTCATATGTGTAAGTAACAGAGGCTCTCTCACAAAGGGCGAGCGATGATAATAAAGAAGAAAGCCCAAAACAACGGCGCACACGCTCTCTGGCCTCTGCGAGCTGCGGTCTTTGTAACTCTCGCGAGCTGCTACGATGATGATCAATTGCACTTGTATACCATACAACACACTGCACACGACTGACAAACACACGCGCTCGACTTACTACTCGCGACTGCTCTCTCGGTCTCGTGTACTATAAAATACGCCTCGCACTCGCGCGGCCACAACACACACACACACACACAGACACACAGCTGCGATGTGTATCGCGGAGTCTCGGCTAGATAGACGTACGCTGGTATAGGTGCGTTCTTCGACGCCTATTAGTTCGGAGCGAATGCGTGTAAAATATATTTATATATGCCGTTGCGTTACGTATATATATAAATACGGAGCACGACCACGACGCACTATATAGGCGACACGGGACACGGCTGCTGTACTGCTTGCCTCGCGACGACTGATTTCTCTCGGCGTGCGCGCGGCCTGCTGCAGTCCACACGGCGCGCGCTACATCATATTATTATACACACATACACACATCGACTACACTATACAGCACACTATAGTCTCGTAATTCCACGCGCCACTCCGCTGCTGCTGCTGCAGGCGCTTATATGCAATAGTGTATATATATGTATATAGTTGGCTCCAGAATATAATGCATTGCTGGAAGCGGGGGGCCGCCATTTGCCGTGCCTCTACTACTACTACTACACTACACTCGTACGCCTCTCATGTGTGTGTGCGTGCGTGTGCAACATGTAGTAACTTTACTGTATTGTCGTGTCGCCGTGTATATCGAGGTGGTTGGTGTTAGCGTATGCGAGTACGAAAGACACGAATGTGTGTAATGTAAGCCTAAGGAGCAGGAGGTCGGTAAAGACAAAGCCGAGCCTACTGTGATCTGTCGATGGTTATAAATTCCGGCGATATGGCTTGGCGCGAGATTTACCCGCCGTATGCGGCGCCACCGGGCACACCGGAGTTCCACATCAATACAATTTATCCGGTGCTCCGCGTGTATACCGATCATTGCACCTTAAGAAAATTCTATCGTGCCGGCAAAAAGATAAATCCTACATTTTAAAATTATTTCAAATTAGTAATTGAAGTTACTCTGGTGCATCTGATGTATCATCTACTGGAAATTAATGTCGTTGTGACTCGAATAGCTGTCGATAATTGGGCGCCTCAATCGATCCAGTCGAGCCTACAGTTTAACAACTAACGCGAGTTCGATTTTTTTCCTCGGATAATTCGATAATTTTTGGGTAAATAAATGGAGCTGCCACGCGCCAATGCCTTTTTCCATTCTCTCTCCTCTCTATAATCCACCTGTAGCGGCGCATACTCAAAAAAAATCAAAGAGAGCGCCGCACGCGCGGAAATTTTTCGAAAAACTTTCAAAACATAACATGTGTACAGCTGCTACGCGATCAAATACTCGATACACCGTATATAGCCGATCAATAAACAATGTATTACGCGCATTGTGTTGTTTTACTATCGATTATCTCCGATTAACTCAGCGTAAAGCGAAGTTATTGCTTACTACCGAGCGTATGTGATTCAATGCTTTGCGTTTTGACATTGACCTGTATAGCTTACTATATCTCGAGATATTCGCTTTCACTGCCAGACTACTTTTTTTATCCTGATGAAACTATTGATACAATGCTCAATATAATAAAAATGATATGGAAACATGTTTGATGTTTACTCTGCGATGAGTGACCCACGCATGAGACCTGAGATTGACAATTCCCATTAGCCGGAATAAATTGGTTAATTGATATTCGTTATTTGACACGAAAAAAAAAACCTTTTTCTCATCAAAAATTTTACGGACTCGTATGTCGAAATAATAATTTTTCTAGTTTCACCGATTGCCTAACCATCAGCGTTGTATCAAGATCATCTGTCCATCAGTTTATTCAAAAAATTTCTGTCAAAGTCACGTTTTGATTTTTTTTATTCTAAATGGAAAAACTACCGCGTAAAAGCGGAACAAAATCGAGACTGATATTATATATTTCGTCTGTTGACTTTTGAATAAGCCGCGCACAATTTTTCGACAGACTCTTAAAATATGCATCGCGATTTGTGCGTCGGCAAATTATTTACGCAATATTTTGATTGTTAATTGCTCGTGACCTTCACCGCGATTGTTGAAACTCGCGAATCTTAGACTAATAATCGGGCGCACATGTACTCAAACTTCGATACTCAAATATTGCTCTACATAATAATATAATCCGGCAATCGTATTAAGATGGATTCTTTTTTTTGCTCAACTTTCATCTTTCCGCGCATCAGTCAATAAGAGACAGCAAGAAAAACACAAATTTGTTGACGTATTTGAAACACGTGTAGTAATTATCAATTAATACTAAATGAATATATAAAAATAAAAATCGTGTGGCGCGTGATCTTTGAATTTCAAAGAAATAAGAAATCGATCGAATTAAAACAAAAATGAAAATAATCGCAGGTGCGGAAGTGAGTAGGGGAGAAATGGCTGCAATTCTAATTACTTAATATTTTGATTATCAAAGTACACATACAAATTTTCACGTCAGTCGAACAGACGACTGGGCCGCAGCGAGGCGTCGTTAATCAAACCTCAAACTCACAACCGAAAAACTTTTTACAACGTCGATCGTATGACTTTGAGCAATTAATACAAAACAAATGTCAAAACACACAGTTCGCGAATCGTCGAACCCGCGCGCTATCGGAAGTAAATATTTTATCCCGATTTCTATGTTTTCATCGCGCCAATTTTCCAAGCATGGCAATGCAAGATAGGACGGAATCATCGTCGTTGTCGCCGGATTTGTCTCAGCTCCGCCCCCCGAATCGATGCCGCGCCGCGAGCTTTGCACAAATTTCACACGCAGCTGTTTTCTTATTGCATATTCGAAATTGATAAGATAAAATGCGGATTGGGTACTTAAAGGTATCAAATTTTGGCAGAAATGCATCAATCGTTTTTGGTTCGTCTAAAAACGAGTGTCAATCGTGTCGCGCTTTAAAAACCCACCCCCGGAACCATGAAAGTTTTCGTGTTAGTGTTGTTTACCGGTGCTTTAGCGGCGATCGGGCAGATCGAAGCAGCCGATGAAGGTAAGTAAAAGAAAAATCGTTAATACTGAAATGTGCGCGTGTCCACGAGTGCGTGATTGTGTTGATAATATACTACCAACCGATTCATGCCTTAGACTCGGACATATTCAGGGCTCTCGGCTTCGTGTCGAATCTCATGTTCGGCAAGCTCGACTGCAAGTTCCTCACGAGCCACAAGGTGTTCTCGGTCTGGTTCAACGTAACGTCGGGGGCCCTACCCCAGGGTCGCCAGACCCGCTCCGACTTTATGTCGATCCTGTTCGAGCACTTCGATCCGCGTCAACGCACCGCCGTGCTCATACACGGTTACATGGTGGACGGCAAGATGCCCTCGTTTTTGGAATTGCAGAAGCAGCTCCTGCTTTGGGTATGCCGATTTCTGGCTCAATTTATTTTTTAAGAAAAAGTGTCAAAGCAGATATGAAAAACTACTTGTTGATTTAGGATCCTAAAATGAACGTGATTCTGGTCGACTGGATTGGCGGAAGTAAGATCTTCATGTACGAGCAAGCGGCTCGTAACACCATTCACGTCGCCAAAGAAATACGGAAGTACGCCCTTAATGATTTTTGCATAATAATATCAAGTCTCGAATCGTTACAATAATAAATCGTTATGGCGGTGCGCGCAGATTCTTCAGCGGCATGATCGATTACTGGGAGTCGAAGGGAGTGAAGCGCGCCGACTGGGGCCCGGTACATTTCCTCGGCCACAGTCTTGGGGCTCACGCGGCCGGCCAGGCAGCCCACTATCTCAAGCAGCAGGACAAATTCCGGGTCAATCGGATCACGGGTCTGGATCCGGCCGAGCCGTGCTTCGAGGAACCGCGGGAAACCGAGCCCAAACGGCTGTCGCGCGATGACGCCGATTTCGTCGACATAGTGCACACCGACGGGGCGGTGACGAGGAACGCCGCCCTCGGACTCATGGATCCCATAGGTGATCTCGACTTTTACATCGACGGAGGCAATCTCCAGCCCGACTGCATGGGCGCTGCCAACGAGGCAAAAAAGAGACCCGAATTCTATAAATATTTCCTCGGCTACGTGAAGATCGCCCGACACAGTGAGTATAGTTGTTAACAAACAAATAACCCTGTGAAAACCCATGTATTATATTCGCGTATTCCCTCGCTACGCAGTCGTGTTCGACAACGCGTTCTGCAATCATCTGCGCGCCGTGGACGTGTTCGTCGAGTCGGTACGCTACAGTCACGAGCAAAAGAACTGTCCGTTCTGGTCGATACCCTGGGACCTCAAGGGACCCTTCGGCGACGTCATGAAGTCCGGCCAGCACATCTGGAAGTGCCAGTCAAACACGTGCGCCGAGATGGGCATGGCGGCGGAGCAGCACCCGGAGCACCTGCGAAGCCTCCACACGGCCAACACGTTCTACGTCCCGACCGTGGACCGGCCCAAGCAGTGCGTCAAGTACTTCTCGGATCATCATCGGGGCATGTACGTGGACACGTATCCCAAGCGCGGCTATCTCGAGAAGGTGGCCATGTATCTCGACGACGCGTTCGAGCTCGTCAAGAACCAGATAAGCATTCCCATTCCCGGCTTTCTCGAGAATATCAGACAAAAGATTCGCAATGTTTTGTCCCGTGGTACGTAAACAAATCAATGATCAAACCAAAATAACATACGGAACGCATGATAAATGGAAAAAAAACAACCGAAAGCATATGGCAACTCTTTGCAGTTTTAGGATAGAGAAAATTATAGTATTCGACCGCACACGCAAGTATTAGACCAGGTCCGAGGAGTTGTGTATAAAAAAATTGTACAAAATTGTAGATAATATTATTAACGCATTGGCCACACTTGTACATATACAATAACGCCATACCTATAATCATATAAATCATAATATATAAGTCATGTATTCCACTACTACTACTGCGACTAAACCAGATAAGAACGACCCTTTGTAAATTGTAAACAAAAACCGCAAGTATTACATTGTACATAAAAATGTGCCAAGAAACTTAATTCGCCGAACTTCTGTATGTATGCAAATCCATACTCGCTATGTGTTATTCGCTATTGTTATTATAATCGCATGCATATTACATTGAACAAGTTGATCTTGGTGATTATTTATTTTATTTTAATTAAAGATGAGTAATGCCTACTTACATGTCTGTACCCGTGTCGTGCAGTTCCACGCGCGATCAGCACTTGTTGTGTTAATCGCCACTTCTTTTCTGAGTCGAACCATATCTCGCGTGCGTGCCGTTTGCGCAAAACTGCGCGCCAGAAACGCGTCGTCTGCCAACCGAGTAAGGTAAGAAACTGTGCGAACTGCGAACTGATTGCGCTGATTCGCCGATCGCCGCCATCCGTCAAAGGTTATGTTTACATTCAAACTACTTTATGGTTTTTGCAGTTTTTCCGATTCATTCCACTGTTGCTGTGCGGTGATTTAATTTTCGTTGTTTCCTCGTGCTGTCATCTCGATTTGTTTACTTAATGTCCGATGTGTGAGGATTTCATATACATCAAAAAAATGATTATCAAAGTGTCAAAAATCATTAACTGCTCGTCCGAGGATCCAGCTTATCCAGCCAGCAACTTGTTGGATAATCCGCCAAAAGCAGGATGGCATTGCGCGAAGCCAACCGAAGTCATTGGCACTGTCATATTGCAATTAGCCGAGCCCTCCTGCATAACCGGCTTGGAAATTGGCAATTACAGGTCGTGCATTGTTGTGGTTGAAGCATCTACCTCTGAGGAGCCTGACAAATGGGTACCAATTGTGAATCATCAATTTTTGTCTCACGACGAGGCACTCAATAACAAATTCAGAGCTCAGGTACAGATATTTACTAAGCGAGAACTCAATCCCGATACTTTTAAGATTAAGTTTGACAGAGTTAAAGTTACCTGTATGCAATCTGCTAATCCCAGAGAAGTTTTTGGCTTGGAATTCATTTCATTAAAAACTGAAGTTGTTGTGGAGATAGGTTTGGATGTATTTGGTAGATTTAAATTGAAAGAAAAACAGGATGGTCCAGGGTCTCTGAAAGAAAAGTATTTCAGTGCATTCGAAAAGAAAAAAAATTACAAAGAAGAGCTAAAAAACAAGATTGCTGAACAAGGTACGAGCAATTTCAATAAAAAGCAAGAAATACGTACTGAACCAAAAAAGAGACCCTTGCTTGATAAATTAGAAGCTGATGATCGAGAACAAGATAAGAAAAAATCAGGTACATTAAAATTTTTTATAAAATTGAATATATATTTTAGAAACATAAAGTTAAATTATTTATTGCAGATGATCAAGATAACTTATTTGATGAATCCTTATTACCAGACAAAAATCAAATAAATTCTTCAGTACCAAGAACTTTATTTGGAGATATTATTCCAAGTCCTAAGCAAACCAAAAAAACAACTAATCAAACAGATGTAAAAACAAAAGCAAATTTAAATGATAGTTCAAGTAAAACTTCTCATGATTCTCCTAAAGTTTTGAAAAATAAGGAAAAAGAAGAATGTTCTAAATGTAATACTAAACCTGATGAATTGTGTACAAAATGTAATTTACTCAGGAAACCAAAAGTTTTAAATCAATCTCCTAAGCATAAGAAACGAAAAATATCAAAACCAAAAAAACAATTCAATAAACTTTTTGAAGACATCAATTTTGCTTTGAGTGGTTATAAGAATCCTCAAAGAGATGAAATTCGAACAAAGGCATTAAAAATGGGGGCCAAATACAATGCCCATCCTAATACATCAAATAACAAATGTACTCATTTGGTCAGTGCCTTTCCAAATACTCCAAAAATTCAGCAGCTGAAAGGTTCTTGCAAAATTGTAAGTCATAAGTTTATAGAAGATTGTTATGACAACAAAAAAAGGTACCTTAAATGCTTTTCATAATTTTTATATTAAATGTACATATTAATTCATCAATTGTTAATCTAATTATAAATATAGAATACCATGGAGAAGATATGCTATTGATAGCAGAGAGAAAAAATTACCAGAGAGTGAAGAAGAAATCGAAGGTACTACCTCTCCTATCCGACAAGTCAGTGTTTATGACCAAGAGACAGAAGAGTCAGATGCAGATTATTAGAAATTGGCTTCATTTAAGATTGTGAGAATTGTACAGTTAACAAACCTTTTATTTTTATAATAAATATATGCGAGAAAACGATTCAAATACTTCTTGAATAGTTTCATAAAATAAAAATTGTTTTTATTCTGACGAAGACGTTTTATTAATATTTAACAAAGTGTTAATATAATTAATTTAAGAGTATGTATCAAATTAAAATATCACAAAGTAGAGAATTATCAAAACGATAAAATAATCCATACTACTAAATATACAAAGTCGTTATAGAAATGATAATTACAATTCGTTTCTGACGGTTGATTTGAATTTCATTTTTAAATCGCTAATTTTGGTCCCTTATGAAGTAAATTTTTAAAATCAGTTCCAGTTTAATTTTTAATACTGGAAACGAATAATATACATTATAACACAAAATTAGTGAAATCTAGTTTATAAACAATAAAAAACAGTATACATCAATGCTGCCATCAATTCACAAATGTTTATGTGCTGAAACGCGAAGCGTATTTAAATACGAGCGTAAACATCAACAACCATTACAATCACAATAGCATCGCCAATTTTTTACGTATACATTTAAAATAGATACGCGTAAATTATAATACACATACCAAAAAACTTTTTTATTCTCAAGCATGCAGTATCAAGCAAAATTACGAGAACAAATATTTACAAAATAATCACTCATTTAAATTTTATTAACTACCTTATCGGTGAATTAAAAGTCGCCTTTTAATTAATTTTCATAATTTGAAACTTAAAACACTTAATTGCAAGCAACAAATTTAAACAATAATTCATAATTACCCGTTCATTTATTGCATCGTTAAACGCCAAAGTTTTTGAAACTAAATGAGATTTCTTATACAAATGTACAATACTTTTTACAAAATGACACAGGAAAACAATAAATTTCTTATCAAGCACAAAAAACCACGATTATATACAAGTTGGTAATTTTGACGAGTGCACTCACTTTCTTGCCAGCAGTGTCAGCTTACTTTTATAAATATAGTATTTCTTATAGTTACGATTTTTATGAGATTTTTGTTTGCTATATTAGAACAAAGCGCTACGAAGATAGGCAAAAACGTTTGTACAAAAGTTGATGTTACGATTATCGTTATTATGCACTTAATACCACGAAATTATAAATAATCAAAGACCACTCGCTTAAAAATAAAGCCGAACAGTCTTGTACGACGATCAGTCAGTTGTTGCCAGATTATTAACTGCACTAATGAATCTCATAAGTGAGCGGCAAAGTCGCTCGGTATTCTGTCAACAAAATTTGCTGGGAACTGACCCTTTTCTCCGTTACACTCTCCATACAACCACTCATCTGATATTCTGGATAAAACTTTAATCGTAGCTCCTTCCTGAAATTCGAACAATCATTTATTATAGCTCAATTGTTTCAACATTTAATGAATTAACAAAACTCCCTGAAACTTACTTTAAATGATAAATCGTCGAAGGTTTCCGCGTTGAAATCGTAGAGCGCATTGACGACGTGACTATCGCAGCCGGGCAGCGGCACTTTAACGTCGATGAAATTGGCCGGGAAGATACCCTCGGTAACGCCCACGCAGCCTTCCATCCAGTCGTCGTTGACGGACTTGGTCAAGTAAACGACATCGCCCTCTTTCAATTCCAAATCGCCAGGCTGCGACGCTGGGAAATTGTACAGAGCTACGCCGTACGGACGCTCGAAATTTTCCTGTTGAGATAGAAATCCGCGTTATTAAATACAGCACATTGAAGCGCGAGTCACGTACTTTCGTAAAAGCGAATTAGCGAGACTTAGCGAGCAAATTACATAAGAACGCTAAGACGTTAGATTCATGACTTTTGAAAATGTCTACAATGATGTAAAGATCGCGAAAAATAAAACTTACCACTAAACCATCCTCCAAGCTGGCCATGTACTCAGGCGGTGGCGGTGGAGGCGGCAACTTCGGCATCGGCGGCGACGCATCCTCGGCCCAGCCGGGTTTATTGTCGTCGCTCACTGGAGTTAATCTAGGTGCGCTCGAGTATTTGCTCACCGACAGAGCTGGCGGCAGAGCCGGTTTGGGTGGCGGTTCTTTGTTGCTGCTGCTCGGCTTCTTAGCTCGAATTATCGTGGGCATGACAAAGTTCGACTTGGCGGTCGCCTCGGTCGGCGAAGTCGACGAGGAGGAGGACGTCGGCCGCGACGAAGGTGCAGCCGCGGTAACTGGAGCAGCGTCGAACAAGCTCGTTGACGACGACGTCGTGTTGACGTCGTTGAACGCGAAGAAATTCGATTCGCCGATTTCCTTGATCTGTGTTTGCTGCTGCAATATCGAGGACGTAGTAGAGGACGTGGTCGACCACTAGAATGCGAGAAAAAAAACGTTTCATTAATTATATTTTGGAGTTTCCAGTCAATGTTAAATACGCTCGAGAAAAATGCTCGCTCAGACATATATTGCATTATCCAACCGCGTCGAAGGATAAATCGCTTCGACGAAGTTGTTATGTTGATTGTAATTAGCATAGCCGAGAATGAGAATTCTAGCGGCTATTAGTAATGCCTTTTTCTCTTGCTTTTATAATAGTCGAACAAAAAAATGCGCGTACATATAAAATAAAGCAGATAGCGACGGTGGCGGCGGCAAGTGACACACATGGACACGGAGCGTCACAAATTCACACGCACGCATAGCTTAATAACAGGGGCGCACCACCGAGCGCAGTGCATCGTGCACAGAGAGAGAGAGAGAGAGAGACAATAGAAAGCTCTTAGTGATTACTGCATCGTGCGCCGGACGAGCATGTGTTAATGCACGTCACATATAATACATACATATATAGCACAAAGAGACTCGCGCGCACATATATGCAATCACAATTGCGCAACGAGTGCAGGCACGAGTGAGCGAGAAACTAGATAATAAAAAATAGACACAAACCTGCTGCTGCTGCTGTGTCTGCTGCTGATGGTATTGTGTTGATGATGAGAAGGAAGAGCTGGCGAAGGCATCGAACGAGCCGAAGGGGTCTTGGGTGCAGCTGACTTTCCACGGGTCGTTGCTTGCAGTCGTCGTCGCCGCAGCCGACAGATGATTATTCGGCTTCTTGCCATTGACCGAGAGATTGCCAAAAAAGTCAAAGTCGTCCTCGAACGCGCTGCAAGCGCTACTGCCGCTGGTAAAGGCCGACGGATTTGAGTTGCCGTCGCTGCCAAAGCTGTCCACGCTCACACCGTCGCTGCTCGATCGGGTCGTCGACGAGGGCGTCGGCGAACCGGGCGGGCTCAGATCTATCAGACACATGCTGATCGGACCGTTGCTGTTGCTACTGCTGTGGGTGTCGTTGAACAACGACGGTTGTTGCGACGACTGATGTTGCGACTGATGCTGCTTCGTCGTCGTTGTCGGAAACGCGTTGCGGATGGTCGTGCCATAATTTTGTACGGTAGCGGTCGACGATACCGACGACGACGATGACTTGGAGCCGCGACGACCGAAGAGATTCGTTATCAGTTCCGTTGGCCTTGTCTGTGGAAGAAGAACGGGTAAAAAATTCATGTATCAAATCGGACGTTCTATCGCTTTTTTTTGTTGTTACTGTGCTTTTCTTTTTTATCTGACGCGAGCAGGAAAAAATTGACTGCTTCATTATGCATATATCGGTCTCGGATCAATTGCGTTTCATAGCATCGACCGAAGGTGTATAACATCTTTTCGGTTTTCGAGACGCAGTTTATTATTAACGACTATGTTTTGTTGAAACGAGACTTTAAAAGATCTCTGCGTGTCGATCCGAGTTGTTTACGAGTCTCGTGCTACACGCTTCTCGCTTCTGAATATCGTTACTGCTACGGGAAGTGAAAGTATGTAATCTACTACTGCTGTACGCGAGTTTAGTTTTCCGTGCTGGATTTCGGAAGTAACCTTGAGTAGTGTATAATACACGCGGCTCTCGCGTATCGTTATAGCTGCCGCCGCCGCTGCTGGTCCCATTGGAGCAACAAGTTAATTTCAACGTTTCGTTTTCAAGGACGCAATTTTTCTTTCTCTCTTTCTTTCCTCGGATTATTGAAATTATACTACGCAAAGTTCTGCGCCTTCACGTTTTCGCGCAACGACCGATTGCAACTTTAATATTTTTCCTTTTTTTAAACCAAGTGCTTCATTCGCAGATTTCGCAAGCGCGACGACGCGGCTCTCTTGCCTTCTTTGGAGGAAGTTATGAAAAATCGCGCTTGATAAAACAACGAGTTATAATAACATAAAAAATAATATCGTCGATACAGCCAACATCTTCCTGCTCGTTTGCTTCGGAAGCACAATTATATTTATTTAACAATTTGTAACGCGATACATTGTAAGTTTTCATTATACTTACAGGCTTATTCTTTGGTTTGTCTTGGGGAGTATTATTGCTGCGTATGGTGAATTTTGGCGGTGGCGGCCTCGGCGGTGGCTTTTTCTTCTGATTCACCGTCATTATTGGACTGAATGGATCGATTCTGCAAAATAAAAGAGAAAAAATTAAAATCAAGTCGAGATGCGTCTTAAATCGTATTATAATATAACGATCATGCGGCTCGCGCACAGAAAACGCGAGAAACTTTTTCCCCGTATTAATTGCGCCGCTGCTGTTCGCAGCTCGCTGCGGCGCCTGGCTTAAACAACGATCTTATCGGGCAAGAAAAAAAAAAGAAACGCCTATTGTAGTGTAGTCGAGTGGAGGCGCAAACATTTTTCGCGCAAAGCGTTGAATCCCTACGCGCGCACGCAAATAAACAAACACCGTGTGATGCATATAGATTTACAACTATACGCGCGCATCCAAAAACAAACAAAAATCATTCGTGCCAACTGCGACTTGAAACTGTGTTACGTTTTCGTGCACAGAAATACACGCGTGGTGCACTATATAATTCGGTCCTTATTTTAAATATAAGTACATACGCACACACGAGTATTCGCGCTTGCAGCTTAGAGAGCTAACTACTTGTTAATCGCAAAAACTTTCCATGAAAATTGTCTGCCAGCGGCGCACGAGCGTCGAATCTTTTTTTTTTATAGTGGAGAACAAAAACACTAGGAATTACCAGCGATTAATAATTATGAGGAGCATATAGTTGTGCGATTTTATCGTATCGTTAACACGTGCCAATCCCACCCGTCATAAAATAAGTAGGAGTATATAAATTTATCTGTTATAATGCGTAGAAAATATACGAGGCGGCGCGTTTCGAATTATCGGACGCGGATTTTTAGAAGCGGAAAAGCGCACTACTGGAAAAAAAGAGAGCAGTAGATGCAGCGCAATAAGAAATAATATTAGCAAGATATTAACGCGCGCGCTAATGTTATACGTGCACGCGCGCGAGTGAATCTCGACTGGGCATGTTCTTTTTTTTTTAAATTTTTTTTTCTTTTTCGTCTGACGCAATTTGGCGCACGCGATACATTATAGTGTGTGACAGGAGAGACGAGTTTTTGTTTATTTTTTATTTTTTAGGCATCGAGAATAGAGCTGGGGAAAAACGTTACCGCGGGGAAATTCAGATCTTATCGATTTGTAATAATGAGCCTTGAGAGAGAGACTCGATCGGGCCTTTTATATACATTCGAGATAAATATATAATGAAGAGTAAACGAAATGGAAAAGAGAAAAGTGATAGCCTCGCGATGCACACACAGGCATTCGAGGCTTCTCCGTGCGGTGCTCAGATAATTATACTTCTTATCCGCGTTGTCTAAACAGCTGTATAGTAAGTCGCAGTGTGCCTCTATAATTAAATGAACATTAATCTGGAGAAGGAAAATAAATAAACCGATTTTACCAGTACGCCGCGGAGTCGTGAAAATAATGATTTTAAAATCGTACGATTATTGTGGCCTGGGTCGCTTCGCGTTATTTCGAGAGCGATCGCGTGTGCAAGCGCAAGCAAGTATAACATACACACATATCGAACATTATCGCCAAATGTAAGCGCACTCGCGCGCAGTTCGGGATTGTTTATTCAAACAAACGAAGCGACTTCTTGCTGCGCGACGCACAAAGTCATTGAACACACTGCGGATTCGAGTTGTCGTCGTTGCACAGGCGAAGAATCGAAAGCGTATTATATGCTGATGATGGAAAACAAGCGGTCGCGTAGTGCGGGCATCTCGCTCGAGACTCTCTCGGGGTCCCTTTCTTTTTTTCTTCCGAAATGTCATTTCATTTTTTATAAATGCGACCGCGTGCTGTTGCCGTCGTATATCACAAACGGTAGTTTGAAGACGAGGCCGAAGATACACTTGAATATATTAAAAGAGAAAAAAGTATATTTATAAATGCGCGCGCGCCCGCCTCTTCCCCATATATATATACGGAGCATGTCTCATTTTTATAAGTAGGACAAATTCTAGACACCGAAAGCGTGCCTGCTTGCCTGCCCGCGCGCGCGCCTCGCCACCGAAGAGAAATTATATTGCACACGTGACGTGCGCAGCAGCAGCAACAGCACCTGGCTTAACCGGAAGTGCACACAGATTTGGTCCAGCGCAGCGTTCGAGTGCGCCGCTGTGCATGCGCGGGCGTGGAGAGAATGCCGTTAACGACGCTTAATTCGTATAATTAATTACTTGCGGCGCTGTTGTCGATGATCTCGAGGATACTTGAGAATTTTAAGATGTGTGAATGCATGAAAAAAAAAACAACGGGTCTTACGCGTTTCACGAATGAATTCATCGAGAGTGTGAAGATAATTGCGAAAAAATGTGTTCTGGACATCGTCAGTGGGTGGAACCTGAATGACCTAGCACAATCAAGCACACAACCTATTCATTTCTATCTCATCAAGATCAAATTTTCAATACCACGAGCGTATCGGAAAATGAGCCATGAGCGAAGCGATGATTCATAAATTTGATTCGTACGGCCTATCGATTGAGAAATATGAGTCGATAGGTAATTAACGCAACCGAGTAATTACACGAAATTACGAAAAGCGCGCGTCGATGTTTTCGCAAATTTCGGGAATTCTCATCGAGTACGATTTGGCAAATCTTGCGCTGTTTAACGTTATACACTTTTTACCATCCAACGCTCGCTCGTCTCTTTCAAGGTTCGTACGAGATTTTCTGTGGATATGTTTATGGTTGTTTCGAGGTCATTAAAAAATTTCCATTCACTGCTGCATGTGATATTACTATATAAGCTAATCGCGCACAATAGCCGTAGAGAGAGAGAAAAAAAAAGATATATAATTTTATATGTTCTCCGCTCGTGCACTCTCACTCGCGTCAATTCGCGTGTACACGATACATATATTTGCGCGCAATCGATCTGGTTTTACGTCAATGAAGCACGCGAAAGATAAGCGCTCGTATTTACACCTGCGTAAACAAAAAAATCTTCGCCGAATTATAAGTCAAGTTTATTTTTTTTCTTTCATTCTCTCGTTTCTTCCATTTAGACGGGAGTAAAGGGGGATTAATTCGGTGACACGATCGATGGCTTTCACGAGTGAGATTTGAAAGGAAGTTGACCCACAAGCGCAGGGGACCTATAAGTTTGGTTATTTTTGATTTTGACACGTGGGGCAACACATGGATTGGATGTCCACTTGCGCGTGGCGCCCGCCTTCGTCTTTATCGCTGTCAATTACAATCGTCAATCTGTTATTTCCTTCATTGGCTTTGAGTTAAAATAAAAATTGATCGTTGACGAATGTTTGTCGGGGCAACTAATAGCCTTTTAATCCAATGTCAAAGATCCTCGATTTATTTACGAGCCAATGAAAGCTTTTTGTCTTACTTTTTAAACAACCATCTCTCAATTACACATTGACAGCAGCAGCAGCAGCCGCCGCGTCAGGTTCAGGCGAGATACAAGGAAAAAAAATTGAAAAAAAATGTATAACCTCGCAGGCTTTGAGGACAATTACGTGAACGCAATGAGTCAAACAATATATAGGCATATAATATCGGAGAAATGTCGAGAAGATTCTTTTGACAGCTTGTACGCTCGGCGTGTCTTGAAATCGGGCAAAAAAAAACGATAATTAGACGCGATGAGTGTGAGAAATTGCACGTAACATTAGCTATTGTAAGAAAGAAGAAGAATAAAAAAAAGAAGAGTAAATTGAGACTCACCCAGACCACATGTCATTGTTCCTCGGGGGCGAAGTGATGGCGGCGGCGGCGGCAGCGGCAGCAGAAGAGGTGGAGGAGGTTAGATCAGGTGGTCTCGGAGCCGAGCGCGTCGGCACCCTCAGCTCTGTCAGCAGATCCATTTCATGCACACTGCACTGCACTTAAACGTCTTCTATTATTATACAATCTATCTCGTCGTCTTCTCTCCTTCTCGCTTTATCTGTCTCTTGGCGAGACGTACACCAAGGCAGAAGGAAGACACACGACGGCTTATATAGACCGACGTCGCTCGAATGATCTCTGCCGCACACACTTGTTGTGTGAGGCACACAGTCTGTCTCTCGCTCTGCTCGAGGCGAATGGATGAACTATGAGACTCTATCTATAGAGAGAGAGAGAGAGACGAAAGAAGAGAGCTCGGATATGTGTGTGAATGTGAACGTGTGTGTATATATATTAAATATATAACTATATGTATACGCTGCGACGTTTCGGAGCGCAGAGGCATACAAAATAACAGCACACCGAGAGACCGAGCGAGGAGAGAGAGAGAGAGAAAGAGAGCGCAGAGACACTCTTTTGCTGTATTATATTATATGCGGACGTATGCGTGCGCGACGATTGAGCCCTTTAAACTTCTTCTTCTTCTTTAAACCAACGTCAGAATGAGCGCAGAGAGTGCGTGTCACGTTCGTTATAATATTATTGCTGCACAGTTCACGACGGTTCTTTTTTTTTCTTTTTTTAAAAGAAAAGGATGTTGGAACTTGGACGGCGGTTATTATGTATGTTTGTATTGGGGCAGCAAATCTAGCAGGCTAATGCAGCTGCTTATGCTGTCGGGGCAGCTCTCGTGCACGTGCGTGTGTGTGTGTGTGCGTGCGCGCTGCAGAGAAAATACTACAGTTGCACGCAACACAGACAGTCACCGCTATATCCTCTTGATTGTGTTACTTGGATGTTCACTCGCACGAACACACGTTTTGCGCACATGTACACGAGTTTTCCACACTCACATGCGCACACACACCTCTCGACGAGTTCGTGTGTGTGTGTGTGTGTGGACGAAATAGTCGTGATTATAATTTAAAAAAAAACTAACTACAAGGAGCGCTTTTAGAGCCTTTGGTCGAAATTTCGGCACGCACGGCTATGGCTATAAGCTAGTATATATAGAAAAATTTCGTCGTCACTCGTGACACAGGTCACACACTGGCAGAGAGATAGTTGATAGTTGATTTTGCGCTGCCAACTCGCTTTACAAGCACTATTACTGGCAGAACACAAAACCGAGACTTCGGGTTTCTCACACGATTGTACCTCCTCTACTCTATATAGTAATAATATAATATAAGTGTATAAAACGTCTATTCGATGAGACGCACTGCTCGCTACTGGCGACAATCGCTCAAGTTCGAAGCTAATACACACGTTGGACACGTACACTACACACACACTGACACTAATAGCGTAGACGGGCGCACAATACACACTCACGCACGCACTATAACGACGATGGCGCACACTCTCGATCTACGTGTACACCTATATGCGTGCGCGCGCCTACATACATATAATAGTCGGTCGGTCTCTCGCTCTCTCTCTCTCTCTGTACACCGTATACTACCACAAATCAAACGGATATTATTAATCCAAGTTGACCCAGCGGCCGCCATGTATTGAATGCGCGCACATCGTCGTGCAGCAGGCGCGGAACGAGTGTAACTGCCGAAGCTATACGAGCCAACGACTCTGCCTGGCGAAGCGAGGATCGTAGTATAATAGCATAGTAAGCGCAAATGTAACGAGCTCAGGCCTCGAGTCTCGTGGCTGCGCCAGCAGAGGTCAGCACCGCTACGCAAGGCAGAGTCCCGCGAATCGAGTAGTGCCGCCTGTGCAATCTCTTTAACCGTCTCTTTTGTCCGCTCTCTGTGACGTCATTCTCTCACACAACAACGAGCGCGCTTGCATATATATAGGTGCGAGCACGCGGGGCTCTGTTTTTTTTTTTTTTTTTATTCTTTATACGCATATACGAGTCGTGTGCGTTACCTCTTTGTCCCGTACCGACTTTATGGAGTTCCCAACCGATTTGAAATGCGCGCATGCCGACGACGACGCGAGGGGGAGAAAGTCAGCAGCAGCGGGACGAGCGCGAAAACGAGCAGTTTGCCCAAGTTCGGAGCGCAACGATGATGATGATGATAGGCATCTAGGCGCCGAACTCGGACTAAAACTCGTTTGGGTCGCTTTTTACGTATAGGTATAAGTATATCATTACGAGCGTGGAATTTATGTATTAGATCGGTGCTCGCTGCAGGTGCATCCCACCTGCACACATGCCACGAGCTCTCTAACCGACGAATTTTCCATTTCGAAAAAACCTTCTGCGTAAGCGTGAGTTCCCTTTTATTGCCAGTGAGTCAAGATAGGCGAGAGAGGTCGAAATCCACGAAAAGATCGAGAAACGTTCGATCCGCGCGAGGCATTGACGTAAAAAGGCCGTTATCGAATCTCGCGTTATCGAGTCGCGTCGACGCCGCGCCGCATGTGCATCATCATCATCATCATCATCATCATCATCATCATCGCCGTCGTCAAACTCGGCTAAATACGTATTATAAGATAGAGACTATCATATTATATGCTGCAGCGGGCTACGTGTCTACGGCGCGCGGACTGATCCGGATCAACGCTAAATAGTGGCAGCTGAGCTAGTATCGGAGCGGAGCGGATTTCATTCGACGACGACAACGACGACGAGCAGCAAATAAGGATCACGATCCGCACGAATCGAGTTGGCATATAAACTTTGCCACAATTGCCCCGAGTCGGAGCTATTACTCTCTCGTTATGTATATATAAACTACTAAAGCTGCCCGAGTAGTAGTAGTAGTAGTAGTAAGAGAGAAAGAGAGCGAGAGATGAAAAGTCGAGCTTATATACCACGTTTTTTACGCTCCGTTATTTTTAGAAAGTTGATTTCATTCGGTCGTCATCGCCGCGTTTCGCGCGCCGCGCACAGTTCATGCCTCACACCTATATACTTATGTAGTGTAAGCAGCTAGAGAGATACTTGTATAATACAGCTGCAGCTGCAGCAGCGAGAGGAGAGCACTATAGGCTCTCTCTCTCTCTCTGCACACTGCACCACGACGTTACGCGGCGACTGCACTCTGCAATTATGTATCTCTCTCTCTACTATAGCATCTTTCTCTAGCCTCTTGACAATTATCACGAAATTGTTATACGAGCACATGAGACACCCCCATTTTCAATGTCGACCGCGCGACATCGACTCGCTAATACCCCTAATGGCTTTTCTTACCGCTCAAGGTCGAGCTGCTCTAATAAGACCCAGTAAAAATTAATTATAACGCGCGTATATGGCCGTGCTCGTGAACAATGATCCTCTTTGTCGTCGCGGCGAAAATATTAGTGTCAAGCTGCTGCTACTACTACTCCACTCTACACTAAGCCTTTGGATGTAACGAGCTTACCGATTTTTCCTGGAATACTCGTTGTAGCACGACGCGATATATTATCGAGAAAAAAAAAGAAAAGAAGAAGCGGCGAGAGCGTTATTTTTGAAAATCGGAGCTGGTCCCGCGCGCGTTCCTCGAAACGAACGCGCGCCGCGCTCCTCCTCCTCCCTTTTCGGCACGCGATATACAATAATATTCTCGGATTTCGGATCACGCGCGTGAGTCAAAAAATTTCACGTACACATTATCTCGTGCGATCGTTTTGGACGTTGTTTTGATTTTTTTTCGCTCGTAAATACACACCGTAATATTGCTGCTCGAATAATACAATAGCTGATATGGTCCGCTTTCGATAACTCGCGCGCATGATTGTATGTGTGCATGTATGTGTACAGGCAGCTATAAAAACTTCCGGAAATGAGCTTTCGAGTCGAGCAATTGTGCGTAATACATATCATGGGGACGCGTCATTGCATCGCACTTCGGGGGCAAGTGGCTCTCGTCGCTCGACGATTGCGCACCGTTGACGAATTCAAAATCTATGTGGTTTTTCTTCTTCGTTTTCATAACTTTTTTGAACGCATCTCGGGATCATTTATCGTTGAAATCGGTAATAGCGCGCAATGACGAATAATCGAGATACAATTGTAATCGTCGCGATGGCGAGTCTGCGATCTCTTTCGTAGATATACCTGTTGTCGGGCGATCGTCGCAGTCTATACAATATTAAAAGTGGGCACGTTCACTTGTAAATCAGCTGTTGTTGTACATACACTTATTATCGATTAAAAATTACAGAAAGTGAATACGCTCAATTTTATCGTTAAAATCATCTTATCCATTTTATCTTCATCCGAGTTCCTGTTGTTTTACGACTTTGGAAAATTTTCTCGCAATATATATTTTACGGCTCGCTTTAATTTTATAGATAAATAGATGTAGTAACGCTCAAATGCTCATTTTCTTTGCCGCGCGAGTGAAAAAGGAGCGATGGAGAGGAGGCGAAGGTCTATTCGGGCACACCTTTTGCCATGGATAAACAAAAGCAATGTCGATCGCAATCGAACCGAGAGTGGATTGTACACACGATCGTATAGCGAGAGATGTATAACACGAGTGTATCGCTTTAAGCACGGAAAGTTGGGGTGAACGTTTTCTTAAAAGGACGGATGGGTGCACATTGTCGACTACGTATCGTAATACACGCGCGTACGCGTATACACTTTCCATCAAAATTACATATAGCTCGAAGAAAGTGTCGTATAATGGTCGTATGGCATTAAGCTCGATATACGCGTACGAGAGCATTACGGCATTGTTTATTCAACTCGCGTAGTTACAACGCACGTAAGTATATGAGTAGCTATTTTCCGCGGCGGCGGGCGTGGGATCGCGAACAGGAACAACCCGTTAAACTCGTGCGCAGTTGCCCGTGTGTTCGATAATTTTGACAAGTACGCGTTAACACTCGTATAAACACCGGGCTACGAATTTTTATTTACTTTTTTTTTATTTATACACGTGAGAGTAGACGTAATTCAAATGGTCGCCTAAAGTGTCTCTTTCTCTCACTCTCTCCTGGGCGTATACATTACAACGGAGTCGAAAGAGATAAACAAATTCCGGTTAAATTTCCGAATGAAAATAGGCCGCTCTCGATCTCGCGTTACTACAGGCCAGCTCATCGGATGCTCGGCCACTTTGCAGATCTGTTATGTGTATATCGTACACTCATGGGAGTGGGTGTCGCGCGATCGTTTCTTTATACCCACATACACACACACAAGAGGTGCAAATGAAAAGTTGGCAGCTCGCGCGCGCGACGCGGCCGATCGTATTATAATTGATCTCGACTGTGTCGTGCCCGAGCATTATTGCGCGCACGCTAAAATGTGTACGTAACGATCTCAAGCGCGCCGCTTAGAGTAATATAATGTGTGTGTGTCCGATCGACCGATCGCTGATCGCGCCCATGCGCGCAATGCTTTGCATAATCGTTTTTTAAACTGCGCACACATGCATGGCTCTGCGCCGCTTGACGTTATGCAACAGCCATCTTTTTGCCGTTTTTATGGTGCTTACAATACTTGTCGTACTTTTTTGACAGCCAAGCCCCGCGCACACACACACACACACACGATTTTCTTTAGTATACAAAAAAAAAAGGAAAAAGAAAAAAGTCGAGGCGAGCGCGCGCGATCGGCCGAGAGAAACGCATAGGCGCATGCCGATTTCCTTAAAAGAGAACTGCGCGACGAAGAGATATACACAAAACGAGTCGAATTATATATGGCGCGTCGCGCTGCAGCTTTCCTCGCATGATCTCGCGCTAGCGAGCGAGCGATGACGAAATACCGCGCGCATGCACATACATAAACTCGATACATCTTGCAAGCAAGGACACACACACACACATGACATGAAAGCCCCCGTGCATATGGGAGCAGTGCAGATTATTGCTACAGGTTTATGGCTATGGCATGCTGCACCGTACACACTACGAGGCTCTGCAGCTGCGAGTGCAAGGCACAAAACAGCTTACAGGCCATCGCGGCTCTGAGTCATTCGGCAGATACTGACTGGCGAACGACCAGTGCGGACCTATACAGCAGCGTAGAGGCACTCGTTCTCTCTTTACCTCGGATTAGCTCATTCCAGCTTATACTACTCCTTTTTTTTTCTTTTCGAATTATCGTTGACTTACAGCATTGAATTCGCCGCCGCGCCTCCGCTCTGTCATCCAGACTCGCCTGTCGCTGAGAGTTTTTGCGACTCGACCACGCATGCGTTCGTCAGCGATTCTCTACCACACGTAAGTCACACTTTGTTTTGATTATACTTTATGCCACAGACTATGTGTGTGCGTTGTGGAAACATCCGATGACGGCCCACCACCGGCACTCTCGATTTCAGGCCTCTCTGTAGACGTCAAAACATCTGTCAAATTAACCCACAAAATTTTGATTTTGCTGCTGCACCGAGACGAGACAGAAGAATCCACTCCGCTGACTCGGCTTTGTTTACCTCCGAATTTTTAGCTTCTGCTGCGCTCGCGGCGACCTACGGGCGATAAAAGTAAAAGGACAGCAAGGTATTATAATGTGTATACAAAACAAACGTTCCAATGTGCAAGTCATCCTTTCTAATTTTTTTTCCATATTTTTTTTTTAGCAGATCGAGCTTGCACACGTTCTCGTGTTCGGTTCACTTTCTATTTTAGATACTCGGCGAGAAATTTCTGCTAACGAGCGCGCGTCAATGATGGCTAATAACTTGAAGCATTGCGTTTTGCTTCTCCATGACAATGAGGAACCTGTCAAGCAAGAGGCGGTCAAAGTTCTCCTCAAGATGTGCAATAATATTATCAAAAATCCCAAGGATTCCAAGTACAGGAAAATTTTCCTCAGCAACGCCGTTGTATCGAAGAAACTTCTTCCAGCCAATGGTGCTATTGAATGCCTTTTTGAAGCTGGTTTCATAGAGGTACTTTTTTTTTCTATAAAATCAAATGCATAATTAAGACTGGTTTGAATATGAGATTTGTTATTTTAGAACGACGATGGATTTTTATTGCCTCTAAACAATTCTCTTACTGGAATTAAAGAACTCTTTGAGCTTTTGAATAACTTGTCAAAACCAAAAAGTGTGCCTACTTCTATTACTAAACAGAATCCCACCACAATTGATTTCGAAGAAGAATATCATAAAATAGGATTTTTAACAGAAATGATGTTGCACTTCAAAAATGTAATAAGATTTGAGGATAAAAATCTCCAAGAAAAAGTCAAATCAATTGTGCCAATAATCAAGTTTGAAATCAATGCAATGCAAAAACTTAGAAATATTCAAAAGTAATGTAAACTTTTAAAATAGTTTTAGTTTTTTATACTGATACTAACATAAAATTTTTTTGTTTTAGAGAAATTAAAATTAGAAAAGTAGACGATGACATTGTGATTGAAGATTTGATATTGAGTGAAATGATGAGTTGGTTCAAAAATTCATTTTTTCAATGGGTCAATAGCCCAGAATGTGATAAATGCAGTGGTGAATGTTCTTATGATCGTTCAATAAAATCTAATAATCCTTTAGTATCAAGAATTGAAATCCATAGGTATCATATTTTATAATTAATCATCATTCTGTTAGAATGTCCCGAACTAAACTATTATCTTATAATTTGTAAACATTTAAGGTGTGGATCTTGTAACTATGAGAACAAATTTGTTCGCTATACACATCCAGAACCACTACTATATACTAGAAGAGGTAGATGCGGAGAATGGGCTCTAGTTTTCACACTTATTTGTAGAACCATGGGATTTGATGCTCGGCTTGTTCACGATTTTACAGATCATGTTTGGACAGAAGTAAGGTTTCAGAACTTGTAATGATATATAAATTGCACAGGTTTTACAATTCATTTATAATTTTTCTACAGGTTTTGGTCAGTGGCCCATAATAGATGGATTCATGCTGATGCTTGTGAAAATGTTATGGATAGCCCTCTAATGTATGAAAAAGGATGGGGGAAAAAATTGAATTATATTATAGCATATTCACGAGATGAAGTACAAGATGTGACCTGGCGTTATACACAAAATTACAAAGATGTATTAAAACGCCGAACGGAGTGCTCGGAAGAAACCCTAAACAAATATATAGATAAGCTGAACAAAAAGCGACAGAATGCCTCAGATTATAGTGCTGTCAGAAAAAATTTTGTCATTAAACGCAGAGCACTTGAACTTGCTGATATGCTGACAGCACCTCCAGGCTGCAAAAAACCATGTAAAGAATCCATTAATGAATCTCAATATGGTGGTAGAACTTCTGGATCATTAGCCTGGAGATTAGCAAGAGGAGAGATGGGAGTAAGTTTGTTCACTTAAAAAAATCAATTAATTGTAAAAAATGTTAACTTGTTGAATATTTTAGGGAGGGCCAAGTGAAAAAACTGTATGGAATATTCCTACGGGAACAATGGAGTTTGAATTAACTTATTTTATTGCTGGTGATAAATACATTGCTAAAGATATTACAAATGATAAAATATTATTAGAAAAAAAAGGATGGCAAAATGGTGTTGATCACACAGAAGGCGGAATTTTTCGAAAAGAGGAATTAGATTGGAAAATGGTTTACTTAGCAAGATCAGAGAAATCTTCTAATGGGCTAATCGTTTGGTCTTTCAATGTTGAAGACAGTAAAAACATGTGCATAGAGAAGATACATTTCCAAGCTACTGTAAAAACTTTTAATAATGGTAAAGTTGATTGGAAAGCTAAGGGTATTAATGAAATGAATAATGAAAAAGAGTATACTGTCAGCATTCCAAATTGTGAAAACGTAGTGATAAAAGATTTAAAAAGTGCAATAAAGCTCAGTATTAATGCTTCACTTTCTGGGGGAGAAGGTGACTCTGCGTGGCAACATGCACAACTATTTAGAACCAGTTTAAAAGAAAATGTTAATGCTCCATCAATGGTTATAAAAATAAGTTTATCGAAAAAGCTAAAAACATAATTAATAACGAAGTTATTTATTGGTTTGTAGTACAAACTTTGTACAAAATGTAATAAAGATAATTCATAAATATATATGCAAGTAAATGAAACTTAAAATTATTGTTTATTCTAATTCCATTCACTGAGATAATTAATATCAATGATTACATTTCACTAAAAACTTCTTTCATGAACCGATCACATAAAGTACGTTTGATATTTATAGTTATATAAAATCAAAAAATTGAATACGATGCATTTTATACATATTTACATTTTATATTAACTAATGAAAATTATAGATAAAAATATTATACCTATCAGTCTGAAATCTCATAAAAAATGTCAAGCCATCAAACTTCATTAACGCCGTTGATTTTTATCGTTATTATTAGTGAGATTGATCTGATTTTCTTCATCGCCGTTTACACTATCGTCCGCGTCATCCACTGCATCAGGATTTATAATTTTTTGAAGTATTTTAGTTAAAGTTTTAAAACAAGGGCGTTCGTGACTAAAAAAATTCCAACACGGAACCATGATCTTGACGTAAATTTGTTGTGGGCAGGTTCTCGGACAGGGTAATCGTGAACCCTTTTCCAGTGCATGATATAGTTCCATTGTGTTTGCCGAAAAAACACATTGACTTTTGTCGATTGAATTTTTATTATCTTTACTGACAAATTCTGGTAATAGTGGATCTTCGCCGAAGCTAAATATTTCAAACAGGGTTACGCCGTACGACCATACATCCGTGCGAGGTGAAAATCGGCCCTCTATTAAACTTTCTGGCGCATACCTATAAATAGAGCGTAAAATATCGTAAAATATTTATCAACACTAATAATCATATATTCTTCAAAACCTTACCATTTAATGGGTAAATCTCGATTAGTTTGTAAAATGTAGTAATCGCTTTTGCCACTAGTAACTTGAGCCAAGCCGAAATCGCTAATTTTCAAGCGATTATCTTCGGCAACCAGGACATTTCTAGTAGCTAAATCTCGGTGCACTATGTTTTTAGAACCAAGATATTTCATACCAGTAGCAATATCGAGAGCAAAATTAAGTAAAATCTTTTCGGTTAGACTCTCACGATGTATGGCCAAGTAGCTCTGAAGAGATCCATGTTTTACATATTCCATTACAAGGCAGACTTGAGGCTCCGAAATTACACCGATGATACCAACAATATTCTGATGTCTGAGAGTCTAAAAAAACAGACAAATTATGCGATTTTATTGAATTTTATACGTCTCACGAGAACCAAATTTAGAGAAAAAAATTAAAACGATAAGTACCTTCATGATCGAAATTTCTCGCTCGAAGTCCTTTATGTCATTTTCGAGAGTATTCATTTTCAGCTTTTTTAAAGCTACCTGAGTGGGATCAGCATGCATGTCTTTTTCGATTATGCCAAGAAATACCTCGCCATAGAAACCCTGACCTATTTTACCCTGAAGAATGACGGTGCAATCTTCGTCGATCTCAAAAATGCTTTGCATCTGTCCGAGTAAGGTCGTGTCGGTTTCTTCGACCTCGTGCTGTCTAGTCCACCAGTCAAGATCTTCCGCAGTCAAATCGTCCGCGTCAAAAGTCGAACTACCCCATGGTGCTGCTATAATAGCTGCAAATATTTTGTAAGATTGAAATGAATAAAATGTAACGACCTTGTGTTATTGTTTAAAAACAATTGGAATGTTAGCTTACTGCTTGCGGTACTGTCAGAAGTATCTTCCCAGGGCAACAAAGTCCTAGTGGTGTAGACGCTACTGTTTCTCGAGTCTCCATCGGTCGACGCGCTATCCATACGTTCCTGATTTATCTCAGCCTCGTGCGCTAGTATTGTCGATGCGTTACTCAATCGTTTCGGGTACGCTACCGCGTAATCGTGAGTACGATTGACGTTGTAAACTTGATGCTTTATTTGATTGATATCACGCATGATAGCGTGGGGCTGTTTCCTTGTGCCCTCTGAAATTTCGCACCAGCACTCTTTCATGAGTCGATAAACTTCGGGCGGACAATCTCTAGGTGGGGGCAGTCTTTTACCGGATGCGTAAAACTAAAAATCAATGAAGTTAAGTTAAGTTCACGTTTTCAACGATTTTTCATTGAAAGAATTACCTTTTTAACTGAGTCGATGTCTCTGGTAGGTGGCAGTACCGAACCCCTAGAAAATATTTCCCACATTGTGGTACCTATTGCCCAAACATCAGCGAAGGTACTTCGTCTAGCTGTATCTGGATTCGAATAACACTCTGGGGGCAACCAATGGACACTGCAAAACAAATCTCTTTTATGCTTAATTGTCCACATTTTTGTCTCAATATTCAAATGAAAAAAACAATACGTACTCTGATGGTTTGTAAACAAAAATCCCTGGATCTACTAATTTGACAATAAAACTATTATTAGTATGTGCATGCACCATGAGTTTGCGGCAACGGATGTTGCCGTGTACCACTCCATTTTCTTCCAAGTGCCAAACAGCAGTGGTAAGAGACGCAGCAGCCTCAACAAGGTCAGAAATATTTATTGATTGAGGAGGATTGGTGCGCAAGTACACGTCTAACGGACCTAATTTGACCAACTCAAGTAACATACCAACTGATGGAGACAGAGTCACACCATATAATCTGTGAAAAAATGTTAAACAAGAAATGAATGCAACATAAAAATATTTTGTTTTCACAGCCAATTTTATCTAATTAGTGACGTACCTTACTAAGGCACTTGATCGCAATTGTCCCCATTTTTGAGCTAATTTCAAAAAATCTGGAGTGAACTGGCTTTCTTCATCCTTTAGCAACTTCAATACAGTTTCTATTCTTTTTCCTTTAGTTATTCTCCACATAGTTTTATAAAGAGTTGTAAAAGGACCAATACAGGGTGAATGTCTGTAGCGTTCTAAACTTTCTTTACTTTTTGCAAATGGTTGAGATTTGTAAACTTGTAGTTCTTGTGGAGATATGACGGCAGGTCTTTTATCCAAAAGTTCTGCAATAGCTCCTTCATCAGCAAGCAAATCTCCACAATTTTGCATAGAAGCACATATCAGTAGCAAAGGTGACTTATCTACAAGAACAAAATAAATTTTTTTTTATTTATATAAAAATTATGAATTAAATATTAGTTAAGTATTTATAAATGGAATAAATATCATTCAACGTACCATATTCAGAGGGAGGTAAACATTCTTTAAGATAAGGAACTTTGTTTGGATCTTTATGTAATTTTATAAATTCAGTAATTGATTTATAACGCTGATATGTATCTGATAAAGCATAATCATCAGGACCAATTTTTTCAATTTTTCTAGTTCTTGTTTTTCCATCTTGACCACACCAATCCACGTAATAAGTGTCATACTTTGTTTCGCTTTCTCTTAAAATAAATGTTCCTGCTCTATTTGATCGCTTTTCATCAATTTTTGCATATGAAAATTCGCCACTGTTGAAAATTATAACAAAATATGAAATTTTAAATTAAGATATATTATTAGATACAGTGATTTTGCTGCCAGCTTTCAAAATTCTTACCCAATTGGTCCGTGGCATCGTAATTTATTAAGTCGTTCTAAACTAGGAGTAATAGCATCAACACAAAGATTAAAAGTCCATTTAACTGTCAAACGGTAATACCCATCAAGAGCAGATACAAAAGATCTGAGTGCAGAATCTGATTGGAACCTTAAGTTAGCAGGTACTCCATTTTTTCTTGACACTTCGATAGTATGATTCAAACTACAATTGAAAATTAGATATAAATGAATGAGAGTGATCTTTCAGTAAAAAAAATAGAAAGTTAATAAACAAATACCGCATCGAAATGAAACATAGTTCTTCTATAGCACACAATGTGATCCAGTCAGGTGTAGGAGCATCCATTGAACAGTAAGTAATTTCAGATGCATTAACCCTTATTGCAACTCTTATTATGGATTGACCCTGTCTAACCATTATAGCTCTGAACTCTTCACGTAAATAATTTGGAGCCATATTTTGAAACTGGTTCAAATACCTGTTCTTTGACATACGAAGCATTCAATTGTGGTATTCTATTCAAAGCAGCGGTAACAGGCTTTTTCACAAAAAATGCATGTTTCTTCATGTACTCTTTAGGTATATACTTCTTGTAATCCGCTATGATTGCTTCACGAGACAAATCTTTTTCCATCATAACTCTGAAGTGATAATTAACAAAAACACAAAAATTAATATTCACTTGATAATATATTTTGAAAATTATTATCAAAATTTACCTGCACATGTCTGTTACTCCTAAACCTATGATTTCTTTTTTATGCTTTTCGTACACAATATCTGGAACTTTGCTCAATAGCACATCACTCTTAGCTTGTTGAAAATAATAATCATACGCTCTGTGATCAATTTCTTTCAATGATTGAAGATTGGCAGGTTTGAATCTTAATCGAAAATCAAATTTATTCTTTGATTGAGTATCTAGTTTACACGATGCATGCATCCATGCTGTTTCATTGTTATTCAAGTGTTTTCTAAGGGCAAAAAGATGACGTGCAACAGGTCCTATTCCAAACTGTTGGCATATCTGTAAAAAAATGGAAATATGGAGAATGATGTCTAGCCCTTTGTGGCTTTTTGTATGAAATGATGTTATTTTTTACCTTGATGCATAAATCTTCGGCAGTCCAACCATTAGAAAAGGCAACGTTGATAACCTTCAAATCCAATGCAACGTAAACAATAGCGATTTTTTCGTTATCCATTTTAAATGTACGATTTATATTCAAGAATCTTATATTGTAAACGTTTGCATCACTAAAATTGATCAATTTCAATTGCAGTTTACTACTTGCTCATGAAGTTTTGTTTGACGTTTTGTGGAGTCGACACTCCACAGTCCACGCACTATTGAAGAAGAATAAAGACTACTGACATTTACTGAGTCATTACATATAGAACCGTCAACGTGCTCGTAGTACCACAGTACTGCCGTATTAGGCGAGCGGCTTACCCTCGAAAAGTGCCTTATTTAGCGAGATACCCCTAACTCTTGAGCGACCGTGCAAAAGTGGTACCAAAATGTTTGTTACAACATTCTACACAAGATGTAATAAATATTGTTTGGATTCGAGTGGGGGAACATATAAATTAACGATGAAAACGGCGTAATTTTGAGTTTACAAATGTAATAAAATTTTGACTTCAACTCGCAATATCTCAGCTCGGTTTTAATATTTTGACCTGAAATTATTACACGATATACTACAAGTTATCTAGAAAAAAATGACGCCACACCGGTTTCTTAATATTAATAACGAACAAAATGGCAAATTTTTGAAAAAAAACCAGCAGATACCGAATTTTTTTTTTTTTGAATTAAAAAGTTGTGTTATAAATTTTTGAATTTCATATTTCAACCTATACCATATTGAAGATCAATATCCAAAGAAGTTTTGTGATTTTTTTCAGATTTTTCAGAGCACCCAGTAAAAAGTTACAACATCATTTATGCGACGCTCGAGCGCCCGCGCGGGGCCGCGATTCGATACGCCAGCGTAATAGTCCGGATGCGCTGAATCGATTTTTCGAGGTTGATTTTCTCTAAACAGGTGCTTTTAAAAGTTATAAACATAATAATTGTTTAAATGGTCATATCTTGTAAACTATTGAAGGTAGATTAAAACAATATGTTATAATTTCATTTGTTTTTGAAAAACAAAGAAATTGAAGTCTATTAATTGAAAATCCTTTTATTGGAAAAAAAGTTATGCAATAATTAATGAAAAGTTCATAGAAATATTTCCTTTTTTATCTTTCAACCTCCGTCACGTGACTGAAATTACGTTTATAAACGGCTACAAACTGCATTACAAACCATTTTACTGACCCAAATTTTTTTTACAAAAAATCTTGTAATTTCATAAACTATCATCGATTAAAATTTGACTTCGATCTAAAGTTTTTTTTCATTTTCGCTACAGCCTCTTTAATTACACAAAATTCACGCAACGATAGAGAATCTTCAATAGGTGAATCGGTTTCAATCTGAATTGATTGACACAATTCACGATTGAAACGGATTCTTTTTTTTTAATCCAGTGTAATCGGGCTTTTTTAGCACGGATATGTTATAGATGAACGTACAAATGTCCACCCACCTTAGCTCGTACCGCAAATGGATAATGAAGGTCTGATCGCGTCCAAGCAGCTCGTACACGAATCTAATCGCCGCATTAACGAGTCTCTGTAATTGTAGGAGTAGGTATGCCAGCAAAGCGTGGTAAATAATACAATTAGTGTAATCAATAGGCAACAAACCCATAGTGATAATAAATATTTTGTTTTCCCTACATATACTACTGAATTTCCCTATATTATGTATTCACGATGTACCAGTGGTATAACTCAAAATCACAAGTTTGGCGAGAAAAAATCTAAAAAATATCCTTTAAACTTTTTCGTATACTTCATACTTATTGAGATAAAAAATCGCGAAGATTCATTGTTTGTAATGTCTAAAATTTGAATATTTTATATCTCGTGAACAATCGATTTTAGAGCAAACGTGAAAAGTTTAAAAGTTTTTTTCGTTTTCGCAATATTTTTACATTTTTCAACTTATGCTTGGTAAATGACATCAAGGCAGCAATTATAATAATATGATAGATCTTTTATAAGTTTTCTATTAAGTCTTCAATGCCAAATTTTTACTGTGGTTCAAAAATCGTCTATTTCATGTCAGATCAATTAATGCTTTTTGACATTGTATATCTTAGATTCTGAGCGGTAAATGAGCTGAAATTGTAACCACGAATAGATTTCGATATAACAAATCGATTGAGATATTTTAGATTCTTATGACATTGAAAAGCGAATGCAAATTTGTCTTAAAAATCATAGTTCCTCTATAGATATTTATACTATACTATATATATATCACACACACAGCGACTTTGCGTTTACACCTGCACACATTGCACGCATACACACAGACAATGTGTCGTATTGTACTTTTTGCTCACGTGTGTGCGGGTGGCTCTCTGCGGCCCTACTGGACTACACAGCACACAATTAAATGTTGACCCGTCTCTGTGTTGTGTCGCGCACAAACACACATATTAAAGGGAGAACTTGCAGAGCTTTGGGACTCGCGCGAAAGCGCTCGTATGTACAGCACGTGCATTTACTACACGCCTCTCTCTCTCTCTCTCTCTCTCTCTCTCTCTCTTTCAGGTGTGTGAGCTGCAGTATATCTTTACTAATGGCAACGTTTTTGCACATATGCTGAGCGGATAAATAAAGAACAATTTAAGATCTCCGAAATTAGTTAAAAAAGTATAATAATAGCTTTAAATAAAATAAAATGTGTTGTGTTGCTTACATAGCGATATTGAATTCGTTTCTATCGTATATATCAAATTAACAAATCGAAATTTTTAATTATTCCAAACGAACAATCTCTTTGTCAGTAAAACCGTTTCTTATGAAAATTCCAATAATTATCAATACACTTTTTTTATCAACATTATATTCACGTTTTTCTATATACTTTTGCGTGCCAAGTTTGAGCAGTACATGGCACCCTATGAGAGTATGTTATTGTTATTATCGACGCTTGCTTGAATGCAGGACCAACCCAATCACGCTGTACTTAAATTTTTCGGTGTTGAAAAATTGAGTAAAAACGAGTGTACAATGTCAATGCGCTCACAAAAGAGCGCTGCCGTATCGTCCAGCAACTGTCCTTGTTGCGAATTAAAAAAGTTAGCCTATGAATGCGTGTAGTGCATAGGCGCATCAAAAAAACCAAATACTTGTGATTTGTGTTGTAAAATTGATCGAAGAAGACTATTTTCGTTAAAAATGATAAATTCCTTTTAAGCTTCTTTTTAAATTTTTCAAACTGCATCGATTTTTTAATATATTTTTTCGCGTGAAAGTCAGTAATCGATTAGTACTGTCAAATTTAAAGCTCCGATTGTGTACGCGCGCTTACAACGATTCATGACTTGATCGCGGACGGCGGAACTCATATGACAGACACGTAGAAGTATCAGCAACAGTCGGTAGTGGGGCATTTTTTTTGCAGAAAAAGTTTCATGCCAGCGTGGCTTCGGTGCAGGTTCATGCTTTCAAAACACATGACTTCTTACCACGTCAAAATTGCTTAGTTTGTAGTCCCGCTTGCTTCAAGTGCTCGACGAAATTCAACTCCACGTAATCGACTCAAGGTTTACATAGTTAAAGTGCATGTTTACATAGCAGTTATCAATAGCATCACTAGTTTGCCGCGTGTGTAAAGTCATTTAAAAGATTTATATGTGTTAGATTAAAATGTTTTTGACATAATAATTAGATAGAAAATTGAATAACGAGATTCATTACTAACGCAATTGCAAACTTTTTTCAGATCAATCTTCAATTTTTATTATATTTTGGTTCCTTTAGTGATTACTGCAACATACCATGGCTGAACAGGTGACTATTCTTATCATGTATACATTGCTCACTTGGATGAATTTTCATGCTATCATTTTTGCAGACATATGAGTACGATGTTGCTATGTCTTGTGAAGGATGCTCAAATGCAGTCAACAGAGTACTTGGCAAATTGTCAGGTAAATAGAGAAAATTAGTGTTGTTCTTGAAAAAAATCAATGCCTTACACATAATATTATTTTAGGTATTTCTAAAGTTGACATAGATTTAGCAGCCAAGAAAGTTTTTGTTACTACTACCCTAGATCATGATGTGGTCCTAGAAACATTGAAAAAGACTGGTAAAACAACTACATATGTAGGAGTTAAAAATTGATTCAGTTATATTTTTATGGCTTTTTTAAGTACATTTTTTACTTATGAATTTTATTTATACATGTTGATAAAAATTATCAAGTGATTTATAAAAATATATTTACATTCATATTTTTTTAACTAATAATTCTACGACTGATAAATTATTGTACAATATGTTACGAAAAATAAATGTAATAAATATTATGCACAATTAAGTAAGTTGAGATACATATGTATGCTCAAGATCAGCAACTTTTTTGTCTATTTCATTAATTTGCTGATTGAAAAATTCAATTTTTTCTTGTATAGTATTTTTAGTTTCATAATCCTTCCATGAATTTTCAAGTGCAGATATAACAGTGTCGTCAGTCACATTAAAAGTATTAAAGCAGTCATGGTATATACTTTCTTCGCAAGTGGATTCTAATGTATCCATGTCAGAAGATTCAACAGTAATTGCCTGTAATTTTAATTTATTTTCATGTATCATACATTTTTTTAAATCCAATTTGGGCTTTTCACCTTTGTGAAAGTTGGATTTCCACACAAACAATTGACGGTCAACGCTGCCAGAAGCAAAATAATCTCCATCTTGTGAAAATGTTACTGTTGTAACATTACTATTGTGACCCTTTAGAGTATATATTGGTCTACCTTCTAGCAAATCTAAGATCTAGAAAAGTTTGAATTCTTAATCAGCAAAGTGCAATTACAATTATTATTAAAGTTATTTAGAAACCTCTGCATGGATTTAGTTTGTTTGACTAAAGTAAAAGATTCTTGAAAATGTATGTGAGAATAAGAAAATATTAGTAGTTAATTGGTTTATAGTATTTTAAGTATTAAAGAATTGGTTTGTTTCATGTGTTGTTAAAAAAAAAAAACTTACTTTCATCGAACCATCTTTAGAAGCTGTTAATATAAATTTGCCATTGGGATGAAATTTTATTTTATTTACTGCATCTTCGTGGGCATCATAACATTGTTGCAAAAAACCTGTTTTCATGTCAAAAATTTTTACTGAACCATCTGTTGTTGCTGCTCCAATAGACACCCCAAGAGGATGGAATCCCACATCAAGATATGATGCTGTATAATACATAATTATGGATTAAAAGTATTGTCTTAATTCAAATGACTAGTGTTAGTTGTACCTTTCAATTCATTAAATGTTGAGATGCATTTATTGCTAGCAAGGTCCCATATTCTTAGAGTTTTATCATCACTGCATGAAACAAGAAGCTTTCCATCAGGAGAAAATCTCACTTGTCTCACCCAATTAGTATGACCTGGAAATGATTGTAAAAATCGCCTTTGACACACCATCCATAATTTAATATTTTTGTCATCGGAACATGTTATCAACTGCAAACAATAATAAATATATTTAGATAAGAATATTTTCAAAGTTATTTTATCAATTATTTTGATACTTTTACCTTGTGTCCATCCGGGCTAAATTGCACAGCTCTTACAGCCCCTTGGTGAGCTATAAAGTCAAGAGATTCACCTCTAATCTTAGGCACCCATATTCTTACAGTTCTATCTTTAGATGCACTTGCAAATACTTCTCCAGAAGGAGCATAATCAACATCCAAAACTTCATCTTTATGAGCATGGAATTTATATGCCCTTGTTGAGTCTGCTATTTGCCATACCATTAAAGTTTTATCAACACTGCTGGACACAATTTTTTTACTTTCTGGATGGAACGATAGACCTGTGATTGTTCCACTATGGCCCTTGTAATGTTTTTCTACTACAGGATCCAAATCCATTTCTAACAGAGCAGAGAGTCTTATTTCAAAAAATAGAACGGTGGTTTTAATAACACAACATTCAAGTTGTAACTTCTAATATGAACAAATCTCTAACCTTCTAGATATTTTAACGAACTAAACTGCTTGAATTATAGAAGAAAAGAAAAAGGGGGTTTTAAAAAACTGTTACTCAAAGAATTTCATAAATAATTCCCGATCAATTATTTACCGGTAAGATCCAAAATTTAAAATACCATACGAAAGTGTTGGCCGCTTGTAAACACACAGCGCAAGTTTGATCCGTTACTTAGATATTTTGAAAATAACAAAGCGCAGTACGGATGCGCAGTAAGTTCTCTGGACTGGAGTCGGAGAACGGATAGGATCTGTCATTGATATGTCGAGTGGCGTCGTCAGAGCATGACACAAGTTAAATGTACACTAGGTGTAAAACGATTCGTTTCCTGTCAGAAAGCGTAAATACAGCGAGCGAGGGGCTCTGCCTATGCTGACCCGTGTACTATTGTTATTGTCGCCGCGTACGTTATATACGCAGACGGCCCTCACCACGATGTGTTCACGTTTTCTGACGGGAAACGAATCGTTTTACACCTAGTGTATGTTTTCATTATGAGTGTAGCTTTCCCCTGAATAGCCACACTCTTTCATGATAGGTAATTTCCTCTGAAATTCAGTCTAAAAAAAAATGGGATACAATCAAATAGTTATAAAGATAAAATAAGTCGGATTTTTGTTTGAAAATCATCTTTTATTGTATTAATTGTGATAAAATGGAAAATAGAATTTATAATCGCTATCATTTAAAATGTTGTAGAATAACGTATTTTTGTTTATTTTATTAGCTATACATCTAGGTACAGAATGATTTTCATATCATACTTTATTTATGGTGACTCTCAAATATCAAAACTTTTAATTATTACTTTCATAAAGTAGCAAAAAATTGAAGCTAAACCTACACAAGTGCGCACAATTATAAAAGTTAACAAACTTTTACTTTGATAATAAATATATACACTTTTTTTAATAGTTAATTCACATATTTATGGAGACAATCATACGTGCATGTCTAAACAACAGCGATGAACGTTTCAACAATCTATAAGTCAGTGCGGTCCAGCAACTCTTGTGTTCAGAACGCCTCGTGTTGTATTAGTAACATTGAAATTTGATTAACTGAAATTTTTTTAATATAAGTTTATTCAATATCGATCTTTTAAACATTCAAATTTAAAAAAATTCTTACTTTACGGCAGGTCGCCGCGTTGGCTCAGAAGCAGTTGGAGGTGGAGGTGGTCCTCTTCGCGCCAACTCTTCTAAATACGCCATTAGTAATCGCGACCTTTCCGATGCTGCAGGTTCCAGCACTAAGAATCTTTTATCATTTTTCAAGATATCTTCTATTTCTTGCAAGTGGGCATTATTGTCTTGGACTTTTTTTAGCGTTTTATCCGTTATTAATTTTGTTTCTTGCAATAACTCTCTGAAATCTGCCTTAGCTGCGACCAATTTATCCTTAATGTATTCTTTGAATTCTTTCTCACATTTCTACAAATACAAATACGTTTTAGTCATTTAACAATATTAAAATAATTTACAGTATAGGAAAGATTTTACTTACCCTATCACTAGATGAGAATTTTATGTATCGAGGATCCTCTTTTAGCAATTTCTTAATGTCTTTCCAAGCAGCATTTAAGTCTTTGGATGCTCCAACCTCATCTAAAAGCTCGCGGAATTTATCTCGCTTTTTGCGTCCCAACTGCTCGACGTGCTCGTTGAATAATTTTTCTCTTTCCTCTCGGTCAAGCGAATCAACCAGTTCCCATCTGTGATCCTTTCGCAATTGTCTCTTAGCCTCCCGCCATGATAAATCGCCATTCCTGACGAGATCGGCCAGTAGAGCATTGAAATGCTGCACTGCTTCAGTATGTCGATGATGTTGACGTTCCTTATCGCGATCTCGAAGATGTGTGGCCAAAGTTCTTTGGACTTCACGTTCGCGTTCACGAAGACTTGCTTCGGCACGTCTTTCACGTTCACGTTTGCGGTCTTCTTCTTCGGCGGCGGCTGCGGCCACTGAATCAGAGTCGTCGTCATTTTCTTTTTCATCTTCCTCGTGTTGATCAGTGTCCTGTAAAGAAATCATTGAGATCCGTTAAAAATAAGATCAATTCAATTAATTATCAACCAATTAAGGGGATTTATGATGTTTCAATTTATCAAAATAATAAAAAACTCACGTCATTATCTTCTTTGGCAGAATCTTTGTGATTATCGTCTGTGTCTTCGATCTCTCCACTTTCTTTTTCTTCTCCCACATCGTTCTCTTTGATTTCGCCATCTTCTTCGTCCTTATTTTTATTTTCATCCTTCTCATCATCTTTTTCTTTATCCTTCTCCTTTTCTTTTTCCTTATCCTTATCCTTTTCTTTTTCTTTATTCTTGTTTCGATCTTTGCTTCGATCTCTACTTTTTTCTTTGTTCTTATCCTTGTTTTTATCTTTGTCCTTACTTTTTTTATCTTTTTCGTGACCGTCTGAGTCTAATTTTTTTTTCTTTTTAGATGGTGCGCCGTCTTCGTCTCGATCTTTTTCTTTAACCTTATCTTTATCTTTGTGTTTTTTCTCTTTATCTTTCTTTTCTTCCTTATCCTTGTCTTTATCTTTTTTATCCTTTTTACTTTTCTCCTTTTTTTCTTTTTTTTCCTTATCCTTGTCCTTATCTTTATCCTTATCTTTGTCTTTCTTTTCTTTTTCTTTCTTTTCCCTGTGACGCTCTTCACGCTCCTTCTCTTTTTCTTTTTCGCGACGACGTTCTTCCTTCAGATCTCGTACATAATCTCGAAAATAATCTTCTCTAGCGTTCATAGAATCGACGCAACGGTAACGATAGTCCGATTCGAGTCGTTTGCGCCAATCTGCCCAATGAGAATGGTGATCAATGTCTTTGTGTTCACGCAGCATCGCGATAAAGTCCTTTTTGACCTGAAAGCAATTTGTAAGTTTTGAAATTCATTCCATTTCTTTTAAATTTAACTAAATTAAAATATTATGTTTAGTTATTATAACCATCACAAATATTTATCTCTTAGAAACTCATCAATTGAAAGCTTTTATTACTGATTCGAATGATGTTATTAAGAAATAAAACCATGTGATTTATTGAATGATAGTGAAAACGTTAAGAATGAAGTAAACTACAAGATATTTTAATATATATGTTGATGTGGTAGCACCGCAAGTATTTAGAAGCTGAAAGAAATTTTTTTTTATTTCCACTGAAAGAAAAAAATTATTTATAGCAGCAGATCCTTGGCCTTTTTTTTCATTTGTAAAGTGAAAAATGATGACTGAAAATAATGCATTATGATTAACCTGTTTTGAATTCATAAAATAATAATATAACTTTAGTTCAAGTATGAACGTGATCCATTTTTTCAATTCGTAAAACTTAAAAAGTATAAGTAAACTGTCACGAAGTTAAAAAAAATCTAAAATGTAAAAAATTGTTTTTAAAATTTCTTATTTTTATAGTTCAAAAGTTCCACGTAGAAAATGTAGTTTAAAAAAGTTTCAAAATATTGGAGATAGGTTATTCTGATCTTGAGTTTCTTTCTTAAAACCATGATTACGTGTAATATACAAATACCGAATTGTTTTAATCTCACGGTTTCTTTTCCTCTGACATTGAATGAAGTTGGAGGAGTTGGACAAGTTTTCACTTCTCCGAGATTTCTGAAGAACAATCCTTACAAGCTGGATTTTGATGCCACCATGATTGATTGACTGGTGAAGAGTTCAGAATACATGAGTATACGCGAAATAAGTAAATGTAAAAGGGAATATTCACTTCTGTATTAATTTATTTTCAAATCTTTTTTTTTCAGCGAATGTAGTTAGTTTTTTGAAAAGTTTTAGTCAAGACTTCGTTATAAAATTCTTTCAATTTGACAATTAAGTGTTAAAATTAGCGATATGCAAAATTTTTCTTGACTCAAGATTTTCTTTTCCACATATTCTTCATTTTAATAATGAATTTAAAACTAGCCAAGATGTACTGTAGAAAAATATATTAACATACCTACTAATTCTGAAAAAAATACATATTATAATCCTGAAATAAATTAAATTAGTAACTTAAATTTAGGAAAATTTGTTGATGCCTTTTGAACTTACATTTGGAACCAAACGTTTGAACGTTGCTGACTAAGTCGATAGTAAATTTTTAAAAATAAAATTTTATTGAAAAAGTGACTTACCTGTTCTCGTTTAGTAGCTTTTTCTTCTTTTTCACGTTTTCGAACCTCCAACAGATACTCATTGAAAAGACTCTCCCGTTCACGCATTTTTTCAACATTTTTGAATCTTTCATCGCGTCCGTGTTTCTGAGCGAAGTCACTGAATGATGATCTGAAATTTAAATTGTAATGTAATTTGAGTGATAAGTTTAAAAGTTTTAATGAAATACTTAATAATTCATAGTAGTAATTTGACTTACTTTCCATGAAGATTGGCTTCCTCTAATAATTTTTGAAATTGTTCTTTACGCTCCTTCATTTTATTCCTTTTTTCTCGCCTTTCTTCTTCGGCTCGCTCTTTGACATATTTTTCAAATACTTGCTTTCGCTCTTTAGAAGTCAACAAGAGATATCTACTGTCAAAAACAATTTTATGTAATTCTTTTTCCCATGTACTGAACGCTGAAACCTGATAAATAAAAATATTATTTTAAATTCAATGATCATTCTTATTTTATATTCACTTTATTATTAGAGTCTGATTTTACCTCTTTTTCTGTCAACATCGCTTTAAAGGATTTTATCCTAGTTTCTAAAGGAACAATGGCTCGTTCTCGAGCGGCTCTAACTTCAGCTTCAATTGCGGCATCTTTGCCTTTATCTATTGAAGTTTTTACTTCTTTTGCACTTGTTTCCGTCTTAACTGGAACAACTATAAGAAAAAAAAGTTGTTTTTAAATGTTTAATTCACAAATACAATAATTTTAAAGTTACAGTCATACAGACCTTTAGAGTCGTCCAATTTTGTTTTTTTAGCGTCAGTTGGTTTGCAGTCTTCATCGTCGCTGCTAACACCGCTACTGTCATCAATGCGTCTTATTTCATTTTTTGTTGCAGCATTGCCAGGAGTTTCTGGTGGGCCAGCAACCATTTTATCTACGTCAATTCTATTAAAAAGTTCATCTGGTCTCTCCCAAACTGAAGTTCTAGATGATGGGTTATAGTAAAAAACACGATTATCTCCCGTCCATACTACACACCTGTAAAATTTTTAACCATGAATAAGTATTACACTATGGATATAATGTAAATTTTAATAAACTCAATTTAACACTTACCATGGAGTTCCTGGCACTGGTGTACTGGAAACAGGTTTCGACTTATCTTGAGGTTTGGATTGTTCTTTTAAAAGCTCTTCTTTTTTGGCTTTGGATTCAGCTTCCGTCATGTCGGAGTCATTAACTTCAATAGAATTATTAATTTTAGAATCCGAATTCATTTTGGAACCTGCGTTATCATTGATAGAAGTTAAACTTAGATCCGCAGAGGAGTTCATCATAACTAAAGAATTAGCATTTGCCGAAGATTCTTCTCTTTGCCGAATAAATGCTGCTTTGGCATCTAAAAATTACAATTATGAATTACAAGATTAAATATGTGAAAAAAAGAATGCATACGATGTGCATATATGAAATACGTACTTTCAAAATCTCTCAAAACTTGAGGTTTTTCCCATACAGATTCGCCAGCTTTACTGTTGTAGTAGTAACAACGGCCGTCTGGTGCTCGGTGTTCAGTCCATAACATCGCAGCAGCCACTAGTTCAGGATCTAGCTGCGATATGACGTTTGGATCTTCACCAGGAATAGACTGGGATGGTGCCATTTGTTGTTGCATTGGGTGCATTTGCGGCATGCCTAAATGTCAAGTAATTATTCATGATAAGATAAAAATTTTAAAGATTCAAAACGACAAAAAAACTTTATTTGTAAAATTGTATTACCCCAAGGATTTTGAGGAGGTCCATATCCAGATCCAAACGGTTGGAAAGGTGGAGGCATACCAAATGGGGTACCAGGGGGACCTCCAAAAGGAGGCATACCTCCAAATTGTGTTGGCATTCTATGTGGCATTTGCATCATTGGTGGAGCTTGCATCATTGGATTTGCATTCATAGCAGGGGTAGCGACGATCGGTGTAGCTGATGCGACTGAAGCCACGGGAACGCTAGTACCTAGTTTAATATTCATTACATTATAGTTTTAGGAGATAAAATTATATATTTTGAATTTTAATAATGACTGTAAGATATATTACCGTTGATAGGTTGAGCCTGAGCTGTCTGCTGGTTAGCTGCATCAGACGAAGAATTTGTTGTATCCATAGGCTCTGTTGACCCTGGTGCAGGGTCAGTAGGGGTACCAGTACCTTGAGTTGCTGTACTTACTTGACTTGACTCTGTTTCAGTGGCATTAGGTGTTGATGAGTTCTCTTCCTCTTCCTGCTGCGTCCTTACCTCTGCACTTTCTTCAGCATTAGACTCTTCCTTAGTTTCAATAGTTTGTGGTTGTTCCTCTTGTTGAGATTGTTGTACTTCTGGTTGAACTTCAGATGTTTGCTGAGTTTGCTGAGTAGCTGATGCATTGGACCCGGTAGTTGGTTGTTTTGATTGTCCATGCACCAATTGCTCAAGCTTAAAAATATAAATATTTATATAAATAATGATGTCAATTCATTTTAGGGTTTATAAAAAAGATATATAAATATTTTTTTACCTGATCTTGTACCATGACTTTAACGTTTGGTCCTTCTGGTTTTGTCCATGTTGTTTCACGAGTTCTAATATTATAAAAATAGGATTTTCCATCCTGTGTTTTTGTTTCTACCCATACCTCACCGTTGAGATCAAGACCTGGAATGTTATTTTGCTGCTGCTGTTGTTGTTGTTGTTGTTGTTGTTGTTGTTGTTGTTGTTGCTGCTGTTGTTGCTGCTGCTGCTGCTGCTGCGACTGTTGCTGTTGTGCTTGACCTGGAATCTTTGGTTATGATACGATTATTAATGATGTCAAAAAAAACTGACATTATAATTATTAAAATCTAAAAATTTACATTATTCATGTTAGGAGGCCCCATTCCTTGCCCAGGAGGTCCATAAGGTCCAGGACCACTGCCAGGTCCATTCATCATATGTGGTGGCTGAAATAATAATTTTGAATGAAAAAATATGTTTTTATGTATAAAAAAAATTTATGTTATATTTAATTTACCATTCCTCCAGGTGGGTGTCCCATCATGTTTGGTGGCCCCATCATATTTGGAGGAGGGCCCATTGGTCCCCAACTTGGGTCAAATGGTGGTGGTCCTCTATACCTAGGCCCTTGTGCTCCAGGTGGGCAGTTTGGTGGACGCGGTGGGGGAGGTCCATCGTAGTATCCATTATTGCCACTCCTGTACATTGGGCCGCCTCTTGGTCCAAAACCTCTGCCTCGAAACCTAGGTGGTCCACCTCTTTGTGGAAAATCAAAACCTCCTCGACCTCTGCCCCTGAAATCGTTATCGCTTCATTGTACAAAAGCGATATAAGTATGTTGATTATTTTAAAACTTATAATTTTTTGCAATAATGACAAACTTTTTCAAAATGTAAAGCTAGCAGGAAAGTGATTTAAAGCTAGTGAAAATCTCCAATATTTAATGAAGCTAGAAACAACATTGAATGTAGACTTGAACTCATAAAAGGAGAATTGAATGAAAGAAAAACAAATGAAAGTGGGGAATGTTGATAGTCAATTGGATTCTTTCATTGAAATATGTTGTTGGTATGGAGAGGTGAACTGTTACGTATGGCTAGTCCAGTAATAACAATACATGAAAGATGAGTACAGATTGAGTCAAATCGTGTTTGAAGACTTGAGAAGGTAAACACAGTGGAAATTACAACGCAACTGCCCATACCTGAAGCCTCCTCTACCACGGTGAGCATAGTGTCTGTAATCCTCCTCGTCGTAGTAGTAATCATCGGCCTCGTCCATGGGCATGCCGTCCTCGGGGCCGGGCATGGCTCCATCCATGGCTTGCATCTCCATGGGATCCTGGGGTGTCGCGGAGGCATTGGGGGTACCGGGCGCACACGGCGAGGGTTGCTGTTGCTGTTGCACCTCGGCCGCCGTGGCAGCGGCTCCTTCCATCTCCATCATTGCACAGAGGATTAATCGAGGAGCTACTTTGGCTGCTACTCGGGGTCAGGTTGCAGGTGACGACGCGGCGGCTTCACCAGGGATCGCTGTATGGCATGTGTGTGGGTACGCAAAGAGAAAAATGTAACGCACGAATCTTAACCTGCAAGCGTCGTAATGAACATAACGCGATAGACTGTGTGGACTATTATCGATATGTGATGCACGAATACACTTGTAATTAAGATTATAGAAAAAACTTCGGTAGCTAAGCCCCAGGGATGTGGTCGTGTCGTCGCAGTTTGTTGATATAGTAACAGACTGGTTGTTTCGTCGTTAATATTATACAGGCGGATTTGATAACTCTACGCCCGTAGAAACTGTATCATCGTCGGACGAAGCACCGTGTAGTCTTCCGTACATACGTATTGAGTTCATGTATATGAGTGCATGTGTGCGTGTCGATAGCAGCGGTACGAGCACACTTATGTATGGACGTTCGCGCAAGCGTGTATGCGTGTGATATACGTTCGCAACGCTATATAGATAGTCAGTTTCAGGTTTCGTACTCGTCATCAGCACATTACCATTCGTCGTAATGTAATTTAGAAATTATGCCGACAACGGTTTGAGCGTGTGGAAGGTATTCGCGAGGCGGAAGGTGAACTGCCTGCGCGTTAATACTTCCAATTATATTTTCTCTCGCTCGTAAATGTATTTTGTTCTATCGATACACAGTACTTATAGTAGTCGTACGAATGCAACTTAGCTCATCGATTTTGTTGTGTCTGTCTACCTGGAAATGCTATGAGAATTTTTTCGAGAATCGAAGACGCGACCGAATGTCGACAGGTGGCGCTTTCAACGTTTGGCCGCACGAATAACGAATTTATTACGATTTCGTGCAAGATACGAGTTGCAGGTCGCAACTTGCAGAGTTCTATTGTCGTTTGTTTTAGTTATCATGAATAATTCGATTGAGTTTTTGACTGCATCGGAGCAGATGGTTTGTCGTTCCATATTTGTCATTCTATACTCAATTATTCAGACAGAAAATATTCGATTTACATGGAATACGTTAGAAACGTATACTCATAACAGGTAGGCTTTATTTTTCCAACTTGAAAATCATTCGTTTTTCAAGCAAGTAAAATGTAAAGACAAATATTAAAATCTTTCAAGGCCAATTTCAGCTAGATCACGATGACCATTCCTCGAAGTCATGCCTGCGGGGGGTGCAGCTACACATACATAGTCCCATATCCGACAGGTCCGCGGGCGGCAAATCGGAGTCGTTCGAGTTATACACGACACATAGCCAACGGACTGGAGTTACGCGAGTAAGTCAAATTTTCCGCAGCCACCCATATAATACGAGCTGGATCGCGAGCTCGGCGTTTAATACGACCGCGGCTAATTAAATGAAAATCATTGATTTCCGAATGCGAATAAATTACAATTGCGCGCCAACGATCGCGGATTAAGGTGAAAAGCATATTAAACGGCCGTTTGCCGTTGCTGCTGCTGCTGCTGCGTTTTTCGCGACGCTTATGATATTTACATTACGTGAGCGCGCTAAGCGAGCGCGCGTAAAAACGAGTATTTCTGGATCGTTACTCGGTTTTCTGTACGCGCGGTGTAAATGTCTGTGTAAGCCCCGGCGATTTAGTGCCTTCGACAAAGTCGAAACGATCGGCCGGCTGGAAAATCGACCTGGCGGAATACCTTTATATTAATAGGATATACATAACCTAATGGTCGTCGAGCCGGGCAGGATGATCTATAAATATAAGACCCGCTGCTCTCGAGGCCCATAAGGATACACGTAAAATCGACGTCGTGTACATACAACAATCGCTGTTCGCGCGACCGCAGTTTGTATCTTAGCTGTATACACACTCGTTAATGAAAATGACTTTCACGACGAGTGCCCAACTCTGTACACACATAGGCACAACACACATGTATAGCTAATACAGACTAATACCTGCTGCCGCGGTTACACTCATACGTACATCTGTACCTGTGTGTTCAAAAAGGTATATATCTACGCGCGTTCCTCGATCAGTGCCGAGCCTGCAGCAATAGCCGCGCGCAGGAATGGCCATAGCATACTTTGGATTCTGTCTATATGTGCAGTTGCAGCCATTCGAAACTAGGCTACCAATAAAGTAAAAGAGAGAGAGAGAGAGAGAGAGAGAGAGAGAGAGAGAGAGAGAGAGAGAGATAGAAATAGTCCAAAGGACGAATTCCTCGCGATCTGACAGTTCTCTATATATGTTACGGATTGATCGAAAAACGGCCTGCGGAAACCGCATACACCTCGTGCGGTAGATGTAGCTCTTTTTTATTTACGCGACCTTCGCCACTGTAGAAATACTTATCTGTGATTCTGTTTTTTTCACGCTATCTTTCGAAAAAAGGAAATTAACTTTTGGCATCGGAAACAGCTGTGTCTCTGGTCAATTGAATTGAAAAGGGGTTGTATGTTTTAAAAAATTTTCAATGTTTTTTTCATACAATATTCATTCATTGTAAAACTGTATAATAATCGAACACATTTTTTGATCATAAAATTAATTTCTATTTACTACATTTCGTAAGTTTAAGTACAACAATGGTAGTAAAAAAATGTCAAACTATTTATTCGTCAATAACAAACAATGACATAAGTACAAAAAAGGTGGCGAGCTAACAGCGCTTGGTCTGCGGACAGGGCGCTCGCGCGTAAGTGCGAAAGCTCTTGTACGCTTTCGCCATGTGATTTTCGAGTCCGACGTTGACCATTTTCAGGCCGTCGAGCATGCCTTCGGCCGACTGCTCGTCCAGAGCTCGTTGCAATTGATCGATCACGGCCCAATCGATCTCCTCCACCGAGTCCAGAGTATCGAGCTGGTCAAGGATGTCGTTCACGTGGCAGCTGAGCCTCTCCGCGGAGCGAACCGCTTCAACTGACGGATTTTCCGTTGGATTCCTGAAACGCGTATGAAATTTAGAGATTATCGAAGGGATCAATGAATGAGACTCGTGGTGAGCTGAGAAAAGAATGATAATAATAATATTAATAAATGCTTCCAAAAAGAGTTTCAGTTATGAGCCATTCCATATGCTGACATAAAGATCGGTTTCTTACTTTATGTACAATATTATTTTCCGTCTCCACCGCTAGATGGCGAGTACGTATATCTGTAAATTTGCAAGTGGTAAAGTCAAAAACTAGCCATAAGTATTGATCATTTCTACCTAAATGAACGTCGAAGCAATAACGATCGGTTTCGTGATCGGCCTGCATGATCAGTCGTTTTGGTAAGGATCATTCAACGTTGTATACCGTTCGACTTTTCCGAGCTATGCGCGACGGGGTATAGGGTATAGTCATCATCCTTCGGTAAGTGACACGAAGCTGCATGCAGACGTGAGAATCGCGAGAGACGCGTGTAATTATTAGATGTATGCGTATACATATGAGAAAAAGCCGCTATATTATACGTGACGAGGCAATAATAAGCAGTCGCAAAAGTCTGAGAGAAATTATGTACATGGGAACCGGAGAGGCAAGCGAGACTCTCGCAGTCGGGGGCATATTTGAAAACGATCGCGTACGCTATATTATATTGCATAAAAAGCGGCCAGATTTCTCCCCAAAAACGACAACAACAATAAACCATGTGTGAAATACACTCACCGTCGACTTATTTCCAAATTGATCAAGTCGGAGATGCGCTCGTAAAGGTCGAGGCAGTGTCGATCGGTCCTGCGATCGGCCTGCACGACGTACCGGCGAAAGATCTTTCGGCCGTGCTTGTCGTCGAGGCACTTGCTGATCGAGTCGGTGATGCGGTCGATGTCCTTGATGGTCAGTCCACTGGTGCACTTGCCGATGCAGCCGATGAACTTGTCCGCGGGTTTTCTTCCTCCTCCACCGCCGCTAGCACCCCCGGTTGCTGCAGCGCTCAGCCGGCTCGAGCCAGCTTCCATGACGACTCCAGCGCCGCGTGCGCTCAGCTGTTCGAGCTCTTGCGTACAATGTATAAGCTTGCAATGTGCAGGGGTGTGTAAGTTGCAGCGCCGCGCCGAAAATAAGCTGCTACCGCAGCCGTTGTCGTTTCTGCTTTACTATACAATTCGACATTCAACGAACACAATTCTCCTAACAGTCTTCCAATGTCACCACACACTATTCACTAGCTTGAAAACACACACTTCTTTGACAAATCACTCGGCTTCGCATACGGCCAAGTTCGATGCGCATGTGACAATCGTCGTGAGTCGAGTCGTCGACGTCGCTCGTCTGCATTGACAGACGCTAGCAACGCAAAATACGCACGCGAATTTCGAGGTTAAGCGGGGGGCGTCTAAGTATACATATACTACTACGAACGATGCGTGAGTAAGTCAACTCCGACTTGTAATGGAACATCCGTTGTTGTGTGTATGTTCGTGCAAAAAGCCTCGAGAGCGTCGAACCGAGACGACGGCGGCAGCGGCGTCGGCGGCGTTGGTGGCACTTCGCTATACGTCCAAGCAGCTAGTCCGAATTATCGATCGTGCGCTCGCTTATCCACAATACAGAGTCAACGATTAGGGCCAGCGCGCGGCCGACTGTCGTAACGCCACGCGCACGCGAAACAATTAGCAAGTAATAGATGAGAATACATTCGCAGCGTTTATACACTTTGATATGCTCAGCGAGCGGTTCGCGTCTCTGCGATGTTTTGCGCTATTGTTGTAGCCTGCAAGGCGACGTGCGTGCTACATAGCCACTGAACTTTACCCCCTCTTTATATATGTAATATATAAACGCTCGCCTTCTTCGATCTCGATATTTGTTATTCGCGCACTACACACTCACACGATACGAGTCCAATGCGTTGAGTTAAAAATAGTCCATGTGTAAGTAATATATATATATATATAACTGCGAGCGACGATCGCGTGGGCTTGCGAGACGAAAGCTTCCGTTTTTATTTCGTATAATAATCGTCGCCGAGCGAGCTTTTTTTGTGCCGACTCGCCGACGCCTCTGTGGTTTCGATCGGCCGCTACCGCGAAGCTCGACTGCATGGCTCCGATCGCGATATAATAGATTCTCGCTGTAAAAGTCGAGCTGCACTTCATGAATATATCAGATGCAAGAGACGCGCCAACGTGACGAGGCGCGCGTGTTGCAATGATCACGAACGCGTCGAACTCGCGACTGATGCTGCATGCTAGGATATATATGCAACAACAGCAGCAGCAGCGGAGTACGATAATAATCCTTTAATTTTATAACAATTACGGTCTGAGTACAGCGTATAGATATATGGGCGTATGGCAATTCTATATCTTGGTGCGCGTTGAAAAAACACTACGAATGTTTAAGTAGACGTATTCATAAATACCACAATAAGTGTTAAACATATACGCAGATGAAGACGGCTCTGCGCTGGTGAGAAAGGTAATAATTAACTTTGAGAGCTGCCGCTGCTGCTGCTGTTGCACCGCAGCAGAGAAACGATAAACAATCCTCAGCAGCTCGCGTATATCTAGCCGGAGGAGGTTTGTATGCTCGTATACAGCAAACGTAAACGTATTATATATGAGTTCTTGCTATAACAATATTTACATGGAATATACACAACGCGTCTCTCTCCAGTGATAGTAATTATTATCATCGCGCAAGTTCGATTCGTCGCTCGTAGCAGTAGTGCTGCAGCTTTATTAGTCGCGTGCTACGATCCATCTGCACATGCACTCGGTGTACACGTCACGCAATTCCTCGCCTAAGAACGAGTGTGTATAGACAAGGAGATACATGGGGGAGGGCACCACCGCCGAGGCGCGATGAGCACATGTATTACACAGCTCGCGAACAAATTATGAGAAATTGCTCGGTCTCGCGTAATTTCTCATCGATAGATCAATCGCAGACACCGTGTGTGTGTGCATATAATACGTTTACACGAAGCTCCGATGACGAAGTGATTCTCTATTGCTATACACGATATGTATATATAGCGTGCCGAGGCATGGTGCAGCAGCAGTCGGCATGTGTTTCGTCACGACGTATACGCGCTATCATTATAATAGACTATTGACGATCTCTCTGACACAAGATTTTTTTTACCTGGCGATAATCGTCTGTGCTACCAGCGCACCCCTGTATACCGAGACGTCAAGAGGCAGCTATATAAGGGACGATTCATTACAGATGCGCCACGATTGCCCTTGATTGAGCTCGGAGCTCGCGCGGCGATGGTGATACTGGATACACTAGTGCAGCGCGCCAGTAGTAGTTCGCTATATGGGAAAAAGTAAAAGCGGCAGCAGCAGCATCTCTATTGTAATAGAGAAAGTCGCGCTGCTGCAGCGGTAAAAGCAACGCGGAGAGAGACGCTTATTAATATTGCATAATGCGCAGCGCGCAACGATCGCAACACATACACACATACAACCGATGCGATGAGAACAACGTGCACGCGCCAAACTGTACCTATATAGGCTCCTATAGTAAAGAGACAAATCTCAGTAGTTGCAACGAGCCAAAGTCTCCATGTGTATTTCTGGTGTTGAGATGTGTGTGTATGTGTGTGCGCAGCTGAGGACGAAGAGGACGACGACGTCACTCTGCTATATTATATATGCACACTGCGCTGCGTGTGTACTGCACGTGCGCTCGGAGCGGGAGTGAGACAATGAGGCCCATTGTACACGTACAGTACGGCGTGGCCAAAAGGTATGGGTACGGGGGCTCCTTTCCGCAGCTCGCGAGGTCCGCGCACCGTAAGACCGAATGCAAGTGAGAATGTAAGATATGTTTGTGTGTGTGTACATGTGCATGGGAGCCCCGATAGGCTGTGCATGCGAGAGAGACCACCGCCGCTTGCGAGCGCCGCGCAACCGATCGCGCTCGGTACGGTACGGTCCTCCTCCCTCTCCGCGTGAGTTCCCTGGCCGCGCGCGCGAGACCGAAAGATCGTCTATAAAACCAACTTGTAACCCTTTCCCCAAAGACAGTCGGTTACAGTGCTTTAAGCTGCTAGCACACAAGTCCGACTCTTCAAGTCCTTTTTTTCTATCTTTATCTCTCTTTTTTTTCTCTTCCTCGTTTCTCTCTATCTCTGTATCTCTACCTCTTTTATTCTCTTCGTCTATCTATTGGTTTTTCGCAAATATACAGCTCCTGGTGCGCGATTTGGTTTTTGATACAGTGCCGATTTCCCGTACATAGTAGTGTTGTAGTTTGAGCCGGGGTCCTGTGTGCTGCGATCGAGGACCCGCTCAGCTACACGGCTCTCAGCCGAACAGAGAGACGAAAGGACGACAGGAGTTTGACAAAGGGCACGAGAGCAAGCGATCGCAGAAACAAAACACGATCCATCATGTGGCGCGTATTCGTCTTTGCAGGTACATTATACTTTTTTTTTTCTCTTTTTCCTATATATTCCTGTCTCGAATCTATACAGCCCGTATCACACATACACACACACATACTCGGAGCACACGTTATGTGTGTAATAGTATATTATAGAGAGCGAGAGTGCCGCATGAGAGCGAGTGCACTGCGCACGGGCGACTCTCAATTGCAGCTTACCGCTATGCCAGCTAGCTAAAGCTGCTACATTATAGCTCGTCCGAAAGTGCAATTTACGCGCGAAAGGTATTACGCGCTTCGTCGTAACGATTTCTTCGAATAATCATAAAATGACGCACAAAGTTACGCCAGGCTCTCTTCTGGCTCCGAGACTCTACATATAGGATACGTATACGATACGTGCATGGTGCCCAAGTAAACTCATCACCGTATATTATACGTATATCTACACGTACTCTCCTCTCCTTTTCGCCGGGGCCCCGATTTCTTCGCTCTCGACTATGTGCGCCGCATGCACACATGTAGACGCTTCCGCATCCAACTTTACAAACACTTTCGTGCAAATAATTAACCGCGTTCGATGCTCGTCTTCAGCTTTTTTTCTATTTCATTTCGCTTTCGTCTCTAATCTTCTCGTTGTTTTTTTTTGTTGATCCTCGCGTTAATCCAAGAATGATTGAATTATTTTGCGTGTATGTTCTGGCGATTCGTCACGCTCCGCTTCGAGTCTCGCTAAGTACCTTACAATGTTTTGTTGCGAGTCGAGGCTTTTTTTTCTGCGCGGCTATACTGCACGCTCGTTAGTGCCATTTCACGGAGCAGATTATGGGCATTATTCACGCCTGTCGCGCTCGCGAGACTCTCTTTGCTTGCGCGGGATTACTTTTTGATCGGTCCGCGGACTGTCGCGTGGATGATCCATCAGAACTAGACACCTGTTGAGTCCTTACGTTGCGTGCACAAGAATCCGCGTACTACACTACTATTTGATTCGCGCATTCGAGCACGACGACGTCCGATGCGCGTTACCGATCGCCTAGCCGAGGTGCAATGCGGCGTGTATAAAAATCGGTTATATGGCTCGCGCCTATAAATCATCGACAATATCGGAAACATAATTGTACCTGTAGTAGCCGCCAATAATACATGCACATGGAAGTCGCCTCGAGAGTCCGGTGAAATCCCGGAAACGTGCAGTTCTCTGCTGCCGCTGCTGCACTTCTCTCTCTTTCTCTCTCTCGTGCGGCGCAAATCAGCGCAGCAGCAGCAGTAGTTGCAGCAGCACTCCGCGCATATGCTTTTAATTTCCCCCCGGCGATTTATGCATTATACTGCTGTATGCATGCGCTATATCGGGCCGCTCGCGGGCCGTATATACATACATATGCGGTTGCGTCGGTATACATTACACGTGTTGTGCACGCGCGAAGTTCGGACTCGCGCGAGTTGTGGGCAGGCGCGTTACATATACACATAATGTAAGCTGCACATGCACACACGCGTGCATACGGCGTTAATGAACTTGAATAGAGCGAAATTTTGCAGCCCGCGCGCGGAAGAAAGTACGTATACACATACACACATTGCTTGCGGCTTATCACGCGCGCGAGCTCCTGCCCACTTGATTTCGGTCCGTCGAATCGGTGGTTTCGCGGTTACACGATCGGCTTATGTATATGTGTGTGTGTCTGTGTGCGATATTATGTATGGGCAAAACGATCGAACGACATCCTGCGCTACCGCAGCACTGTACACTGTGCAAAATATACGTCTATCATATCAGCGCATGTACTACGGCTACTACCGGCCATTGGCTACAAGCTCCGTTTTTGCATATTATCTCGTGATGTAAAAAAATTATACTTTATTAATTGGTCGGCCGGGCAATTTGGTCAGTCGTCGACTTATCGCGATTAGCAGCCTGCCGATCGCGCGACGAATTAGAAATCTTTGTTGTTTTAATGCCAGAGAGCATATTGGGATAGGATACATAAACACGTCTTATAAAAGTTTCGAGTCGTAATAATCAATCAATTTGCAGCAGCAGCTGCTATAACCGTATGACTTAATGAAATAATTATGCCTGCCTTTAGCGGCGATCCAGTTCGACCAATGATTTATCTCTAATCCTTGGGCAATTGCGTGCGCGTACGAGGGAAGGATATAAATCGATTAATGTCTCTCGTGTACTCGAGCGAATCCACGCCGATTAATATGTGGTTCACTTATACACACAGACAAACGCTGCGCTTTTAGCCTTTTCCGAATAATATTTGTTGCTGCACGGGGGGTTGAAGACAGAAAAAAAGTGCATCGATCGCAGAGCTAGCCTTGGCGATCGATGCGTGACTATCGCGCGCGAGGCACCGCCTCACCTCATATAATAATATATATCGATCTCGGCAATCGACTCGCGTATTAAAAGTAATTAAAGCGACGGGGCAAAGTCGCTAATAAATCAGCTCGTCATTATCGGAGACGCTTGTTGGGTTTCGCTACTGTGTGCGTAAACTATATTGGCTCGCATGCACGTACACATACACACACCTGCGATTTTTTCCCTCCTCTCTCGCGCTCCAACTACGAAACGCACAACTTTTTAACGATTTCGTAGCCGTATTAGCGCAACAACGTACTACTACTGGCTACTACTACGCACATACAGACATCCGAGAGAGCAGCAGCTCGACGAGCCGAGCAGAGCGACGTTCTAAAATTTTCTGCGCAAAAAATCTGCGAGAGATACATATACGTGCGTGCGAGCAGCGGTGTACCCCGCCTATGTTACACCAGATTTACGAGTTTCAGGCATCACCATTTTCGAGCGCGCAGGCTAGCTAGCTATAGGTAGGCTATGCATCGTATATGCGTAGTATAAAATCGTGTCGGCAACATCGTTGCTAGCTTCGATCGTCGTAGCGATCATAGATCCCGATTTCTTCGCGTATACAACATATTACCGATCACGATTCGCTCGGTGGCAATTTTTATAAGTATCGTCGGCTTTCGCAGCTGGACCACAGGGCAATATTTTGGTCACTCGATCGCGTGCACAATGATTTAGTCTCGAGCGTCGACGCGTCAATGTACAATACATCCATTATATAGAAGCGCATTTATACAATTGCGTTGTACTGTTGTACACGCACGACATATATAGTTATAAACAATTCGACATTAGAAAGTCTTGTAAAGGCTGTGCGCGTAAGGATTGGGTCTTTCCTGCGACTGCACAAAGCCGAGTATGACTCTCGCGCGAGCGCGACTACGAGCCACGCAACTATTATAGGCAATATATGCATCATGTGCAGCGTGCTCTCGTATTATAAGACATCCGTACTACCAGCTCGGTGGCCAAAGCGTTGACCGCGCCGATGAGAGTTCGTACACATGGTTATAGCTCGCGGCCTATCGGACTTATCGATCATATTATACGGCGTAATATCGTATTATCGTATTATATGTAAGGATTGGGCCGAACAAGACAATATCGATTATCGCCCCGTAGTAGTTACACACTCGAGTCGTATATACCCATAACACTATAGGCTGTGAATTGCGACTACGTATATATCGCGCGCTCAGCTGGCTCCAGCTCTATGTTGCCAAGACGACGACGACGACTATTGCGGAGTCTGATCCGCGAGCGATGCGATATATAGAGTCGTAAAAGCGAGAGGAGGACGATCAAGTTGCTCGAACGTGAGAATGTATACGTAACGACGAGTATCTCTTGGTATCGGCTCTCTTGTACCTCTCGTGTGTGTGTGTGCGAGTGTAGCACACAAGTTACGTACATCTGTGTCTCGCAGCCAGACTCTCTCGCGCTATCTATATACTCGCAAATGCACTTTGAAGAGAAAGAGAACGACGTAACGATTCCCCGTGTGCGGCACACACGTGAGCTATTCGCAGCGCAGCAGCGATCCTCTCGATCCTTATACCTTATAATACATGTATAACTTAACACGCCACAGCTGTACAGCGATCCTATAGCGTACATATCTTACAAGCACGGTACTTTCGCCCATAGATAAATGGCTAGCTCGCGATGTCTGTCTGTGTAATAATATATAAATAAATCGTTAAGGATGCGTCTCCTTTGTGTGTTGGCAGGTCTGCTGAGTGCGGCAGTCCTGGGAGAGCCCGTCAACAAAGATGCCGCCGCTGCTGACAAGCTTAGCCTCGCGTTAAGCGACGTCAGTAGCAGCAGCGACAAGCTCGAGAAAGCTGCCACCGCCGCCGTTGAAGACACCCCGAGCAAGGACGACAAGGCCAAGAGGTCGCCGATAGCTGCGACGGCTGTGTACGGCGCCTCGCCCCAACATCACGGACAGTACGTCATTCGCCACGGCGACGACGCGCCCGAGGTGAGCCACAATAAGTATACCATTATCCAGTATGTAAGCGACAGTTATGGTTGAAAAACGCGGCATTGGGCGGACACACGTATATATGCAACACTTGCTACGATGCATGTAGCCGCCAGGCAGGATGTGTATAGTAGTAAGTATTTGTGCATAGAGGAAAAGGCGAGCTCGAAAGCATGTATATCCGAGTGTCTTACCGCACTATACTTCGCAGCGGACGGAGGGTATACTATAAGAGAAAGAACATAATCATGTAATTCGATATGATTTCTGTGGCATTACGATTATATTATTTGAGCGCGCGCGCTCGTGGCAGGCGCGTTATGCGATCTCCTGCATTGCAGTTGTATATGCACGAGACGACGACGACTTTCTATTATTATAATAATTATCTCGTGGCGGTGCTTTTCTGGTTAAAAACGGATCGTTCTGCGTCAGGAAAAAGGGGTTTATACATATGCACAGGAAAAAAGTCACGAAGGATCGGTAAATATATGGTATTATTATTAGGCAATCGCAGCGCAGCACAACATAGCATCGAAAGCTCGCGCCCGCGCGGGCGTACACCATAAAGTTACGCTCGAATGGTCGTGGTGCGCTAAACCTTGAAACGTGTGCGCCAGCATAGTATGTATGCGAATCGATGCGAAAATTGGCCAAGCGCGTAACGCATGCCACACAGCACATACACACATCGTGTACTTACATAGCATATCACAAGGTATTGGGTGCTGTATATAAAAGGCTCTCTTTTAGCTCTTTTATGTGTGTGCTTAGGAATCGGCCGCCGCGCGTCTCGGGTAGCCGAGCGATTTCGAACACGCCATGTATCCGCGTGTAGATATGTAGTACACGTTTAGGTGTATCGGTAGCAGCAGCAGCAGCGCTAGGCCCCGTGGAGTACTTGATCAAGGTTAACCAGTATTACATCGACACAAATAGGCCTGTGTATGGCTCGAACGCATATACTATATAGACAAAGTGCAGCAGCAGCAGTGCAGTGGCAGCAGGCGCTTTATAGCACCCTATTCATTGCGGCCGCCACGATCAAGCGCGAGACTAGACTACTGCATGCGAGGCCGCGAACGGCCTTTGAAGTACACCAAGGCACACTTACACACACAGACACGTACGGCTCGCCCGAGCTAATGTAATGCCGGCTACCACCAACGCTCTTGCTACGTACACACGGCAATATAAGTCCCTATCGAGCCCAAGAATCTCGCCAAAGAAGTGAAATTACTCAACAATAGACTTTGTAGTGTATAACGGCCGGTGTGCGCCGGCTGCGCGCGGAATAGATATTTAGTCACCTTCGTACCTAAATATACTATGCATGCTATGTACGCGCAAGTGCATTATCTCTTGCACACACACACAAATGCAGCGCATAGAATTGCGTCAGCTTTTCAATATAAACACACACAACGGCCCCGAGACGTGTCGACAAAAAAACTCGGCACCCGCCGCGGTATATTGTGCGCGTTCAGGCCCCGTACAGCGATTCGAGCCGCGCGACCTTTTCGCGCTTATCTCCTTTTTCTAATTTTCACTTTGTCAATATATATAGGCACGCTTATAATACCGCGCGCACATGCACACCCTGCAGAGCTATCCGCGTCCGGGTACCCACACACATACACACACCCGGACCAAACACGCACATGCGTGTGCAGTGCCTTGGTGGATATACGAATAGGTGCAACTTTCGAAAGTTTCGGAGATTTCTCGCGCGGAACAAAGCAAAAATTTGCCAATCCACGCGGGACTCGCTCGTGGAAAAATTCGCCAGCTAGCGCGAGCCTGTCCGTGTGTGGCATACATATGTAGCCGCGCGTTTTTCCAAAAGCTCGTGGCAGCTCCCACACGTACATACTATACATTGTACGTATCATTCTGTAAGCGCGCGCGACGCTCGAGTCGATGCTTTTTTTTCATTCATTTTACACGTAGTCAGCTGGGACCGCGAGCATGAGCGATACGCGATATATATAGCTATACTCTAATTGATTATTATTTCATATACTGTGGGCCGTGGCACGTATCGTATCGCGAGCTTTTCTCACGCATTGTCCTGCTGCTGTATAGCTAGCGATAAAATTACGGTCATGCTCAATATGACTGAGTAGAGCCTGGACCGGTCAGGAGCATAAGCAATTGTAGTAGTGGGCCATGGATATTGTATATGTTCTAGGCCGGCATTTATTACACGCGTTATACATTATATATTATATTATTATATTTATTATTATTATATTTTATATACATGGTATATAGTTATTGTATTCATGGCCTCAGCAGCAGTAGTCGAGGCTCGAAGAGTCCGGGAGCAGGATGTTGAGGCCGCGGCCGCAGCTTTTATCAGCTGCCGTATCCCATTATAATCGCGGCGGCGGCCTTGATGAATTATTGAGTCTCATATCTCGCGTATATCACAACTATACATGTGCTGCTGGGCTCTCGCACGCCGCCTACGTGTGTGTTATTATATTTCAGCCACCGTATAATACTCTACTGTCCGATTTTGCAATTCGACGAGAGAGAGAGAAGAGAGCCCGCGCGCGAGTTTAGAATTAATTCGCGCGATTTACATTCCCATGCGTGTACGTATAGTAAGTACGTATACACGCAGCGCTAAGCATATAGCAGCAGCACACATATCTTTAACGCTGCAGCTGCTGCCGCTGCAGTAGTTGGCCTGATTTTTTTTTCGGCCTCTGCCATAATATAGTGTGTCGAATCCGCGGACTCTGCAACGGTAGCGGCAGCGCATAGTATAGGATGACTCGTCCTTAGCTAAGAATTGGCTAAGCTCTATTATGCGAGGCCGTATAATTCGCCTATGCTGCACTGCGCTCTGAACGAGCCGCGAGCGATAGAGAAAGAAAAGAGAGACGTGCCGTGGCATGCGAGGTACATAATGCGCGCTGCAGCACTGCTACTACCATACAACACGCGTTAACAAGTGGGAATCGCTTGCGCGGATTGGATAGCATATAGGATAGTATATAAGCTGCACGTGTATTCCGGGGTAACGAGAGTTAACGCATAATACTTATACGCGACGAGAGACGTTGTTCGCTGCGCGCGCGGCGTCTGCAGGTAATTATTAATGTACGGATCGCGTGTAAAAAGAATTATCGTCTCGCTGCTGTCTAGAATTCTCGTACCTATATAGTATATAATATTATATAGCTCGTGAGATTTCTGCATGAGCAGATCTCTCGACTCGCTCGAGTCCGATTTTCTTTTTTCCCGTTCGACTTATCGACGTCGCCGTCTCCGCGGCTTGCACTGAGCGCAGCCTAGCTCTCTGTGCGCGCACGACGAATAAAAATAACGTTAGACACAAATATTTTATACGCTGGTATAAACATCGCTGCGCGACTCGACTTTCTAAACGATATTTTTGCCAGTTAAGCGTACGAAATTATCCTACATGCATAATGTACATATAGCCTATATATATGTGGTAGAGTACTTTGTGTGTGTATGTGTGTGTGGCTTCGATACACATATAGATGTATATATTTAAATATCGTTTTGCCTTTACGGTAATGCGTAACTTTTCCTCGCGCACACGCTATATAGTCCGCGGCACATGCATCCGCGAAAGAATCTCATTAGTTATGCAGACTCATTTTCCGCCAGTTTCATAATATATATATAAGGCTTCTCGCTAGCTGAGCGCGCGCGTGAATTTCCGCTATGCTACTGCATAGCTTATAGCTTCTATACGTGTGTGTGAGTGTGTATGTATACGTACGGTATGTACACGCTTCGGCAAAATCGCCGCCGCGTATTTCGAAAAGAAGAAGAAAAAAACTAAGGCGAAAAATCGCGGCACCCGCGCGTTTTTACGTTCATACACAAGTGCATACGTATACGCGTTATAGTCTATAGAGCCTGCCTGCGGTGCATGTGTGCGTACCGCAGCCAGTGTACTATTTTCCAAGTATCAGCAAGACAATACTATCTGAACAACGGCCCATTGTCACGTCATACTTTTCTTTTGACGTACGCGGCTCCGAATCATCATTTTCCTTCTGCTGCTTTTTTTACCCACTTATCCAAGCCTCCCGCCACTGCTGTGCAGAGCGACAAGTCAGTGCGCGCGCGTAATACGCGGACACACACACATACATATATGCACGCATATAATATATAGAAAGTGAAAATGAGATTTGTGCGGCTGATAGAGAAAGGCGATGTGTAAAAATGAAAAAAAAGGAGAGAAAAAAAAGAAATAATACCCAGGTAGACGCACAAGCACGCGCGCGTACTGTATAGCTGTATACAGATATTTCGTAGGATGGTTAATTAAAAAAAACTGCCTACCCGTAAGTGTGTGTATGTGTATAAGTGCGGTGGGCCGCGCGAGCGAGCCATCGTCGCGCGCATTCGAAATCTGGTATTAAGCTCGACGCGCTTGCTCATTTCTTGCCGCGCGCGGCGCGCATCGCACAACTTCCTCCATTAAAATACCTTCATCAGTTGCATAATGTTCATTTCCTATTATAATGCCTGCCGAGCATGCATGGCCGCGTATATAGAAAGCTTGCGCGCCTCCTGTACTCCTACTCCTCCTCCTTCGTGTAATATGCTTCTCGCGTAAAATCTTGGGTTTTTTTCGCCTTTTTTTCCGTGCACGCTTTTACTCACCTGCAATTGTAAATTTTCGATGAGCCGCGCGACTCGGATCGCTGTGCAATTTTGCTATTAACGCAAGTGAAAAATGCCAGAGCCCGTAAAGCTCGCGAGAGCAATTAGGGAGACACCTATATATTATACATACGCAGGCTCGTTAAAAAACAAAATCATCGCGTGAAAAAGTGCATTAAATTTTGCGCCGCGTTATCTCGTTACCATTTGAAAATATAATATGTACGAATTTCACGCTTGCTGGAGACGATCTTCTCTCTGCCGGCGCAACGAGAGTTGATGCGCGCGTGCACGCGGCTATAATAGCGCATTAGCTGCCAGCAGCGTGCTGCCTGCCGCACATTACACAATCTGGCAACGATCGTATGGCGCGAGCAGCCGAGCTTATTTATTAAAAGTAGCGTGTAAACATTGTTTAGAAAATCGCTCGCAGTTGTGCAAGTCGAGCTGCGACGACGACGACGACGAGACCATGCGCGTCGTTTTTCCTCGTGAAATCTTCCAATATGCGCCGCGCTTGCATCTGTACATAGTCAACACCAAGAGCGAACATGCATAATCGCAATTCACGCGTGCCACCGACCTATTATTCCGCAAAAATGAAAGAAAAAATGTTACGGGTCAACGTTGAATCGAAATGCCAACAAGCCTGTACACACACGAGCGTGTGATCCAAAAAGTCGCCCGAATGAGCTGGGCGAGCCAAAGATGCAAAGCAATTGCCGAGTATATGGCTCTATAAGTACGTTTAATTAGTTGAAAAGTGAGTTTTATTCCAAAGCGAAAGAAGTTGGAAAATTTATTCGCAGCTTTTTCGTTAATTACGCGCGCGGCCGCGTATGTATTGCACAAGAATTATAATGAGGTTTTGGTGCCCCGCGCGCGCGCAAAATTGGTGGCTACTAGCTGGCGCAAATTTTCGAATGAAAAAGTCCCGCGCTGCAGCAATCGACCCAATAAAAATCGCACGATCGAACTATCGCTACGAGAAAGTGTTGTGTATACATATAAGTGAGCAGCGATCTCGCGCGTGAATTATGAGCGCATCTCGCGATACATACGTATATATCGCGAGTCGATACGCGCGTAAACAAGAGTTTGGAGTTCCTGAGAGACTATCATCGAATGTACATGAACGCACAAAACACGTGCATATTATAGTTGCCTGCCATCTCCTTGGCGTGTTATTTACGCGTTTGTTTGTGCTGTTGCCTGTACACTATGTGCGTGCAGGGACCATTGCCGCTGATGCTGCGCTGCTGATCGCGAGAGGAATGCACTCTAATCTTTCTCTCTCTCTCTCTCTCTCTCTCTCTCTCTCCAGGCCTGACACTTGTTCTAAGCGTGTGCTGCAGCGCACGGCGCAAAACTCTCACTCTCACTCTAGCAGCAGCACAGAGCACGCGGCAGAATTACGCCCGCGGGAGGAACTCGAGCTGACGCTGCTGCTGCTGCTCGATCGGCTCGTCGTCTCTGCACGCTCGACGAGCTCCGTGCTGCTGCACATGCATGCACACTGCCGCATCGGGCCCCGCGTTCGCTCTCGGCCGCTTGCGTAATCCCGCGACTTGGACGCGCTGCTGCTGGCAGTGATCTCTCTTATACTCGCATTCTGACCGGTAAAACGAGCGACTTTCGCGCCGCACATACACGCGCTGATCTATATACATACGACCGTATGTGTGTGTATGTATACATGGCTATTATAGGCTGCTCGAATTGCGCTAGGCAGTGTGCTGCAGCAGTAGCAGCGGTGCAGCGACGTAAATACGAAATAGAGAAAAAAAAGAAGGAAAACTCGACTCGATGCTACCTCGCGATGAAAAGTCACTCGTAGGTACGCTGATATTGTTATGTGCACCTATATAACTATAAATACCTATCAGCTACATTGTTTGTTTCCTTTATATTTATTGTAATGGCAGGTCTCTGTTTCTCTCTCGAGATCGTTGTTCCTTCGTTTGTTTCTTTTCGCGTATCGAGACGCGATGGGAATGTTTTTAACGGTGTATCGCGCGCGAGCAGCATGTGTGCAACAGAGAAACATGCATCGATGCTGTGTATGTGTATGTGTGTATACAGCTAGCTGCTGCTGATCGACGGCGGAGCAGTAGTTCGTTAATGGCTTTGGCGTAAATCGGTATTAATCATAGCGCCGATTATCATAATTTATTTCGTATTGTGGAGCTGCGCTGCGATGTGATCGAGTTGGCCTCTACCATATACTCGTATGTATACTAGCGGCGCTGTGTTGTATGTATATAAACGATCGATCGAGGCAAAAAATCATTTTTCCGACTCGGGCGCAAATCTCACGATCGACAGAATTTGATAAAACAGCATTTTTATCAGCTGCACGTATTACCGGCCGCCCGATGATCTCTTGCCTCTCTACCTCTATGCGCGCGGAGCTTTTATTAAATCGTTTCACATTTAAACGGCAGCTCTCGAGCGCAGGCAGGTATAGGCTGGCTCTCGAACGATGATTAATATTACGGTCGCGTTCGCGTGTGTGTATTTATATGGCGTGTACACGCGGCGTTTGCTAAATTGAAAAAAAAGAGAGAAAAAACAGCGCAGCCACGGCCTGGATAACCGCTACCTGTGTGTGTGAGGAAAATGCAAAAGCAAAAGAGCGACGTCCTAAGCCCCGATCAATCATAGCCGATGACGAAATTAGCCTGAAATTACATATTATATATTATAGAGTCGAGCTTTTTCCGTTGCGTATGCTGCACGCGTGCAGGTGCTGCTGCGCGTGCGAATCTTTCTCTCGCTTGTAATACGCCACTAGACGATCGATTGATCATTTCCTGCATCTAGTATTAATTTTATTCTTTCGTTTTTTTTTCATTCACAGGTTGGACCGGAGTATCTGGCCCTGCTGCAGTACTTGGTGGAACAGCCGGAGCCGCAGCACCAGATCGCCGGTAGGCAGCAGCATCAACGTACCCACCTACACCAGCAGCCGGAACGCCACTACCAGAACCAGCCGATACAGCGCGTCAGGATAGGCGCGCTCCTCGAGCAGGAGTTGGTCAAGCTCATCGAGAAGCAGCCGGTCCAGCACAAGCAGGTAACGCAATCTGTAACCATTATGTATAACGTAATATATTTCGATGTTTTTTTTTTTAAAAAAACTCCATTACGACGCCCAGTGCGATGGAATAAAAATAAAAAAAAAAACAAAATAAAAAAACGAGCCCGTATGACACTCGGTGCGGTGTACGCAATAACTAGCACAACTTCTCCGACGTAGGATAGTCTACCTGCTTTGGTCTCTCTCTCTCCTGCTTTTTTTTGCCCGTCTTAATAGGAGCGAGCGCGTTAAATCGGCCATTCGTCGCTTGATCACTCGCGTTGCCTCGGCTATATCTCGGCTCATTTGCCTTTTGCTCATTTTTTCAAACTGTCGCGCGCTAGAGCTTAAGTTGTTGCTTATAGGTGTAGTTTTTCGAAATTATTACAATTTCACTTCTCGTACGTGAGTAGTTGCTCCGCGCGAGCCGCGCGCTAAGTAACACGTAAAACGTCTGGCGCAGCCGTTTCCGCGCTGTGCTGCATGCGTAAGCATAAGAATTTATTACGAAAGTTGCAATCTATTCGGCGCAAATGCATTTAAGCGACTGGATAATTTCATCTGTCTTACGCGAATGTCCTTACCCCCAGATCAATCCGATGAACAAATTCAACTAAAGTATTTTTCGATCATCTTTTATTTTTTATTTTAATTTTCATTTTTACTAATAAAAAAGTCAGAGACTCATAAGTTAAGCTGCTTATAAGCGGCTTCTGATTGGTCGAATTATCTTTGTCTCGAGCTGAAATGAGATAAAAAAATTTCATTAACTTTATGGGTTCAACATTTTATTAGCTTGTACTCAAGAAGCCTTCAAATTAAGAATGTGTCTCAATTTCTTCAAAAAATTTATTAATATTTTATAAACTCAAATATTGTTTTTACATCATAAGATAGCATTGGAAAAACTTATGATATTATCATAAATGAAAATTTTAAAGTCTTCTAAACAAATACATTAAATTTTTATACATTTTTTACGTTGTAATACGTGAGTAAGACTTCATATCAATGTGGGTACTAGGAAGATTTTTTCCTCTTAATGCTTTTCCACAACTAAGTAATACCATAGTGCACCGCAACAATGAGGTTTTCAAGAATATCCTTTCGTTTGAATTTTTTTTTAATGTATCACACGTTTAAAGTGACCTTTATGTACCTTATTAAAGTGAATTTTGAGGTTACCCTTTCGTGTGAATGTCTTTCCGCATCTACCGCATACATGAGTGACACCATTGTGCAGCGTATCGATGTGTCTTTTCAGATCACCTTTAGTTGAGTATGTCTTTCCGCAAATATCACATAAATGTGTGACTCGATTGTGCAGCGTATCGATGTGGACTTTGAGATTACCCTTTTGTGTGAATGTCTTTCCGCATCTACCGCATACATTAATGACACCATTGTGCACCGAATCATTGTGAAGTTTGAGATTGCCCTTTGCAGCAAATGTCTTTTGGCATGTATCCCACGTAAACATGACCCTATTATGCACCGTGTCAATGTGGTATTTTAGATGACTCTTAGTAATGAATTTTTTTCCACACGTAGCGCACGTATGTGTGACACCATTGTGCACTGCATCGATGTGGACTTTGAGACAATTTTTTCGTGAAAATTTCTTGCCACATATATCACATGAGTTGGTGATGCCATTATGCACCGAATTAGTGTGGATTTTTAAACCATGCTTTGTCGAGAATTTCTTTTTACAAATATCGCATGAATAGGTAATGGAACGATGTGATGATTTGACATGTCTACTTTTATTTAAGAAATTCTTTCCGCATGCCCCTTTTGTATTATCATGCACCGTATCGGTGGGTATTTTGAATCTATGTTCATTGTTGAATTCTTTTGTTATCCTTTTTTTATTTTTTATGCCTAACTTACTGTCAAAATCCAATTGTTCTGCATCGTTACTAATAATTTCTAATTTCACTTCCGCCACGGGTTCTATATTCATTATGTTTTGAGGTTTACAACCATTGCTCTTGAAATTTTTCAAGTGATTTGAAGAATAATCGTCAGTTTTCTTAGCTGCTAATGAATTAATGTCTAGCTTGACGTCTTCACATTCAAAAACTATTTCCATTTCGTCAAGTTCATTTTTTTGATTTCTATCACATTTTTGATGCATTTGATTCTGCAATGAAATTTAATCTATGTACAATTTTTCATCAATAAACAACTGTAATACGAGTTACAAACAATTTTATCAGCGCTTACCGAATTTTCTCGCGAAAATGGTAAAAGTTGGACGTTTTTAAAATCGAGTTTTTCGTCAATAACTACATAAGTATTTTCAATGAGTGATACATCAGTAAGTTCTTCTTTCACTCTGAAATAAATCTAATGTGATGAAGTATTTTTTTACAATATTTTTATAATTTCATTTATAAAAACTAAAAATTACCCGATAGCACAATTTAGTATATTACTGGATTCCATTTTTCTCTTTTTGGAATTTCACTAACAATTATAACCTCTCTTTGATCAAACTATTGACACGGGCTGACTATCGAAGAGCCACAGTGAAGACTACAGAGAGTTGTGTTCATTTTGCTGTTTACGTCGTGCGTGGTATGCATGACCTTTCCGTGTATATTTTTTGGCAAGTGCTATTTTGTCCTGCTTCTTATCGAAGAGCGCGTCTCGCGCTCCGCCTGGCAAGTGTGGCAGAAACTATACGATATGACGATACGCGCTACTCTTATAAGTTATATAGCGCAGAAATTACCGTCAGGTTTCTTTTCGCCCTCATTTGAATTTGAATTACTATACGCAGGGCTGCGGAAGAATATTATGTTTGATGAAACGATTACGAAGAAATGAGATTTAAAATAATGATTCTAATGGTATGCGAAGCACGCTGAGAAAAATTTGATCGTTAATACAATACAATGTAATAATTTGCAGCAGGCGATACCACTCGACGTTGAGCAATACCACGTGGAGACAACGGCACCACGACGTGTGCCTGCCCAGGCGTTAGTCCAGCAGCACCAGTACCAGCCCCAACCCCAGCAGCACCAGCAGCAACTCTATTACCCAGTCGAGGAAGTGCAGATCCCAGCCAGAGCCCAGCCTCAACATCACCACCATCAGATTCAGCATCAGCAGGCAGCAGCAGCAGCCGCAGCCGCCGCACAGCAGCATCAACATCAGCAGCAACAGGTGGTCGTGAGCCACCACCGACAGCCGCAACCGCAGGCACAGGTCCACCAGCATGTCCAGGTGACGCCCGAGCCCATCACGATCCAGCATCCGGACGAGGTTCAGCAGGTGGTCCGACCCCAGCCGCAGAGTCTGCGCTACCACCAGTCGATCCCCATTCAGTACGGCTACGAGGACGAGCAGCAGGTGCAGCACCAGCAGCAGAGCCCCGAGTCGATCGTCCGAGCTCAGCAGAGCGCCGAGCAGCAGGCGCTGGCCTTCCACAAGATCGCCCAGGCGGCGCACTACAAGCACCAGGACGATGCCCTCGAGCAGATTCGGGTGGCCAACGAGAAGCACCGACAGCAGAGCGCTTTGGAGCAGATCAAGCAGGGCGAGCAAGTGAGCGAGGCCGGCCGCCAGGAGCGCGTGAGTTATACCCCCCAAATTCACTGTACGACGATGACGACAGATACGATGCAGAATTGACAATAATAGGAGACCGAGGACTGCACTCGCGGATCGGCGGCGTGGGTGGCAGGCATAAATCCGTGACTCCGGTTGCTGCTGTCCAGCTTATAACCGATGTATGCCCGCGGCGTTGTGCAACGTCGCTCTCGCTTTCGACTTTCGTCATTGTCATTTTGACAAAAGAGCACCACGAGCTGCTGCTGGCCTGTGTTTTCCAAATTGCTTCGAATCCCGCTAAAATTTAGTTTGACTCTCCGCGTCTTATACGTTACTTACGTAAGCACGACAAATCATCCCAAGCCGCGCGCTATAATGCAGCATGGTACAGTATGGAATATATATACGATATATATAGGAAGGGGAGATGTTTGCGAGTGTTGGACAGACAATCGCTCTCGACTCGCGTGCAGAGTGCGAGAGCACAGCGCGATCGTAAACTAGTTTGACGAAAATGTTCCCGGCACGAGTGCTGCAGCAAACGCAAGGGAAAGTGGCCGCTGCTGTTGTTGGCGTTCTGCGATGCGTCATAACACTGCATTGAGTACTGCATGCAGCCGAATCGCGACCTATTCCAGGAGATATCTCTCGACTCAGAATAACAACGCTTTCCTCGCGAGGATAAACTTGGGATAATAATTTGCGGAGCTGAGCACTCGACAGCTTTTATCAGCTGCTGCTGCGCCTTCAACATACTCTCTCGTCCTCCCTCTCTTACTGTATGCGCGCTATTTTCACCGGTCGCGCAATAAAATTTATAGCTCAACTATTTGTTCTTCGCGGGGCTCTGTATAATATAACAAGAGTAATGTCCTCGGCGGCGTCTTAACCCACATTCGTCGTCGTCTCTCTTTGATTGTGCTGTGTGTGTGTGTGTGTGTGTGTACAGCGTGCTGTGCATGCAGTACACCAGGGCTAGCTCGCGCGCGCGCGATAAAAAATAACAACTACACTACGCGCACGTTCGGGCTGTGTCTTAGGCTTAATAGCTTATCGTTCGCGGTGTGCAGTTGTACAAATTATAGAGTCGCAAAAAATTCACGAGCCGCACACGCATACACGCACGTATAATATAAATGCGTTTATGTACAGGCTCTCTCGCGTGCGATAGTAGTAGTAATAGTAGTAGATAGTATATTACAAGTGTTGTGGCTCTCGCGCGATCGGCGACGATCGTTAAATCGTGCGTTAAAAAAGCCATAGCGTATGATAATTAATAACGTCGCTACCGCTTGGGTTTCGCGCGCGGATACTCTCGCGGTGTGCATACTCGATAAATTTAAACATAATAGCGGAAAATCGTGTGGCTGTAATACGTGCACGCGCGCGCGCGCCAACAGCACAAGTACGTAAAAGTGCGAGCCATAGTCGCATTTTATTCTCCGTCTCTCTCTTTCTCTCTGTCTCTATCTCGAAAAAGCGAATGGGCTTTTATTGATTAAGTTTCTTCTGTTCCGACATATGCACGTGTAAAATTTGTGTACATATCTATATGCGCGCGTATATATATCTATCGGAGCGGTCGGAGCAAGTCGTCAATTTGTTTAACGAAATTTCTGACACCGAGTTATTTACGATAGAATTCAACTTTGTGTGTCTGTGTGCAGGTATACGCGCGGGGCTCGAAATATTCCGTTGCGTTGCAGCATATTATGCACCCGTGCCGCCGCCTTGTTGTGCGCGACTGTATAAATATATATAGATATTTGAGCGCGCTCGCGTAGAACACAACTCAGCAAATAGACTCGTTTTCTCATATTAATTATTAACTGCTTTTTACGAACCGACTCCGTGCGTATGCACGTTTTGATGCTTGGGCAATATGTTTGTTTTTCGCTGTGCTGCTGGCACATGTAACCAAACACACACGCCGCTGCTGCTGCTCTGTGCGCTGCACAAATACACAATAATACTCGTATATATAATAATTTCTATACTCGCATATTTTTCTCCGCGAGAAAATATATTTTATGAAAAGCGATTACGTTATGGTGTAGACTTTTTGTGCGCGCAACGGTCCCGCGGCAGCAGCTCTGTGATTCATTTGTTATACTAATCGGTAACGCTATTATGAATCGAAAATTGTTACAATTATCTCTCTCGCTTCTATCTATATACCAGCAGCAGCAATCGAGACACTTGGCGCTCGCAATTACAGATGTATAAATACGTATTCGCTGCTCGTTGACTCGCTGTACGATAATACGCGGGCTTTGTCTATAAGGCGCAGCAGCAGTCGCAGTAAGTAAAATTAATCGTGTATATAGGTTTTTTTTTCTTCAGCTCTCACTACTACTGTCCGTCGTGGTCGCGTGGAAGAATTAGGTGGCGCAATTTTTGCGCTCCGGCTTTTCCACAATTTTTCGATATTCCCTCGTCGCGGCGCAATGCATTGGGCAAAAAATCTCATCGCGTGGCACACAGCACGAAACTCTATAGCTACCACCACCACTACTGCACGCATGCAAGCATACGTATACATTGTCTTTGTCGCGATCGACACAAAGCACCCACGATCCTTGCCTGCCAACTCGTTACGTTTTTTTTTCTTCGCTCTCCTTCTATTTTTTTTCCTTCAAAGCGTATCCTATACTCACCTCGGGACATGTAATTATGGCGAAAAAAGGAGAGCAGTTATAAATAGCTGGCTATAGTAGTAGCAGCTCGCGCCACGGCTGCATGTTGCACAACTCTATGTGCTACGTATATATAATATACGCCGATCTCTCGTGCTAAGCCCGGCGAAAATATCCGGTAGCAGCAGCAGCAGCAGCAGCGAGTAGTGTGCATGCGACTTACTATACATGCGGCGTTGCGGGTGAATCGATTCTCGGAATGATAATGGAGATCGATATCGAAAAGAATGTCGTGGAAAAAAGGAATAATAAGCCGCCGGCGTTGCTGCATGAGGCGGCGGTGGTGGTGGTGGTGGCGGCTCGGCGGTGCATTACAACGTACAAAGTCATCGATTGGCTTTCTCTTATATTCACACGCGCGACTGCGGCGCGCATATCTATTTATTTACGCAACTGAGAGACTCGACTATTATGTATATAGCGCGAGAGCGCACATAGCGGATAGCGCGCAGCCGATCTATATAGTACAGCGGAGCTCTGTGCGCACCACATGCATGCATGTAAAAGTGCTGCTGCTGCTGCTGCTGCTGTTGTGTGGCGCGTGTAGTCCGCTGTATATGAATTTCCAGGCATATATATATATAAAGTATCGGAGCCGCTGCTCTGTACGTGGGGTTCGTCGACCCTGCACCAACTAGCCTAGAGTTATGGTATTATGGCTTTTCGATCGCGTACGGCTCGAGCGCGCGGACTACGGTTCGTTCCTTTTTTCTTCTTTTTTTTTTTAATTTTTTTTCATCAGCTCCGCACAAGTAGTATAATATAGTACTGGCCGATAGTTTAGATCCGAGCACCTATATACGAAATCGCCATATAATAAAAAATGACGCTTGCCGCTGCTGCTCCGGACCCTGAGAGCCGCTGCAGCAAAGATCGTTACAGATATTTATGTGATCCGCTGGCGAGACTCGAGCAAAAGAGGCGGTCCCCGCGCCTGCAACACGTTATGAAATACCTAATATAACGCGAGCGAGAGAGCAGCTCCGCGTATATATTGCGACTCGGAGCAATCCAACTTTCATCCCGCGTTCGTCACTATGCACGAGTCGGACACTGCGCCGATCGGTCGACCGATCGATCGGCATGATTTATTGAGACATATTGAAAATAGCCACTTTTTCTTTTGAGCTAATGTCTAATCCAGCACCGATTCGATCTCTCGTTTGTTTGTATGCAGGTACAGCCCAAGGACCCGGAAGGCGCCTACAAAGCCCATCTTAAGGCCCAAGCCACGGCCCTGGTAGCCGAACACAGGAGGGCCCACGAGGCCGCCGAGTATAAAGCCCACGCCGATGCCATTCTCAAGCTGCAGGCTCAGCAGCAGGCTCATCTGCGAGCTCAGGAGGAGGCCCACCGCTACGCACTAAACTTCGAGAAGAACCAGGCTCGTGCCCAGGCCCAGGCTCAGGCGATCGCCAACGCCCAAGCTCTGGCCCTGTACAACGCCCACAAGGCGGCCCGAGCCAAAGCCCAGCAGGAGGCCAAGCAAGCCGCCAAAGCCCAGCACGACGCGAAAAAGCTCGACCCCGACAACGCGCCAGTGGTGCAGTACTTGCTGCCGAACAAGGTGCCACTGCCAGCGCCTGAGGTATGTTTATCGCGCCCGACAGCCGTGTATGACGTATTCGATCGTGTACCGCGCGTACTTATACCCGTTTGGATCGAGCATCTGATTTATTAACACTTGCCTCGCGGAGTAGCACGACAAGCTGCCGCGCACGACTGTACGAGAGAGGAATTATTCAAACGGCCTCTTAATCGCGACTAATTTGGCGCGCCATTAAAAAGACAGTTTGAGCTACTGCAGCGCAGCTCGGCAGAGCGCAATTCTTAATAAGATTTCCAGATGAGATAAATCGAAACGCCAAAACGAGTAATTGCGCGCGTTCGACAACGGCGTTACGCTTTCACTACTTGACAATTATTCAGTTGTTGCTCGAGCCAATTTTTTAATATTCCATCCTTCGTACTTTGTTCTCAGGAGTACCTGCCAAAGGCAGCCGAGGCACTCCGCGAATCCGCTCTCCAAGAAAAGCGACTGAAGCAGCAGCAAAAGGCTGCGGCAGTAGCTCAACAGCAGCATCATCATCATCAGCATCAGCACCAAGCTCAGCCCATCAAGCACCAGCAGCAACAAATTTTCGAGATCGACCCGAATCTACTCCGTGGTTTCCCAGCCAAGCTCGACGAGCAGACGCAGGAGCTTACGTTCCTCGTCGATGCCGACTACTTCCGCAAGATCCAGGCGCAGCAGCGTGGAGAGGCGAGCGAGCAGCAGCCCGCGCGAGCAGTACTGCGGCCCGCGAGCCGCTACCAGTCGATCGAGGAGGAACCAGCCCAGCGCCAGCAGCACCAGCACCAGCACCAGACGGCTCACCGCTACCAGAGCTACCACCACAGCGGCCAGATCGATCCCGACAAGTTAGCACTGCTCGTTCCGGTCGAGCCACAGCAGCCTTGAACGATTCTTATCCTCCCCTCTGCGCAGCGAGCCCCGCTTACATATCGTTCTTTTCAATTATTGCTCGATTTTGATTTTTTTTAAATTATTATTGTATTTGTCTCGTATTCGACTATCATTTTGCAGTATTTTGAAGCGCGCAGTCGCTGCAGACCGCGCCGATCGTGCAGTGCATCCGATTTCTGCACACGATTTATAAACGTATACTACGATATGATAATCGACGCACACGTAAAAGCTGCAGCTATATACGCACTGGCTATATTACGATATAATTAAAGGTTAGATACTTTTTTTTTTAAATGTATTATCGTATTATATTGAGTTTTGTTGGTGCGAGTGCGCGCGTAGTTGCCTCCCACCTCTCCTCCCACGTGTTTTCTCGAGTCTCTTTTTTTTAATAATAACGATTATTAATTTTGTAAGCCCGCGATACGTACTTCTAAATATGAGTTTCGCGTGCCTCGAGCGCGTTAACGAGCCTTTACCAATTATATTATAATACTTAATGCGTGCATCTGGTGAATCGAATCAGTCGAGTAGTAGTAGAGCAGCAGCGCCCTCGACGTTATTAATTATGTTCGCTCTTTATTGCCGAGATTAGAATGCGAGAGTCCAGCGAATTGTGTTACGAATTAATTTTGCTCACTTCTCCTTTCGAGAAGAGTGTGTAATTTCGTTTCGACGGTGCGCGCTGATGGATATACAATTAGAAACGCACGGCTATACGCTTACTTAGTCACGTTCATCACAAAGTTGTATCTCCCGCTGTTTGTGTTTACTTATTTTATTCATATACATCCATGTATTTTTTATACCAACAACGTTTTTAATAGCTTGTAAACCAATTGTCTCAAATCCTATCTCTTACACATGTTACATTTGTATTTTGAAATTTTATATATCGTACCGAGCTTGATGTCTATTATCATACCTCTGTAAATAATGATAATATACATAATCTTACATATTTTATATATAAATATCGTACGAAGCTAATGTAATAACTAACTCATGTGGACGCGTCGACGAATCGGGCCGGCGTAGGTGAATTGCACAGCTGCTAGGATGTACAGGTAGAAATAAATACGTATAAAGGCTGCGACGAATTTTCGAGTATTATAAAATGTGTTTTGCGGCGGGGCGCGAGCTGGATCGCTGTGATGCGTCGTCGCGCCTGCAGCCCAATAGATATTGCAGCCGTCGTCGGTACGTGCCTGTGTGTGTGCCGGAGCTAGCTCTGCGTTCGACGACCTGCATGTGTGTATATAAACTATAGACAAAATTTTCAAATAAATGTTTATTTTGCATTTTTCAAAAAAAAAATAAAATAAAAAAAAGACAAGTTTTTTTCGTTACATTTCCTCCCGAAGTAATCCCATAATGATGAATCCAGCATATTTAAATTTATTCCGTTGATTATAAGTTGGAATTTCGCAAAGATAAGAGATGGAGAAGAAAGAAGAGAAAGACGGATGCAGCCACGCGAGTATATCTGTTGGATACAGATTAAAGCTCATGCTCGCGAGCAATAAACCGCGAGCCGCGCGCGTTTTCGATTACTTATGAGCACGGAGCGTCGTGCATGTGGCCACTGCTGCACATGCTGCACTGTACACATATATTGGCTCGCGAATTTCTCTATCTCTCTCTCATACTGCGATAGCATTAAAATGATTCCGGGTCTCGTATGGTTGGCCCGAGCAATGCGGCTTGTTCATTACGCAAGTCTTCTCTCTCTCCTCTCTCTCTCTCTCTGTCTTTCTCGTATAGGAGACTCGGTTGCTCTCGCGGCGGAGTGCAACAGAAAGTTGATCGTCACCGTCCACGCGCGCCTCGGCTGCATTGGACTGCACCGCACAGCTCTTGTATACTCACACATATTGTATACACATAGATGCAATCCGATCGGCCATACGGCGCTGCGCGCATTTATCCTTGCAGCCCAGGCACGAGCTGCTGCTGCGCGCGTAATTTAGAAGGTTTTTAGAAACACACAACCACTCCCTTGGCGTTCGACGAACGTCCTTGAGTCGCGCAATAGGCCGCCGAGTTTTTTTTCTCGCTCCTTATGTTTTTTTTTTTTCTGTATGTATTGCAGCTCCGCAGCTAATATATTTTCCCTCGCTCTCGTGCGCCGCCGTTTAGCGCCCGCACGATACGATACAGGCACATGTATAATATAGGATACACGCCGCGACGGACGTATCCGTGGAGATCGTTACGTAGCCACGGGGCCTTAGTACGGGACTTTTTAAAAATTCATAAGGTATATATCGTATATAATCAGCGAGGTCGTCGCGTCGACGATCGGTTGCAATCGGCAGCGTACTTACACATACAGAGCTGATACTGGCTACGCGCGACGCGTAATAATAAGAGAGCGCAACGCGCGGCCCGCAATTTTCTCCCCGGCGAAAATTATATTCTCGCGGAAATACGCCGCGGAGCGCGTTAACGACTCGGCAGAATTGACAAACATCGCGGCCAAGTGGCTCGGACTCGATGCGTTCAAAATATGTGTGGTGTGTGCGTTACGTACACTTTTGTATTGTCTAGATTTTGTTCGTGTTTTCTTCCTATGACGATGGCAGGATGATGGCAGGATGTGTGTGCGAATTCACAAGGCTTCGTGTCCTTCGATTTATTTATTCGTTTTTTTTTCTTTGACATATGGCTTGTTTGATGATTATTATAAAATAACATATTGATGCGATCATAAAACTACTGAATCATGAGGTAATATTACCAAAAAATTATAACGCTATAGTATTTACAATGTTGTTTGTTCTTTGCGTAGACTAAAATTAATCAAATATGACGCAATATTCGATATACGAGCTATGGCGAGAGCAAATGTTTCACATAATAATTGTTACAAGTAAGTACACAATACGATATGCTCGTAAAAAGGGGCGTTGTAAGGGGGTCAGGGGGGCGAGATATTCGCGCGTCTTCAATGTTGATTTAATCAAATTTTCAGGTACGAACCGATGAAAATCATATGCGCTCAAGCATGATATACCATATGATATACCATCGAAAATTACTCGGGGGGATGCGCGCGGATGGTTGGTTGACTAGAGACGATGGTCACAAAAAATTGATATAGCGCGCAACGAACGCAACAACAACGCGTCGCGTATGAGTTAAATTCCCAACGTCGTCGGATGAAGGCAATCTCTCGAACGCGATTTTTCACTTATTTTCTCTCTCTCTCTCTCTCTAACTCGCTTCGCTTTAATAGCGAAGTACAGTCCCGGAAACGTAATGGCACGTGATTTTTTTTCCTCTCTTTTCCTTCTTTCGCGTTAAAATTTTAATACTTGGCTACTCGTAAGACTTGGCATTACTTATTTTATAAGTACATATAAAAGTTAGAAAATATAATATATAGTATAATATAGATCATTTTCGTCGAACGCGGTGCAGAATTTTTATATGAAATCCACTCTCCTTCGCTGTGCTCTCTATTATACGGCATGATTTCGCATTTTTGGCCATAAAGTGCCTTCATTATATATCGAAAAGGGGCACATAGCTTCCGGAAATATCAAAGCTATCTCGTACAATTTTTCATTGATAAGTATCGCACGATAAAAGAAAAACTCATTTCTCGGGCGTAACGGATCGACGTACATTTCGCTTCAACAATACACATTTTCTTCCTGTACACACTCCCATCACAAGCTCACGCAAATTCTTGACTTTCCTTCGATGAACGGCAATACATATATTTTATTTTTTGTTTTTACTCAAGGACGCGACGTTTCTTTTTTCTTACTTCTTCGTTCAAATTGCGACGGCATAATTCGAAATATTTTGGCACTTTTTTGGCTAAACTTCGTTACTTTTTCTTTCTCCCCTCTTGACTGCGCAACGCCAGGGTTTATTAAAAAACGTTAAATAAGAAGACGACGGAAGGAAAAGCTGCTGCGCCAACATCATCGAGCGCTCTCACTCACTCGCTCTCTCACTCTTACTCTCTCGCATATAAAACACAGTACGCGCGAGGGTGGTGGCGGTGGTGGGCGTCCCGCTTGAAACCATAAAACGCGGACTCGCGCGCATTGCGCCTACGAGGAATCATTAAATGGAATGGAAGTACTTCGGGTTTATTTACGCTGTGTGTATGTATAAAGGCGCAACTCTCGTCGTCGAGGCAAGGGTCGCTTTCTCTCGTTTCGTAAAATAGTAATTCGGTTTCGAGTTCACGTACATACGTACGCATATAATATAATATAATATGTGTGTGTGTGGGTGTGGGTGTATAGATATAAAAAGGGGCTGTGTGCTCCGAGTCAAGATGCGCGGAGGGTCGCACACACGATAACGCAACAACGGTATAAGGTTTTCTTCTCTCTCTCTCCAAGTCAAGAGTATAAACTATAATATGTATACGCGTATAAATTATACAAATGTTTTACCATATCTTATTACATACGATGATTGGGCCCTTTCGCTAAAAAATATCGTTAATCTACGTTATGTTTTCTTATGTATATAATAATAGCGATAATAATACAATAAATTGTAGCTCCAACCATGCCTATTTATAACACTGCAATAAACATATTGCAAAACGAGCGCTATTATAAAAAAAATTGCAATCCATTCATTGGAGCATTGGAAGCTACAGAACAGCCTACGTCTCTCTCTCTTTCTCTTCAGTCTTGGCGGAGATACATATTACATATAAAAAGTCCTTATATTTGGCACATGCACACATACACACGCTCATACACACAGTTGTACAGCCTCCTCATCGTTCGTCGTCGTCGTCTCACTCGCTCGAATTTCGCACCCCTCGAGCTATAAAACGTGCGAGCGAGCGCGTCTATGTATATCGTTGCGCACATACATACACACACGGATGGGGGGTGCGAGCGCGCACAGTACACAAAGCATGTAATATATATCCCCAGGTTCTGCGCCATTGGGATCGTGCACATCGAGCCACGGGGCCATTGTCTGCCGAAGCACATTGTCGTAAAAAAAAAGGAAAAAGAATTTATGAACATATTCGTCGGCTCTTTGGGCGCTCGATCAATAATACGACTACTGCACGACCGAAGATCGAAGCGCTTAGCAGAACTTATACATCAACTTTGGCCAGCGTCTACAAAAAATACGAGTCCTTAGACTTGAGCGCAATCGGCCACTATGTCTCGCAGCCTGTCGCAGATCTCGTCGAAGGCCGGCCTCTCGCGCGGATCGTACGACCAGCACTGCCTCTGGAGCTCCTGCAGCTGGGGCGGCGCCGCCTTGTGCGCCTGCCAGGTCAGCGTCTGGGCCTTCAGCTGATTGATGACCGAGTCGTCGTTGTACTTCTTGAAGGGCAGCTCGCCCTGCTGGAACATCTCCCAGAGCAGACACGAGTACGAGTAGACGTCGCTCTTGGTCGAGTACTCGTCCTCGAACACGGCCTCCTTGGGCATCCAGCGCAGCGGTATTATCTGATTGCGGTACTTGGTGTACTCGCGCTGGTGCGGCTCCTTGGACATGCACGAGAGCGACAGTTTGAGGCAGTAGCCGCTGGATATGAGGCAGTTGCGGGCAGCCACGTCCTTGTGCACCAGTCGATGGTCGGCCACGTGTTTCAGTCCTCGCGCGGCCTACGTGACAAAATTCGAGATTTGAATTTTCGTACGAGATCGGACGTGATCGGCATCGACGATCGGTATGTATATTGTACGTACCTGATTGGCAAGCGACAGTATTTGCGGCACCGTGAGCTGAGGCGCTCTGGGCTTGGTCGAGTCGCCGCCAGGTGCCGCCTCCTTGCTTCCCGCCTTCGACGCCAGCAGAAACTGCTTCAGATCGCCCCAGTCCGTGTACTCGAGTATCATGAAGTCGGGCTCCTCCTCGCGACACAGCCCAATGAACTTGGCCACGTTCTCGTGATTGAGCTTGTGCAGCAGGTCGAGGTGACGCTTGAAGTCGTGCAGCACCGTCTCGTCCTTGGTGTTGGTCAGCTTCTTCACCATGACGCAGATCTCCTTGGGGCCGCCGGACGACGAGGCTGCGGAACCGTCCAATGGCGTCTCGCTCGCCTTGTATCTACTCGAGAAGATCTCGCCGAACTCGCCGCGTCCGAGCGGCTTCAGATCGCCGAGATTCGATCGGCTGATGATCATCTTGTCGTAGTTGGATCTCGATCGGCGCGAGTAGCCGCTGTTCTGACTGTGGGCCGTGTCGTTGCCGTCGCTCTTGTGCGCGTCACGGCCAGGCTCCCTTTTGTGACTCTTGGTGATTGTCTCGCCGAGCTCGCACTGCTCCTCCTGCACCTCGTTTTCGCCTCCTTTCTCTGCAATTACATATTTGATAATCGAGTTCTGTTTAAATAAAATAAGTAAATACATTCAATCGTTCTACCTTGCCCATCGACTTGTTCCTGCAGGTATCTCTGCTTCCTCCTGCGCCTTCGATGTCTACAATAGACCATCAGGCCTATGACCAATAACATGTAGGCAGCTGCGGCGCCCAACGTGATGACCACCGTTTTCGTCATCATCCCGCTCTCCTCAGCCACGTCGAGCTCCATGTCTGAACGGTAGCCGTCCACAGCTGATCAAACATGTAAAAGGCAAATTAAATTTGAAAATTTTTTCTTGAATCAACACAATATCAAATTTAATGTGAAGTTTTTTTTTCAAATTACATTGTTTTTAATTATTCTACGTCGTAAAAGTAAATACATTAAGGTGAAGGAAAAACAATTCCTCTTTCTGAATACTAATTTTCGTGTAGCTATTGAAAGTAATTTGATTTTATTGTTTAATTTTAATTTTTCCACTTGCAGATTTACTGGATCAAGGTAAATAAATTTCATGAGCAATTTCAATCAAAATGTTTGAATTTGAGTATATAAAAGTACATTTTCTATATTGATTTTTGAATTTAAAATAATATAGAGTGTTATTTCATTTATTCGTGTACTTTTGATGCAGTTTATGTAAAAAAATAAATCAATATTGACTCATTAATTTTCAACGAAGATTTTATCTATAACCAATACTACCTTAAATAACATTCAGTTCCGGGGACTTTCATTTCAATGTCTGATTCTTTGACTAATTGGGAGGGTCGAGCAGTCAATATATTATATCGTACCTCGAACGCTGAGATGAACCTCCTCACGCTTGAGGCCGCCACTGTTTCCTGCGGTGCAGCCGTACTTGCCCTCGTCGCTCAGGTAGACCTCCTTGACGTACAGACTACCGTTGGGCATGAACACGAAACGATCCGCGTCGAAGCTGTTCATACGCGAGTCCTTATCCCAATGGATGGCCGGCTTGGGATCGCCCTCGGCGGCGCAGTGCAGCCACGCCGCCTGGCCCTCGGTCGCAGTCACGTTCTCTGGTCTAATCGTGAATTTCGGCCCGACTATATGGAATGAAGAAAAGATCGGTCATCTCGCGTGGAATGCATCATCTATTGATTCATCTTGCTCTCGAAACGAGTGCACGTTACTTGCCAAAATCATCTCTTTATTATCGAGTAACTGTACTACTCACTGACTACGTCGATCTTGATCGTGTGGCTGATTTCACCCTGGCTGTTGCTCGCCACGCAGGTATAATTGCCCTTGTCGCTCTCCAATACGCCGCTGAAGTGCAGCGTGCCGTTGAGATCTTGCACGTGCTTGGGCAGCTCGCTGCTGCCGACTTTCGACCATCTCAACGTGGGAGCCGTCGAGCCTTGGGCCTTGCACGAGATCTAAAATGTGATAAGCAGGTTAAATTTTCGAATCGCAGTTTGAATTATGAAATATCATCCTTTTAAAGCTTTTTTTAGAATTTCGTGCGCAAAGGAAGATTTTCAATTTCAAACTTCTCTCGATGCGTTAAGATTTTGATCAGTACAGGTAGAAAATTTCTGTCAGTACAGGTGAAATAAACTGCTATAAATATATAATTTTAAAGTGACTTGACGCAATGCACCTGTCGTGGCGCTCGGGACCCAAGGGAATAAAGACTCTAACGCCGATATAACATATAAAACCAAAAGTCATCATTGACATCAATCATATTTCTGTATATGACAGAAAGAGAAAAGTGTATATAGACCGAGTATACTTTCAGCGGCGCTAATTGCTCATTGTATTCCTTACCGATAGGGGTCATGAATGTACTTGAAAATTTTATAGTTTTACTACGTCATGATGACGTTGAGTCATGTGCTTCTATTTCTGGGCACTTTATGAAACTTTAAAATTTTGGTTTCATCAGTTTCGAAATTAATCGAGTTTAAATGGCGTTGGGCTAACAAAGCGAAACTATATATTTAATAAGCCTTACATACGTCATTACTTATTTTGTCGTGAAACGAGAAGTCGTAAAAGTGTCGGGTTGATTAATTACCTTGGCCGTCGAATTGAACTCCAAGCGCCGGTTGACCGGCTCGGGTGAAAATTTCAGCTTCTCCTTGACGATCAACGCGGCCGGCTGAGATCGGACTGGACGCTGCTGACCCAGGGTCAGAATCTCGCAGGCGTAGCGGCCCTTGTCGCCGGCGTGAACCGACTTGAAGACTAGACTGGCGCTTCCACCTTCGGGCTCGTGTAGCTGCTTATATCTCGGCATGCCTCGGAGCGGCTCGTCGTCCTTGAGCCATCTGACTCGCGTTATCGGTGCGGGCATGGCTTTGAACGTGCAGGTAAATTTGGCGCCCTCGTCCTCGGCTACCTCGACCGGTTGCGGCGACGTCAGCAGCTCGGCTGGCCCTGCGTGTACGCATGAAAAAAGAAGAGACGATGAATTGACCATTGCGTGCATGTGCGCGGCTTGTGTACGCTCGCGGCTGCCTGCCATGGCCGGTTCTGTGTATGCACGAGAGGGAAATGTTTGCGAGCTGTCCCGGCTAATGGAATTTTTTAGTGGATGCCGCATGTGTTGAAAATGCTATTCAATGTGTTTGTTTGTCCGATGTTGCGACGCGTTGTGCTACATGTGTTTTCGCTGCTGCGTGTGGCATCAACTACTCCGTTTTTTTTACTCAATTATTTAACGGATACTTGGAACCGAATTCGGAAGCAAAGGCATATGCATATCGCGTTGATTCAACGATGAACGTTGAATTACTCGCGAGGTAATGGTCATGCTTGCGTATAATATATTTATTAGAAATTTCTACAAAGCTTTGTGAGTGCCTAAGAATACTCTCTTTCCTAAGAATTCATCTGCTCGCTAATGCTTACTCGTATTCATTTATCGAGCTATGAATTACGTTTCGATTGCGTGTTTATTTTATAAAACCGTCAAAGCCATCTCGCGTCCAACAAAACAACAACAACATCATTACAATAGTTTTTTATTGTTAATAAATATTAGTTTAATTCTATCATTTATACGATTAATTTTTGCTACCCTACTCCCCATTAAAAAATTATTTTCGTAAAAGATTTCGCTTTAAAAGTAATAAAATACTTCTGTGAGTACTCATCAACAATACCTAAAAACCACTTGCCAAAAACGCGCTTGGTATATAATAACATCATTTTTAGCCGCGTTTCGTGAGATTTAATCGTGCTTTGAAATGTTTCTGTTTCGATGTCCCATTGCAACTCGATTCAAAAGCAACTCGAACAATTAGAAACCGTTGTAAAGCAGCTTCACTTATCATAGCCCAATATTTATTTATAATTTATAAGTAATAAGTAAAACGAAAAATAATAATAAGGACTCACACGAAATGGCTATGTGCACTGTCATTTCGGTGGCTCCGGCCAGATTCTCGGCGACGCACGTGTAATTGCCCTCGTCCACGCCGGGTTTGGCTTTGGCCACGATGAGGGTGTCGTCCTGCACCCGCACCGGACCCGAGTCGCTGATTATGCGGCCCTGCTGATCGCGCCAGAAGACTCTTGGCTGCGGCAGTCCACCTGGTGGCAGACAGCTCACCTGCAGCTCTTGGCCCTCGCCGACTACGGCTAGCTGCTCGTTGAGGGCTGGCTCGAACGACGCCTCGGTCAGATTTTTCAAGTCTATCGTGGATAATCAAATTGAGCCCCGCATAAGAAAAATATCACGTATAAAAACGGCTAATAACTATTTGTACAACCTATTATGGCTAATTTTTGACTAAACAAAAAGTTTTTTATACAAATGCCTATTAGAACAATTTCATACATTTTATCCTAGTATTGTTTGACTTATACAAGTATACTTATATAATTATATGTACTTAGCCACTTGCAGATGTACAAATGAATGTATATCTAACGGTATAAGCTCAAAGCTGTATCATATCGTATTTAAAGTGAAAATTTAAAGTGGTCTAAATTGTTTGAAACAATTAAATTATCATTTTTCAGGTCATTAAAAATGCGCTAAATTTTTTTTATCAAAATTGTATTAGAAAAGTTGCCAAAAATAAGCCAATTGAAAGTTATACCAGAATTGATTGCCGTAACGATGCGTTACTCACAGGCGATCTGCAGCTCGGCTCCGTAGATCTGCGCCGTGTCGGCCCTGATCCCGTGACAGGTGTAGTAGCCCTTGTGCCCGTCGTGCACGCGCATGATCAGCAGCGTCCCGTTGTCCATCACGATTCGCTCGTCGTCCGTCTCCAGGGGTCCCTTGTCCTCCAGGAACCACTGTATATTGTCGACGTTCTCGAAGACGCAGCTGAAGCTCGCCGGCTCGCCCCGACGCACCACCGATCGCTCCGGGGCCCGCTTCAACACGGCCGTCTCGTTGCTGGGAACTATGAGGGGCAGCGTGTGGGCGTGGGACGAGGCGCCGGCCTCGTTGCGCCCGAGGCAGTGATAGACCCCGTTGTCCTCGGGCTTGGCCGCGTTGATCACCAGGAGATTGCGGCGCTTCTCGACGCGGCTGTCGCCGGGCCCGATCTGGACGCTGTGGCTGTTCTTGAACCACTCGTACTTGAGCTCGCCGCTGCCGTCGACGTGACAGCGCAGCTCGACCCGGCCGTTGGCTCGGATCATCGGGGCGGGCTTGGGCTGCTGCAGTTGCACGCTCGACTCGCTGATCCCTGCAATCCATCAATGGAGTTTATCTAATTGATGTAAATATTTGGAGCAACGAGTGTGCGGGGGGATAAGAATCGTGCCAGACGAGCAAAAAAAAAAGACTAATCGTCACTCTCGGGGATGTTGACGTTGAATGATCGTTGTTCAGGCTGTATGTTACGCGTCTTTTCACGCCCGCTAAAAGCTCGTCGGTATGTATATCGCTCGTGTGCATTACGGTATACACGAGTCGCTGTTGCGAGCGCTCGAGATCAAAGGATTGCTCGAGCTTTACGACACGCTACTTAAAGTGTACTCTTGCACTTGTCATCGTTCGCTCGCTCGCTTAAGCTCGGCTCGGCATTGTTCTTAATATTCATGCGCGCGGCTTTCGTCGTCGTCGTCGTCGTCGTCAACGTGCATACATTGACCATTTAGTCGCTGACTCGAGGAGATATAACGCGCACAAGGTGTGTGCGTGCGTGTGTATATAAGCGCAACAGTCTGCAACGCATCACTCGTGTGTGCGTTGGTGGTAACAGCAGCAACAGCAGCAGCAGCGGTGGTTGGCGGCTGCGGCGGTCTCTTTGATGTTTTTTTCTCTCTCTCTTTTTTTTCATTATTCGTTCTACTCTCGGCAGAGCATAGGTGTGTTATATGTGTGTTATATGCACATGGTGGTTCACAGAAAGAGAGAGAGAGAGGCAAACTTCATCCCCCTCTTTGACAAATTTTCCTTTTTTGCGAGCTAGCGCGGTGCGTTATGCACGCGCGATGTGCTCGAGGAAAGATTTTAATGCGTATCACTACTATAGTACACTCGGTGCGTATCAAAGATTAACGCGAGTGCCTCGAGTAAAGAGTTTATGGCTCTTTCGTGTTCGCACCTCGGCATTATAATTATATGTGCTAAGAGATGACAGCAAAGTGCATAGAGCAATCGCCCGATGGGACTTTTTTTTTTAATTAATGGACAAATTCGATCGTGATTCGAGTGTATCAATCGCCGTGGTATTTGCTATTGTATTATGAACAAACGATCCCCGGCTCAGCTACGTCAGACTAGAGTATATACAGCCCAATCTGTTTTGTTTGGATTGTCAGAGAGAGAGAGACATTACATTATAAACGAGCTTACCGATCAAACAAGAGGTAGTCAGCTACTCGTCGAATCGGACTTCCTGCCTCCTATATACCATTCGCTATTTGCTCGCTCGCGCACGTAGCATTGCACAAGTTTATTTGTATAATACGTTAATTAGCCGTATTGACCCTGGAGCCGCCCAACCACATAATACGATGATACCGCCTCTAATGCGGATCAGCTCTCGAAAGGATCCGAGTCGAATAATAATATAAAGTTGTAATGATGCTGAATAATCCAATATGAGACTTTGATAAGGCGATAATAATGCGGGCTCAGCTTCGAGTGCCTCGATTTTTCTCTCATTATTATAATCGTCTGTGCGTGGACGTGCGACGAAAAGCAAAGCAGCGCCGGCTAATATATAAATAAGCGTGTGTATACTACGTAAGGACGTTTGTACATGTGTATAGTATCGAGAGCACGAGGGCTGCGATGCCGAATCGCTTTGGGTATTATGCGATTAGGCAAAAGTTCACGAGGGTATCTGTGTATATAAAGCTACACACATATGATACGTATACACGAGAGTCAGAAAGGAAAAGCTGCAGCAGAGTCGTCAGTCGGTCGAGGCCCATACCACTGCACTGTCGTCGTACGCCGATATTATGTAGGCTTGCGGGCAAAAAGACATGCGAAGCTCCCGAATCCGGGTCTATTAGGCGCGCCCTTGCTCTGCTTCGTTCGTTCGCTCGCTTGTCGTCCCCGGCAATAAATCAATCAATTTCATTGTCGTCAAGCCGATAAATTCATATACATTGTCCCGTTGGCTCTGACTATATATAGCAAAGCCCAAAGCCGCACCACTGAGTAGCACAGATTTCTCCGAGTTTAATACAGCCCCCGGTGAATCGAGGCGCTTCGGCATCATCCCCCCGCCGAGCGAGATAAAATGACTTACATACATACGCACAAATTTTATACGTATATACCTACAGGGTACGTGGTTATTATACGTATAGCTGCCGCGGGAGCTGCCGCTTCGAAGAAACTTATCTCGTGACGTTTTTATCAGTCCAAGAGAGAGAGAGTATATGCATTTATATATAGGTACAGAGAAAGAGAGCCACAGCTCCGCGGCTATATACATAACTCTGTGGCTTCTTTGTACAAGTTGGGCGCGCGCATAAAACCCGACTTTCATACGTACGTGTGTGTTTGCTATGTGTATAGGTACACACGCACATGCACACAGAGCAGCGGCAGAGGCTTGGAAATGTGCAAACTGCGCGCTGCTGCACGCAATCTACGTAAGAGAGTCGGCATTGAGCCATGGTATATATATATGGAGCTCCATGATGGGCGAGGAGGGCGCCGCGTTGCTATGGGAATATATACTTATAGCTGCTGCTGTGGCTCTGCAGCGAGCGAAAAGGGATGCTGCTGCTCCGTTACCACTATGTATAGCAGTAGTAGTGGTAGTAGCGAGTTTGAGCGCTTCATTGCGGATATGAGCGCAAACGCAGACATTGATGAGTCAGTAGTATAGCATAGGCGGCGCGGGGCAGCTGCTGCGCACCAAAACGGAGCACGTACCAACACATATACATATATACACACATAGATATGTATATGTTTTAATACTTATAAGCTTTTACGAGCTCAGCGGACCTCCCCGCGTGCGTATTTCGCCCGGCTCTCTTCCGAATTATCTCTCGCCGGCTCTCGAATTTTAGCCGAGTTGCAGTAGCGGAAAAGCAGCGTAATTCCAGACCAAAGAGAGATAATTTTTCGCCCCCTCGCCGGGGCTGCGGCTCGCTCGCAATAATATAATAAGGAAGCAAAAACATTTTTTGCGCCCGCGCGCAAAAGTTTATTTTCGACGCGGCTCCTCTGCCCTGAAAAAAAGTGCGAAAGAGAAGCTGAGAGCTGCAGAGAGTTTTGGCTGCTGCTGCTGCTTTTTTATACTCTTTGTTTTGGCCTATCGCGCGCGAGATCGCTCCAACCCAGCTGCTGCAAGCTTACATACTACAACACGAGTACGCGTAACATGCCTAATAATCGAGCCACGCATACATACGAGTATGCACGCGCGCGCGGACGCAATGTCAAGGGTTGCGTACACGCAGCAGCAGCTCTCTATTGAATGCGAAGAAAAAAAAAGAGAGAAGAAAAAATGTTTCCTCCTCGCTTGCTTGCTTGCGCGTCCTACACACGCGTTTCCAGAGTTGTGGCGACGTTGTGTTGTCAACGTAGTCGACGTCGACTTGTATACGCTGCTGTTGTTATGATGCGCGCGTTACCCTTTACTTGCACGCGCTACGCCTGGTATATATAATAGCACCACGTACTATATAGTACAGATACGGTGGCATTCACGAATTTTTCGCTTCGCTCCCGGAGAGCTAGAGAGAGAGAGAAACGAGTTGGCAACGGGCGAGTATATGAGCGAGAGAATGAGTGACGTAGCCCAGAGAGCTGCCGAGCTCGAGGCTGCTGCACAGGCTTGAATATTATACAAGAGGCTTGTACACACACACGTATAGTAGTCACCCGCGCACAGCCATACGTACGCGTACGAGATTTTTTTACCAGCTACTATATGCACCGGTGCTGTGCTGCAGAGCATGGGGCACTTATGGAGTAGCTTTTTCAACTCTCTCTCGTGCCCGTACGTACGCGCGCGCGAGCGATGCTCGACTTTTTTACACTCACTCGAACGTTCATAATAGAGCTCGTGTAGGAGAGCGTAGGACGGTGTAGCAGCATATACCTACTGTGCAGCCGCGTGTATACCTATCCTATACGCAACAGCAGCAGCAGCAGCTTCACGACCTAGCTCTCTTTTCTCTCTCTCTCTCTCTCTCTCGTGCACGTAGTACATTTTTCAACGGCTCTCTCATACCTTTTTTTTACTCGACGTGGAATTTTTTACCCTGCATATCCACCTACCTACCTATGCCTTCCTCCGAGCTTTTTTGCGAAAAATAAAAAAAAAAGCGAGTCGAGGGATATAGTCAATTACGTCGTCGTCGTAGCTGCGACGCTCGTGAGAGAGAAAAGAGCCAATTTTCAATCCGTCTTTATTTGCGGTCCACTATAATACGCGCTACTCTCCTTCTCGATTGCTTTTATTTTAGGAAAATGAATTGGTATTATACGATATTGGATTTTTCGTGCAAGCTCACTCCCCGCCACCTGTGTACGTAATTTTTGACACAAAAGTCGATATGAGAATTGCTTTTGACGCAACGTCGTCGACACGTGCAACGCGAGATATTCATCGGCAAAATTCGACATAGTCCTTGTTGGTGGAGACATTGGCTTACGTAAACCGTTAATCCTCGTTCATTTAAATCTTCCCCCAGCGCATATAACGCGTGCACGCAGAGCTGAAACGACTATTTCGTCGAGATATGCCAAATACACATATACAATGGCCTTATTGGTCGTAAAGGCCAAGAAATCCGAATTCACGTCTATAGACGCGAGCAATCCTGTAGTTGCGTATTATACTGGTGTTCCAACCGCGAATACTCGTAAAAGCTCGACTTTGCCTCTATCTATAATTGTGCACTCGGCTATACCCACCACCGTGAGGCGTTGTATATAATATTCACCGCATGAACATGGCAGCGTACGATTACGAATTTATAGCCGCAGTTGCCGGTAATTTTTTCCGACGCAAGAATTCTAATAAAATATTTTTCCACTTATTGTTTTATTCTAAGATTTCAATTTTCCAATGTAGATTCCGCAGAAACATGTTGTTCGCGTGATTTTGCGTTTAATTCGTTGGAAGGGGAAAAACCGCGAACGTCTATTGTTATTGTCTGTCACTGTATACAGTTTTCGTCGTTTACACCGCTTGAGGTAGACAAATCGGTCGAGTTGTAGCAATGATCTCCATGTCGATTACTTCTATGTTATTGTTGAATTTATCGCTGTCATTGACCAACGAGACAGTTCGTAATGTATAATTTGTAGTGAACTTTTCAATTTGGCAGTATAAAAGTGTTCAACAAAATGGATTCGAGTCTACAATTTCATCAAAGATTTCACGGATCATATCATGAACGAATTCAACAACAACAAGCCGTTCCACGGTATAACAGGAACCATAATGGTCTAGCTCATCTTAAGAAAGTTATATATGATGGAAGTGATGGTGAACTCAGTCCGCGTAGTCCCTTCGAATCATTAACTGGCTTATGGGACGGATTATCGTTAGGCGACACCTCCAAGGTACGTTTGCATTTTTGCATATTATTTGGTCGTGTGGTGTGTAGTACTGTCATATAATTAAGGCAAAATTCGCGTGAGTATAGCTGCTGCGCTGTAAGCGAGGTTGGAATAAATTTAGTCTCGGGCGCGGGAGCTTTTTTTCAACGCGTTCTCTCATTCTCTCTCGCTCGTGCGATATGAAAATTGAGCCTGAGCCGTATAATTTCCAGGCCACACTCGACGTAGCGAGTCGTCGTCGTCGTGCAAATTTGAATAGGATATTATACGCATCAGCGTACGCCGAGGAGCAATGAGGCTTCGTCGAGCTTTTATCAATCTGCGCGCGTATCGCGCGACTCCAAAGTCCTCTCAGCTCGCTCTACTCGCTCGCTATCTTTTTCTCTCTCTCTCTCTCTCTCGGCCGTAATGGTCCTAGTATCTCTTAATCCATCTCGAGGCACGCATTTGCGGTATACATACATACATACGAAACTGGAGGGTTGCGCGAACGTCGAGCTCGAGCGAAGCGAAGAGAGACAGGGAAAGAGAGAGAGAGAGAGAGAGAGAGAGAAAAAAATCTGCCTCGACTACTACTCGACTCTTTCATCGCTACGGTACAGCACAGCTCTCGTACGTATACGTCGTGTATATAAATTTCCGCGCTATTGTATGAATTTCTCGGCGCGTTGCTGCAGCTGTATGTGTGAGTGGAATGAGTTGTTACACGTGTATCGCGAGCGCGCAAAATATGTTATAACATGCGTCAAAGTATGGTGAAAAAAAAAACACGCTCATGCCTCGAGGTGTGAAGAATCATTATAATATTGCCGCGAGAGTTGGGAGGCTTGTTTTTTTTAGGAAAAAAAATATTATTACGAGTCGGTAGGCGATACAGATCATTATTACCGCGTTATATATACGTATACACGGGATTGCGCATTGAAGCGCGCGAGCTCGCGTATAATATTTGCGCGGTGCGGCCCGTAATTGCAGTGCACTCGTTGTCCTAAACACGCGCGCGTGCGCGCTTTCCCTTAATAACGATCTCTCGGCTCTCTCTTTCTCTCCTTTTTTTATTGCGAGTTGCGAGCCTGGTAAGGGCGACTCGAGCCCTGCGCGCACACTAATATGCATCAGTTCCAGCACTAATGAACTCGCTGCTGCTGCTGTGTATACAATAAACGTGGATCGCTTCAGCATGTATATTTCCGCGAATGAAACTGCGATATACGCTAACGAGCCGGTACTATTAGAAATTCAACACATTTTCGTCTCGAGAAAAATGAGAGGGGCATTGAAAATCAATAGATTTCGTTTCTATACTCACATTGAACGTTGAGCTTGGCCGGTGAGCTTTCGATGCTCGCGCCGGTCCTTCGATTCGTGGCCACGCAGACGAAGCTTCCACTATCGAGTAGCCGATCGAGTCGGCTGATGACGAGGTGGCCGTCGACCTGGTGGCGTCGTGGACTCGGCGCCAGGGCCTGGCCGTCCATTTTCCACGAGTAGGTGACGTCGGCTCTGGGTTCGGCCTCGCATCGGAGTCTCACCGGCTGGCCCTCCGCGGCCTTCTGGTCCTCGGGATTGGCGACGAAGTACAACGATGGTTCGCCTCCACCGTCGCTGCTCACTCGACGCTCCTGCGACAGAGCCACGCCTGCGAAAGACAGAAAAAGTGATTAAAATTCTATGCGGGGACAAATTGTATCTAGCTCGAGGCTCTGCGTACAGATATACGAGACTGCGATGACGTAAATCGACAGTGCACGCGTGTTTGATACGAATGCACAATTTGATACGCACACGTGTACTCACGCTGCATTTCCTCTGGGTATAAAGGCGGAAGAAAAAAAGTAACGTATAGCGAGTAATACGACAAAAAGCCGGGGATGCATCTAGGTACATATAGAATGAATTTCGTGTATATCGCGCGTACACGAAAGTGATTACAATGCGTATAAGCTGCAGTGCCGTGCACTCGAGAGCCTAGTGGGATTTTCCTGTCTCTCTTTCTTTCTTTCTTTCAGCCTCGTTGTGTATTGCACCTACTATGACATAATTTTTTGCTCCGCGCACGCATCGCGTCTCTTTCTCTGATTCCGCCGCTCGAGACTTTTTTTTGTCAACTTCTGTGCAGGAGCGGTACACGCATTATGCGATTGCGATCTTTTTACTTGTGGATACACGATGATCGCACACTACGCGCGTAAATTTTTATACCCGAGATACCATACGCTGTCGATTGCACTGAGAGCCGCCGCTGCACCGAATCGAGAGCTGGGAAAATTGCACGTCTATACATTACTATATGGCGAGCCAAGAGATAGGTATATTTCGTCGTAATTAGCCGTAGAGAGAGAATACGTACAAGTGGAGTCTCGACTCGCAGCTACACATATATATCGAGGCGCGCTCAGGCAAGTGCACGAGGCATATAGGAAGGCAGGTAGGTATTATATGGGTACGAGTACGGGATCATAGGCACACGAGTCGAGAACTACGTAAATAGGCTCTCGCGCACTGCACCACGACGTCGTATAGCATGAGTAGAGCTAGGCTACGCGTCTTCTTCTTGTACTTATGCGTCTATATGTGTGTGCAGGTCGGCGGAAGCGGCTCGAGGCGGCCTGAGTAAAAGAAGCGGAGCCAAGAGAGAGAGGAGAAAAAGAACGAAACGAGTTTAAAAGCGAAGGCGAGAAGGAAGAAGACTCGCGCGCGTTGCCTCGACCGTTTTGTTTTTTGCTCTTTCTTCTTCTGCTTCTTCTTCGTCTTCTTGCACACTGTGTATATATGTGTGCGCCTCGAGTCATATATAGATATACAATACAGCTACATCGTGTGCGCGGCAGCGGTTTATAACGAGTGCAAAGTACTGCGCCTCTTCGCTCTTACATAGCAGAGAGAGAGAGAGAGAGAGAGAGAGCGAGCGGCGCATTTTACCTTGACCGTCAATTTAGTCGCGTTTTGCTCTCTTTCGATTAAATGAGCTATGCGCGCGGGTGATGCTGCGGCTGTTCGTATACCTATGCGTGGCGTGTTTTATACAAGTTACAACGCACAGAGTCTTCTATAACGTCGAGGGAGAACACAACAAATGAGCCGGATAAATAAATATTAGATACTATAGCCAAGGGGTAATTTTTTACACTGTATTCGAAATGACCCTACGTGAGCTTTGATGCTTATTGCCTATACAGCCAAGTTAAGACAAGCTCGATGTAAACTCGTAATATTATGAGCTTCGTGCTATTGAGAGCTGCCTCATGCGCTGCAGACCCTCAAGTCGCCGGCCTAATACACGCGCGCGCGCCAACCCAAGTTTATACCCATGCAGCAATATGTGGTGGTGCTGCTGCTGCTGCACGCAAAACTGAAACTCGATGCAGTCTTCGCTCGTCTTTCGGACGAAGGGAAAGGGTTTTTTTTTTACTACATAGCTGTTGCTACTACCGCACAAAATGCAGACGTCCACCCGCATAAAATGTATTCGAGACGCTCGCTCGCTCGCACGTTGCGTACACGCACACATGGACATCGTACATGCTGTAAATGCGAGTGCATCTATGTACAAAGAAGACGCGGCTATACAATTTGCTTTTTATCGCACGCGCACGCGTTTATTTATAAAATATCTGTCTGTGCCGAATCATCAAAAGATATTCGAGATGCGCCTCCATCTACGCCTCCTTCTCCTTCTCTCGCAAGATCTCAGCTGTTTTCACTGCTAGCCCTACATACGACAGACATAAAATGCGCGCGGCCTATGTTCACAGCTAGTTTTAGGAGCAGTAACGACAGCATAAAAAAAAGGAGTTGAAACTTGTTCAAGGTTATCATAGTCACTTACCCAGGAGGCAGACGCCGAGGAGCAGCGTTGTCAGCTCGACTCTTGAACGTGACATGACAATCATATTATTATTTTCGGAGCTTCAATTCTCGAAAGCGCACTTTTGCTCCGAATACTGTGCCGAAATCAATGTCAAGGCCCTCGTCTGTATGGGAGTAGCAACTCCGAGCGCAGTGTCCCTTTGGCCGGCTCGCGAGCTCTCTTTCTCTCTCTCTCTCCGACACTGTACAGAAACTACCGAGGACTACGGATGATGACCGACGACCGCGGCAAGTGCATTTTTTGCTCCTTTCTGTGAAGTTTGGCCCACTGTTTCACACCGATTGGAAGACTTTCGACGAGAAAGAAATAGTTTGTGCAGAGAGTAGAGTTAAGAGTAAGAGAGAGATGCTTCGAGGGACGACGTACTCTGCGGCGTCCCTCGGCCTAGCTATAAAAGCTAGCTGATGCCTGATGCTGCTTTCAAGGGGGGTACGCGAACGAGACTAACGTCTCGCTGCTGCAAAACGATGCCGCACGCACAGGCTGCCGGCACGAGCGGCGTTGCTGACAGCGCGGCTTCTGCTCGCCGTTTCTCTCCCCTATATGTATTTCCCATCGTGTATAGTATGGTATACCATACTGCGTATCCTCCGCGAAGCATATTCGCGACGCGCATATTGCGCGCGACTTTCGTATTATCGGCCGAGAGTAAAGCAGATTTCGCGCGCGCGCGACCGTTAGCCGCCGCCGCCACCAGGGCGACGATCGGTTCTCCCTCGACACGTATCCGACCGAAGGATCACTTATCTCTCGACATCGGTGCAGCAGCGACCGCTGGCAATTCTGAACCATCTCGCCTGTAGCATAAATTTGCGCCAAGGGCACCAGATAGCAGCTCGCTGCGCAGATATGTGCGCTCGTTATTGCGACTGCACTCATACGGCATACACACGCAGAGAGACGTTCCGATCTCTGTACTCTGATGCGTACATGCAATACCTGCGCCCCACGGCAACAATTTCCCTGTTCAGTCTGCACATCGTGCGTAACATGAATTTTCGGTCGAGGCTCGCTCAGCGTGATATCTCTCGAGGCTGCAGCTGTTCGCGAGACCTGCACTCAGACGTTATACTTTTAGTCTTGGCTTGACTGCAGCAAATCTTAATCACGTCGCGATGCAGAGCGTAGAAACGGTAGCTCGAGAGCGATATTATTAAAAGCAGCAGCAGCAGCAGCTCCTTTCAGTCACGCCGAGGAGAGAGATCATCGTCCATCGTTCTTTTTTTCTTCATCTCTCTTTCTCTCTCCCTCCAAAAGAGCTTCTGTTCCCTCTTGTCCTCGCTACATTATACAGCAGGCGTATATATCTATACGCTATAATACACACTGGCCCGATAATACACAAAAGTCGAGCTATATTACTACTATATGCATGAGATTCGAGCCTGCAGGCCGCCGGCGCACATAATTCAGGATCAGCAGCGAGCTCTGTTGCAGCCCCGAAGAGAGAGGGAGAGAGAGCAGCACTAAATGATATGCCAATGAAAGCCTCATTATGTACTGAACGTATGGACCGGTGCTCGCTCGCGAAATTTTACTATATGTATAAAAAAAATTCAAGGCCATATTCGGAGAGCTTCTGCATCTTTCGTCGATCGACCGTGGCTGGTGCAGTCAAGTGCAGTTATACCGCGTCGTTCCTTTTTATCAAATTCTCGCAGCGGCGATTCTTCTTTTGGCCTCCTCGTCTATATTATCAACGCACGAGTATACTATAATGCATGTATAGGGCCGAACGTGAGCCGGGCTCTTCTCTGCCTATACATGACATTCGTTACGCCTTTGACAATCAATGAAATCCGGTTCTTTTTGTCGCTCGCGTTACTCTGGTTCTTGTATTATGTGTATACATGTATGATGCGACTCGCGAATCTGCCCCCGGTATCGCGATACGACTTTTTCACTGGAAACTCTTTCTTTCCGTACTTTTTTTTTCGGTAGCAGCTCGCAGGCATTTGTCGACGAAACACCGCCACACATATTTGTGTGTATGTGGGCGCGACATATACATAGCTGCTCGACGGTCGCACCTCGCGTCATATTTAAAAACTGCAAAATCATGCTTGCCACTGGTATGAACATCAGTCCGAATAACTTGTGTGACTTTTTCTAATGGTTTTTGTTTTTTCGTGTAAACGATATCGATGGAGATAATTTGGTCGTGATATGACTTCAGACTTCAACCGATCAAATTATGGAGGATCATCATTTTCTTCTCCTGATTTCTGATTTGATACACGTCTCAGCATTTTGATTGCTATTTGTAGAATTTCCTCTCAATTGCTGAAGAATCTCTTTATTTTTCGCTCATAAAAAAATTGAAGAATTATATTAGGCACAGGGTAGCTCTATGTATTCAATTTATGGAAATTGAACTTAAAAACTTACGCCATTATGCCATAACATCGCTAGCCGTCTTGCAGCAACGAGACGAGTTTCATCGAAATCGTGAAGCTAAAGTACTCCAACAACTGAAAGAACGCGAAACCGGAATGCGCCAACGACTGAGTGACATCTTCGCAGAACGCCTGGACATTCCTGACGAAGAATACAACGAGTGGTTGAATCTGAGTGGTTTTAATTTGTTTAATTTAAGATTTATAATTACATTTTCAGAGTTTTATGTTTTTGACTCTTACTGCAAAAAACATTGGTGCAGACTACCATGAGAACCGATCACTGCATAATTAACAATGGTATTGCTATTTGAACTATGTTTTGACTTATACAATTATTTTAACTTTGACACTTGCAAATTTCAAGATAAAAGTACATGCCATCTAGTGGCGGAAGCTTAAACTGATAGTATCGTATTTGGAGTGATAGAAAATTGGTCTTAGTTTTTTGAAACAATTAAAAACAAGGAAAATCTCTAAATTCGAAAACGACAATGTGTTTTAAAACATTTTAAATTGTGCAATGTTTGGTCAATAGACCATTATTAATTTTGAACATTTCTACCAGGGTCAACCTGATATAAAAATTTGCCTATTGAAAACAATCAATTTTTCTAGAATTTACCCGCTCACTTTTTCTAAAACAAGACCATTTTCCATGTATTCGTATTTCGTTGATTAAGCTGTAGACCGCCAAATAAAATAGCACGAAAACGTGTTTACAACTCTAACGCTTGAAAATAAATATTATATTATTTCTTTGTAAGTAAATAAAAAAAAATTTGATTCTCAGTATAGAATAATTGAATGTCTCGTCCAATACATTAATAAAGCTCGAAGTTCGCGTAATAGACGCCTCGAGCGATGTTAGATCCGATGGACTACCAAGCAACGCACAGTAGCTCCCGAAGTATATTATAGAACCGAGGAAGCATCACTACTGCAGATCGAGTCTCTTTCTTTTTCTTTCTTTCTCTCTGTCTCTGCCCTCTCTCTCTCTCTCTCTTTGCAAAGGCCATTGATCACTCAAGTCAACAATGAGACCAAGATTACCAAAGTACGATATTTCATACTTATACCCGCTGCTTATATTTTCATGCAAATCAAAAGAATGCGAAGTTGGATGGATCGACGACTTTTTTTTTTAATGCATTTGCAGTTCAAGCGAGTGTAGAGCTGAAGCTCATCGAGGCTCCTCTCAGTTTACATCGATATATTTTGCTGAAAATTTGCTTGTCATCGATATCGACAATACTTCATTGGGTTACATCACATTGATACGGTTTAGTTTTTACTTCGCTGTAATAATACCATCATTAGAAAATCTCACATTCATAAACTATCGTAATTATGAGATTATATGCATCGTCGCAACGAATTGAAATCTTTAAATAGGAAAAATTAATAATCTCCCGAGGGAATGACGCAGGTCCGTTTCTGGAAAAAAGGATTTTTCGTACGGAGAAGCAGGTTGTCGCTTCTACCAAATCAATTTCACAACATCAAAAATGTACATAACTTCTATATCAAACCTGTCAATCAAAAAATTTTTCATATTCACGAATCACACGCTATATAGCTGATATTAGTATCGATACATTGATTGGATTCATATTCCGTACATATTCTCTTCGCGTACGTCCCAAATGAGTAGTACAGAAATTTTTATTTTTTGATTTACTCGAAGTTAATTATATAAATGAGTTTAACGTGTAGGGTAAAAGCCCCAAGTGTGAAATGGAAAAACAGTGAGAAACAACGACGAGGCTGTATCGACATTTTGAGAGAATAAATTCCCATATATTGGTTATATTTAATAGAAGGTGATGCTTTGATGTATAATATGCTTTCACGAGGCCGTAATAATCAATTCTGTAAACACTCCCGGTGGCTTCGCTCATCCTGTAGCACGGGGACTTTGATAAGTTCATTTTAAACGTGCCCGTCGAAGTTAATCAATTTTTGGTATTATAATCAGCGATGAGTGTACCTTAAAATTTGAAATTATTCATGCAATTATTCGTGCAAGTCAAATTTTATTGTTTTTTTTTATAATTCTTGTTGCATGTATATAAGCTCTCGCCAATTTCTGGCACTTAAATAAGGATGGAGCACACCCAAAAAATATGAAATTCTGCATGATTGTTTAAAAATATGTTGTTTCTATAAATTATCAAATTGAAATTACGAACATTCTATGTTTCTGTATAATTTTGAAGTCTTTCCCAAAATTACCACTAAACGTACGCGCAGTAAACGACGCGATCATAATTTTCGAAAGAGAAATTTGATTGATGATGATCGAACACTGAGGTGACGTGGCAAATTATAACATTCACGAGTTTCTTTTGTTCGCTAACGAGCCTCGAGAAAAATAATAGAAATATATCTTTCTTCGTCTAAACCACAGTTGTGTTCTGCTTTGCATAAGACTTACATATATTATGTTGCGTGCGTGTGGCGTACACATGCGTACGAATTGAACGGCTGTAAATCGTACAAGCACAGCACACCAGACTGCGCGACGCCGGGCCATTTGGGCCTCAAGCGCGAGTGTACATCATCTTGCATTTTCCCCTTCTCTTATCGCGTAGCGCCACGCTTCTTTTATTTTCTCCTTTCTTTTCAATTCGTTTTTTCCTGTAATTTATGAAAATCTCCGCTATTGAGCATCGACGCGCGCGTGCCCGTAAAACACGTAATGTTACGCTGTATATGGTGCATCCAAGCGGAAGTGGTACGCCACAGGTCATTATCGATTTTAGTTGTGTGCTTTGTGCAGTCATTCCCGGAAACGTCTAATTCTATACTTGAAATCATTTTGAAAATTACAACGGTAGATGCGGAACTTACTCCGAGATCGCGATGGGAAAGGGTTTGCTGAATTTTTATTTGCACGAGCGACAGTGATGAATTTATACGCCTGTTTATATATTCAATTTTAGGATCAGTTACGAAGTTATTCACCCCGATATTTTTTATGATTTTCACGATGAATAAGTTGACATACATGATCGTACGTAACAATTGTCGCTAGAACCATAATGATTAAATAGACGCAGGGCCTGATCTCGAAAATAGTATACCTATATGCAGGCAATATAATTTTTTCATAAAGAGACTCGTCGTCGTCGTCGGTCATCGTTGTTGCAATAAAGCGGAAGTCTGACATCTTTTGGACAGTCACTAAATATGCGCCCAAACATTTACCTCTTGTGCTGCTGCTGCTTTGGCTGTGCGAGCGATATACCTATATAGATATTATAGATGTATGTTTATGGTGGTGGCGGCGGTGGCTGCACAGAGCGCGCCGAGGGGTGTCGTGTTTCCCTCTCCAGACTCTCAACTCTACTCTACCCGCGACGTCTATAATCCGTGCGCCCGACGCCAACAGCCACCATCCTATTCCCCATTGCAAATTTTCACTGTGTGTGTACGTATGTGTGCTATATACGAATACAAGGCAGAGGCAGGCAGGCAGTCAGGCAGGGTAACAAACGTTGCTGCTGCTGATAAAAAAAAGCGAATAAAAAAGAAAAAGGGAAAAAGGAAAAAGCGAGTGCGAGAGAAACGGTAATGGCTCGTGCACCAGAAAGAGGTACTATATACCTATAACGATGGTCTCGGATGGGGTGAGCGAGTACACACATACACACGAGTGTGTGCGTGAAACACAATTTTGCTGGCGGTGGTGGGAGCCCCTCAGAGAGTAGTTGACGGAGGGTAGGCGCGGCCTTTTGGAGAGCCCCCCGTGAGCCACGCCCACCGGTTTCTTTGTCGCCTCGGAGCCAATGGTCCCGCTCGCGGACGGCCATAGCCGCGTCATAGGCCGCGGCTCGCTGCTGCCAGGCCTTCTCTCTCTTTCTCTCTCGTTTCAACGGGTGGAGGGGGTCGCGTTGCTGCTTTTGCGAATCCGCGAAGTGGTGCCGAAGCTGCTGCGTGTGCGTATGTGCGCGCGCGAAAAAGCCCCTGGACTTCGATCCGGCGATTGCCATCCTAGGCATCAGTTTGGTGCGCTCGCGCAGAGCTGTCTGCCGCGTCCTATCTGCGTTCGCAAGAGCTGAGCTCGTCGCGTGTGTGCTGCGCTATACTCCGACGCCCTCGAGCCCCGCGCGCTTTACGCACTACACGATATATACATATCGCGAGCGGAAAGTTGAATCGATCTCTCCTTTCGACGTCTTCGATAATAATTATAAAAAAATTAGGAAAGAAGAGGAAGCAGAAATAACAAGACAAGTGATTGTATAAATAGAAAAACAGCGAGATAAAAACATGTGGCGTGCTGCCAAAGGGATATTGACAAACAATGGATTATATGCGTAGGGCAAGGCCTCTCGCCGTCGGCCCCCCGATATCGCAGTGTGCAGTTATACCGATTATATAATAAGTTTTAACCGATCTCGCGTCTCTTCCTCTTTGTAATTGAGTGTTTAACTACCTACTGTGCGTCGCATTGAATACACGACAATAAATCGTTACAGCGATTATCGGCGAGGCGATTTTTTCTGCATGATCATCGCTGCAGGCGTAGTAGTAGTAGTAGTAGTAAACAGTGACAGTAGTACCACCACCCAGCAGCAGCTGGTATGCTGAGCTTGTGCACTTAAGAGTCGTCATCTTCGTGGGTGGTAAAACGCCTAGAGCCGCACGATATCAGGTGAGAGAGACAATTCATTTAATTAATTTCTGACCATATCAATATATGCACGAACTCGTGCTATATAGTCGTAATCTATATTATATAGCTGTATATAAATACATTAAGAACATGAGAAAATTGGCCGACGTTGAGCGAAGGGGGCGGGCGACGATATTCACGCGTGGGCCCGAAATTAAAATCTCGAGCGAGCGCTACTGATAAAACAAGAAGCGTATAAGGAATATAACAAAAAGAAGGAGCTGCCCGCGCGTCACGTGTAATATTAAGTTAAATATACTGGGGACGTTATACAAGGTATTAATATTGACGCGAGAAAGAGAAAGAGAGAACGAGTTTGCCTCCACTTACACTCGCGCACAAATATTATATTATACGGAGGAAAAAAGGAGTCGCGGATGACGACGACGACGACGATGATGATGCCGCGCGTTCACCGAAAATTTCGCAGTTATCATCGAAATATATATATTTTTTATTTTTATTATTTGTCCCTCGTCGTCGCGCATCGGCGGAAAAAATTGGCCGCGCCGCAGCAGCACCGCGTTCCTCAGCTGCGAATTCTCATTTCAAGCATTTATACGCGCGCGTGTGTGTGTGTCGTTTCGTGTTTTGTTGTGTGTTACGTGTGTGTATGCGTGCGTGCATATATTTTAATAAGGAATGTGGGAGCGAGAGAGAGAGAGAAAGAGAGGCGCGAAGCACAAAGGTGTTGAGCCTTTCGGCTTGTTATATATGCTCGTTTATACTTCTCGGGATTCTTGTCTCTTTTCTTCTCTCTCTCTGGTCGTTTGGCCGCTGCTTCGTTCGTTCGTTCTCTATTTTTCATATTCGCGTACGCTGCTGCTGCAGGGACATATTTTATATTTATGGCCGTTTGCCGCTACTGTACGCTGTGGTGCTCTCGGCTCGAGAGAGCTGCCTCGCGCGCGCGAACCGGCCGGACCACTATCCATGCCGTGCCACATGTGTCATATCTCTTTCTCTCCTCCTCCCCCTCAGCGCCCATATTATACTTTTTGCCTTTGCAGCTATAGCAGCAGCACATCTCTTCTCGTTTATATATTCTCTCTCTTTCTCGTGCTTTAGCTCTGCTTTTCGCTCATGTGCTTTAAGCGCGACGAGTTGGGCCTCCGATGAAATCGAGATCGACGCGAATCCGCGGGTGCAGTATAAGGTGCTAATCATCGCGAAGGGCACAGCTATACGACGTGTCGGATTCTCGCGCAGCTTTTATTTTTCCATCCAGCTTTTTCGCCGTCGCGCGCACATCTCCAGCGGCTCTCGCACGGGACCGCATACATAACACGCGTACGCGTATATAATATTGGGATCGATGAAAGGACTCGCTGGAGCGCAACACCGCTGCTACGACCTTATAATATACGTTTTTGACGAGCTGCTCTCTGTTGTATCTACTACAGTATGCTCATGAGCGGAACCGCGCTTGGCACCGCGTGATCTGCCGACGCCTCGAGAGAGACACTTTGGGCTTTGCTCGCGCCCAAGTAAGCATGAAAATGGTACCGAGTAGGCAGGAGGAGCTATTATTATTGCGCTAGCCACGAGAGAGAGAAAAACCTTTTCAATTTTTTTTTCTTTTTCTTCGTCTTCTTCTTCTTCTTTTCATTTGGCACAAATATAACGCAACCTCCGCAGAATATAACGCGGAGAGCCCAATTTTGGTTTACCTGGAAAATAACGCTTCGTATTGCGCGCATGTGTAAGGCGTTTTTCAGCATCGCTAAGCACGGGTTATGCCGCAGAGTTCGCCGACACACATACACATTTTTACACAATGCGGGCGTTAAAAGCCCGGGGCCGGGCGCGTCAAAAGCTATTGTCGAGCCACGGCGTCCTCCGCCAAGGGCGTCCGCAAAATACAATCTTGAAAATCAAGAGCGAGAACTGTGCGAGGGAGAGAGGAAAATCAGAGCACATCTTCTTCTTTTTCATTCAGATTTCTCGCGATATTTCGCATCCTGGCAATTTGGTTTAGAATTTTCACCGATATAACTCTAGCTATAGGCTAGTTCCGAATCTGATGCCACCAGCACCAACAATCTGCGATCATGATCTGCCCTCATCAATATATCACCTAACCGACAAATGTATACATACACGATGCCCTTAATATATATAAATATGCTATGCTGCTGCATGTATGCATGCCGCGATCGTATAATATCCGAGTGTAGAATAGTCACACCCTCCGATCCTGACCGTCTCTCTCTCTTTTTAGTAAATAATATAATCGTGGGGGGATCATCGGCAACAATAGGCACAAAAGCGGCACCCGCTGACGTGTTTATATAGCTGCTAAATTCACGCACACACGCACACGGACGAGTTTTCATCGCGCACGTATAGTAGACGTGCATCGTGATGTCGTTTCACGCTTGCATTATATATTTGGCATATTATACATTTGGGCAACTACTCTGATTTTTTCGATGCATCGCACCTTCTTCGATCAAATTGGGAAATATTTTCTTTCTCTCGCCTTGTGTGTGTACATAATGCTGTGTGTACATTTCGGGGTAGTCCCATTCGTCAGGCCTCCTTTTCTCTGTCCGGCTACATGTAGCAAAGCAATATTATACAATTGCTCCTTGGCCGTGTAATACACGATGCTCCACTGACCATTGACGCAATGTCATCGCCGTGTCGCCTTAATAGTCCGAAAATTATACGTCCCCGCGACGTATCCATAAGGAAGCTATGTCATCATGTTCTGATGTTCTTTCTTCTGATGTTCTTTCTCTTATTATTCAATTTTTCATCGTCCTTATGATTGATATTACAAATATTTTGGCGGTATATGTAAATGCGAATATAATTTTTCATTTTATTTATATATAATGTGTATATCAATCTCAACTCAACTTTAATATGCTTTTCGCGATGGATGTGGAGTACTTTTTCCTTTCGTTTTCCAATATAGTATATAACGCATATCGACGGATGGAGTTTTCAGCACGGATCTACGTACACGATGCATCAAAGTGAGACTCGCGGCATACGGAGCGACGCCTCGCTCGCGAGTTTTGAAAAGCATAATGCATAACTCGATATACTCTCTCGCGGCGTATGCATGCGTATATCGCGAGTTTGAAGTTATTCCAATAAATATTTTATCAGGTATACTTGCCCCGTCACGCATGCCCGCACTCAACAGCAGCAATAGCAGATAGATAGATATATAGAAGAGGAAAAAAAAAGAGAAATAGAGCGCAGAGAAGGTGCATTCGTTGCTGTTGCTGCTGTTGAGTGCGCTAAAAGCAAGAAACTGCGAACACACGAGACTGGCCTGTGCGCGGAGCGAGTACATATATACTGTAAATAAATAGGAATCGCGAAACTGTCAAATATATGCATGGCTTACTCCGATCGATTAAGGCTAATTACGCTTGACAGGCTATGTGCGCTTCTGATTGCGTTTTATCGAATTACTCCGCGAGCCGCTATATATGCTGCTATATGCACACACGCACGCGCGCGCTCTTGTGTAGCGAGCGCCAACAAGCAAATCAAGCACGATACCATACTCTATATGTGCAGTGCACACGTGCGGCGCCTCTCTATCTCGATAATAATTTTCTAACGGACATATTCATTTGCGCGCGCGGCCGATCCTAATGCGACCGATCACTCGTCGCGCTCGCTGTCATCGCGACGCGGCCCCAGAGAGAGAGAGAGAGAGAGAGAGAGAAAACGAGTTTCCCGCGCCGCGCGAACAACTCCGGCAGCTGCAGCAGCGGCATAACTCAGATTCATCGCAAATCAAAAATGTGCAGCGCGAGTCGACGTTTCGAAACGTTATAGTAGTAGAGTCCCCGGCCAAATATGCGCACGACTACGCGCAAAAATTTATTTTTCAGGCAATTTTGCGTGCACGATTCGCTAATCGACGCGATGTTGTAACTCGTGTGCTTATATTACATGGCCCGCGTTTAGAGACGCGAATTATCGAGATCGAACGGGCCATTTTTTCGAATCTTACGACGCACTGCAAAGTGCTGATGTCGAAGTTTTCGTCATTTTCAATCGAAGCGAATTATGATCGATGTGCCATTATGCAACGAGCTCGCTGGGCGTATAGGAAAAAAAGTCACGATCGATGCATCGCACACGAAGCGTCATAAATGTATGTACGAGAGGGAGAGCGCGAAAACTGGATTCGCACGTGTGAGGAGCGAGGCAAAGATGATCCATACATAATATACGACTAATGAGTATTATTGACTCGAACGACAACTTTTCGATGCACGCGTGTTGCTGCTGTGCGGCCAAACGGCTTCTCTACACATGATTCCTCGAGCGGAGGAAGGACGCTCCTGACGTTTTGATTAATAGTCTTCAATCAAAGTCTTTTTCAATATTTATTTTAAACAATGCGCCAAATTTTTTCATTTATCTTCAGGATACTCGAGATGATTGATCATTATGTATACAGTTGCGAATGTGGAAGCTCAAGAGTTTAGAGTTGATGATAGTTTTTTTCGACGCTGATAACGTATTAAAAAATGGTTGCATCAATGTGGAAGCTGCGCATACCGCTTTTAAATGAAATGAAATAATACGTGCCACACTGACCAAGAATGAAGAAAAGAGCAAAAGAACAGCCGGTAATATATAACGGTACAAACTCGTACGCACGTATACCCGATGCATGTATTCGGCGGGCTTGTTTCTTTATGAAACACGGAAATTTTTCTTCCTCCCGACGGTGCACAGTGTATGTACGTGCGCGATTTGCGAGTGCACCGCGCGCGGCGCAAAGTGATAGGAAGGGAGAGAGAGAAAGTTATAATAAGTATCGGCTCATTACTCCTCTCGCTTGATTGGACAGCTCCGGCGATGATGATGCAGTCGACGAATGTGACGTTAGAAAATGACGCGATCGGTTCAAAATAAAAATGAAAGAAATGAATAAAAAAATGAAGGGAGTTGATAGAAGAGGATAAAAACAGAAAAAAGGTCTGAAGTTGCTACCAGGTACGCGCGCTTGGTAAATGTGAGTCTTTCTGTATTTAAAAGCTATATCGCGTCTCTCTCTCTCTTTTCCTTCGAAGCTCTTTTAATTCTTTCTCTCTCTCTCTCTTTCTCGTTCGGTGGAGAGCAGTTGCCCGACGACCTGAGATAGGCGATAATTTATAAGTATAAACGTCCTTTTTCGCTTCTCGGCCTCCATTATTGTTATTGATCCAGGCCTCTCGATGGTTTTTTCTTCTTCTTTCTCTCCTCTTTCTCTCTCTCTTTTTTCACATTCTCGCGAGTATATAGCTGTATACGAGATGCATAAACGAGAGTGTGTGTATGCGACTCCGATGATTCCGTATATTCGCCTCAACTCGCACCTTCTATACGGCATACTTGTATATATGCAGCTCGATATATATGGCTCTGGTGCTGCTGCTGGCCGCGAAGAAGAAACCAACGAATGTATAAATGTGTGTGTGCGCATATACGTATATGTATACGTGCAGGCGGACATATATTATTAGCCGTATCGCCAGGCGTGCACACGCGCGCGCGCTCGTATATGCAACAGCGGCTAATGATGATCTACGGCCCGGCTACCGCGCACAGCAGCAGCAACAGGAGCTGCTGCGGCGTATAGCTGCACGACAACAACAACAAAAAAAGGGGAGAGAGAGAAGAAGAAACGAGTCGGAGATTTTCATTTTGCGCCAAGGCCGTCGCCCTGAAAAATAATCGCTAATTTTTTATTCCCTCTATACGGAGAGCAAATATTATATGTAGAACGGAATAGAGGCCCAGAATTGCCGCCGCTGCGTAAAACGCGCACGACGAAGAATACGATGCGATGCTGCTGGATGTGTTATAAGAAGGGCGGAGTCATGCGCGCGCATCGTGATCGCCGAACGACGTTATATACGCCTCGTGAGTTCAGATGCATCTTCTTGATCCGATCTATTCCATCTATGCGTCTTATTTCCACTTTTTCATATTTTTCTTTCGAAGAAAATTTGATTGATTGAGTTATGGAAAAAATCACCTGCATGACGAAGTGCAATTGACTATTGACCCGATTATTATTTTTGATCACGAAACTCCACGCGATCGTTGTTCCGTTTTATTTCCCCTCTATACGGTAGCTCGTTATCTCGACCAATCGATCTAACTTGCGTCCTCCATCATCCTCCAATTCCGCGGAAAAGCTTTTGAGGAATTTTTTCCTTCATTCATTCGTAACGTTAGGCATATTATGTGCCTTGAATTACGCCAGTGGTCCGCCGCTACGGGCACCGCCACAGTCGGTGCGGCGTGGGACTCACTAAAAAAAGGTAGGGAAGAGACTCGTTGGCACTCCTCTCTCTCTCTCTCTCTCTATCTCTTTTTACTTTCAATTCTATAAAAACTAGTTTCGTTTCTTAGGCCCGATCAGTTCTATACAGTCAATGATCCATTGAGCTACTACTCCACACGCACCTGAGCCTGAATATAAGCGACTAGTGTACAAGACATAGTATACATCTCATCGTATAGATGCTGCGAGTGTTTCAAGATTTCATTTCAGTCGATCGATTTTTCTTCAGTTTTACATTATTTTATACGGTTTCTTCTCTCGATCACGAAAAAAAAGTTATGTGAGTTTTAATGTGGTTGTGCACGTGCGGGTTGTTTGTTGACGTTTGTGCGCTCGTTCCGGGGACTTTGGTGAATGTACTACTAATACATGTCCGATGCACTACTCGGGCTTGTACTGAACTTCTGATATAATAGTACCTCAGTGACAATTACGTGCAGTTTGCCCGCCCATAAAAAGTTAATAGGTAACTTTTTCCTCAGAATTTATGTAATTCTAAAGATAAGGCAGTATAGGAAGACGAGCCGAGATCACCGAGTCACGTCGATTCGATCAAATATTTAAACTATTCCACCTATCGTAGCATAGTTCTGATTCTAGGGCGATATCTATCTATGTATATTCGGACTCTTTTCTCGGGACTACGCGCAGCGCGACTGTTTACAAACATGCAATTCATTCACGTAGAGATCGGAAGCGAGACGCTGATAAGAGGGGATTTTAAGAAAACGTAAACGGTCGCGGCGCGCGCGCAAGCGTCAATTATATCAATTTATCCTCGCTAGATCGAGCCGCTGCAACTTCGAATCTATCTTTGCTAAAGCCAGTGCAAAAATTGTCGTACTCGACTGAGCATCGACTTTGCGTTCTGCGCGTTCGCGAGTGTTCCAATAGAGTGTGTGAGTGTGTATCCGTGCGCGTATACTACTACGCGATCCGCGTCTCATATGTGGAAAAGACATAATATATAATATAAATCGTCGCAACTCTACTGAAAAACGACGGTAAATAAAATTCATATTTCTTAGAGAAGAAAAAAAATGTAAATTAAGTCATAACGGAGCGCGGTTCGCAATATATATCTACATTTAATATACATGCGCGCATATACTCGATCAATATTCTTCTCGATAAAATAAAAAAAAATAAAAATAAAATAAAATGAAAAGAAGAAGAAAAGAAGGACAGGCTTGATTTTTTTGGATCCTCTCTCTCTCTCTCTCTTTCGCTCTCCTCCGCGAGCAACGCCGTAAAAGTGGCAGCAGCAGCAGCAACTCGTGACCGATACGTAGAACGGCGTAATAAATTTCATCCAATCATTTACGCTACACCGAATCCTCGCTCGCGCGAGCGGTGAGCATAATTTTACTTATAACATATTTTTCATTGTAATGTTCGTCCTCACTTGCGAAAGCACGCGTCGTTTCGTGTGTGTGTGTGTGTGTACAAATCACTATATGTGGCACATATGAGGTTTTTTCTCTTTCTTTCATACAGAATGCGACTCTTTTTTCATTTAATCGAGTTGGTGACATTAGAAATTCGGAGTTATCTTGAATTTTTTCGTATACATACATTTTTAGAATATGTAAAATCAGAGTTTTACTTGGCGGCTGCGGGGCGTGCAAGCGAGCGTGTGTGAATATAATGAGCTTGTTTATTATAATATAGTCGTGTTTACGCGTGCCGCACGTGAGTTTAGTGAGTAGCATGTGGGTCAGTTCGAATCAATTCTCATGCAGGTAGCATACGTACATTACGTGTGTGTACATTTACAATTAGCAGCATCGGTATCAATTATTCGACATCATCGCAGTAGTTCGCGTTGTACGAATTTGCGCAAATCGACGCTCGGACGCACGTATCGAGCGGAAGGGGGAGAGCGAGCGAGAGAGCTGAAAGGTCGTCCTCGCGTATCAGACGAGCTGTCACGCTGTGATATTCCAAGAAACGTCGCGGGCCACTCTCGACCCAGGCAAGATGGATTTGTACGATCACATACCAATACACCGAGCGGTTAATGGTATACATATGATGGTGTATACGGTATATAGCATGCGCGGATAAATAAACGATATACATAAATTCGCGCCGAGGACGTCGTTCGTTCGGTAGATTCGTTGGGGTACCTCGTGCGCTGTGAATAAGCATCTCTTTCTCTCTGCGGTTGATCGCGTTGAAAATGTTATTCTACTCAACAGCTGTGGGATGCTCTTTTTTTCTTTCTATTGTTTTTTCCTTCGTCCCCTTCGTACTGTATTATAAAGTTATTTATTTGACACGTGAACCGCGACCGCCTACTTTGAATTTCTATGATTTTTCTCGCTTACGGGCGTACTTGCGCCAGCGGCGGCGGTATAATAATAAAGCTGCAGGGGTCGTATACAGAAGCTCACACATATGCACCTCGCAGTGCTCGGCCCGATAATTGGGTTCGTCGACTTTTCGTCGTCTGCACGCGAGGAGGCATTTAATGTTTATTTACACAACGTGGAAAAGAGAGAGAGAGACGCAAAAGGCGCATTAAAGATACATTTATAAATAGGTCGGAGAGCATATATACTTATAATCTACATTGTAAGAAGATTTACATGTGTCGGTAGTATAATACATCCGACACAATCCGCGCTAAATCCGATTGACGGAAGCTCGTTGGCGCAGTCAGTCACTGCTGCTTCTGCTGCTGTTGCTGCTGCTGTTGTGGTGCACACGTGCAGTAGTTGAATGGCACACGATTCGCGCCCGTATAGTTCCGCGCTCGTATTATACTTGAAATTTAATTGCACACTTTAAGGAATCGTATACTTTATTGCTGGCGATGAAGTCGACGAAGCCGCTTTGTACTTACCGTCGGATACTTTGCGAGATCGTTTCGACGCTCCGACGGCGTATAAAAATATAAACTGGCTCGCGAAGTCGTTCAACTCGTGCCAATTTTTCAATTTTATTATAATTGCGTTTCAATTCTCAATTGCGTAATGTCGTTGCTCGTCACCTGTCTGTTGATATAGATAAAAGCGAAAAAAATTGTGCGCGGAGGCACGTTGAGGGGGGTGCGCGCCGATTAGACGCGCAGCTCGGCTCGTCTGGTGTCTGCTGGGGGCCTAGGCGATGGCCTCGTCAACTACGGCGACGAGCAGCAGCCCAGCAGTCGCAGCGGCCGGAGTAGCCTCTCACTCGGCAGCGACCGCCACCACCAGCGCCTCGTCCTCCTCATCCTCGGCGACGGCGGCAGCAGCAGCAGCTGCGGCAGGCGGCTCCGAATTGTCTTACATTGCTTACATGACCGCATGTCTCCAGGCAGCAGCAGCTAGCGATTCGGCAGCGGCTCATCATCCGTCGGGAATCCACCACCATCATCCTCATCACCACGCGGTGACGAGCAGCAGCCAAATGTCGGACCAGTACGGTGGAGGCCTCGTGGGTGCCTCAGCGGCCGCCCAGTACCCGGTGCAGCATCATCCGCACGCGCACGCCGCGGCCCAACCACCATCACCATCATCATCAGTTGACGGGCCACGGGGCGCTCAGCAACGGGGCCTACGCGGCCGGAGCCGTGTCGGCGGCCCACTCGGCCTACATGCCGAGCCACGGCATAATCAACCACGCGGCCTATCACCCCTACGCCACCAGCTCCGGGGCTAATATTGGCCTTGAGTCAAGGAACTTGGTACCTTCAGCCTATCCACAAGGTAAGAGACTTTTACTCAATTTGCAATTTTATATATCTATGTTTTTTCCTTCTCTCTCTTCTCTCTTTTTTTTCTCATCTCCTCGAGTTGTCGTCTAGTCTATATATTCCAACTCTCTTTCGTGCCCTTTGGGGCAAAGATGAGAGCAAGAGAGCCGAGTGCGTTGGCAGGCCAGGCCGCTCCTCGCTCGCATCCTCTACGTGGGCGAAAAGATAAGCTGCTTATCGGTCCGTATACACGCAGCAGCAGCAGCAGCAGCAGCGGCGCAAGCTCACTTCGTTGGCAACGTCGTCGTCATGACTACGCACTCGGCAGCAGCAGCAGCAGCAGCAGGCAGCAGTAACAGCACTAGCATCACTTGTTGGATGAACTATTGTATAACGCGCGTTGGTGCTATGTGTTTGTGTGCGCGTGTGTGTACCCGTGAGCCGACATCTTGGCCGGCACGATGTTTGTTTTAGCACCCACTTAACTTTGCAAGTGCACAGAGAGTGGCTCTGTACACATACTACCATGAACGGCGGCGGTAGAAGCAGTAACAGTAGTTTTCTAGGAGTAGGAGGCGGGGACGCACGTGCACTGCTAATTGCAGGCCAAACACCGAGTTCGAGCCACGTTCTATCTGCTCTTTCTCTGCTGCTGCTGCTCTGCACACGACGATGTATAAACTACGCGCGGGCAGCACCCTGACTGTTGTGTATGCTTGCTATGCGCGCGTCAGTCAAGCAGCCAAAGAGCCACAGCAGCTCCTGAAATCGGAGACTCATCCGATTAAGTATTCGCTTTTTAAGCCAAGCAAGCTCGCACACACACTCACGCGCGTGCGCGCTTATACGCGCAGGACGCGCATCGCGCCATAGTCCGCGCCAAACGCAGCACAGCCGGATACACCTTTTCTTATTTTACATTATCTTAGTGGGCCGTATCCAAATTCACCTTGTGTCTCTCTGCCTCTCCTCGAAAGGCCCCGAAATGTTGGCCAATGCGCTCCATCTACTCCTTCCTTTTTGTCTCTCTCTCTTTCTTTCTGACTGCACTTTACGTGAATTCTGATACCCGATCGCTTTCTTTCCCTCTCGCTCGAGTCGCACCGTGAATTAAGATGATTATACTAATAGAATATATTATAGCTCGTATGAATATTGGGGTTGTATAATATAGAGGAAGAAATGGCCCATTAGCAGCCCCTTTTGCGTTGTCGTCCTCGTCGTCGTAGTCGACACAAAGACCCTTGTGTGCCTGACTGCAGTGCGCAAAGCACATGGACGAGCGCGACGATAATAAATCGAATGATGAATACACACATACGCCCCCGTCGTTACAGTTGAATCTTTCCAGCTAGCATAGTAGAGAGGCGGTAAAACATATCGATTGCACGCCTAATTGACGTGACGAAGTTTCATCTCTCTTTTGGCCAAAGTGGCCCTTTGACCCTTGACGCGTAAAACATCCTTACTCGATTACTCGACTATAATTCAATATATTCGATACTCGTCAGGGCGACTCTTTACCTCTTCTCGGTCGCTCGTACGCTTCTTTTTTTGTCTGTTTCGTTCTACCTATATCATTTTCACGGACAGCTGCAGCATATACGGTGATACACGTACGTGGATCGGAAATGCAGTACAGGGTATACGTCGGTTGCAGCAGCGCGTATATACACACCCGATGTTGCAGAGAGAATTTTAGCCGCTGCTGCTGCTGCTGTTGCTCCTCTCTCTCTCTCGGCTCTCCATTTTCGCGGACGCGCCAGAGACTGACTGCTATATATACATAAGCGGATTACGCTTTCTCTCGTCGGCTGAAAACTACTACTGCTACTACTAGCGAGGCAGCAGCAGCGTAGCGCCTACGAGGGGTTGTGTGTTGCGCCCGCCGTGTGAGTGAGGTTTCCGCAGTCGAAATTACGCTATCGCAGCTTCGCACACACATATAGATACACACATGACGCGAGGCAAAAACAACCGCCGTTGCTGCTACAAGCTCGTATACTGTCGCTTTTATTCTTTCTCCGCTCTCTCTCTCTCTCTCTCTCTCTCTCTCAAGCCTATATATCTGTCTCTGCATTTCCCCTCTGACTTTTTTTCACCTTGATATGTGCCATGGCACGATATACACGTATTTTATTTATAATATACTTATATCGAATGATCGAGAGAGCAGGAAAAATACAAATGCTCTGTTGACTCTAAACGCAGTACGCCTGTATGATGTTGCAGCGGCTATGAATAATCGAAAACAGAGGCGGGAGCGCACCACGTTCACGAGAACTCAGCTGGACATCTTGGAGACGCTTTTCGGCAAAACCAGGTATCCGGACATCTTCATGCGCGAGGAAGTGGCGAACAAGATTGGCCTGCCGGAGTCTAGGGTGCAGGTAAATAACAGCACTTTTTATTATCTCTCTCTACGTTTCATTTTTATCTCTCGTTTTTTGTTTTTCACATAAAATTGCATCGATTCTCTGTTCCGTGATTTTTTTGTTTTTTTCCGGCGTTGAAAAAAAGAAAGTATTTATTTTTTATCCTCCCGGGCCAAAAAAGCTTTTCGAATTCGGGCAAAAAAAAAAAAAAAAAAATTCACGCGTAACAAAAATGTGTAAAGCATTTTACGTCGAGGCGATATAATTGAAAACTAAAATCAGAGATCGAAAGGCGCGATTCCCTGTTATATGTTCTGTAACAAACGCACGAGCACACTCGCAGACAGGATACGCACACTCGTCGTGTTTGCCCTTTTTAACGCCCTGCACACGCGTACACACTACACACGCACACACACACAAATACGGTAGCCAATTCGGCAGGAAGGCTATCATTATTACGGGCGTCATCACCCCGCGCGATAATAGCTCATATCTATCAATATTTACTCTCGACGCCGCGCGTCGAAACCCTCGGGCGAGTATGAGCGTCGTCGGGGCGGCTCTCACAGCTTTCAGCAGTCGCTCGACCAGCGTATAGCTCGGCATCTATAAACATATAGTCGTAGTTCGTGGCTAATTTTTGCGGGTGGCAAAGTCATGCTGTACATGCGCCGGGGCAAAGTAAAGGGCGAAGGGCTGCTGCCTGCTACTACTGCTACGTACACATACGTGCTGCAATGGCTGGCCGACGGATAAGCCATTTATTTATGGAAGCGACGGCAAAATCTGACGTATTCTTGTACGCAACCCTGCCAGTGGGTTATAACGATCTAATGTATTTCAACAGCTCCGATTGATATTATTCTGACGCTGCCAATGCTATAACACACATACGCCGAAATCGCTCCGAAATTGAAACGTTAACGCGCGAACGCGAATAAAGTCTCGAAATGGAAATTTTTCAATCTTCCGCGTGGATATTTTCGATATGATTCGATTGAGGGAGCGACGAGGTGGCAGTAGCTATGCTGCTCGACTACGTATATCGGGCGCGTTTTCCAGCGGTGGCGCGACAAAACTTCAAAGAAACCCGTGACGAGCTGCCTCGGGGGCTCTTTTGATGTGCGTTTATACGAATGATACTGCGTGAGGCGAAATCACAGCGCACCGCCCGAAAAGTTTAAAAGGCCGTTCGGGGAGTTAATCTTCCAGAACAACCCCTTAGGTGCCTTCCGCAGTCCAGAGCCACTTTGATCCCAACGACGCACGTGTATATAGAGATACATATCCCACATGTATGTTTATTATCATATTATCGCGTCATCAATTTTCCTACCCTTAATTTTTTATGCTATACGGTAAACTACATGGTCGGGCTGCCCCGGATAACGATCCAGTGCACAACAAGGCTACAGCAGCTTTGATTTATAGCGCAAAATTAAATTTTTTAATCCTAATTGATAAAAGACCCCGAGCGAGCTCGACATTTTTATCTCTCTTTCTCACTTTCTGCCCGCTGCTGCAGCTCCTTCCGATTATCGCACGACACGACCGATCCGAAGCGAGATGATAATCTTTGACCGAAAATTCAGAGAAACGTCTTAATAATCAGATCTGCGAGATCGGAGCGAGAGCGAGAGAGTGATAAAAAAACAATTAGCTGCCTATAGACGTATACCTACAGCGATCGGCCGAAAAACAATCTATCCGTCGGAAGCAGCTTGTCAAGCTGTGCACGCGCGCACATTAGCGGCTCATCGCGCAGATCGGTGAGTAGTCTGTCCATCGCGTCGATTCGGTTCGGAGTTTTTAGCTGTGCGTACATATACCCTGCTCTAGAAAAGAAAGCTGCCGAAAGGGATCGTTTCGCTGTCCTAAAAGCCAAATAAACATGACGCACGCGCTACGGCCAGTTCGTATTCAAGTTCAGTCTCTCTCTCTCTCTCTCTCTCTCTCTATCTTTCTCTCGCTCGCTCGCTCAACGCTGTCTGTCGCGCAAATCCTAAGCCGATTAGCGATCGTGAAAAAATAAACTTGCGCTCGCAAATCGTCGTCGTCGTCGTCCTCATCATCGAAGGAGCACTTGCTGCTGCTGCAGCTCTTCGATTTAAATTTCATGTCGTACCTCTTCAGCTCTCTCTCGCGAACGTCGTCGTTCGAAGGGAAGAAGAGCAACAGCAACAGCAGATCCGCGTTGCTTCGCGCGCACGATCGCGTCTCGATCGCTTATGTATATATAATATATCCAAAGCTCGTCGACGCGCGATGAATACGAAATTAAAAAAAAAAGGAAAGGAAAAAAAAGATCGAAGAAGAAAAAATGGAAAAAAGGTAAAAAGGCGCGATTCTGCGAATAGTCGCGCTCGCGCAAGGATAGGCGTTTATGAATAAAAGCGACGCCTTTTTTTCGCCGTCATGCGCGTTCTTGAAAGGTCGACGAGAGAGAAAAGAGAGAGACGCACCGCTGAGTAGCCGGCATCAATGCCCAATTCTCGCACTAAGAAATTCGCTCGTTGACAGATTTGACGAGTAGTACACACAACGCGACGATGATGACATGAGGCAAGAAGCAAAAGAAAAAACGAAGGCAATAGAAGCGAGAGAAAAGGAGAGAGAAAGAGAAAAAGGAGCTCGTTGAGATCTGTCTCTTTTTCCGCAAGATATAGTTGGCTGCGCGAACTATAATACACGAGAAAACGCGCGCGTCTCAACAATGGCAAATTGGCAGGTCCCTATGTTATACACGAGGTGGCTGTATCGGTGACAGCCAGCTAGCTCCGATCCGCACAACGTAGCTCGACGACGTCGTTTTCCGGTGCTAGCTCTGCGCGTTTTTCTCAAAAAAAAATCTCGCCGTATCTGGGTATATCTGCTGCTGCTGCCGCTGCTACTGCTGTGCACTGCTACTCGGTGCTTTTGCCCAGCACACAGAGGGAGAGAGGAAAAACGGCGTGTGCTCGGCGCACACAGGGCACGGCAGAAAATATGTATACCGTAAACGCAAAAGAGAGCTAGAGCGAGAACCGGGCAAAGCGCAGAGACTCGGTAGAAAATAGGACAAAAGCTATGGAAAATCTGAGTCGGGGCGCGAGAGTTAAGCCGACGTGAATAGCGAGCGCAACTCTCTCGCTCTACCTGTGTGTGCGCTTGTCTGCATGCATGAAAGGGTGTACAGTACATACATACATACATACGAGCAGCAGTTTACACAGCAGTGGCAGAAGCAGCAGCAGAGGAAAGCGTCTGTGTGTAACGCAGTTATGGAGCCGAACGGCGCGCTATTATATGTATGCGTTGAATAAAACGTTTCGAAGCTAGTTTCAACCTCCCCCTTTCCAGAGCCCTTGGCTTTATATGTATATACGTATATACACACGCGTGTATATGTATGCGCCAGTAAGCGCGGGGTCGTCGACGTGCAGTCGATTTGTTCCTGGATTATAGCCCCCGCGAACGAGAGAGAACGACCGATGCGCAATGTACCTATAGCAAACTTGCGCGCACGGCAGCTGCGCCTATCTTTCTCTTTCTCTCTTGCTCTCTCCGTACCTTCCACTGTACACACACAAATACACACTTACACATACATACATATCTGATATGGAGGCGCAAACCTCCTCCGCGCGGCAGATCTCGTAAATATACTCCTCTTTTGCGTAGAGGTATATCAGTCGCGCGGTTGGTTTCCGATAAGTCAGCGATCGTCGCTTCGATGCACACACACCAGCTCTCGATCTCTATCCATCCATCCATATAAAATTCGCACCTTCGATTTTACACACTTTGGTGGAGACGAAAAGTATATAGAAAGCTGTGCTGCTAGAAAGAGAACGAGAGAAACGATAACAATCAGAGTAATGTACGGTGTACGCGCTACTATACTCGCCGATTAATGCGACCGAGCAGCGACCTACAGCATCCGTCAAGAATAACATTAGGCCGTAGTACGAAAACGCAGAGCAGCGTCACGGCGGGGGCTCACTTTGGCAGCAGCAGCAGCAGCAGCACGCAAAGCACACCCTCGTAGTAGTACAGTACGTACCGCCAGCGCAGCGCAGCCAGCCAGAGAGAAACGAGAGTCATTGTCCGCGGGGATTATGTCTAGGCGAAGTGGGGCTCGACTACTGCTGCTACTGCCTACCCTAGACAGACAGCCGCAGAGAGAGCTTGCGGCTCGTCGAGGGAGCCCTTCTTCCTTTTTCGATCTTTTTTTTTTTTTTTTATTTCATCGCTCGCTCGTCGTTGCGGCTGTTTGTCCTTTGGGTGGCCCAACGCGCCCGCTCCGGTGTACATAACACGTACCTACCTAGGACCTACCTACCCGTCCGCATATCGCTCCCGCCTCTCTTCAGCGCGATGCAATACATAAAGCAGCCGAAAAACCTCGTCACGTCCTTTTGCGCACTACATTAAGCTACGGTGCCACGCGCGATTGCAGCTCGACGACAATGAACGAAACGGGCTCGTGTGTGTTGTGTACTTACCTATATTGTATATTATATGAATGCGACGCACACCTCGGCTGATTTCACTCCAAGCTCACGCGCCCTCCCCCATCTTTGTACCATCTCCTGTCATATTATATCAATATATTATACTATCATTTTAAACTTTTGACATTGAGACTGAAATGCATGATTCAAAATCAACTTTTTTCCTTCTGTTTTCTGTCGCACAGGTATGGTTTAAAAATCGACGTGCCAAGTGCCGGCAGCAGGCGTCGCAAGAAAACGCCGCAGCCGCCTCGGCCTCGCAAAATGCCCATTCCATGTCCCAAAACTTCGTCTTAAGAAACCAAAGGAGGTCAACTTCGTCGCCTCCGCCTCGAAACGGCATCACGACGAGTAGCAACAACAATAACAACAGCAATCATCACAATAACAACAACGATCCGAAGAGCAGCAACAACAACAACGTCGTCGTGAAGACGGAGGCTCAGAGCTTGGCCTCGCGGCAGAGCTCGCCCAGCAACGGCCAGAACAGTGTGGCGGTCTCGGTGGCCGCCGCCGTCGCAGCCGCGACAGCCGTGTCCCAGGCGGCCGTCGCCTCGACCTCGACCAGTCCCGCGATCAAATCGCAGCAAACGTTGTCAGTATCGGTCGAAGCGACGACCGCAGCTGGAAACAGCACGAGTAATAGTATCTCGCAGCAGCAACAGCAGCAGTCATCGGTGCCAGCGATTCCAGTATTGACGACGACCAGTTACTCGGCTGATCAGGACTCGAGCTCGAGCAATAACGTGACCCCGTCGCCGCCCTTGACGCCCCAGGTTTCGGCCGGAGGTGTCGCCGCCGCGATGGGCCAACTGTCCCACGTGAACTACGCCAACGCCTACGACAACTACAGCTTCTATCATCATCAGCAGAATCAGGCCTACTACAATCAGCACTACTTTCACCAACAGCAGCAGCAGCAACATCATCAGCAGCAGCAACAGCAGATGCAGCAACATCAACAGCAGCAGCAACAGCAGCTGAGCTACGCGGCAGCCAATCATCACGCGTTCCCGTCGACGAGCAACGCGCCGGTGGTGGCCAACAATCACGCGGACTACACCGGCCAATACGTCAGTGGGTCGTATCATTACAGTCATCAATAAGTTAGCTTGGAGCCGACTCTTCCTAACTTTGCTTTACCAAATTTTTCCGTTTTCGCGCCGTGATATAAACTCTTAGTCTGTAGTTGTAAATTTTAAGGTGAATCTCCGAGCGACTCGTTAGTGAGTGACATATGTGAAAGAGATTTGGCTCTTTCTTTTGCCCCCACATCCCCTCGTGCGGATGAAAATATGAGCCGATGGCCAACGGCGATTTTTCGAAAGGCGAAACAAGTCCCGATTTTTTCCGCGAACTATAGGTACCGCTTTGGAATGGGATTGCTGTATCGCGTTGAATTTCTAAAAAACCAAAAGAGGAAAATTACCGAACTTTTCCTATGTTATATCAATTTTTCCGAGACAATAAATCGAGTCATATCTCACACGGACATTTCATCGCACGAACGCGCAGTGTCGATTGCCAACGCAAACTTGTGCCTTACAAAAAAAAAGAAAAAAAAAAGAAAGAAAGAACGAAAGGATCAAATCATAATCCTGGAGATTCGTATAAATTTAACGCCGAAATATGTCCATGATAAACTCGATTGTGTGCTTCGATGCTATCCACGATGAGACAAAAGTCGTTGTGAACGAAATTCCAGCGTACAATAAATTGTTTCCGTCGTGTCCAGTAAATAATAATAATATAATACATTCGTTAAAAAAATGTATATGGATTTCGGCCATTCGTGCACGTGAGGCTCGGACCGGTGCAGTCGCGGCAATTTAGCGGCGAGGCTATTTATCGAGGGATCGTCCATTTAACGCGAATGTAAAATACGAATGGAATACTAGATTGTGTCAGAAAAAAAGCTAAAAGTTAGCTTGTGCAAATCTCGATTTTCATTGAGCAGTTATCATTCCGTGCACTTTCATTTGTACGCGCAAAAAATATGTACAATGAACACAAATGTTTGAATCTATCAAAAGATTAAAATAATCTTTATTTCGTGTTCAATTTAATGATAGTACAAATGATAGTTTGCAACCACGATGAACCTGAATGGCACTTTGCCCTTTCATCGTTGGACGATTTTTGCTGATATTTTGTTCCTTTGTATATATTGTATAAGCATTAACTATATCGTACTTAAATTTCTTTAAGGATAACAAATGACTGATTAATTGAATATAAAAGTGATTTGGAGCGAAAATCGTTCGCTTCACGAGTCAAAAGAGAAAATTAGGAAGACGATAAACTCGAATTAATGTATAAGGAGACAAGCGCACCAAACAGTCGCGAGAAAGAGACAATTATGGCGATCCAAGCCGTACTCATACAATCTTTGCGTTTGCAAACGAAAACGAAATCGATGAATTTAGCTTAATTAAGTATCTTATTATATGTATATAAGTGTACATAAAAAAAATTTGATTGAAAGCGAATCACCGAACTGTGTAAATATTAAAATTTAAAGTTCACAATGAAAATAAAATTAAAAAATTAACGTAAGCCTACGTTATTCGCACAATGCATCGCAAGTGGAGTAACGAGACTTCGTGCTTAAAATTAGGTAACTTTTCAATTAGATAAAGTTAATGAAAAAACAAGTAAATAGTAGTCTAAAGTATTTCGTATAAAATTGATCGACCGTTTGTCGAAAGAGACGAAAAATGAGACGAATATAACAGTACATGTGTATTACGATTGCGTGAATGCGTACGAACGAGATGGTTTTCGTGGAGGTCGTTGGCTTCACTGACCAAAAGAAACAATCAAAACGCATATTGATTATTTGATCCATTAATATATGAGTACTCCATGGTCAAGCAACGAACCTCACGAGATCAACTAGTACCTGTTGAATGGTTGTTGATGTGGCTGCACGCTATAACTCATAATAATTAATTTTATATTACAAATTGATTTTAAATTGACGATCTCGTGTATATAATATACACAAAAAAATGACACAATGTGAAAAAGCCAAATTAATAATAAAACATAACTCAACGATTTTTCCAAGTGCGAGCTCACAGTGTGTATGCGTGGTGTGAGGCTGTGTACAATGTTTGCGCAAAAGATGCGATCCTTTTTTTTCTCGAACAATTGTAACTATATTAATTTTTGATTCCATTAAAAATCATGTACTGCAATCTCATATTAATAAATAAATAATTTACTAAGAAAAAAAATCTAAATAAGAAAATAAATTTTGTCATTCACCCGATACCCAGAGACACTCCAGCACAAATCCCAGTCTCCATTCTCGTACAAGTACTTTTAACACTGTTTTATTTCGACGGAAGAGATTTTCAGTCTCAGGCAAAAAGGGGAGCATACCGGTTGCGAGGGGATACACATATATATGCACCTCGAGGCTGATGAGGTCGCCGCCTCTCGACTTTTTTCAATGTTCCAGCACTGCTAGTACGCCTAGCAACGTATCGCACACGAATTGATTTTTCTTTTCATCAAATTCATTCACTTCGGTCGTAAAGAAACAAAAACTAATGGGACAACAATCGGGAGATAATTAAACATTATTGTGCCTTTGGTTTCGAGACAATCGTGAGACAATGCACAACAATTATAATCCAAGTGCCGAGAGCGCGTGGCGCTTCGTACTATTGGAGAAAGTAAATCATTCCGAGTCACATGTCTTTTATTCGAAGAAACAAACTTGCCCATAATTTTGAGCTTGTGAATTTTAGGCTATAGATTTTTCCTTACATTCGTTGGAACTTTCTAAATAAAAATCATAGGCGTTTTCACTTTGGAAGTATGGGCATTTAATTCTCAGGCCCGAGTCGTTATATGGAAAATGTAAGTTGTGCTTCGGAATCGCTGCAATGTATACCAACTTTGTAATGGCTCATGGATCAGAGTGGGATTGAGTCGAAAATTCAAATTATAATGTCTCGTGTCACGGTTTTTCAATCATTCGAATCGACTTCAGTCGTACCGCGCGACATTTCGATGGATTATTAAATTCATAATCAACTCGATATTACGTTTGTAACTTGTTTTTGCCGAAAAACCGAATAGACGATGAAAGTCGTTTGACACATATCTAATATTAATGAAGCAATCGCTCAGAACAGGGGACGAAAGTTCACTAGACCCTTGCCCAAATAATCGCAGGTTATGGATATCTTAAGAACCACAGCCACCGCAGTTTGAATCGGTGGCAAAGAGGCTCATTCTCTTGCTTACCTCGTGGAAAGCGGTAGTCGGACGCAGACTTGAATGGTTCGTGTAAGAAGTATATGTACATTACTATTAATTGACACGTCGATTTTTTCGTCGATTTTTCTGGGACAATTAAGTTACAGGTATGCATTTTTATGATCTGAAAAATGAAAATTTAAAGATTTTTAAAAATTCACACCAGCTTTCATCCACTTGAAGTATAATAATAGTTGAAGCGTTCGTCACTAGATGGCGAGTACCTGTATCTCATATATCTGCAAGTGGCAAAGTTAAAAAATTGTATAAGTCAATCTGGGTTCTCATATAGTGCTCATCATTTCTTACTGTGTTGTCGTAGTAAAAATCGTCAAGATAATGGACTGATACATTTTGTCCAGACTCCAGAGTCTACAGATATTATTTTATTATTTTCTTTTATATCCTATTATTATTAATATTAATAACCAGCTCTTTGTAATGCTCAATGGACGTTACACCTCTGATTGTTGCCGCAATAACAACTTTCATATAATTAAATACCTCGCACTGATGTACTCCTCTTGATCAAAGTGTGACCGCAATGGATTCGAGATTCGGTGTTAGAAATTGACACGATTAGGTTGGATCGCCACCTCAATTACGCTTATTAAAATCCATCCATATACATTATTGAGCTGCGCGCGAGATTTCTCAGTATAGAGCGCGAACACGTGTCGCAAGCATCTCGGCGATTTCGCTCTTGCGGTCGTCCAATACATAACTAGATGAATGATTTATCACGTGCTGCGATTCTCATATAAATGCCTGGCAGTTCGAGAGCTCGAGTACGGATTTACAAAGTTAAATATAACGGAAGGCGCGCAAGCAATGCGAAATAAAGTTTTTCAACGAGATGCATTCGACGACGAGTAGCGTGATAGCAGCGTGCACGAACGAGGATCTCCCCTCGATGTATGTAGCACACAGCAGTAGCCGATGTGCGAGAGTATAGGGTTGCTTACGCGCCCCCCTGCGGCTAATCGATCGTCGCACAGGCAGCTCCAAGTATAACTGCGAGACAACGTCGTCTTGGTTCGATCGGCACCGGCAGCAGCAGTTCACGCATTACGTATAGCCAATAAAAAGGTCATTGAGTCGTGGGCGCGCGATATCGGCTAGTTTGCACGTAATAAATGTACTGCTATGCTGTATAATCGCCGTCGTCGTCGGTATAATACACACATGCGCTCGAGGCAGCATCGGGATAGACGTATAAGTATAGTAGCGATTAGAGTTAAACGGATTTGAGAGCTCCGGCACGCGACCGGATGATTATATGCCTTATAGCGATGATATGCCCACACACAACACACATTTATTTACGCGTCGAATGATGAGCATCACCAAACAGTAGCACACTGGAAAACTGTAGGTGCGTTAGAGGTTGCAGTATATGGCACGCGCGCTATATAGTACGTTATACCCAGAAGCGGATGTGGTCGCGTAAGAATCCAATGAGACCCCCCGTTGACCCGAGCTCGGCGATGCTTAGTGTGTGTGTGTGTGTGTTTTTGTTTTGTTTTTAATAAAAGCGCCATACGCACTGCTCTGCGGCGCCAAAGTACATAATGCGTTAATGATCATACGAGCGGCTCTCTCGTACATAATTAATTGATCAACGATGCGGTCTGACACACTTCAGAGTCAATCGTCCTTATTAGCTTACTACCGTATTCGTATATGCTGTATTAATGGCAGCTGCGATCGTTAATCATTCGGTACTTGACCGGACGACGTCTCGTCACTTGTACGACGTTCGATCATCGGTGCTCGGCGCTCTCTCAATCCTTAAAGCTGCAAGCTCGTCGTCGTCGTCAATCCGCGCGTCACATAATCGATCGTCGTCGTCGTCTTCGTGGTAGTACGTTTAAGCCCTTAAGAAAGGAGCTCGTCGCGCGCGAGGATCGCTGTCGGCGCCAGAGCTTCGAGGTTTATACATATATACTGCAGCAGCAGGCAGGGCCTTGAACTTGACCGAGTGACACTCATGTTGGCTCGCGGCTCTTGTCCGCGGCTCAGTCTATATGTGTGTATGTGTGCGTTACAATGTAGATGGTATATATAGTAGGTAGGTAGGTAGGTGAGGTGCCGGGGCTCTCTCTCGTCACTGCTGCTTCGGCCACACTCTCTGTATATACTACTATATACTACGGGGCACACGTAATACGCGACTAAAGCTCAGCTCTTGCAGGCGGCACACAGTGTGGAGAGAGCAGCGTCGCAATTGCGCGCGCCAACAGCAGCAGTAGCAGCAGCGCGAAGAGTTAAAATCGGCTTGCGTTTAGCCGGATCCCATTATAACAAACTCGCAGTAAGCTCTCTCTCTCTCCGACGACGACGACTGACTCTGCGCACGTACATGCACGGACGCGTATACTTACTAATACACACATACACGTATAGCTTATGACACGATATTTGTGGCCGCGACGATCATCGTGTCATCGCGAATACCCGCTCACGACTTTCGAGTCGTGAAATAATATGTAAGTAATCGATGCGCGCGTGTAATACGGAGCTCGGGAGAAGCTTTTTCTTGCGGCTGCAGGTATAATAACGAATGAATGAACGTTAACGGACCGAATCGAAGAATATCTTCGGCGGCAGCTGTACAATAATAATATACATCAACGTCGAGCGCTGACATGTTATATAGCTTCGATTGTAAAATATAATCGCGACGCTTTATAGGCAGAGAGACGGCGACGACGACGAGGACGAGTCTACGGTGGTAGCGGCAGCGGCGGCCATGCGGAAAAAGCTGCGCCAGAGCAACGATGAGAGCTATGGAGAGAGAAAGAGATGCTGGATAATATAGATATAGCTTGGTAAAGCAGCAGCACATTGAAAGTAGCATGAGGCAGTATAGCGGCGGAGAAGAGCAAATGGAGAGACAGAAAGCACTGAGGGTTCTCTTATAAATAATTAGCAAGTCGCTATAGCGTAGAAACTCGGGCGTATAAGCGGCTTACAGCGAACCCCGCGTGCGCGCGCGCGGCCGCCCAAGTCAAGGGCTCACGCAGCCAAGCCAACTCTCGTTCGCTCCCGTATAGATATATATTGTATGGGGAGCTTCGATATATATACAGCTATACACACACATATATACCGTAGATACCGTAGAATTCGATCGAGCCTCGTCGGTGCGTATAGTAGTAGACTAGGCTGCGCCGTAAAGATAGCAAAGAGATGATAGAGCTCCGAGAGAGATCCTGAACTAGCGTATGCGGATCCACAGCTGCAGCTGCGAGTGCGTTTATCGCGTAGTTCACCACCGCTCAGCAACAACGACGACGACGACGACGATCGTCCATCAGATAAAACGCCCTCGTTGCTCGACTGCGATTTTTGCTTTCGCAGATCCTGCGTGTACATAGGCCCCGCACGTGAGCCAATTAGCCCCATATCTTCTCTCTCTTCCAAATATATTTCTGTCCTTTTACCTTCTGTATGCTTTGTAATGGATATAGTCGCTGCTCGTGCACGCCACAGGTTAATTGATCCCAAAAGTGCGCGCGCGTGTATGTGTATGTATACACGGAAAATAAATAAGCCAAGGGATCAAGAGGCATGGCACAGACGCAAGCACTATAATAAACGATTCATCGGTAACAGATTTAGCTCGCATTGATGCCAGCGGAGCTTTTTAAAGCCACCAACGAATATAATATAAAACAATTAAATCGGCCGTGTACCACTCGTGCATAATAACATGCATTATGCCTTTGATAACGAGCGATCGAGTACATACTACATATAGTTCTTTCTCGCTTTGTATACCCTCATTAAAATTGCGCGCATCCGAACTATAGGTAGCGGTATAATTCGCCAGCGTACATATACGATAAGAGCAGCCACGCGTGGGATTCAAGGCGCGCGATTGAGCAAAGAAACAAAGAGTATTCGGAAATATATAAATAACAAAATATACCCTCGGGAACACATGAAGCCATCCATCATTTGTACATTACATACGTATAGGTAAATGTCGATACGTGCGTGCTAACTTACTTTATACATACGCGACGCGCGTAAATGTATATTCCCAGCCAGAGTCGCAGTGCTTATTAGTACGTAATAAGTAAACGCTTGGAAATCGATGAATATTTCATTACCGCCCCGATCGAGCGATCGATTTGCGTGTGTAAATCATGCGACCAGACAGTACACACACACACACACACACACACACACACACACACACACGTGCTCTATAATTGATCGAATCTGATTCAAAGAAGGACGGGCACACATTCTCCTTATTCCGTGCGATATATTTTTTATTACGATCGTCGCGATATTCGCTTGACAGCTACTATATAGCATGGCAAGCGTACACGGCTATTTCCAATTAGCATGAGAAAAGCACGACCGTATAATATAATGTGTGCACAGAGAGCCGTCCGTGGACGTAGACATTTTTACCTATACCGCGAACAGGTGTCAGTTATAATGTAAATATACATAATGCCGAGGTGAGAAATCATTGGTGATTTGCTTGGCGCGGACACTGTGGTTTGTTTTTTCGGTCGATCGTAAATAATTTGATGTGAAACTTCTTATAGGACGTTTTGTAGGGGACTCGCAGTGTGATAACGAGCGAGCGAGTACGCTAATCGTAATTCAGAATCAGACTCTTTCGCGCGCTGCGATTGACAGGCGCTCAAAAGTATGGAGAGTCAACTAAATCGCTTCTGGTGAGGTGGGTATTATATAGCTTTCGCGCTCCATTGATATGCACGTTTGTGTTGGTTGCTCGCTCAAACGACGCATAATGTATAACATAGCTTGCACACATGTTTACACTCCGTAAATGATATTCACATTAATGATTTTATTGTTCTGAAAAATTGAGACCAGTTCTTAAACACTTTGAACACAATAAAACTACTTTCAGCCTCTATCGCTAGATGGCGAGTAGCCTTATTTGTAAATCTGCAAGTGACAAAGTCAAAATAATGGTATAAGTCGACTTATCATCAAGTGACTCATTAGTTAACTGTGTTCCGAATAAAGTTATATTTGAGCTTGTTGATTCTCTCAATAGAGGGAGTATTATAAATCCGCAAGTGTCAAACATATTTTAAATAATTATAAATTCAAACCATTTTTATGGTGATTCAGATACTTTTGTTTTTTTTTCGGTGATAATTTTGTTCAATACGTGGAACGGTCTCGATGCTATTCATTCAATTTTAGTCCCGACGATCGACTAAACGATCTCTGAATCCTTCAATATAATTGTTTACATACATACAATTTTCTCCAATATTCTTATTTTCTTTTTCAAAGTACATCTTCAATTTTACACGTCTTATTTAAACTGCGCTCTTCATTCACGCCTCTCCTCTTTGCTTCAAACTTAAGTACCATTGTTTTATATTTTCGGGTTTCTACCGCTATGCAGCTACTCATGTACATTTAATTTATATAAATGCAATCTGGGCGCTCGCTCGCCTAGCTATTATAGTTTATAAAGTATACGATACGACGTGTGTACGTCATGAAGGAAAAAGTCATTACTCGCTCGAGTTGTATTAATATATAAGCGCTATGTATGTGGCCTATGTACGGGGTGCTCGATGCAGAAACATGATTACGTACGGATCGGTCCTGCCGACTGTGTGTACGAGTCGAGCTGCACCGGGTATACGTACGACGAGCGCGCGCGAGCGGCCGGGCGCTATTATATTCTAGCAAAGTGAATCTCGGATTACCGACTCACTCGCTCTCTGGTTCTGGTGTGTGCAGCAGAGGGTGGCCGATGGGCTACACACACACAAACACATAGCACAAATATAACACAGACACACACGCCAAGAGAGAGAAGAAGCGCGACTACTCGAAGAAACCTTACACCGGTGGCGGCCGCGTGCCTATCCGTACCGTACATAGCTGGCCCCCGCGTAGCAGTAGCTGTCGCCCGCGCGTAGTCTCGCACCCGCAGTCAGGCTTCTTCTTTTCGCGTTAGGTGCCTGCCACACACACACACCCATGTGTAACACGCACGCACGAGGCAACTGTATAGCACGAGACGTCGCGTCTATCGGGGCTCTTTTCGCAGCCAAATACAAACTACCATCGGAGAAATAACGCGCGTGTATATAATATAGCTCGCTGCCTATTGTGATTCATTGGGAGCTTTTTCTCTTTCGCTTAATGGTCGCGTAATAGGCTATTTGTGCTTCACGAGTACGAGCGCGCACCCGTCCATCCGTACGTCGAGTCTCTGGTCCCGTCCATCCGCGCGCGCGCGCTCCACTAATAGTGCCGTGGATCCCGAGGGAAATCTACGTGCGCTGTTACTGCTGCTGCAGCCGCACCGATGATGATGTTGATGAATAAAATAACCATCGTGTGTGTGCTGTGTTCGCGTACGCGAGGGAGTGCACCAAAGAAGCTATCAGACTTTATCTCGCTCGCGCGCGCACAGCCAGCGAAAAACTCCAAACTCCGCAAGTCTTTTTGCGCGTGGATCTACTGCTATGGGCCGCAGCCACTATAATAATAATACAATATAATACGTTATGTACCGGAAGACGCGACAATGACGCGCGCGCGCACACAAGATCGTAGTAAGGTGGATATGGTTTTCTTGCGGGGCAGCAGTCGAGCTACCTGCACTGTGGGAAATTCTCACACGTAATAATACATCGACAATTACGGCTGTCTCGAGGCTGCGCTGCATCGCTATAACTGCCTGCTACAATATACGTATATGACGTGTACCGAGCTACGCAGAGCGTGTAATACGCCTTCGACTCTTTTCACAATTACTTTATAAGCAATTCGTCGCTTTTCTTGCTTCTTATATTTTCGTCGCGCTTGATTTCTTATGCCGTCTTCAATCCGCCCCTTCTTCCTCCTATATATATTCTTCTTCCTCGTCGTCTACGTCTTATACCTTTACTCTCACCCTCGCTCAACTTTTATATATATACATAATACCGGGCGTAACGTCAATGACTGGTGCACTTGATTTCATCGCATGACGAGAGAAAGAGAGAGACCAAAAGATCTGCTAATGGCAGACAAATGTTTCGTGTTCTCGATCTCTTTCTTATACTTATATTCTTCTCATGCTTCTTGTTCGATTGCCGATGAGCGCTTCTTCCTCCTTCTTCTTGCGCCAAATATAAGCTAGGCTCGACAACTACCTGCGCGCGCGCGGCGCAACATCCTTCGACTCCGGTTTTATAGGTATATATGTGAGTGTTTTTTGTGCGGCACGATTCGAGCGCGCGAGACAAAAATATAAAGCGACACGGCGGAAAAATCGAGAAATCGATAGGCCATTTACGACAACTGCCTCTCGAACCTCGACGCACTTTTTTTTCTTTCCTTCCTTCTTCTTGTTCTTCCTTTTTTTCTCAGCTACTACTACCTGCACCGTCTTGATGCTAGTCGAGTTCGGCAGCGGCGGCATCGGCCAGTGCGCGATTTATCGAGCGTTAAATTAGCTGGCTAAACGATACGTACGCCTTATATTCGCTCGTCTCGAATTCACATAATGTGCATAGTATGTGTAAGCATACGCGAGAGCTCACCTACAGGACTGTACACGTGCACAAAAGGTGTAGGATGTACCCTGGCGTATATTTACACATACATACGTACGAACGCGTAAGGGATACATTTTGTGCCCGGGCAAACTGACAGATTTTCGGCTAATAAGGAAGTATTAGTGGCTTCGCTTGTTGCGCGCCCGCCGCCACGCTCAACTCGCGCGCGCGCGTGAGCAAATAAGTACGGGCCCAAAGAGTATACACGTACCTTCAACTTTTTTTCTTCCTCTAACGATTTTTCTTCTTCCCTTTTCTCATCTGCTTTTTCTTACCTATGTGCACAAGTAATGTAGTGTGTGTGCAGCACAGTCGTTTCCGCTGCTTTGATCCGTGAGACGCCTCCATCGCGCCTCTATATCAGTGTCGGCTCTTAATTTTTGACAAATGTCGCGAGATAAGCTCTAGACTGCAATTGTCGTCGCGTAGAAGAATAGAGAACTAAGTATTTATGAAAAAACAAAATTTACGATCGCCAATCTATTTCATATAATCTCGCCGATTCCGTGCGATTACGACGAGATACGGGCGGATATGCGATGCACGATTCACACCGAAGGCTTTTTAACGATCTCATTATCGAGTAATACGTGAGAATGAAGTTGAAAAAGATTTTTGGGCTGAATGAAAAAAATCCCCCGTCATGCGTAATAGATCCCAGTAGCAGTTCCGCCGCGTGCGCCGAAAATTGAGTGCTCCGTCCGTACATATAGCATCGGGGCCTGTACGATATTTTATTATAATGCCCTGAATAACGTGTAATGTATCGACGACAAATTGTCAAACTATTTATCACCTTGTTAGCCAACAGAGAGAGAGAGAGAGAGGAGAGAAAGAAAGAAAAAGAATGAGACGGCGTAGAGCTGAGAAAAAGCAAGAGCAAGAGAGAGGAGCTGGTTTTTGGAAAAAGGAAACGAAAAAGGAACAAACAGCGCGGCAGAAAATACAACAACAACGGGAAAAAGCAGCAGCAGAAATACGCGCAGCAAGACGAATGTATTTCACGGTATTTTAGAGCCAGCAAAGAGAGACGACTACGACGACGAGTGGCACAAAGGTCTCTTTTATGCGCGCGCGACTACTCGCTTCTGGCGAAGAAGGAAAAAATCTATATAGCCTACTAGTATATATAGCGGTGTTGGCGGCGGCGGCGGAGGCAAATCAATAGTGCAGAGTAGAGTCCGGCACATAGTAGTACTGCGCGCAGGTCGAAATTCGCCGCAACATCGTCGTTGTCGCCGATGTTATACATATGGTATATAATGGTACTATAGCCTCCGTGTATGCATTTGTTCGTATGTGCGTGTATGCGACTCGAATTTCATTGCACTGCACGCACCATGCAATATACACATAGACGCATGCGGTGCGAGTAAATATTTGCCTCTTCTTTTGAAATCGGGCGCGACGACGCTCAATGTATGTATGCTGACACCCTCGTTTTTAAAAAAAATATATAGCGCGGTGCACGGATTGCGCGATACCCATACGACATCCTCGTGAAACGGCTGGATCCGATATATATATTTCAAACTTTTTTTCACGTAATCACGTTTGCCTCGACCCGAATCGATTGTTTCCTTTTTTTTCTATTAGAAAGAAAGCGCATCGTCAAACAATTCAAAAATCAATCGTTTACGATGAATTCGGTTTGATTAAATAATTAAATTGCGGATAGGAAAAAAAAGGTAGACATCGTACAAGGGACTTCGTAGTTGATAAATATTATAATTGCTTTTTCGGCGTTATTACGTTTTCTAATGGCTTTTTGCTCTGGGCCATCTTGCTCGCTCCGCGCTCACAGAGAGCTACGAGAGAGAGAGAGAGAGACGTCGATATAATATAGAGCTGCTGAAACAGAGCGAGAGAGCCTGAGCTATATAGCAGCCAAGGGATTATTGACATGGGGAATATTACCATCTATATATACTTTGAGCGAGCTATGTTGGTTCGTCCCAGGCGAAGCAGCAGCGGCGTATACTGCAAAGAGCTCGTCTTGTCTCTCTCTCTCTCTCTCTCTCTCTCTCTCTCTGATACTGTACTCGGGGCTCTCTTGTCTCATCATCGAAAGAGTGCGTGCGGCTGCTGCTGCTGCTTTGCGCAACCATATATATAATATACCCTTGTTGCTACGTGTTTACCCGCACAGCACAAGTCCACAACGCGCTCCTTGGAGCATATAATCCCAAAAGGAACGACTAATGAAGTAAAATAATGAATGAAATTGACAATTAAGACGTCGGCGACTGGCAGTTTTTTGTTATATTAAAAAGCGACCTTTGATTCAATTATGTGGCACAATGGAGCTTTGACTATTATACATGCACTCGCGCCTCTCTTTATATATGAAAAATATTTTATATTATATTAATCGCCGTGTCTTGAAAGTTTCCTGCATGTGGTACAGTGATCTAACTCGTTGCAGTCACATTTCATTATTATATAAGATAACTTGTTCGTTGCGCCTTACGTAATAATGGCACCTTGAAAAGGAAACTATCTGCACTCGCAAACGAGACGATGCAAATTATGCAGAGCGATAATCGTGGCCGTCGCACCTAAGCAGCGATCGAATGACGATCCCGCAGCTGCATGTGCATCGAGTACAAATTAATATCAACAATGTAGCCAGATGCAATTACGCGAGTACAACGAAGCTTGACTCGTGGTCTGGCCTGAGCTTTTGAAGTCGCTCTAACTTATTGATTGTCCAATTATATTGCAGGCAGATCTGCATAGTTTTGAAAAGCTCTGTGCCATTTTTCTTCTAAGAAACTTTCCTTGCACGAGTTAACTGGTCGTTATAGTTGAGAATTTATAAGTCGACCTGAGTGTGGCTGATGCAGAATCACATCTCTCAAGGCTCTCTGTTCGTTGTTATATTTTTCCCATATTCGTTACCCATTGTCGTAAATAATAATAACGAGACGATATTATGCCAGTCGAGGCAGAAAAAGTCCAAGCGTTCCTCGGACTCTACTACGGAGGAATATGGGAAGATTTACTCTCTTTATAATGTAGCCATCACGCTCGGATAGAGATCCCCGCGGCCCGCAGCGGCAACAACAACACAGTTCGGGGCCACACATGCTTACGACTACGACGAGGAAGACGACGAGGATCGACGCAATTTTGAAGCTCCACGCGAGAAGCGAATCAGAGAGAGAGAGAGAGAGAGAAAAGTTGGTGTACGCGCTGCTGCACATTCGCTAAGCTATAACATATAGTATGCGCCGCGATGTACACGGGCGAGCAATAAACGAATCATCGCTCGACCGCAGCAAACAAAAAGGCTTAGAGAGAGAGAGAGAGAGAAAGAGAGGCCCGAAAAAACAGCTGCATCAGCGCAGTTGAGCGCGTAGGATAAATTTTTTTTCTCTCTTTCTTTTTTTTATTATTTTTTCTCTCTTTTTTTTCCTCCCGCGCACAACAACAAACACATCGACGTCGATCGCTCTCGCGTTGCAGCATATATAAACTATATCTATATGGTACGTGTATGTAGGTCCCCTTACGGCGAAACTTTTTAAGCCTAGGATTAAGGCAAGGTACGAGCTGTCTGTGTGTGTGTGTGTGTGTGTGCCATAAGCGAACGAGTCCAATTTCAGAGGAGCTCTCTGTGGCAATTCTGTATATATATGCCTTATATATAGACACAGAGGCAGAGGCAGGCAAGGCAGAGCAGACTCCTGCGGAAGATGGCGAATGTACACTCCATCTTAATATCGTATACGATGAGAATGGGGCAGTGCGCGACGCGTACCTTTAGTATAGAGTCGGGTAAATAGCTGCTGTGCGGAGCTTCGGAGCTGCTGCACAGGGAAGAAAAGAAAGTCCCGCGTGCGCGCGAGTCAAAACTCAAGCCCCTCCGTGACGCGTCATTATTATTTCCTCTCTCTCTTTCTCTCTCTTGCTCTATGGCCAATATGCTATATAATATGTGCTAGCTTTACCGAGCAATAATATGAATCTCACTGCCACGACTGCCACGCTGACGATCATGACGATGATGATGATGATGATGATGAAAAGGGATTATTCGAGCCCTATACATGACATATAATGTCGCGCGCGCCCTGCTACGCAGCGAGCATGTAGCAAAGAGCAGAGACTGGATCCGCGCGTTGAGCAGCAGCAGCAGCAGCAGCTACGCTTCCATTGTACATCAATCAAAAAGTATTTTTCGAATAATTCCGCAGGTATATACGCCTCCCTCGTTACCGAAGCGACAGTAGCAGCATCAGCTTCAGCGGCAGATAGAGCTAATCATTATGTCTCGTTGTTGCTGTTGCTGGGCTGTGTGTTATACTCGAGAGAATCAAGGATTCATATTATATTATGAAAGCTCGCGCTTGTGTGACTAGGCTTTGTATTATATTATATATAATATATCCTTCACAGCAGAGAACAGCGGTAGTCGCGCGATTATGCGCGTACAATAATAAATGATATGCGCGCGCGCGGGGGAGCTTGATCAATTAACGTTTATATTTCGATCGCTGCAGCAGCGAACAACCATGCGGATATGCATGCACAAAGCTTTAGAGAGAGAGACATTTTGTTGTGAATAAGTATAGCAGCGGTGACAGAGCTCTCGCTCGACCACAGCTCTCGCGCAAAATCGCGAGGTACGAAAACCGATACCGCATGCATAAGTACCACACGTATGTAACGTAAATGTGCCAATAATAATCACAACTGCCACCGACTGTAATGCAACGTGTGTAAAGATATACGCGTTTGATTTGACCAAACGCGCGCGCGGATGAATAATCATGCCCCGAGGAGCAGCATCAGCGGCAGCTCATCCTGCGAACACACACTCAAACGCAACACACACTTTGACTCTGTATTTGCATTTCGGCGGCGCGTTTTGGGTGCAGCGGCGAGGATGACGCAGCGATAAAAATGCTCTCTCCTTCTCTCTATATGCTTATGCGGTGCTACTGCTGCTGTTTGACAGCCGATACAGCTTTAATGATCGATCGGTGTGTGTGTTGAATATGTGTGGCCACCCGCACACTGCACAACTGACTTTAACTGTGTATCACTCTTCAAACCCAAACCCACAGCAGCGATTCTTATAATCAGCTGCTGCGTGTGTTGATTAGCATCTCTCTCTCTCTCTGCCCACGCCCCGGGGGCCAATATATAGTAGCTCGGCTCGAGTGCCAAAGAAAAGCTCGTGCACACACAATCAGGCGATCGGAGAGCATTTAGCGGACGTTTAACCGCGCGTATAAGCATAACTTAAGTAGCTCACAGAGACACACATAGATACTTGAGGTGCGAGGAAGCATATCGGGGTCGCGAGGTCGCGTGTCGTCTCTCTCTCCTATAAATGAACCATTGCCAAGTGTGTGCCCCGCGTTCGTGCGTGCCTATATGTGTATATGTATGTATGTATAACTAGACTAGTAACGGCGGAGGCTCATCCAGGCTAATAGCATAGTAATGCTGGCTGATCTTTTCGGAATCCCGTAAGAGCATTAAGCAAGTGGCAGCAGTGTGGCAGTGTGGCGTGCTGCAGCACGTGAGTGAGCCACCCGCCGCCGCCGCCACCGCCTCGTTCATAGTGCACCACTGCGGCTGCTGCTGCTGCTGCACTGGGTGCTAGAGGGTAGTTTGTACACAGCTCGAGGCGGACGGCGGCTAGGCACGAGATGCACTTCTCTATTGCTGTTTGCGCCAAGAGACCGACGGCCGGCTTCGGAGATCATCGTCGCCGCGTCAAGGTTCAAGGGTGAGCAAGAGCCCCGATGGTAGTCGCCACGACGCACAGACGTCCTCGCAGGGGACATTGGAACTCTACGTATATATCGTAGCTATATGTACGATAGCGCAATATACAGGGAGAATTGCGTTTGAGGGAGAGAGAGAGAGAGAGGAGGACGGCAGAAGCAAAAAAAGAAGCGAGCAAAGAGAAAAGCACGGATACACACACTCACACACAGAGTCTGTGGGCCGAGTAAAACGGGTAGCCATCGCTGAGCTGGCATTGGCTCCCCAGTCGACGATTCCGGAGTCACGCCTGTGTCGCTCTCATAGGTGGAGGTGCGCTTGCGCCGTCTCTCTCTTCCGTCGTCTCGCTCGCTTCGGCAGCGGCTCCGGCTCGGCTGCCTTCTCCCCCTATGCCCGTCGTTTCGTTCTCGCTCCGTCCTCGTCTCGCTCGCTGCGCCGCTCTCCTCTATCTTTCTCTCTCGCTCTATCTCTCCCACAGTGCGCGAAAACGGCACAGAGTGCAAACGAGCACAGCCTATATAATAATACCTATATACCGGCGCCTGCCAGTAGCAGAGCTGCAGCTCGCCGATCCTACGCTTCGCGCGCGACGCGACGTTTGTTGCTGCTTTACCTCGAGCCAAACATATACATATATACCAAAAAATATATAGCGGGAGCCTGCTCGTATTTAGCAAAAGCCAAAGCAAAGCAATAAGCTCCGAGAGCTGCGAGCCAAGCGCGTATATGAATTTTCGCTTTCTTCCTCTCTCTCTTTCTCTTTCTCTCTTTTTCTCTCTCCTCTTCCTCTTTACTTTCCTCTTCCTCTAGCCTTTCGGCCTCCAGTTCTGGTTCTGGTTCTGCTCCTTAGTCCGGTGCATCGAGTAAAAATTATTCTAAATTAAGGTCAAACGAGTTGTGATTGTGCAAAAAGCAACGTGAGTGCATCGGCCTCTCGTCATCATCGTCCAGCAAGATAGTGAGTGCGCGAGACCAAAAGTTGCGAATTGTTGAGCAAAATAATTGTGTAGCCGCGGGTGCTTAACAGCAGTAGCGGCGGTGGCGGTAGTGCGCCGTCCTCCGGCCCACCAACAAACAGCTCCAGTTCCGCGGAGGTCGCAGCAGTAGCAGCGACAGCAACGAATAAATTAATTGATTATTATCGTATATACAAGTCTGCCAAGTGTCAGTGCAGTGCCAAATGATACTCAAAATCATTAAGCAGTCGAGACAGTTTGGTGAGTAGATCTCGTAGACGACGACGACCTCCGAACTATTCGCAGCTTGCACTCTCTGTCTCTCTTACTCTCTTTCCCTCTGCGCGCGCGCAACCATGTTCCATCCAACCAACCAGCGAAACTACCCTTAGGCTTGCGAGAGAGAGAGAGAGAGAGCAAGAAGGAAGGCAAAGTGCAAACACACTCGCTCGAAATAATCGAAACAATGGATGCTCGTCGTCGCGGCGCGGAAAAAAGAAGAAAAAGAGGCTTGCTTATGTGCTGTGTGCCAGAGCCAATATAAGCAGCAACTTGCAGTTTCATATACGTCTGTGGCCACTTGTTGTTTTTCACAATAAGATGCTCGACAATCGACTCGACAAAAGTAGTAATAGTAGTTGTAGTCCGCGGGGGAGACTTTCCGTTCTTCGCCTTACGAATATATCCCTCGAGTCGCTCTCTCTCTCTCTCTCTCTCTTTTTTCGATCGTTTTTCAAGGACCCGGGCTGTGCCGTGTTTGTACGCGCGCACCCGAGCTCTCGACGCGAGCGACGGGGGGCTGTTCGCTTCGCTGCCTCGCCTCTATATCTCCAACTTCAACTCTCATTCTCTCTCTCTTTTGCTCTTTTTCTCTCCCCCGCGCATACGCGTTTTTGAGTTTTTCGTGTTATTTGTTTGCCAACTGGTATTCGGGCGCGCGCGAGCCCATACGAGCATTAAGACATCCTCTTCAGAAACGTACATGAATCGCAAACCGGCCAACGACTCGATTTACTTCGAGAATCGAGCGTATCCTGGAAAAGTCGCGAAACGAGATTGCCTTCTTTTTTCATCTCGTTCTCGTGCACTCGCCACTCGAGTTTTCTAATCGATAGACGACGTGCCGAGCGCGTACCGAGACGCGATAACACAACTCTCCGCTGCGTCGCGCATTAATCAAACCCATACCCACATAAGTAATGTAAATTAATTACATATGCTGAACATAACTGTCGTGCATGTCATTTTCCTTATTGCACGCGCATTTGTATGTTTATATATCATATACAATTTTTGTGTGTATCTGTGTGCCGACAGGTTGATAAGCAGTCCAGCGGCGGCGCGACGGTGCGTGCCTCCTCAACGACGGCGTTCACGACGGCGTCGTTTTAACGGTTAATGTGGCCGAACAGCCTCGGGGGCGGCGGCGGCGGGGGTGGCGCCACAGCGGCGCAAGAACTCGGCGGTTTGGCTGCGGCCGCCGCGGCCGCGTCCGGCACCTCGGCCTCGGACCTCTTCGGGCATTCGGGCTTCGGCGCGGCAGCCGCAGCAGCAGCGGCGGCGGCGGGCGGCGGGCCCTACGGCAGCCTCAAGTCCGGCCACTATGCCCTGGGCATGCCGCCGATCGAGGCACTGCACTCGAGCATCGCCTATCCCGGCTGCTCGCCCGCCGGTGAGTCCTACTACTGTGAGTGCCCAAAACAACAATAATAATATAATATTATATTCATATAGCACATCATATATCATCAAAAATACCTTTAAAGGCTCTATAAGTCTTTAAAACTTATTATATATGTATATAATGCTTAATACTTATCCTCTCTCTTTGAAAGCTCGAAGCGTATACACATGTTAATAACTCACCGAAGGATCGCTCCGACCTGCGCGCGCGTGCGGCTACTGCTCCCGCTACTGTTTCGCGTTTGACCTTTACTTCGCATTTGGAATAACTATAAAACCCGCTCAGATATCGCTACTTCTCTTTTATCTCGTGCTTTGGATCTGTTGTATTATAAACTACCTGAAAAATTGACATCCCTTGGGGCTTGGAAAAAAACAAATCACCGAGTCATTGGTCAGTTATCGAAGTGAAATTTTTGACAAGTTGAAGCAAGTTGATATTATATACGGAAATGCTTGAATCAGGAAGTGTCAATCTTGTCGGTGAGAGGTGTCAGAAAACAAAAACGTCAGACCTAATGAATTATACTATAATCATTCAGTGTCTTGAAATGTTTTCATAGATATTGGACGAACTAATCGATTTACTTGTATAAATTATCGCGATTACTTAGTTAAGTCGCTGCTAGCGGTGAACTAATAAGATAATCAAAAGTTTTATTCAATGTATCGTAAAGAGTGCCAGATTAAACTTAATAAAATTAACAGTAAATTTGAAAAAGGAGCGTCGATTTATGAACACAATTCTTGTCATTATAAAGAGATCATATCATTTTGAATTGATCTGATTTACTATTTTACCTGCATAATATTTTAACGCCTTATCATTCTAAAGTTGACTTTTATTTACGTAAAAGATTTATGATTCTTCATACTTTTTAAATGGCATTGATGTAAAAAAAATTAGAGCAATCTGATTCAATTTTTGGAGATCGTACATCGATACTAATCCTTATTAATAGGATTCAATAAAATTGAACTTTTTTTAATCTTGAATTTTGAAGTTAGACCTTTGACATACTAATTTGAAGATGCAAGGGTCACCAGTACTAACGAAGTCGGTATTACAATGTCTGAAAATCCAATTAAATTTTTACGATTATTGCTTCAAAATTTGGTGAATCAGAATCTTGAAATTTCTGTAAAGATTCGGAAAACTAATGTGAATGTGCATATTAAAGTATTATTGGCATGTTATCGAAAAAATATATTGTGGCATATTAGTTTTTATTAAATAGCTATTCATGCATATTTGCATTAATTTTTCAAACCTTTCACAGGAATTCCTAGCTATTAGTATCCTTTGAATCAATTTAGGTGTAAAATAATTCAGATTTGTGGAACATGCAACACGAGCATGAATTGTATGAACGACTCTTGACTGCAACTGTTGTTCATTTATTATAAGCGTTCTATTTATATCCAGTATTATGCTGTAATGAATACGGAACTGTAATATTTCTACACCTAATAAGTCAATATATTAAAAAATTATCGATGCATAGGATGATAAAAATTGTGCTTCAGTACACTGAAAAAAATCGTATTGGTAGATCCAGCAAAAGTAAACAGCTTGATTAGAAAAATATATTTTACTACCGCATCAAAATAATGTTCCAAAATTAACAGCAAAACTTTTACTGGATTTACCCCTAAATTTTTTTCAGTGTAAGATTCTAAACAATAAAGACACGATCACTTACCTGACCGAGAACAAGTGTAAATCGATAAAAACAAGTTTATAATAGAAGGAATATTTTCAGGAACAAGATTTTTTGAAAATATATTATATTTGGAAAAGATCTTTTCGAGAGAATTGTTTTTGGGCACTTTTTTCATCACCAAAAACAGACATGTTATCGTTCTAAAGTAAATCAATAAAAGATTAAATAAAGGTAAACTAAAGTTATTAAGATTGATTGAAAGACACGATTAATTGCATTAGTTTCGGAATTATCAAAAAGACAACAAAATATTTTGAAACTTAAATATTCTTTAACGAAAAATTTCCCTCAAACCTGTAGAAGAATGAATGCTAATGAAGCTTGTATGTTTTTTTAGACAAATTCAAAGGCTTTGAACTTTAGTTAAAAGAAGAATAACACTCAAGTTGCGAGAAGTTTTTGGAATTCCGTGAAACTCTTTGAAATTCACAAAAGTTCAGTGATAAACTTTTTTTCTTTTCGGTTATACTGTGGTCGGCAAACGAAAAGCCCACAGCGAGCGAGTCTTTGACGAGTCCATTACAAACGTATAAAATAATTATAAGAAACTCATAATATAAAGATATTGTAAAAGAAAGATACATACAAGGCATCCTATTTGGGTTTCCGCTACGGAGCATATTATGTTAGAGCTAGAGCAAGCAAGCTCGCTGGAGCATGAAACTTTTGCCGCCGCCACGGCAGGTTATAGGCACTTATTGGAGTATATAAGGGGGATGTTTAGTGGTCTTTTAGAGGTTAGAGTACGCCCACTCGATTATTCATATGACTCGCGCGCGCGCGTATATAGTCACTCGAAGACTATACGGCGGGTAAGTGTGTTTAGAAGGCGCAGCGTGAAAGCAGCCACTGCAGCGTAAAAGGTTGAATATATGCTATATATATACCGTGCCAAGCACCTTATATTATGTAAAAGGCAGGGTGGACTCGGGAGAAACTGTATTATATATAGGTATAGCAGCGTCGGGGTCCTTATATTACTTTTGCTCGATGCCGATGCTGCTGCCTGGAAGCATCGCGTGTTTGGCTCCAGCCAAGCGTAAACACTTCTTCTCCGCCGTGCTACATATATCAGCTCCTTTTTTTTATTTTATAAATTTGTGTGCAGAGTGCACACACAAGACTCACAATGTATACATCGAGGCACACACGAGATGTTCACTTTTTTGCGCGCAGGAATATATTGAAATCACCTATAGTCGCGGACTTTATACATTCATCGACTCCACAGAAGAACATGTGTGTGCTTGCGTGTGTCTATATTACGAGCTGGTTGGCGCGTGGGTGTTTTTTACGCTACAGCGACCACGAGACCAATAATACGTCCTACATATTAGTAGTAGTCGTAGTAGTGGTAGTAGCCCTTGAAAAGCATATCATGAGCACATATACGCGTCGCGGTTTTCATTTAGGTACGCGCGACTAACCCCCTGGGTGGTGTGCGAGAGGGTGATCCCAATACAACCCACACGCGTGCACTTGGTAGCCACGAAGCGGAAAAAAAATTAATAAACTTTTAGCCACCGCTGCTATTCGAGCTTTAATATATACCGCGCAATATGATGCGCGCGCTTCATTAATCGTCGATAAATCACAATAATGATACATCGCATAATATAAATCGCGAATGCGCGGGTGTGGACAGTTTCGCCCGCTTATAATATATAAATGTAATTATAAACGTTTTGCATAATAGATTACATCTCTATATGTGTTTTATCTTGATCCCATAATAGCATCACTTTTGAGCTCATCCAATTTAACTCTTATGCGAGTATTACAAGCTTTACAACTCTGTTTATCAATCGTGGAGAGAATCTGGTGTGCTACCACGGTTGCTACAGCTCGCGGCCTGGCATTTTTACAACAACAAAACAATAATGCTTAGCTGCTGCAGCTGCTGCTATAATGCGACTTATAGCTATTATTATAAAGTGCTTGTTTTACTTTAGCCACGCCAGCAGTGCTCGCGATTACGATATATATGTGTAGCTTCGCCGTTTTGAACTTCGTTGTCAATTATCCGTGGCAGCGACTTTTTAACAACTACGCGCTACGTCGATGACACATCGACTCCGTGACTTTTGCACTGCGCTTTCAACGATTTTGGCTTTTTCTCTCTTTCTCTCAACTTCATTTCATTTTCTCGTGGGGGAAAAGGTTTCTCTATTTACCTCTCTCTTACTCTTCCTACGAATAGCGCATCGATTATTAGATTTAATAATTTATGCGTCATTGAGTTCTGTGGACACTTAATCGATCACTGAGATACAACGAGACACATGCAGGTGATGAATTTCTTGAAAAAAATGATTTACAACTAATTATCGACTGTATATGGAATCTCTGCAGCTCTAATAATTTTTTTGAATCGCAGCACAGGCTCATCGATAGAATCGATTATTATGATTGAAACGAACCGAGATTTTCTGCTGCCATCATCATAATAAAATACGAGACACTTTTAATGTATTCAAATGTGTTTCCAAGTCTAAAGGGAGATCGCTTATTACCGAGATATTATTCATTGTGTACGCCCAAATTAGATTGAATCGAATCATTAGATACGTTTGAATTAGTATGACTCTGCGATTTATACGATTCACAATGGAATATACAAAGATCGAGCCTAAAGCCGTGCTCGAAGCACAAGGTTCGATCGTAATCCTTTTACCCTTTCTCCTGTTGCTTTCTTCTTTTTTCTTCTTATTATTTTTATTTACAATGAAATATGTATGTATAATACACTAAGATGAGTGATAAAAATATATGCGTTGCATATTTTGTTGTTATCGTTGCTGCTGCTGGGCTGACAGGCAATCCACGGAAGCAGCGAAGGGAGCGGACGACGTTCACTCGAGCCCAGCTGGACGTGCTGGAGGGCCTCTTCTCCAAGACGAGGTATCCGGACATTTTTATGCGCGAAGAGGTGGCCTTGAAAATCAACCTACCCGAGTCTCGTGTGCAGGTAAATCGCATACATATGCTGTTTTTTTTGCTGCTCTTTCTTTCCCTCGATACATTCTTTCACACAGGTGGATTTGTGCATGTACGCAGCAACTGCAGCACGATAGAAACTCGCGCGCGGCAAGCTGCAGTTGTTGTACATCGTACCTATGTATATATATATATGCGCTTGGCCCGAGGTTACGTGCAGCACACTGTGCAGTACACATATGCAAGAAGTGTGTATGTAGGCGAACTTATATATACAGCGGCAGTAAGCGTGGAAAGAAGCCCTACGCAGTACCAACGAGCGTGCGAGTGTGTGTGTGTGTGTGTGTAAATGTGTGTTGGCGAGTATAAGGGTTTTCTTTCTCCATTTATTTCTATTACCCAGGCAGCAGCAAGAATACACGGACGACGACGCGATCGTTGAATTAGATGCTCGTTAGGGCTTCAATTTGTCAGCGAGTCGGTATTTTTTTCGCTCGTTTCTCGCTATACAGGCCGGCCAGACCTATTATATACTACTCGATAATGGATTCTCTCTCGGCACTATCTCGGCGCGTTACGCGCGCTCTCATAGGCTCCGAAGTGATACGGCTCCGGATAAGATCTGCTAGGCGCGCAGAATAAACTCGTCAAGGGGCTCTCGCGCTGCAATAACCAACCAACCGCTGCTGCTGCCCGTTCCCCAGGGTCGTCGACGGGCGCATGTCCCTCGGCTCGTATAAGTACGCGTGTATGCCCCCACGTCGTCGCTGTAGTAGTCGTGTATTGTGTCTTCTTTGGATAAAATAAAATCAAACCTAACGCGCCGCTGAGTCGAGTTATCTTAGCGAAAACAGCCTGCGGGGAAAAACGATATCCCTTCGTTCGTGCGTGACACAAACACACACGAGCGCGTGGCTTGTTCGGAGCCCCCGACGACGATGAAACATTCCGAAAGTCACAGGCCGATCGAGCGCCGGCTGATATTTATTTATGCGGGGCTAGAAAAAAGCCTTTTCGGATCAACTCACCGATTGGCCTATATGGCGAACGTGTCAAATCAATTATAAATACATCGAATTCATATTATCAAGTTCGCGGCTACCTATACATATAGATATTATTGATGTTCGTGTGTGTTTATTAACAGCTGCGCTTTCACGTCCGCGTGCGACGACACGACAAGGCGCGCGACACAATGTACAAACCTAGCCGACTCGGGGATTATAATTTGATCAAATCCTCGAGCCACCGCGTGTATAGCTGCTCCAGATATTCTCCCTTCGTTCGCGAATTTCCAGTCGCTCTAACTTCGATCGTACATTGTAATCCAGGTGTGTGCATGTCTACACGGTAGCTCTCTACGTTGCGGATGGAAAATTTTTTTTCTTTCCGTTTTCTTCTTTTCGAAAATATATGGTCTGACCATGATTTGGAGAAAAAAAAAAGAAGTGAAGTAAACATTGAAGGTGTGTGCGCGCGCGTGCGAGTATATGGAAGCAGCATGACTCCGCACATTGTTGATCGAATACGAAGTTCGTCCATCAGCTTCTACCTGATCTTATCGGGCATCGGCCGCGCTGCATCAGCACGATCACCTGTACATACGTATTCATTATATTCATATAATTCGTTATTCATATGTGCTGCTGCTACGTTTATGAAATTTTTCGTGAGAGTAAATAGCATACGAGAGAGCCGAAATTGACGAAAGTTGATTTTTCTCAGAGAGACGTCGGACTTCGTGATGATTGCGAGCCTTCGTATTCGTCATTATAAGTTCTCAAAAGCAACAGCAGCCATGGAAATCGTTCAAAATCACATGCTCTACGTTCCGACGTTTATATATTGCGTTAGGTATGCGGTACGAGGCTACCGGCACTACTTTGCATTTTATCGTTGCGTTACGTTCTCCAGCTGCTGCTATATTACACGGGCATGAATCGTTCGGGGTGTCACACAGAAAGAAAAAAAAGTGTACCGCAGTCTGTAGCGGCAGCAAAAATGTGTGACAGCTTATAAACCTTTGAAGACCGGTCGAGCATGAAGAAATTACGATTCCAGTAGTTTGTGGTCTTTGCGCGCGCTAATAAGCATCGGTGCGGCAATTACGTCGAAATGTTATAGCTGTCATGGGGGGGGGGTCGGTCGAATCTGGAGCTCTCGCATCGATTCTATGAGCATAGTAGTAGTAGTAGTAGTAGTAGTAGTAGTAGTAGTGTACCCGCAGGCTCTCGGTCATAGAAACCAACCACACGAGATGATTGTTTTCTCGGGAAGACATTAGGATCATTGAATAGCTCTAATCTGTGTATATGATGGATTGATTTATTTTTTGGACATTGATTGGATTTCGTTACGTATTATAATTACCTGGGTCTGGTACCGGTCCGTGTGCTGCTGCTTGGCTTTGCTTTTCGATCCAAGATAGGGACGTTGGCCAGTGATTGAGACATTTTTCCTCGTGATTTTTGATGAACACGCGCGCGTTGAGTGATATAAGTTTCTCGGAAACGCGTGCGTCTAGATCGACGAGTTTATAATACATTTGCACGGTTCGATCGCTGCCTAGATACCGAACATAAAGATCGTGTCTCAAAAATCACTTCGACCATGATCATGCTCCGGAGTCGTGTGCGAATAATTTTTGCGTGCGCGGGAGGGTGTACAAATATAAATTTATACACGGCGAAAAAAAAAGCTTCCGGTCCATTCTCGGATCGGTCCTTGCTCTCTCCGCGCACGTCGTCGTGTGCAAGGGCATGATTCGCGTCCTCTATTGACTGGAATCACGAACGCGCCCCATTGTCGGGAGCTCCGCAATATATAATGTGTTATGGCGCGGTGGCCGATCGTCGCCGTCGTCATCATTATCGTCGTTGGAATAGTTTTGCGCGGCGCGTGCCCGAGCATAAGAATATCAGAATGTTATAATAATAATAATACGTAACGTCACCTGGTCTGCGTAGCCCCGTGTTACATATGCGAGTAAAGTCACACACGCTCGCAGGTCGATTCGCTCCTCTTGACGACAGATACCTATATAGGTCCTATAGTCTCGCGCACGCCTCGAAAGAAAAGAAAAATCAAAAAGGCGATGCACATAGGTGTAGCATAGTGGAGAAATCGGTAACACTAGCGGGCGTGCGAGGGCAGTGTACTCGTGTGTAGGGGCTACCTAGTAGCTGCGAGAAGAGAAATTCGAGAGTAGCTTCCCTTAGGCAATCCCAAGGAAACCCAAGCTCAAAAGGCGAGAGGCGACGACGACGACGACGACGAGATATACATGTATATAAATGTACAGCTATATAGTTAGCGCGTGGCGGGGTCGTTCGTAGTTGCTGCTGCTGCTACTGCCTCAACGCAACGCGGCATCGATCGCGCGAGGGTCTTCCCTCCTCTAGAAGCTCTCGTCGAGCTCTCTCTCTCTCTCTCTCTTTCTATCTCTCTCTTGACTCCCGACGAGCTGCGGCCGACTCTTGTGTGTATACGTACCTCTATATAGCAGCCCCGCGTTTCGCTCCGTAAATAGCGCGTATATAACCGTGTATGTACCAGTAGCTACCGTATATACCTATATATCTGGTAGCTATATCTCTCTATGCTCTACATGACTGTGTGAGTGTATACGTGTGTGTGCACGACTTCTTTATGCCCTCGCGCCTCTCTCTCTCTCTCTCTCTCTCTCTCTCTCTGCCCCACCTTTTCTCTTTCTCTCTCGTCTCGCTTTTGCTACCGCACTGCTTCTTTGCCGAATCGATTCCAAGACTGCCGAGCGGTTCTCTCTGCTTAATACACACACATAGATATATTTGCACACATGCATACATATATTGCTGCTGCTCCGAATTGCGCCTTGACACAGACGCGAACAATGTACATACGCATGAAAATATAAAATGAATACATAATGATTTTTATCTCGTCTCTCTGTCTTTACCTTGCCGCAGGTGTGGTTCAAAAATCGCCGAGCGAAATGCCGACAGCAGCAGAAGCAGCAGCAACAGCAGCAACAGCAGCAGCAGGACAAGTCGTCGAGGTCGAAGAAACTCTCGGTGCCGGCGGTGAGCGGCAATCCACCTCCCGGCAAGAGTCCCTCGATAGCGACGACGCCGACCGCAGCAGCGGCGGTGCCCGCCACGACCCCCATGTAAGCAGCTCACATTATCAACCACCACCCGTTGATACTTATACGAGGAGAAATTGCATACTTATTTAGCGGCCTATAACTGTATTATACGTCTTATATGAAGCTCAAGATCTCAGAGCTGATTTGACCCGTTATCTAAAAAGAGAAAGAATGATTAGGCGCGAAATCGACTGACAGCTCTCGCAATAATACACAACAAGAACGTCAACGAAGATATTCGGCAGCTCCGAATTAAGTAGCTAGCCTATAAAGCCGTACATAGCCGTGAAAACGATAATTCGAGAGATCCGTTGTAAGTAGTGTCCGTTCGGTAGCCGATCATCATCATAGAATCGATCGGGCCAATATAATAAGCCGGTCAAGAAAATCCCGAAACCGGATAGCTCAACAACGCTTCCGATTAGACTTATAGCAGTAGTAGTAGCGTGCCAAAACGTACATTAGCCCGTACTATCTCCTAGCCCCATCTCGTCGAATTATTATTTTCTCTCTCTCTCTGTCAAATTCTGCGCGCGCTTACACTATTTAGGCTGATCTTTCAGCGACGTTAACATTATATTCGCCGATTGGAGAGTGTATAAATATGCGCGCGCGTACATACTTAAATATATGTAAATAAATCCTCGCGAAGCTCATAAAACATCGGCTAACTAATAACGCTCGTCATCATTGATATATTTACACCACACCTCGAGTCGTGTTATATTATAATAAAAACGTGTGTACCAACACGACTTGTAAGTAGCTGCGTACGCGTCCGCGAGACTAAAAACGACTCAATCCTTGGACATGAAGAAATTTTGAAAGTTTAAGTCTATAAAGAGAGAGAGAGAGAAGAAGAATCGTCGACAAGGCATTAAGCGTTCGCGCGCGCGCCCGCACGAGCTTATCGTAATATTCGAAGCTCGCGTAATCCGCGCATTCGCGACTCGAGTACTTGCGCTAATCCGTTATTTTTCGTATATACAATATATATTATGAGCATTCGCTGTACGGCGAATATAAACATTTTTGCTCGATAAAGGAGCAAAGTTAGCGCCGAGTCTTAATGCAGATATCTTAGCGCTCGGGTCGATGTTCTTGCGCGCATTTTTAAGAGAAAATCGATCGATTTTTAAAGTGACGCGCGTTACGTCCTTGATGCGCGCACGAGTGTAATGTGTATAAATATGGAAAAAAAAGACTCATGTCGACGCGCGTGTACCATAATAGAAACATCAATCGGAGCAATAATGTGTGGGCATAAGAATACGTACTATATAGGGTATATAAAATACATGTAATATGTAGGGGAGAGAGGCGGAATCAAAAGCAAAGTTGAGCTCTACGCAGCTGAAAAGATGAAGAGGAGCAGCAGCGCAGGGCATTTTTAGGGCATTTTCGGAGCTGTCACGTCACTTGTCAAAATATACGCGGCATTCACGCGCGAACGAGGAGCGTAATGTGTACGCTCGATTGTGTCTACACATACAGGGCGCGCAAGTTGTCGGAAAATATGCTATAATTGAATCGCGGAGAATAATAAGAGGGAAAAATATATATTACTCATTGAACCAGCAGCAGAAGCAATAGAATACGAATCTCGAAGGCATCCTAATATTTGCCCCCCATTATGTACCAGTAGTACATATTGTACATAATATAATGTGCATCTCTCTCTTATTTTCCTTGTTGCAGGTCGGGCGGCACAGCGGGCTCGGCAGCGAGCTCGCCGGCCCTGATGCGCGACTCGCCGCATCAATACAAGCCGAATCACGGCGGCAGCATCAATAGCGGCGGCGGAGGAGGATCCACGGGCAACGCGTCGAACGCGGGCCTGGGCAGCGGCGTAGGTGGCAACTCGTCCTCGGCAGCGGCTACGGGACTATTATTGACAGCCAGCACGACGCCACCCAGTGTAAGTGCCATCATCCAGTGTCTATATATGTATCGCGTGTATATCATGCTAAGGTATAGCTTTCAAATCGCTGCGCGTCTAATGTTACGTCTCTCGATCGAGCCCTTCGAGCTCTAGCTGCCGTGTGTATAGGTATCCTCGAAACTATGCGGTATTTTTGCTTCGTGGCTCTCGGTGTCACGTATTGGCTTTCACGTGTGCACGCGCCGACGACTACCTATGCTATACTCATTTCGGCAGCGCACACGATCATGCTCTCTTTCTCTCTGTGTAGCATCAAACACACAATATATGCACGAGCGCGCACGACGATTAATATATAGCCCCATGCGTGCACGCGGAGAACTGGCAGAACGAGATATGTGTGATTTTTGCCACGGTGCTGTTGCTGCTGTGCGAGAGAGAGAGAGAGAGAGAGAGAGAGAGGCTGAGGTCGAGTAAAAGAGACGACATGCCGGCTGCTGCGACGGACACAAAAAACCTCCAGCCAGAGCGAAGAAATGTTAATTTCCGCATAGGTAGTTTTTATGTATACGCTGCTCCCGGAGTCCAGCGATGTTATAGCGTTTACGCGCGCACATATGCCTATATAGCTCTTTTTTCACCTTCTCGCTTCTTCTCATTTTTTTTCTCTCTCTCTCTCGATCTGCTGCTATATATGTGTTCAAATGAAGTGCGGTATGCGAGCTATTCGATGGGTTTTAGGAAATTCATATATGTATTCCGGCACGTATGTATATCGAGAACCCGAATATATGTGTGTTGCCGAGGATGACGATCGTGATTTTTTGCTCTCACTCTCTTTGGGACGAATATAAGGCCTATTATAGATTTTGATTATTAATATTCATATTTTCGCGGATTTTGTCTGCGCGATTTCTGCCTATATATGTGCGCGCGTGTATATATATTATATTGAGCTATAAAGGAGGCGAACTCGACGACGAGATGTGTTGTGCTCGGGAGGGACCGAGAGGTATAGCAACAGCAGCAGCATCAGCAGAGAGACAGAGAGGATGTGTCGCCCAATCTGTATATGCTCGTCCATACGATGCTGCTCATTTTAGCTCCTTCGCCGCTTTTTCTTCATCTTCTTTTTTTCTAAGAATATTTTATTTCATATGCGCGCACGTATCGCCTCGGCAATTTAAAAGATCACACACAGGCAGCAGGTAGTCAGGCAGGCCCAAAAATTCATTATATTTCGGAGCGAGGGGCAAAGGAACAGAAGGACGTTTATGTGTGTATACGATTGCGAAGAAAAAAGAAGAAGAAGCAACTTGTCAATTCGGCTAATACACCCGTGCTCGTCGTTCTCGTAATTTTTCCGATCGAGTCGTGCTGAAAAACTCCTTGTCGTCGTCGTAGAACTCGATCCGCGAATTCTCCTGTATAGGCCAGGTATATAACATGTATATCCAAAAAAATCTGGCAAGGGAGCTTGATATATGCATGTATTTTTTTAATTCTAAAATACATCTGCGCAGCTACTTGGCTTACGCAAGCCAAACGGTCAAAGCAGCGAATCGCTACAGCCGCGAGAGGATAACAATCTTATACGTTGGGTGCTGCTTTTCGCGCGCCCAAGACCTCTGAACGTCCTTATCTGCAAATGAAATCGCGAAATTATGCTAATTCGCGAGAGCCTCGAAAGAAGAAGTTATCGCGCGCGCCCCGAGCATACGTCCATATGCAGCGTGTAAATAACATAAATGCAGCAGTCTCTTTCCTTTTTTTCGTTCTCTTTCTCTCTTTTTTTTACAAAATAAGGCAACAACGAAAAACGATGTAAGCGGCAACAGCAGCAGCAGCGAACGAGTAATATTTTAATCGAAATCGAGCCTTCGAGCCTCGCGCTGATTCATTTAAAGGTCGTATAAATATGAATATACAGCGACGATGGGCTGCTGCTGCTGCTTTTCACGCGTCGCTCGCTCAAAGCCTAATGCGCGTAATGTACGCGCCGTATCAAGCCAAGCTCTAAAAGCGAATCGCTTCGAAAATATATAGGTATAGGATAATGGTAGCAGGAATTGGGGACGTTATTAAAAACACGTGCTCTGCGAAAACAATCCCCGCTTCGTCGTCGCTTGTATACTCTCGGACGCGTTAACGCGTGCTGCTGCAGAATCGTCGTCTCTAACCAACCCTTCGCATCATCTACGAATTCGATTTCTCACTTGGCTGTGTAAACATTGCGTGCGTGTATAATGTATATAAGTTAAGCTATACAGCTGGGGGTTGACGATATTATGCGGCACGCGGGGGCTCTCTCCCGCTCTCCGACGACACAATTGTGTTGTGATAGCGCCTACTACGTAGAGTGCACACAAACGATCCATATACATATATATAACGCTTCAATGTCGTCCGTATCCGTTGATGATTGCAGCTGGGCGGAACCGTGTACAGCAGCGGCGGAAGCAGCAACAGCATCTGGAGCCCGGCCGTGACGGAGAGCGGCGGCGGGGCCTGCTTCCCGACCAGCGATCACCAGAGGCTCGGCCTGGGCGACGGCCGGCGCCGCGGCGGGCCAGAGCAGTGCTACCAGAACTACTCCTCCTATTACAGCAATATGGATTATTTGTCGCCGACCAGTCATCGCGGCGTTTGTAAGTTTCTCTTCTATCTCTATCTCTTTTATTTGCTTACTTTTTTTTTTCTTCAGCGCAAAACATTTTCGCGAGTTTATATTTCTCAATCGGCTCGGCGCTCGCGTCGAGCTAGTCGACTTACTCAACGTCGCGGATTATATTGTGCTTAAACGCATTTAATGCATCGCGCGCGTACAGACTATCGTAAAATATATACTTACTTATTATATATGAAAATGTGTGCATGTTTGGTTTTTATCTCTTTTTCTTCTCTCTCTCTCTCGTCTCGTTGCTGCTGCGGCTGGAAAACTTGGACAAGCAGGAGAGCGGCGCCACGAACGGGCTCGACAACACTTGGCCAAGGACACGCGACGAGAACGCGTCCTCGTGGTTCTACAACAGCGCCGGCTGGGGCGACCGCAAGTAGAGGAGAGCATCCGGATAATCGTCTACTGGAACCATCGTCGTTGCTGCCGATGCTGTCGCTACAACAACTCGCCAATTTCGCCTCGAGTCATCTTTTATTATTATTATTATTATTATTATTATTATTATCGACGATCTATCCTTTATTCGTTTGTACGCAGCTATATATTTCTCTTCGCATTTTTTCATTATTATTATTATATCATTTCCATGCAGCAGACATCGTCGCTGCGATGCGCCAATATAATTTTTGCAATATTATGATACACGGCTCGATCAGTATGAGGATTCGACTAGTCATACCTGTACCGATTGCGCGGCGATTGATCGTTAGTTTTTTTTTTAGCACGTACCATCACAACACACTTTTACATTACAAAAAAGATGAGCAAAGAAGAAGAAAAAAAAAGGTAAAAAAAAGATGAAAAGTCGCACTCGCAGTTCTTGTCATTTTTCCCCGATTTATGTATAAAATCGACGACGACGTTTTGACGTTTAAATAACATTAAAACGGCGATCACCGTCAGATGGAGTTGAATTAAAATGTCAAATGCGAAATGTGTGCGCGAAAAATTGCCAGTATCCTCGTACGTGCATGCGTGTGTATGTGTATATATACGAAATATACTTATACTATTTTCGAGGCGATCGATGCATCGACTCATCTCTCGCTGTAACGAATATATGCGGCAGCGATCACGCGCATCTCTCGAATGTGATTTTTCGAGCGTGTCACGCGAAACGTCATATTGTAAATATCGATGACCCTAACGGTACGTTAAACCTATTGGATACGTGAAGATATATAAATATTATACATATAAATAATATAAATAAAGTATAAATATGAATGTAAATGAAACAAAAGTATAAATACAGATTTTGTGTTTAAAAAGCTGGCATGTGTAAATAAAATATACATATAAATATAGTATATATATATATTATATATAAAATGAAAATGAGAAAAATTACGATATCGCATTAATATATTATTATAAATAAATAAAATAATTTGTAAAACTCAGCGAGATCTCGAATCAATATTATACATATTATATAGATTTAAATAAACGATTATCATACGTAAACATAGATACGATTAAACGGCGATGTAGTAATTGAAAAAATTTTGCTATACGACAAGAACAAAAAAAAATAAAGAAATACATCGAAATAGCGATTTGTACATATTATATATTGCGAACGCGAATGGAGATTAATTGGCTATTAATCACACACTAACACATATGATATACACACGGTCGATTTGTTGTATTGTTAATTTTCATCAAAAAATAAACGAGTTATCCCGACGATTTATGGACACCGGCGTGGTACTACACGCGAAGTCATTTCAATAATTACCGCGTTTTATAACGATCATTGATTTTTTTTTACACACGTTATTTTCGGACGATTTTGCATAGCCACTTAATGTCAGTGTCGGTGCAGTATAACAAGATATACTCGAGAAAGCATATCACATCCCTTTTCTCCGCGTGGATAAGAATTGTAGCGAAAAAATCGCGCGCACGTAGCGCGAGGGTCTCTCTCTGTGCTGCGATTGTGTCGTAGCTCGATAACTACAGTGACAACGACGATTTTTTTTCCGCGAAATCATCTACGTATTGTGTGTCGCGCGGACGAAAAATGACACCCACTCGCGAACGTGCAAAGCTCGATATATCGACCCGACACACGTACGTTTGACTCGTCGCGCGAAGTTTGCGAAACGTCACCGCCGCTGCCGACGAAGGGAAGAATTGAGACGAAACGAAAAATTCTCGACTTTCAGCCGTGTCTCGCTCGCGCGCCGAGGGTGCAACTGGGTCATCCTCTCGGCCACTCGACGACCCGAGAAGACGACGACGACAACGACGATAGTCGGGGGGTCGCCGCGATTGTATTCACGAGGACTTTGTCGGTCTGTCGCTCGTTGTGCTAATACTGCCGCTATGCTGCGACGGAGAAAGAAAGCCGCGCGCAGAGAGACTTTCGCCTACAAGTGCTAGGAAAACAAACCCATATCCTAAGTTGGGAGGCCCTTCCCTTTATACATATAGCCCATCGTGTTTGTATGTACGTATGTGTGTATACGTTATATATCGCGCACGACGACGTTGATAATATAACAATTGTTAATGTGTGTATGCGTGCGAGCATGAAAAGATATGTGAACTCGATTTTTCGGACTACCGACACGGAGGAGAGAGAATCGTTGACGGCGATGTATTACGTGCGTTATATAAAAGCCACTGTACGACGAGGGCAAAGTAAAATATATACATACATGTGTATCGATCGGGTGTGTAAGAGAGTGCGTGTATTATGCATACTTATACGTTTGTATTGTTGGATGGACGAATGGACGGGCCCGCTGCCGTTGTTGTGCAGCGACGCGTAGCAATGTATAAAAAAATTTACAACAAAAAAAAATTAAAATTTGTATACGCGCGCGCGTGTGCGATTGCCGAAACCAAAACTCGAAAAATGAAAATGTATTATGTGTACGGATTGTGCGACGAAACGATTCGATTTATTAAAAGCTTCTCATCGATGCATAAATAGCGATGTAACATACGTACTGCATATAACGACTTATATTAGAGAACAAAAATAATTCGAATGTTGCGTGGTTAACGGCGAGCGCATTTCACCCCCTTTTTGTCTTTATCGAAATTCATTTTTTCTTTTTCTCTCTTGTTTTCATGCCCGAAATGCGCGAGCTACAACGATAATACGTATGTGCGTGTGTATGTATGTCTGAATGTACGACCGAGACTATTTGTGCGATGAGAGTGCGAGTGAACACACGAAAAGTGCAAACAATTTAAATGATAATTCTGTGTCATATAAATTAATAAACATATTGGAAAAAAATATACATAATGGCGATGATTCGCGCTGGATTTATTGCGGGCGAGTGACGTTTGAGACGTCGGTTACCCGATATCCTCGTGTCAAAATAAGAAATAAAAAAAAAATGATAAAATCAGCGCGCGCTTCTCGTCTTCTTCCGCGAACGGCTCTCGCTCACTTTGTGTATTAACGTGCCTCTCGCGATTTCCCAATCAAAAGCCGGAAATGTCCAATTAGACGCGCGTCTTTGACGGACACCTTTTTGCACGCGGGCACTGCCTGCTCTGTCATACGTGTAGGCATGCCTCTAATCGTTTTTACGCTTAATCTCGTCTCGGAGATAGCATAATTAGTCGCGTACGCGCGTGTACCTGTACATCGAGAGATCGTGAGGGACGACAGGGAAAGAGAAGCGATTTCGAAAAGGTTGCCACAGGTGCAAAAAAAAATAATAAACGAGCCGCGCGCGCGAGTGAAAGACAAAACGACGAGGAGGAAGAGAGGCGATTGTACGGACAGGTGACGGTATTTAGCAATAAAACGAGGCTTACTTATAGTTTTTAATAATATATACAACATTTATATATTTTGTTACATACACACACTCGGATGCATAGTGTATTGCGTCGTGGTGTGTGCGTGTTTACGTACATGCATATATTATTCGCGTCTCGTAGCCGGTGTTAAAAAAAATCCTATACAGTATATGTATTTTTGCTATAAAAACGATGGATACAACTCGGGACGCGCCGCACGCGCTTGCATATTTTGCTGCGCGCGTTAGCCGCGCCACTAATCATCGTGGTCGTTGTGGTCGTCTCCGCCGTCGCCGTCGCCGTCTTCATTGGTGGATGATGCACTGGATTCAGATGCATCGGGCTCGTGATGCATGCAGCCGTAGAGCAGCCAGTCAGTCAAGTGTCTGAGCTGAGCGTCGCGCTGATCGTCGCCGTTGCTGTTGCCGTTGCCGTTGCCGTCGTCGTTGTCGTTATCGTTGTCGTTGTCGTCGTCGTCGTCGTCGTCTCCGTCGCCTGTGACATTGGCAGCGTGGCTCAAAATATCCTTCAGTTGGTCGCACTGCCGCTTGCTCAGTGACTCTTCAGGATTAAGCGCGGTCACTACCATACTTGGAAGACTTACGTCGTAGTACAGGATTATCTGCAACGACACAAACACACGCACACATATTTATATACATACGCAGGATACTCGTTGAGCGAAAGGAGACGGCAGAAAGAAAGAGAGAATGCAGATGGGAGCAACGAGCGAGCGCGAGAGAGAGAGAGAGAGAGAGAGAGAGAGACGTGCGACATATTTTTGCACTTGCCATAACGCTTCAAAAAAGTGTCCCTCTCTTTCTCGCTCGCTCGTTACAAAAATCAGCGCTCGAGCTGAGTATTTAAACGTATGCAGCGAAGAAAACGTCACTCAATGCCAATTTGCCTCGCGGATTGCACGATATAATCGTCGCATTCGAGGCATTTCTATGCTCCCTCTTTCTCTTGATTTAATCGAGCCGCATTCATACACGTTTGCTTGCTGACTCTTGTGCATTCTGCGAGGCAGGTGGACACGACTGTCATTTCTTCTCATCCTTTTTTTTCCCCTTTTCATTCTTTCTGTTTTGTTTATACCTTGTTGTAAAAATTGTTGTAAACGAGGCACGGAGTGTTGGTGCCGGGCTCGCGACTGTAGCTGCCGGCGCAGAAGGCGCGAACCGGCTCCTCGAACTGGAACCTCACACTGTTGCGCTCCTGGTCGAGGATATAGGTCTGGCCGTCCCAGGTGCAGGCTATGATCTCGTCGGCCCCATCGCCCGTCACGTCCAGCGGATAGAGCGCCGAGATGTTGTGGTCCACTTGCATTGACCTGCGCAATAAAAAATTTTCGGGTGAGCGTCGATAAAACATTATGCGATCGCGATGATGAGTACATAAAAGCGCTCGGACCCGATCCGTTCGATGATCCCGCATATAGCATCAGGCGAAATTCGATGAAAGACCCGCGAACTTAATGAGCGTGGATTAATTTTTCGACAAAATATATCGAGCTTCCGGCGAAGAGAAGTCCGGCTTGATGTAAATGTTAATAATGCCTGCACAACATGTTTGTAAGGTGTCAGAGAATTGAAAAATCAAAAATGGTAGACAAGACGAGCACTCGAAAATCATTGACATATAATGGAAGAAGATCGGGGAAAAAAATAATATACCGGTTAAAAGTCATTTCTCCGTATCGCTTTGGAAATTATATTATACATTATACATAATATAATATACGTATTCGCGAGTAGGTGTGACACTCGATACACACGCATACATTTATAAGTGCGAATTTATAATATATACAACTCGTCGCTTGATTTCTCCATCGCGCGCGGAGAAGATGGCACGGAGCAGCTCTAAGCGAGCGGGTCCCAAAAGGATGTATATCGCGAGAGGAGATATTATCGCGTCCTCGCGTCTCGAGGAACCGCCACGCAGTCTGACTTTTCGAATGGAATCCCGCACACGCGTATATATTATACACGTATAAAAGTTCACATATATGTATTTCGAATGTATACAGCTACTTCCAAAACTGACAAGCAGTCTCCTTCTGCCGATTCTTCTTCTCGTTTTTTTTTTACGCTCGCTCGCTCGCTTGGACCATCGGAATTCGGCCTCGGACGAGAAGTAGATATTAAAATATTATGCGAATTCGGGAACGTGCGAGGCAGATCGCCCGCCTCGGTAAACGTAGCGCGCGAATATGCGTTTGTGTGTGTGTTGACACCTCAGGGGGTCTTCCTCTCTTTTCTCCCGTGCGTTCTTATATAGCCCACGTCAATACCCGAGCACGCCTAATGTTCACCGCCGCGTACCGGACTTGAATTATTTTTTTTCCCCGAACGATTCTTGCGCGATGTAATCACGCACAGATTTTTTCGATGATGATATATACGTTTCATGAACCCCTTACGAGCAAAAAGTTATTATTCGTGTAATTGAGAAGGAGCTGCCACGAAGCGCAAAGTGATTGACGAATCACTCCCTATCATTTATGGCCCTTTATATTGTTTGCAGAATCTGCAGCGTGATGCGGCTCGAGTAACTCGACTTTTTACGAAATCATTCATCTCGTACCGTTTTAGTTATTTTCTTCTTTTTTTTTTATTGATGGGTTTTAACGACAAAATTTGAAAGAGAAATTATTCATTTCTCACGGAAAAATATTCGTTAAGTCATTTTTTTACAATGAATTTTACAGCAGAAACATTTTTATTGATATTCTTTAAATTTGATATTATTTTATTAGAAAAAAAAATTGAATCGCAAAATGTTATATTTTAGTCAAGAGATTTTGGAAGATACACTAAGTGAATCTTACGAGCTTACTTCGACTTGGACTAGTAACTAGCGTCATCTATTAATCTTTTAGTAAATTAAACTTGCATCATATTTACCCGCAGTACAAAATTAAAATGATCGTTTGTAGCATGTTTAGAACATTTCAACCGGAAACGAAGTGGTCATGAAATTTTTTTGCGCAAGATTAGGAATTATACAAAAAATAATTGGAAACAGTACCAACCATAGAATGACTTCATCCTGAACCAGCATTATTGTTCCATCTAAAGTTGCTATAGCATATGATTTTGAATTTGACCAAAGTTGGCTTTCTTCGTTCAAACTATTTTCAAAATTATCTGTAGTTAAGTCTTTTATTTTTAAATCTTCCATTTTTTTTAATAAATTATCTTCTGCATATTTAACAGGTGAAGTCGGATAAATTAAATCATTTTTAGGGGGTTTAAATTCGCCTAGAACTATGTTTCCTCCTATTAAATTTCCATCGACCGAATCAACGCCCTCTGGATCTTTTTCATCTAAGTTATGAGAGGAAATCTGTTCACTTACAGGTTCCTCTTCAAAATTAGATTTATGTACATGAGTATTTGCAGCTATGTATATGGGTTTAATTTTTTTGGTATCTTTGGGTTTCAAATTACCCACAATTTCAGTAGATATATTAGGATTTCTCATTCTTGATATTCCCAGTGTTTGGTAGTCCACATTGCTGGTACTTGACTCTGTATTATTTTCTGGAGAATCATCTTCCAATTCACAGTTTCCATAATTGCACTTTATTCTCATAAAAGTACCTCCTGGTTGAGCAACCAACAGTGTAGGGGTACCATCAGCACTATCTTGCAAAGTTACTGTACCTATTTGATTAGCGCATTCCCATTTATTCAAGCCCATAAGTTTTCCACTCCCAAGTTCTAAATTGTTTGACCATCTGTATGACCTTACCACCCGATCTGTCAAACCAATAATCAGTTCATTAGCACCATCTTTATCAACATCTGCTATTAAAGCTACTTTTGTATTTGTAGGAATTCTTTGTACATGAACACATTCTATCTTTGGAGCTGTATCATCAGTTTTTGTGGGACCAATTTTGACTTCTAAATTTGATTGATCTACATTGTTGTTAAATGCTCCATTATCTGAAAATAAAATGAGATTTTATTGAATAAAAAAAATTAGCGCCAAAAATTGATCAATAAATACCTGTTTTCAATTTTGAAGCATTTTGATCAACTGTATCATAGTTGTCGGAATCAGCAGCCTTAAATTGCAGAGTATTCCAATTAGGTCGAACTGATTGAGAGAAATAATATATATGCACCCAACCATCTCCACTGATTACAGTTAAAGCATTTTTTCCATGATTAAATATATCACCAATGACAATACTTGTAATCATGCCAAGGCCAGTGATTTTTTGCCATAGAATTTGACCCTACAAATAATTTTTAATAAATATTTTGTGAAATTTGTTATCATTTGCTTCAAATATTAAACTATAAGAACCTTGAAAATATAAAGTTCTCCTTCAGCAGTTCCAACAGCTAATTCATTATCTCCATCATTATCTACATCACCCATAGCTAAGCTGTGCCTGGAAACAGTTCCAGGTACATCAAACTGCAAGCGTTTTACAAAACACACAGCTCTCATGATTGTAAGAAAATATATTTAACTATGCTGCTATAACGTGTATTTCATTTAATGGTAAGCGGTTATCAGGCACGTAATTGTTATCTAAGTTTTGCCATCTACCCGGTGGCCACACAATAAACGTAGCTTTGGCAGTTATGTTATCAAGTGGTATTGGTCCAAAAGTATTGGAGTCCATAGAATGTCCAGTATGATCACCTTCAACCCAGCATTGACTTTCTGGTATCTAAAAAAATAAAGTTCTATCAAAAATGTTTCTGGACTTTTGAAACTTTTGCAGTTTTACAAACCTCAAGTACGTTTTTTCTGTAACCAAGGGTATGGATAACATCACCAGAAAGACCGATAACGCGTTTTATGAGTTTTTGGTGCGGATACTTAGGGGATTTAAACGTCACAATATCTCCGCGTTTTATATTTTTATCTCGAACTACCCAACGATTTAAGAACACATAATCTTCTTGTTGAATGTCGGGATTCAAGGCCGGTTGCATTGAGACACCCTCGACCCGTGCAACGTAACCAACTTGACTGAAGAACAGAAAGCCAATTGGTAAACCTATAAATGCACTGCGAATTGTTGACGTGAATCCCATTAATTTAGACGAGTTGACAATGAAAGTTCACGAAAAAAATAATTGTTTTTGAAGGGTTTCACGCCGAGGGAATTGAGCATTAATAAAGAGGGCATATGGGTTAACTATTGATGTTTCACTAAAAATTTTAAGCAAGCCAAACACTTATATTTACACGTGAAGAATGACAGTCTGACAATGAACAGTGCGAAGTGCGTACACGATGCTGTAGCGAGGTGACTTCTGTTGCAACACACGGTATGGTCACGTGATTGCTCGATACTGACGTATCTGCGCGAGTTTCAACTTTAAAAACGCTATTACAGGTATGATAGTATTTTGAAATTTGAGTTAAAATTAAATTTTTTGAAGTGAATTTTATTCATTTGAATTTTCCACTACAAAATTAAATAATAAGAAACACGGAAAACATTCTATTTTATTTGAAAATTTGGAAAATGACGAGAAAAAATTAATAAAGTAACGATAAAATAGTCGTCAATAGTGTATTTTAATGTTTTCATTGTTACAATTGTTAAAAAATTATTAAATATTTATAAAGATCGAGATTTTAAATATTAGAGTTATCAACTTTTGGTACATCTTTTTATTTTATTAACATCAATACTTTTTTTATGCATAGAAACATTTTTTGGATGGATAGTCATTGAGAATAGAAAAATACTTATAAATTTACAAACTTGACGAAGATTCAATACATAAAAACTTTGAAGCAGTGAAATTTGTATTGTACAAAAAAATAAACTATTACTTTCATTTTTAACATTGATATAATCTAACTTTTGTACTTTGATCAATTTAATTATAATATGAATATGATTAGAGTATAAAGTTTGATCAATATAAGTAATTTCATATTCAAACCATTTAAAAAGCATGTGGTATTGTGTAGGAATGTTATTAATTTTTTTTTCCTTTTCATTTAACAGCAACAATTAAATTGTTGTTTATTTAGTGCACTTTTAATTTATATCACTGTATTTGATAGGTAACTTATAAGAACATAATTAATGTTCCATGTCAATCAATTCATGCTCTGGGAGAACTATTTGGCAACCTTTTGGCTTGAATGAAAAAGAATTCACAAAAAAAGTCGGTATTTTCATCAAGAGAATGTGAGAACAAGATTGATTATTGACATCAAGTAGATTTGGAAGTTGAATTTAGAGAAATATTTCTTTTTAAAGTATTCATACTTTCAAGTTGAAAACCATTCCTAAAAATTGTTCATAGTGGATTGTTATAACTCCATCCATGTCTGTATCAAATTGTCTGAAGGCAGAAGTCAAAGTCTGAAAGCAGATTCATTAATAAGTAAATTATGAAAAATGAATATAACATTTTCTTATAAAAATTATATTCAAAGTAACTTACGTGCAAAACAACACACAATTGAATAAAATCATCAAAATATATTGTTCCTCGACCAGCTCTATCATATTTTCGCATAAGAGTATCTATAATTGGTTCTGATAATCTATATCCAAAGTTGGTCAGCGCTGTTTTAAGTTCATTCTTGTCAATGTTGCCACTATTATCTCTGTCAAAAGATCTGAAGCAATTCTGCCAGTCAGTTACGTACTTCCAAAGGGCACCAAATTCTTCAAAGTTTACAGTTCCGCTGCCTTTTTTATCGAACATACCTGAAGAGTTTTGATTGGGTTTGTCATTGTCAAACATACCTGTTTCAATAAAATTAAGCAAAAGCCCATTTGAACACATAATATATTTCACTTTTCATGCAAATGAGTAGACAGTACTATTAAAGGAAATTTTATTAATCACAAGCATCAAAAAGCTAATAAGAAAATGAATGTCGTGTGAAATATATGCAGTGTTACAAAGAACAATAAAAAAAATAGCATGAAAATTTTTTGTGAAAACCAAAAAAGATGGTCTTTTTTGCAATGTTCTATGGTGAAAAAGCTATGTTTCTAAAAACCACACATTGAAATACAATTTCTAAAAAGGTTAACGTACCAATCATAAGACGAACAGTTTCTGGATTGAAAGGTGTCCATGTGCCATTTGACAAAGCTGATTGCAATTCTTCAGAAGAGATTTGTCCAGAATTATCTTTATCGACTCTGAAATATATATTAAATTTTAGAAAAAATATTTATGATTTGTTTCTTGTCTAGAAAACTGTTATCTATGATTTCCTTGAATAATTTTTAAAAATTAATCATTGAAGCAGATATTGAATACTGTTAATAAAATTAAATAGCTGAAAGAATAAATAAATTAAAAACATATAGGTTCATGCACTCAAATTGAAATGTAGGTGCTTATGCCAAGCAGTTGATAAAAAATACAGATTCCATTTGAAAAGTCGCGCAAATAGCCGAGTGACGATTTCGATGATAAAACAATCAATTGACAGTTGGATAACTGTTCATGAATCATGTGAGCAATTAATAGATTGTTGTGTACATGTAGAAGCCACGTCAGGTACGCGAAGTGTTATCTTAAGAAATTCGCCATTTTTGAAAAATATGCAAAATTTACCTTCTGAAAACATCCCAGAGAAAGTCACGGCTAGGTGTTGGTGCAGCGTAGGCCATGATGACGTTTAATAAAGTTTTTAACGTAAACTGTAAAAAGCTTTTAGAGAAAATTAGCGAAGGCGTGTGCGTGTATGTACGTTTGCAACACCGGGCGCAGAAGTACTGAACTGACTAAGTTAGTGTATGAGACTTATCAAGAACTGCGAATACTGACGACACACTGTCAACGGTAGCTCACGTAAACATATATAGCTATATAAGTATTTGTGTTACCGATTGATGACGAAACTTTGGGTAATTACTCGCGGGTAGTAGCCAGTAGGCCTCTACCACAATTTCACATCGTAAGTGTGACGTTTGGGGTCACGTGGTTTTTCGATTTCGATTGTTTGCTGAAGTGTACTTATAAATTTCGATATCTAAAAAACTTTTAGCTTGGGGATAATGGAATTCCGTTATTGCTCATAGTACTATTAATAACGCGAAGTAGTCGAAATGAGAAAATTTTTTATTTTGTAATTAATTCATAAAAAAAATTTGTTTATTTTATGAAATTTAATGCTTGTAAATGTATATTCGATTTACATACATTTTGAGCTTTTTATAAAAATGTATAAAGGAAAACATTTTATGGTTGAAAAATATAATACAAAATATATTGTCAAATGATTGTACATAGTACACACAACTTCATAGTTTTTCTCTGAAAAATTAGCTATTGTAAACAACATTACAAATATTATAAATATAATTTATAATAATGCATACAACACTCATAGCACAATTTAAATTCATGAAAATCCACAACTTCTGACACTGAAGATGACTCTTTAGAGTGATGGGGAGCTGGGTTTTTCATCTGGGATTTTCAGCTCATTATTTTCATAAAAGAGTCATCTAAGGTTCTTGACTTAGAAGTCTTGCCTTTTTTTTTCAATTGACTTTTGGTTTAGCTATCTTCCAAGCTCCTAATTTGTACCTTAAAGATATCAAACCCAGATCTCTACCCATTTGTAACCAGCTCCAGACAGGGACAATTTTACTTCCATCTATTTCTTGCCATTCAACAGCAACTTCAGTGATAGGCAAATTTAGAGCTTCTGCTATGTAGAGCATTTCAACATCAAAAGCCCAGCGTTCAACGTGTAATGCTGCGAAAACAAGTCTTGCTGAAGCACGAGTCAAAAGTTTGAAACCACATTGTGTATCATGTACACTTCGTACACAAAGCAACCATACTAAAAAGTGGAATCCATACATTAAAAATAATCTGAAAAGAGATCTTTTAGCTTTTTCTTCTTCTTCTAGATGAGCTCTTGATCCACAAACAATAGCATGAGATTCAGCAGTTTCTTCAGGAGAATTGATGTAATCGACTAAAAATAAAAATAATTTTAGAAATTATAATAACATTGAATGAAAAAAATGCGTACATCCTAAAATACTCCTTAGACTCTCATTTAATTTATACAAGTCATTAAATGTTGTTGCACCATCAGCATCTGCAAATAGCATCACACTTCCTCTTGCACTTTGCATACCCTAGAATCAAAAAGTATGTTTGTTTTGTTTCAACATGAAAGTAATTGGTTTTAATTTATAATTTTATACTCACTAATCTCACAGCGCCACCTTTTCCTCGATTCTTTGTTAAAGCTAAAACTCTAATAGTATTGTATTTTTTAGCATAAGATTCAGCAACTTCAACAGTCTTATCAGTACTTCCATCACTAACTATTATGATTTCATAAGATACACCAGACCTTGACTTTTCCTCTAAATATTTAAGACAATCATCAAGCATTGGAGGTACTACAAAAAATGTTTTATTTATTACGATACCAATTCATTTGTAAAAATAGCAACAAAAATACATAGGCATTTGGCTTACATCTGGTCTCTTCGTTATAAGCAGGCACAATAACACTAATATTAACACTCCATTTTTCATCAATCGATGGAAATGCCACTTTTTTTCCAGTGTTTGGATTAGTAAAATATTTTTCTTCATCATACCGATGAACTTTAGGATATGCTTCAGTGTACTTGCATAGTAAGTAAACCATAGCTATTGCCTGTAAAATTTATTAAGTATTTAGTATACAATTTATATTATTATCATAAAGTAAATTAATCTATTTTATATAAATTGACTGTTATTATTTATTAATACATTGAATATGTGACAGGCATATGCAAACAAAAATATAACCTTTTGGGTGCACTTACTATAGTTAATAATGCCCCAGCAAATACGAAGAGATACGTCCATAATGCTTCGGGGATCATTATAATAATTAATTGAAAATATAGTTAGAATTTTTTACGTTGATTAGAAGTTTATCGACATTCTTTCTTTAAATTTTGTTCTACAACGTGGCGAATATTCGCACGAAGCAGAACATGTTATGCTATCAGTCAGTTCTGACGGCCAACAGCGGTATCTTATACAGTTCTTTGTTGTAGAGAGATGTCAAGTGTCTAATAGAGTATAGGTGCGATATTACGATGAAAAAGATTCAGCTTAAGATTTACTTTTTGTTGAATTATTTTAATTGTGAAAAATCGATTCTAAGACAAATAAATTGACTCAAAAAAATACTAATAATTAAAAAGTTTTTATAAAATTAAATTATTAAAATCTTGCAAATAAAAATTGAAAGCTATCCTATACAATAGTCGATATATGCCAGTGTCGTAGTTACAAGTAGCGATGTTTATCGAAATTGAAAACAAACCTAAAAGTTTACGCAGTATTGTAATCCTTTTCAAAATAAAAAATTGAAATCATGACCGAAAGACTGAAAGGAAAATTCGGTTTACTGAAAAAGGTCGCGGTGAAAGTGGAGGATCCGGATGAATATTTAGGTCCCGACGATCCGAGATGTCAACCAAAAAAAGAAGATGATCCGATTGAATTTTCAACCCCCGGAAATGATCCGAGGTTCTTATTCGTGTTTTTACGCATTTTTTAAATAAATTTGTCAAGTGATTTAACACGAGACCTTACGTCCCTTCAGATTCCAGCAGCAGAACCAAACGCTTCGCTGTTACGTGAGCTATTCGGATTTTTACCAATGCGAGCACATACTTGGCGAGGGTGCCGAGGCTTGCCAGTGGTTCAAACGAGTCTTTACGTCCATTTGTCCGATGGCTTGGGTCGAACGATGGGACGAATACCGCTTGGAGCAGCGTATGCCCTGGTTCAAGCACGGCGTTTTTCCCGATGCCCCGTACGGCAAACGGGGATGAGATCGGCAGATCGTTATGAAGAGCTGCTTAGTTAATTATTGAAAATAAATTGTTTTGCTTTGGTTCATTGACATTTTTGTATTGATTTGATAAAGGAAAAATGTAGGATAATTGGATTTTTAATGGATTATCGAATAAACAATATCAGTTTTTAAAAAATTAGTAAACTTTTTTTTATTAATATTCACTTATACACTTCGCATTTGGACTCGTTGATTATCTTCTGCAGCCACTTGAGTATAAAAATCTTCAACTTTTTTTTACATTTTTATGTACATATAACACAGGTAAACTTTCCTACCTTATAATTAATCAAATTCTTTTACTTAAGTATAGTGGGTAAAAATACGCTATTTTTTTTTAAAATTATGTATACCAATAACTTAAAAATATGAGAAAAAATGCCACCGACATAGTAAAAATTAAAATAATGCAAGGATTATCGAAAAAAACTTTAAACAAAATTTCGAGTTTGACTTAAAAAAGCAAAATTATATCCTGCATGAGTTACGAAGATCACTTACCAATCTTCAATGATGTAGCACAAACAATATTGGAACTATACAAAACAATCTTCACAATAGAAAGAATGGGTCGTCTTGAAATATCTGAAAAGAAAAAATATTAAATTACCTCATAGAAGTTGCGCTTCTTGAAAATGAAGATACCAGAGAAAAATCTGCTGACAAAAAGTCAAGATATGAATTCTTTTTACATTATTTGTATAAAAAAGAAGTAAATAAGATACCGATATCAAACAAGTGAGTTTAAATTTGGAAGTATAAAATTCAGAAATAAAAATGATATCTGTAAACTTATTGTCTCTTTCGTGGAGACCTTGCTCAAAGGATGATATAGCCCATCTATTAGATAGAACCACCTTACGGAAAAATAACGCCTTCATATCTTCATCTTAAACAATTTTATCACTGCTTTCTGGATTGATGAATGTTAGGACACTCTTCGTCGTTGCACGTGCCCATAAGTTCGAAGGGACACAGGATTCCATTTACCATATTGCTATTAAACACAATAAGACCATTATCAATACATTTTGAATAATTTCTGTCAGAGACGAAAAATATTTACAGACCTTGTTAAATTTATATGTTTTAAGACTGATTCATAAGGCCGAAACACATATTTTTTCTCTGCTACTGAATTGACAGTTTCAGAGAATATAGGCAACTTTGAAGACTCATCACAACACAATGCCTTTGTACTTGGTCCAGGCACACTACTTTTCTGGCTTAGACTGACACCAACATTCTTCTTAGTACAACTTTGATCATTATCAATCATCAACTCTACCGGATCAGGTACCACCACTGAATCATTCATGACTGTATCAGAAATCTCTTCAGACTTTTCCCCATTACTTTCAATATTTGCTTTTGATGATGTGCAATTCTTTTTTAAATTGGTTTCAACTTCAGTTTCTAAAGCATCAACTACTGTAGGCAAATGTAGGTCAACCTGTCCCACTGTGACAGATTCATTGGCTGAGTTTGATGATAAAGAAACTAAATTTTCTTCTGATTCCAAACATTCTATTGCACTTGAATTGGTTTCATGTGGGCTCATCTTAAAGTTATTGCAGCTACTATTTACTTCAATGAAATCACTAAAACACTCATTCATTTCAACGTCATTTGTCTTCTCTAAATTGGATATATTATCGGCGTTTACGTGTTTTGCACTGATAATCGTTGTTGATTCAGCAGTTGTACTTTCGATATTTTTGTCTACTTTTTCAACCGCGTTTGAACACTCGACTGTTATATTAGATATCCGTTGTGGCGATTCTCTACCGGCTTTATTTTCGCCTTCATTAGAATTAATTTTTATTACCGAACGATTACCGTTTTCAATCGTGGACAAATCATTAATTTCCGAAGGATTGTTTAAAATTGTAGTAACGTCGTTAGAAGGTGAACATTTATTTGAATTTTCTGAATTGTTTAAAATTTTAGAATTTAAAACCTTTCTAATCTTATCATTTTCGTAAGATTTGGCAATATTTTTTCTTTTTAATTTTAAATCTGATGTACTTGACTCCACCCGTGAATCAATCACGCAGAGAGCATTAGAATTTGAAATTTCCGAACTATTCAAAATTGATTTATCACTATTTGACGTTATTTTTTCAGTTTCACTATTATTTCCAGAATCGTCATTTTTTATAAATCCCGTTTCTGATTCTTCAGTCTTATTAACGTTAACGTTGTTCCTTTTTTTGCTAACTAAATTTTTACGATTTAAGCTATGGTTTGTAGACTTATTCGATTTTTTAACACTTTTTTCTGTACAATTACCCGTTTGTAGTGTTTCACTGCTATTATTTTTTTTACGTAGCTTAACAGTATGTTTAACAACTTCACTTAAACGATTATTTAACAGTTCTGCTGCCGCAGTAGGAACTCTGAAAATAGTAAATATTATAATGCAATTACCAATGTAGGATAAATCGAATAAAATGAAATTTAATGCATACTTGTATTCTGGTCCAACAATCTTGTGCCCAAGACTATTGCATATTTTAGAAAGTCTGAAACATTCTTTTCTTCCAGTGTTAATTTTTGTTTGGAATTCAGATATTTTTGGACTTAATGTATTCATTTTCTCTTGCTGTTGTACGATTTTCATTTCAGCAAGCCTGAGCTGCTCACGCAAATTTTTAACATCTTGACTATAGAGACTTTTTAAATCTCGCTCTATTTCCCACTGACGAAGGAAACCTGATATTTCGGTTAACTTGTCAAGTACAGTATGCCTTTAAAGTATTGAAATTTTTATGTGAATTAATTAATAAAATTGCTAATATAACTAAATTGATAAAATGATTTTTTTATGTTAATTATTAATACCTTTCTGAAACTAAGTCTTCTTCTGCTTTAGTTAGCATGCTTTTTTGCTTATCAATAGGAAGAACAGCCAATTTTTGGACCTCATCACTAACAGTGCGTTTGAATTCATCTAAGTTCAATTCAATGTTTTCTGTTTTCTTTTTTTTAGGCGAATTCCAAGCTTTGGAATCATTTAAATCATCCATTTGTACCTGTTTATCTTTGATTTTATTTTGAATTTGTGTTATTTTTTGACTTATTTGCTCACGAGTGAGTATTTTCAGCTTTTTACATTGCACTGTACTCTTTGTTTGCACTTGTTGATCAGTTAATTTTGAGTTTTCGTCAGGTTGTTTATTACAATTTGCAATATTTTGAGAATTATTTGCAACTCGCGGACTAACAGGTTTCGATACATGAACGATTTTAGTTCGCGTTATTATCTCACCAGGGGTTTTGTTAATTTGTTTATTAATTGGAACTGTTGGTTTTGAAGCTTCATTAGAAGTAGTTATTGATGATTTCGTTACACTTGCACTAGTAACTGTAGCACTAGTTGTAACAATTGTAGAAGCTGTAGTAGTGGGAAGAGTGGTCGTAGTTGTCGAAATTCGTGAGCTCAAAGCTGGTGTAGCAATACTTGAATTTTTTGTCAAGGTATCTGTAGAAGCTTTTAATTTTTTTTTCCGCTCCATTTCAATTAGCTTTAATTTAAGACGTCTATATTCTTCTTGTTTAGAGGCAGGTAAATGTTTTACAACCTGAAAATTAGTTTTAATTCAAAATTTTTTAAAATGTCCATTCAACAAGTAAATTTATTTAAAAAATTTTCGAAAAATATCTCACCTGTGGTGTAGTTACAAGTGCTTGCGGTGTTAGATCCTTCTTAACTTCTTTTAATGAAATCAAAGTCTTAGCTTTTGATATTGAATTTGCTACAGTCTGTGTCTTACTAACTTTCGTGGAAACAGATGATACTGTACTCAGTTTGGAATTTTTGCTTTGAACTTGTGAAAGAATCGTTGGTTTTGAAATATTATTGGATACTTTCTCAGCATTCTTAACTGAACTCTTAACATTTTTTTCTACTTTTTCAATATTTTTAGCTAAATTCATATTTTTTGATACCACAGGTATACTTTTTTTTTCAGAAAATGAATTAATATTTCCAATATCAGCTGGATTAGAATAAACACTTGTGACTGTTGTCTTCTGTGTCGATACATTCGATGGTTTGATCTTCGAATCGTTATCACTGAGATGATCAAGTATATTAACTTTAGAAGATGAGTGTCGAAATCTTATATGTACTGGGGAATTTGTCAGTGTATTTTTTGTTGCATTCGGATTCGTTTTAGTGGGGATTTTTTTGATGGATACATTGTTACTCGCAGCTGTTTTTGCTGCTTCATGCTTCGAATCCGCATTCACAGGAGCTTTCTGAACCGATACATTATTAGTTGCAGCTGTTGCAGCTGTTGCTGCTTCATGCTTTTGCCGAGCGCTTTTCAAAAATTCTGCCACGCTTTTTTCTATATCAGTTTTACCAGATGTTTTGTCTAACATAGCATTTTCATTGTCATCTGAGTCACTTTCGGTTTCGTCACTAAATGAGATGATTAAATTATTTTGTTCAATTCTATTCCAAGCTGAAATGATTGCTTCCCGAGCATCATTCGAAATTTTAACGTTATTTTTAATTTCTTTGAAATTCTCTGTTGTTGGACTTGATATCAATTTCTCTCGAGTGTAACATGGTTCTGAGTTAGATTCTAAAGAAGTTGGAGATAATCCTTCGAACACCGTTGACGGAAGTTTTTCAAGATTTGTTTTTGATTTAGTAGCTTTAGAACGAAATATTTGTTCACTTTTTTCTGTTCCTTCGATACATGAAACAGACATAGTGTTATTCTTTTTTTTCAAGCTTGCAATTAGTAATTCTCTAAGTTCTTCCTCGTCATCATCATTGGTATTTTTATCTAGAGATTCTTTATTTTGCACAATTTTATCATCTTCAATTTTAGTTTCGATATTTTTAATTTTTTTTATTTGATCCTCATGAAGATTAGAAACCAAATTATCTGCTTTACGTTTTCTTAAATTACTGTTTTCATCATTGAAAATTTGTGCTGTAGAACTAGCCACTTTTTGTTTTGTTGGTGGAATAAGTTGAATAGGCACAAAATTGGTTTTCATAAAAGCTGGTTGAGGTGATACTAATTGCATGTCAACTTTTTTGAAAGAAGCTTCGTTATTTATTACAGGTGATAATTTAGCTGGTAATTTTTTCGGATCAAGTATTTTTTGTATATTACTAGCACGTTGTACTGTATCAGGAATTAGATTATGATTTATATTGCACAGAACAGGAGCATGAATTGAATCAGATTTAGATTCATCTGAAATAAATAATGGCAGGGATAAATTTTTTGCCATTTGCCATTCTGCAAAATTATTACTATTCTTTACATCCATAGGAACTAATGGACTTCCATCCAAATCAGTTTCCATATCCATAATTTTAGATGATATGTTTATTAGTTTACTCTGGGACATTTGAGTTAAATTTGCTAGTGATGAAGTCAAAAGAGGAACATTGCTAGAGGCAGTAGCAGTGGAAGTAGGAATTGTGTTTTTGGAAAAATTGAGTGTTTGAGAGTTATTTGAAAACATCATTAAATTGGATGGCTGGTTGGAATTTGCGTAATTGTTATCTGTCTGTGATGAAAATTGAAGAGGTTCAACAAAAGGGTTTCTAGCTACATTGCAACCAAGAAGCATTGTCTGAGAAGTCAAAAAGGGCGGAATTGGTGGGACTGGAAGTGGTGGTTGAGACGATAGTGGTGCTGGATCGTTTTCAAAATGAACTCCTGGTAGTTCAGGATCATATACTGTTAAATCAGATGGAGAATACGGTCTTGACTCATTAAAATTTGAGATTTTATGTTTGCTTGAATCTTGAATGTAGTTTACTTTTGAATTACTTGATGCATCAGAAATAACTGGTTTAAGTTCACTTGAGTTTATTTCATCTGATGGAGAATATGGAGATTCTAAATCAGAGAAATCCATATCTGAATCAAGTTCCATATCCTCGCTAAAGTAACTATCTTTTTGCTGTTGACTTTCAAGAGAATGTGGGTCACACATTTCAACCAGTAATGGAAAATCCTCAATAAAATTAGGACTTGGAATATTTCGTAATTTTTCATTAACTAATTTTTTGTTTTTTTTGCTGCCCTTCAGAACCCGAGTGTTATGGTTTTTCATTATAGCTGATTTTAAAGCCTCCATTCGTAGATGCATGTCTTCATCATTTTCATCAATACAAAAATTAGGTAATTGATGCTCTTCATTAGTTGAGGCATCAAGTGGCTCCGGGTCTAAATCTCCCAATGATGAGTCAATAGTCTTGTCTACACCAGGCTGAGAAAATACTTCATTAGAAAAACTTTTTTCTTTAATATCATAATTGTTTCTTTCCTGTTCTGATGTTTTACTTTGATTACTTTTTTCAATTTGCGAGTCTGTATGTTGTTTTATTTTTTCTTTGCAAATATTAAGAGAGATATTTTCTTTTTCAACTAAAAGAGTTTTATTATTTACAGAATTATCTTTTTCAATTGATGAAGTGGCATTGTCAACTGTATTATTCTTGTACCTACACTCAGTCGTTTCAGTTCTTTCATTTTTGTTTTCAATATTCAGCTTATCTCTTAGAGAAGAGCTCTTTGACTTACTCTTTGATTCATTAGTTGGATCATGTTTCTTGACTCTTTTAAGTAAGTTTGTCACATTTTCAGGAACTTGCATTGGTGATGGTGTTTCTATTCCATTATGCAATTTTGATGAACGAATATGTTTAGTTGAACTTCGAGTTTTTGAGATATTTTTTTTTAATGGTTTAGATGTGTTGTGAGTTTTAGATAAACTTTTCCTATGTCTATATGCTGTGTCTAAATTTGATGATCCTAAGTCTGATAATTCACTTTCAGAAAGTGAGAATGGTTCAGGTTCTTGCTTTTTCTTTTTATGTTTTGGCTTTTTAGGAGTTTTTTTTGAAAAACCAACCAAAGTCATATCAATGTCAGTATCACTGGATATTTCTTTCAAGTCATCAGATGGGCGTATAGTTTTAGATATATTTTTCTCTTGTAAGGTGCTATAAAATGGATTAATAGCTTTTGTATAAACTGGAGATTGTGATCGATGATTTCTGTGATGGTGATGGTAATGGTAATAACGACGACGTTGATTTTCTTTTCCAGCATCTATGTACAAATATTCTTATTCAACAAAGAAGCATATAATGAAAAATTTGATTGAATTTATTTTAAACTACTTATAAATGATAAATTTATTTTAAAAAAATAAACATTAAAAATTATATTGGAAAGTAAGTAATCAATAAATATTTTTATTTACTCTGTTTACTCTCCGTATCAGATAGATTTTGTATCCCCCTGGTAAAATTTCTAGATATCGACTGATATCTATTATAATGGTTTCTTTGGATAGGTGTGTCTTCTGCTGAACTGACATCATCCATTGATAATTCACCCTCTTCTTTTTCATCATCAACAGGGTTATCATTGCTTTTGGGTGCAGAAGTGACATTTTCACTTTTTGATTCCATTCCTGAACACAAACAAATCACTTTATACACTTGAATTTAATTTATGATAACGTAATTAAGTAACTCGTGCATTCATTTTTTAAGATTTATTCTTGATGTACTCATCATTTCAATGCTGACTAATAAACACTTTAAGAGTATGCAATAACATGTAATATGATTTAATCAAATCTAATATTAATTCAGTTTTTATCTTTTTTATTGATTAAGTCATTCTGAAATTCATCATTCCAATGCATTTGCACTTATTTATACGTGCTTTGTAGGTTATACAAGCGAACGAATAACATTACTTACCTGCTGAGTTACTCTTTATATGCTAAGCATCTGAGTAGAATCCTCTCTTTCTTCTGTCCTTGCAGCTTGTCTTCAGTTTGATCGCGTTTACCATGAGTATTAACGCGTAGTCTTGATTCGCACGACACGGAGACCCCCCAATGTACCCGATAGAACACTCTTCAGATCCTTTGTCCTGATTTTGTTGCGACTGTTGCGAGTGCAAAGCCTAGAACGACGGCCGAGGAGCACACAATAAACGCACAAATATTACGGCCATATTGATAACTCGTGACTGCTATCAATTGCGCACATACACTGACTGTCACAAAAGTTTAGCAGCAAAGAGGCGCAACGGACGAGGCAGAGATTAATTAGGCGGCTTGCCGTTCAAACGCAACGATGACATTGTAGCGTGCTCGACTGGCACTACTTTTTTTCAGCTGGAGCGTTTACAGCAAGTGCATCGAGTTTTTGCAGTGACCTCGCGCTCTCTCTCTCTTTTTCTGTATCATTTACTAGGCATCAGTAGCTCCACTTGAAGTGGTTTTTAGCAAGAAGCGCCGAACTTACCTAAATATGAACTGTGCTCCGCACAAGAAAACTGCGTGACGTAATTGCGTTTGTATTCGATATTTATGCATTAATCATCGCTTTATCGACTTATGTCGTGACGAGCGGAAATGAGGTGTCACTTTTCAATTGGATTACATTTTAAAGATACGTCAGAGCGATACTATAGACTTCGTGGTTTATATGATATCTACTTGAATAAAATAAATATTAACTTATAATGTACTAATAAAAAAGTGATTTACGCTTTTTTAGAAAAAGCGTAAATCAAGCGCAAAAAAAAAATTGACCTAGAAGTAAAAAATTTTAAAACGGCTTCTGATTGATTGACCAATTTTTGACTTGACTTCAAATACGAAATTGCGGATTAATATTGAACTTAATTGATATAGAGTGTGTGAAACACGTCGAAAATTTATTCGTAGATATCACGAGTAATAATATAATTTAGGATTTAAAATAAAATATAATATTATTCATTTTACTAAGGCTTACATAAATTTAAAGTTTTCGTTAAAGTTTACAAAAATAATAAAAAATTTTGCTCCATTAGTATAGAAATAATTTATTTTGTAAAAAATAATTTTCCATGATGCACATTTTTTACATATTAATAATGATGTACTTCATTTGAATTTCGAATCATTAAATCAATTAAAATTAAACTATCAAATTCAGAAGATCAATCTCACAACAATATTTCATGTCCTTATTTGATGACCCTTGGAATGCCATTGTTTATTCTGGATTAATTTTAACAACACATAATAAAGTGAATACATAAAGTAATGATATAATCATCAATACATAATAGTATTTCGTTCAATTGAATATAAATAGGATAATTGATAAGTTTTCTAAAATCGTAAATCGAAAATGAAATGCATATAAGTATATTTTTGCATGATAGATATCCGTTAGCTACTCGTTCGAATAATTTGAACTTGAAGATGATACGTAACTCATAAACGACTGTCAATGATGCAAATGAGTCAATAAAAAAAAATATTATTGAAACATTTTTCTTATTGCACAAAAGTTTAAAGAAAATAAGCGTGGAACCAATAAGTTTTGTCTGCGAATTGCAGTTTATCTTAATGATTTTTAAATATACTTATCATACCCTATGATAAACCATTAAATTCATCATTGCTGTAGGAGAGAAATTGATTTAAAAAAGTTGCTTTCGGGAATATTTGTATGATCAGTGTTTCAATTATATTTGTACGTTATTATTGTCTTTCTTGAATGATTAATTATATAATTTTAATTTATGCGTGTGTACTCGAAAATTTCTTATTCCAAATAAAAGTTCATCTACATTGAAATTAAATTTTATATACTCATTATTGGATATATGATTATTTTCAAATGGTTTTTCTTAACTTTATCATACAACTAGTGGTCTATGTTATTGTTGGTTCATCTGTTTGAAATATTAAAATTACACAAGCTTATCAACAAATACGCATAATTTACATCGATGTAAGCATTGATCTGTACAGCTTTAACATTATACGTAAAGTTACATTTATTTTTCAAGATATTTAACTGGAACAATAGTAGTATTTTTTGGATAACAATGTTCATAAATTTTTACTTTTTAATTTCGTGTTAAGACATAGATTATCGAAAAACGGAGTGTTGTTTTAAAGAAAATTCCAACCAAAAAATGAAAACTCCAGAAAAACGTTTCAAAACTTCATCTTTACATACTAGCTGTAACACTAGAAAAAATTATATTTACACATTTCTCAAAAATTATTTTTAATAAATGTAATTAAAATAAAAGTAAAAAGTAATCGATATCACAAATATAATGCCTATATTAGGCAGTAAAAATGTTGCTCTTGACTGTTCGTAATGAGCTTCAAAGGCTAAGTCTTCATTTTCATTAGCATTATGAAACCGAAAAGATCGTTCGTCTTTATTATTGTTTGCAGCGTAAATATCTAACTCGTTGCGGCCACGATTTATTATCGTATTTCCAGTTTTCCCGTATTTATTGTGCTGCGACGATGTCACTGATTTATTGACTCGTTGATAATCTACAAAAACAATACAATGTCGTCAAATTAAAAAACAAGCCAAAATGTTTTATTATATTTATTCATGTAATATTAATTTTACTGTTTTTTAGTTTTACTGAAAACATCATTATCAAATTATAATTATAATTGTTTCTAATTTTATAAATTGTTCAGAGTACCTTGTAACTGAAATACAGCACTCGATGTACCAAAAGCATTTTCCGTAAAACACGTGTAAGCGCCAAAATCAGATTCCTTAACGCTTTTTAACGCCAAATTGCTCAACGAGCTGTACTCGTTTTGAATCTTTTCGCTAATAATATGCCATGCGTCTTGTATCACCTTGACACCTTTAAAAATGAAAAAAAATTGGATTATTAAAAATGAATCTGAAGTATTTTTGAAAAATTTTAAAAACGCACCGTCTTGCGTGTACCAAGTCGTGAGTGATTTCGGCGACGACTCGACGTAGCACTCGAAAGTGACGTCGTCGTTCGTTTGGGCCACTATTATTTGATCCTTGATTCTGATCGTTGGCTTAACTGCAAGGAATACATTTATTGCGCAAGGTTAATTTTTCTTTTTATGGGTTACATTGCATAAAATATTAGCGATAATGAGCAGTGCGAATTTTACGATTCTCGCGACTACTATAGAAGGGTGAAAAGAAAATTCAACAAAAGACATTATTATGTCTTCGTGTGCAGAAAATAGATCTTTCAAAACTTACAAAGAACATTTACGTAATATCGCTTGCTGACGCTCGGCGGCACGCCATTCGAAGCGATGCACAGATACGAGCCCATTTCTTGCCTCAGTATTCCATTGAGATGTAGGTCCTCGTTTTTATACGTCTTCACGGCTACAAAACATTAAGAATCAGCCTGTCAATATAGTCAAAATAATATTTAACATTGGTGCATATGAATCGCCATGAATTTCATGAATATTATTTAACATTGGTGCATATGAATCATCATGAATTTTATTATTTCTACATTTTCTTGAACATTTTTCGTAAAAATGCTCTGTCATGAATCAATTGAGGAAAAAGAGAAATTCAATGCACTATCGCTTGGTATTATTATTTCTTCGTACGTTTGTCACGACGAGTATGATGCGGTTGTTAAAGTGCTATTTAGAAGAACTTTATGAAGTTTCGTCAATCATCATTCATTAAGTCGTGATTATTCATCGGTGCTACGAGTGCGCGTTATAAAGAATTTTTTTCATTCAAAAATGAAATTTACTTTTTTCGTTTTTCCTTCATTCGCGCTTATCTCTTATCTCGTTCAAGGTGACTTAAAAACTTGAATCTTTATGTCGGTTGAAGCTCGAACTCATTGAAAATTGATCGCAGATTCTGGTGCCTTCTCTTTATGGCCTTGGGGCAGTAAAACGACAGAAGCACCAGTCACGACAACTACTACTATTCCCGACGAGGATATCTTTGACGAGAATTATGAAAAATTATCGGTAGCTCAAAAATATCGCTTCTGTTATCAAAAGAAATGCTTAAAAAAATGTAAGATAAATTAAATATCATCAAACTATCATTCGAATGAAATAACTTGATTCTATGTTTAATTTATATTTACTGCAGCCACGACTCCCGAAGAAAAAGAGGAGTGCGAAGAAAATTGTAGGACAAGATCAAACGCAGGTGAGTACCCATAGAACGAATAATTTTTTCTATCTTCTGTAAATTGCTAGTTATCAACTTTTTTTTAGGTAAACATCGAATCAAAATGTATTACAACCGCAATATTGGTGAAATAAGAGGATTGCTGCAAGTGAAACACTATTAATATTTAAATAGAATCGAACAGAAAGAGTTTTTACTCCAAAAATTTTGATTGATCAGCAATAAACGTCTTACAAGTATATTTCATGTTTAGATTCACTAAGAACAACCAAAATCTTCATCTAGCGGCTTTATCAAGTTATAAATTTGTCGGACAAAGGGCTCGAGTCGGCCGGTGTCCAGGCGCGTACGCGATCTTCTGAAATATTTACATTCAATTTTAGGGTCTCCTTTGACGTGCCACACGTAGTACACAGTACACGTGTGCGCGTATACGGCAGAGGGGCGAGCGTGAAAAAGAAGAAACAGAGACCTATCAATAAAAAGGCAATATACAGCTCCTCCCGGGGCTAAAGTCATTTTTGCGCGAGGTGATTCGCATCCTTTAACGTCGACTATGCATCATATCGCGCGCTCTCTCTTTCTCCTTATACACACGTGCTCACTCTCATCCTTGAATATTGTACACATACACATGGTATAAGCTCGGAATCGGCTCGTTTCACTTGCGCGCTAAAGGAAGTTTCGGAAGGGTCAACGTACATCAATCATATACGCACATACACTAGCGTGCGAGTGTAGCAGCACAGCACGCGCGCGCTCGTCTTGCAAAATTCCTTATACATGTAATATTCCCAGCGTTATGGTAAGGCATTCGGGATATCTGCGAGAAATTGTTTGATTTATAGCCTTTGCGAATAAGCTGCGACTGATTCAACTATACATACAGCAGCAGCCATCGAAAGCCATGCAAATTTTAACGATCCGGCCGAGATGGATGGACTTGCGGGGTGCAAGTTTTTCTCGCCTCCGAGCCATTATATTATGCGCCGCGCTTGGTGTGCAGTTATGGGGTAAGCGCGATAAGTGCGAAAGTTTTCTCTCGCGAGGGACGACCCCGCGGCTAAACTTTATATACTATCACCGCCAGTCGGCTGCACGATGAGAATAATCGGACAATCAAATCTTGGAGCAATTAAAAATTCCTGACATCTGTATAACAAACCGAGCAGCAGTAGTGGTCCGGCTCTCGAGCTCTTGTTACGAAACTCGAACTATCAGAATCCATATACTAATCATGTCCGTGAAGATATCACGCCTATATTGATATGTGCGAGTTGTGGCTTATTGCGAAAAATAAAAAAGGGACCTACGATACGATGTAACTGTAAGGTTTGCTGAATTTTCACGGATAATAATGATAATAAGCGTAGTAAACTGTTGTAACACGTAACATGTTACTATATTTCTGGTAATATTTATACAAGTTACCCCAAGCACGATTTACGCGCGCACGAAATTTTGAAGTTTTACGTGTATGCGTGCGATTAACTGGTAAAATTCGCATGATCGCTGCAGGTATATCATTACTCTCTGAGTCTGAGCTGCAGTGATAAAATCAACTCACATTTCTACCTCATTCGTAGGGGATTGAGAAAAGCATGAGGTGCAACACCGAGGGCTGTGCGTTCAAATTCTCAACTAGCGGATTACAAAATTTTAATATTTATTTGAAATATTCTATTCTTCCCTTTACTTTTAGGCTATTTTACTGTAAAGTAACAGACTAAAGCTTGTTCTTGAATTACGCATACAAAAAATGTATAAATAAAAATAATGTAAATTTCGAACTTAAGCTTCGTGAGTTTTCGCTTCTCAGGGTTATGCTGCGACCGTCCTCTCGTCGCCACGTGACCTCGGGTTTGGGATTTCCAACAGCTTTGCACCTGAGCCAGACGTTGCCGCGTTCAAGACTCGTCAAACGATCGAAGTCGTCCATTTGGTCCACGATGTCTGGTGGCGTCAGTACCTTCATGTGACCGACCTGACGACAAAAATACGAAAATTTTGATTAATAAATAATTCAGAGATCTTCGACATCATTAAGTACATTGAATTTGACTAATGTAATTAATCTTCAAATTCAACGATTTACCAAAAAATCAATATAGAATTGCAAAAAAAGTGAATTAATCGACGATGTCTGGTGGCGTTTGTACCTTTTTAGTGGGCAATCTGGTGACATAAGCGATTCAATGAAAATTACGATAAATAAATAATTCAGAAATCTTCGAGGTCGAGTTAAGTACAAAAGTGAATTTGACGAATGTGATTTGTCTTCGAATTCAACGTTTTACTAAAAAAAATCAATTTAAGAGTGCAATAAAAGCGATTTAATCCGATATCTATTGCACGAATTGTTATCGGAAAGCCAGAGCTCTACGATTATATACTTGGGTATATAGTTCGTCCTCATCCACTCGGTATACAGCCGTTGGACTAATTAGAAATGTCTAATATTCTGCTGGACCGCAGAGCTCGATTGTATACGTATATAGAGCGAGCATCATCCAATATGCAGAGCGCATTATCGCAGACAGTATCCGAACGTGCGTAGGCGTACATTAACGGGCGCGTTAAGCTCGAGCTCGCGACTCGCTCTCTCTCTCTCTCTCTCTACCTACATATAATGGAGCATTATAACGAAGCGGACCGTCGAGAATTCGACGGAGGTGTGACGTGGCCGAACATAATGCTTATACGTATCGGGAGAGAAATAGAACTGAAGAGGCTCGACGCTTACCTGACTCCTCATCGGGTCGGTATTGACCTGGCACATGTACGTGCCCGAGTCCTCGGGCTGGACGTTGAACACGTGCAGCTTCCACGTGTTGTGGCCGTTGTGAGTGACGGACAGCCGTGGATTCGGCGCCACCATGTGTGTGTGCATCGCCAGGATGGCTCGCGAGTCAGACTTCAGCCATGCAATCTGCACGAGCGAATAATTTCAAAATGCCATAAACAATGGAATGAAAAATAAAAGATTTTTTATCTTGTTAGAAATTCTCGATATTTCATGACTCATATTTTGGACGAAGAAAAAGTTTCTTGGTCTAAAGAGGGCCATTTGAACTGAATACACACAGGTCAAAAGTATAATATTTTTTCTCTCAATGATCATATTTTAACTACACAGAATCCATGCAAATTATAATTTACCCATATTACATATTATATATTATATATATTATATTATATTATATTATATTATATTATATAATTTTTTCAAAACCACGTGCTTTGACTTATAAAACTGTCACTTTCAGAGTTACAACTAAAGTTACTCGTCATCTAATGATAAAGGCTTAAAGTAGTGTTATGTCAGTTACACGTAATAACACGTTACTACTTTCACTACCTAATCTTCGTGACGTTCAACCTCTTGAGGACTGTATTGACGGTTTCACTTCATGAGCGTTTGTCATCCTGGAGTATGTGCGGTTGAGTATATCTAGACGATAACGAATCATACGTAACCATTGAGCTATATATAATATTTTCACTTTGACACTTGCTGATTTACAGACAAATTGGTATTCGCCATTTTGTGGTGGATACTTGAAGTGATATTATCGTATTTAAAACAATAAAATTATCATTTGTAGATTAATCCAATTGCGTTTAACATTTAGAAACTAATTGTAACCGAAAAATCGTCGAAAATAAGCCAATAAAAATAAGAACAAATTTTTTGTTCATTAAGCTACTATCAATGTGGAGCATTTCTACCAGAGTACAAGACTATTGCTATTTTCAAGTCTGTGCTTATCAATCATTAATTACATAGTATCTTCATGCATAATGTACAGGCTCGCATTTATGCAAATCGTGATAATTCGACGTGCGCATTCAAAAATGAGATTGATTCAAAGCCGTTACCTTGTAAGACTGGAGATGATTAACGACGCAGGTAAAGAAAACGTCACGTCCTTGAGTGACAGTGTGATTTTCTAAGGGCGCTAGAAATTCTGGCTGAATATCCAAGCGAGGTTCCGTCTGACCTAAATGTACATTGCGCAGGGATCATTTTAATTAAAGGTACATAAATACAAAGAGATATTACTAATTATGGCTTGCAGAATATCAAATTTGAAACGTAGATGTTCCGGAGGTAGTTTATGTTGTTTTTCCGTGTATTTGTCTAACAATAAAAATATTTAACCGATTTCGCTGGCTCGCGTCACATAACTTTCCGCAAATAATAAAAATGCACGAAGGTCATGAAAAAAGTTGCGTGCTTTTATTTTTCCCGCGCGCAGCTATATTACACGTTCATACGAGCGACGCCTGTTAAGATACAACTTTTCTTATATTTACATGCTTGGCTCACCCTTGACGGCTGTAAACGTGCCGTGGCGGTGGTCAAGCCCCATAGCTCGAGCGCGCGGATACCCGCGTCAATATTTATTCATGAAATTTACATGGATTGTCTCCGGGGAAATAATACGACAACGATTTATTCGAAGCTATGGAATTGGTTTTATCGAATATATCTTGAAACTTATTTTAAATATGATCTTACCAATTGTGGAGTAGAAGACGATGGACAAAAGGAGGCACAGAAATCGGTCCCTAGTGGCCATTTCATCGATCAAGCCATGTAGCACTGTAACACAGGCATATATTTCGCATCTTATGCTCCATGTTTATTTTAAAGATATTTTAAAGGGTATCTAAAAACCACTTACACGATATTAACCATGACAAACATACATTATATTTCTTAAAAGAAGGTCACCTTTGACAAAGTTTAAATTGAATTTCGCAAGAATATATATTCTATTAAGTAATAGTTCATGAAATAAACTGCGAAGACAAAGTTAAAATTCGGTTAAAACTTATACCATTAATATTATTACCCGTAAAAATGTTCTTTCAATATTTGATTAATGTGTGAGATTAGATTGTAAAAAGACACGTTCTGAAATTAAACAAATTGAATGAATAAATGAACATAATTTAAATGTCAAATAATAGGTCAGATGCAGAGCAGTTTCGGTATTGTCGAGATATGTCACATTCGATAAAGAGGTCATTTTCAAAACTGTACTGATCCTTCATCAGCCGTGATCTTCTCTTGTGACCCTGAAGTGGAAAATTCCCTCGTGGCCTCGTTCTAATCGAGCATCATACTTCCAATTGACATCTTGGAACCGCAGTGGACAGAAAATAATGAAATAAAAGACAAGATTTCAATTGCAATTATTTATCAAAAAGCCACGACACGTTGGTCAATCGAGTTAAATCAGTAAAATCATCATCAAGCGCGCATTCTAAACTGTACTTAACTTTTCTCAAAGCTTAGCGAGTACGCGCCGCGAGTGAAAATTATAAATGACAAAATGTGTCATTAAACTCGAAGGCATGAGTTTAAGCTTTTATACAGGTGGAAAATTGCTCGACACTTTGGCAATGGGACAAATCCGCGCGACGGAAAGGATTTGCCGCCGCCATTTGTCGAAAGAAAGAGAACGAGATGCAGCAGGCGTAGTACTGTACTGCTGCCATCGGTAAGCAACGCAAAAGGAGCTTAGGCGTGCGATAAGTCGATGTGATCCGAGTCAACGAGACGACTTCGCCTACGTACGATTCTTATACTCGCGAGCGAGTTCTCTCACGACTTTGTGGAGGATATTTTTTGCCCGACCACGTATCACGCGTATAGGCCGTGCTGCTGCTTATTTACAAAATGGATTAAAGTGCAGAAAAAGTCTGAAAAAAGCGAGCATTACTGCTGCTCCACCTCCACACGAATTTCATTTCAATTATATATGCCTTACGCGAACGATCGATCTTACGTACGCAGCGTAAGGCCACGCAAAAATGCAGTTTAATTATTGTATTATACCTCCGACTGTCTCCACTGGGCTGTTTTGTATTATAGCAATTGCCGGCGATGGGGGGCCGTCTGCGTATTTTCTCACGCGCGCGCGCGGGCAACTGTTTTCACGAAGAGCTCAACTTTGTTTCCGTATGGTTTTAACGAGCTTTTCACGCCATTATATCGCGGCGCGCGTGCATATACATACGCGCTCACGGGGCACACGATGCTCAGGCTCATGCTGTCTGTGCATATATGGGCTATATACGTACTACTGGCAGTCTCCGCGCGAGTTCCATATTCCAGTCGAGTTTTCGAGCTCTTTCTCTCTCTGTTTATGAAGTTGATATTCCAGAGCAAGAACAAGATCAAGTTTTACATTTGTAATAGCTGCGCGCGATAGCGTAGCGAGTTCTCTATGGGCTTTTGGCTAAAATTATCCGCGCGGACGCGCGCTGCATGAACGTGTGTGCGTGTGCTATGTGTCTGCGCTGCGCACTTTGTTGCAACTAGAGTCGGCTCGTGTAAATATTTTTCTGACAAGCGTATCGAATGGCGACTGTACGCCGAATTAATTTTCTCCGCCTCTTGTGCTAAAATAAAAGTTTATTAAACCCCACGCACGCACACACACATTGGTGCGCGTCTTTGATAGAAGTTAATGGGCGCGGGAGTTATTCGCTTGTCAGGTAGAGAAGTGCAGCTCTCTCTCTCTCTCTCTCTCTCTCTTGAGTTGGATATACAAGCTTAACAACATCACTAGCAGCCAGTAGCTCTGTCATCCACTCAATTTCCTGGCTATATACGCTGCATATATACTGTTTATTACCATGACGCGCGTACGCGGCCCAGAGACAAACGCATTATTCGCCTGTCAACCGATTCTCCCGAATCGTTCGTTCAGCGCGCCGCCCGCTCGTGTTGCTTTCGGACCAATAATATACGATGCTTGTGCTACTTAGCCCAAAGGAGTTTCGTAGCTCTCGCTACGAGAGTCATATATCGACCGAAATTTTCGCGTAAAAACGTCACGATGTATTACGTACCATTAAATACAGGTGGGAGACAATTTCTAAACAGATGCAGGACTACTTGTTATCGCAAACAAAAGCCAGGAGAGAAGTAGGTACACGCGCGCGGCTATACATATATCCACAGGAGAGGCATGCATACGTCTCGGCGCTCGAGTGAAATTGATCTTTGAAATTTCCAAATGGCCCATTACAAGACTAATCGGCGAACTGCCTTCTGCGTTGGCTAGTCGAAGTTTCCTGCCGAGGAGCTTGCAATAATCATCCAAAGTTCCTCCTACGTCCACGCGCGTGGATAAACAGGCTTCTCTCTGCATGCTGTTATGTATACATACACACATACTCACGCATAGAGGCCACTCATCCTTGTATGTTCTGAATTACGCAACTGGCCGTTGCAATGCCTTACGTATATAAAGCGAGTCCCGAGCAGCTGAATTAATATATTGTGTTCGGCTCGACGAAACAACTCTCTCACTACGTGTGTTACGTACATGTATCGTGTTGCGATGTATTTTCTTAAACTCTGGGATAGTTTTTCTTTCCTTTGAGACACGTACAAGCATTGTTCTTCGACAATTTTACATATTCTTACATATCCTTTCATCTTTACCCTACTATTAACTACAAGAAGCTATTTTCAACTATGAAACGAAGGAAAACATTTGAATCTATTTCGACTTGCTGCAAAATTAAATAAAACACGCACGCAGAGCTTGCGGGCCCGAGAATTGGAAAATATTTTGACTTTGCTTCGCGCGTGTAGGCTCATTTACGTTTGAATATTTTGCCGCGGCGTCGGGTGAAATTGGCTGATTGAGTTAGCGACAATTTCCCGAAAAAATAATTCTCGGCCGAGATGTTTTCCCACTGTTTTTGGATATTATTTTCGTATTTTCCCCTCTTCTGTTTTTATGAGCACAATTATGAGCAGTGTAATTGCTTATGCAAATATAAATTTCGTTCATCATTATATCAGTGTACGAAGTGTGCAATGTTTTTTTAGAACTCATTATCATAATTTTCGTTTGCAAAATAATTTTCATTGTTTTCACTACATTTTTTTTTTGAATATTTTTACATTCCAACGTTCGTAAGAATTATTTTAGAACTATTGCCGATCTAGAAATCACAAAAAACATGAAAATATAAAAATCAATTAAACTTGAAAAATGTTATAAACAAATGATCGATAATGTTATGAACCTAAATATTGATTTGACAAAAAATTGTCTATCTGAATTCTCAAGTAAATAATAAAATTAGATTTTTACCTCTTGCCTCGATTTTTGCTCACGTCAATCCTTGTCACCATTAGCACGACAATCCATCATTTCGATCTCCATTTCATGCGTTTACCTTATTTGTGAAAATTCTCGCAGCTCGTCGAAGAAAAAAAAATTGGAGCCAAAAAAGAAAAAGAAAACAAATTTGTGCACTGCGCGTAAAACGATTATCTCTCGTCGTTCAGCTCGTGGTGGAGGCGGCTCTCGAACGCGCGCCTTCGAAGGAATAAAGCCTCGTTGAGCGCGTTAAATAATCCGCACGCGTTCGGTTTTGCTGGTATACAGATACAATAGACAACGGCGAACTCCTCTCTGCTCCCGATGTATATGTGTTATAACGTGAATAGTTCGAGGCGTCGCAGCACACGCGACTGTGTCGTTCATCCCGTGGGATTCGGCTTTTATGTTGTACTCTCGCACGCGCCGCCTTGTGATATTCTCTCTTTCGCGCCAGCGCAGCGCTCGACGACGACGACGACGTCGAACGAGGACGATAAAAGCTCGTGTGTATACCTCTCACTTCGGTGTGCAGCCGACGAACCGTTGCGCGATTATTAACTTACGTATAGTAGCGCGTACGTACGAGGAGCGCCGCGCTGCGCGCTTAAAGCGTATCGGCGGCGCGCACGCTTGTGAAATTATATTTTCTCGCAAATTTTCTCCTTAATGGCGAGCGTCGCTATGCTTCTTTTTTTTCATCGACGCCAACCAACTTGCATCGCTTTTTGCCAAATTACAAGAGACATTTTGCAGTACGTTCGCAAGTATACCGAAGTATGTTTCGAGTGCAGAGCTTTTCAATTAAATTTTTCAACGATTCTTTGTTCAGACAAGTTTTCTTCATACACCAGCACTATTTTTTGGGTTGACTTTCAATTGGTATTGAAATCGATGATTTTTCGAAAATCCAATAATTTTTACCCTCGTTTTTTGTGCGATTAATAAAGAAAGAAGCGAAAGCACTGCTCGTTAAAAAGCTCGGGCAAATCAAATCGTGAGAAGTGAAAAATGTATACCATCGGCTGCGCGCTTTGTAGAATATCTTCCATCGAGCACAAAAGTTTTCCCCTTTGCCGAGCGGAACAATGGAAACTCGAGTCGTGGCGTTTTATACGCTCGGTATAAGCTGCTCTGCTGCTCCTTATCGAGCCTGACCTGGCGCTCGAGCTTGTCGCATATTCCGCGACGCGCCGCTGGCAGCGTGCAGCCCTTATCACGCGCGCCTCGTGGGCGCTGCAGCAGCTATGACCGGGTTCGAAAGCTCAGTCAGCGCTTAACCGCCACCAAAGTCGCGAGCCTCGAGTCTGTGGTCGTCTTTTACGTAACTAATACGAACAAGTAGTGCTCGTAATGCGATCACCTCACTATTGTGCACGCAGTACAGTTACTCAAAGAAAAAGTTATAGATGTGAAAAATAAAGCTGCGTCGAGTGCGGGAAAATTTTCAACACGATTGATCATGTGCGGTGCGAGTGTCTCGCGTAGTATAAGCTGCTGCCGCTGCTTTGGCGCGATATCGAGGCCGCGGCATCATCGAGTTGGAAATGTAAATAAAAGCCCCAGTGCCTGTGGCTTCGTTACTGAGATTGGTGTGTTATGAAAGGGTATTTAACTACTGCAGTGCGAAACGATTCATCGGCGGGATGATAGTGGCTGCCTCGATTGCTAATTGAAAACAGCACCAGCAGCAGCAGTATTCCCCGCAGCTTTGTCACGAGAGAAGGAAAACATCTTTTTACGAAATCGGGTCAACGATCTCGTAGTACAAACGCCTGAGTTCTCTCTTTCTCTCTGCAGGCTCCAGCAGCTTAAGCTCGTTCCCCCAGTGTCTTCGGTATAAATCTTTGAAAAACTAGCCTGGCTTTAATCTCTCTCCTTTTCTCTTCTACGGCTTGCAGTGCAGTGTGCGTCGGTTATGTGAAATAAATTAAGCGCCGCTATCTCGCTCCGGGGCCCGAACGACGTTGCGCTGCGCAGATTAATTTATATCTTCGTCGTCGTCGTTCGCGCGGCCACCGAGGAGACGTCAAATAACAAGTGAAGTTTGTTTTTCCCCCGGTTCTTCTCATTTTCTTTCTCTTCCTCGTTCTTCTTCTTGTTCTCTTTTCTCTTTGTGTGCGATCGCGGGTGGTGATATATAATGGTGCGCTGGTGTGATGGCGAGTGACGCGAAGAAGAAGAGGAAGACGACGACGAAGACGAAGAAGAAGGTGTCGTTTGCGCGAATCAGTATCGGAGCTGGGGGTGTAAGAAGATACTACTGCGCTGGAGGGTGTCTGCGAGAGCGACGACGACTCATCGAGGAAGACGACGACGAGGAGCTGCAAAGGACGACGACAACAACGCGCGACAACAAGACAAGAAGGCGAAGAAGAAGAAAAATAGAGCATGGGGAGCCCGAGGTTCATGGCTTTTCTTTTTCTCGGCTTGACTTACCTGTTACGCGCCGAGTCGTCGCTGCGCGCCAGCGGCGGTGGCAAGGCCGATAGCGGCCACCATCCGGAGCACGTACAGCAGCATCAACACACAGGTGACTAAGTTGTGTCTTTTATCTCCAATCCTTTTATTTTTTTAAATTTTTTATCACGACTCCTTCCACGCGCAAAAGTTTCAGAAAAAGAAAACGAGTTTTTATAACACGAGTGTGTCTGCGTATGTCGGCTTTTCCTCGACACAATAACATTGGCTCCCGAGTGAATCAGCGCTACTGTAACTGATAAATAAACGCGTGCGTTCCAGCTTGAGAAAAAGCTCAGTGTGCTGTAAGTCAGTGTATGTGAGTGTTAAAGTGCACTAGTTAGAAGCTTCGCATCAAAGGAGCTCTTAAAAAAGTTGAGCGACGAGTATCCTCTCGAATACGGACCGATTGATCCATCTTTTTCTCTCTCTCTTTCGAAAACCACGAGAGAAGAGGATCGCTTGAGATCCATCGTGCGCAAAAAGAGAGTATAAAGCCTACTGCAAGCCGGCGCGTAGTCCATTCGCTTTAGTATAGGCTTCGGGTGATTCTGCACGTCTGATCGTGCACGGAGCTGCACTACTTAATTGCCTTAAAGAGCTTTTAACGAGTTACTTGCTTCAGCGCTATGGAATAGTTGCGCGGACGCCTCTTATATCAATTTTGTGCCGCTAGCTCGCGTACGTAGTGTACTAGTGGTAGTAGTATAGCAACGCTCATCGAATTAAAGGAAAATTCATGTAACATGCGCATTTGGTGTATACACCAGCACACGAGCTTTGCTCCCGTACATAGATATAATATCTAACGTTCATACAGGTATATAATACCCGCCGCGCGGAAGAGAGGGATCGCTAATGTTATTACTACTCTCTATATACTTGTAGTATATGTAGAACGTGTAGTTTGGCAACATGTTCTCCGCCGCTGCTGCTGCTGTTCGTTTCAAGTTTGATAGTGACTTGAGGCGTTTCTCCTAGTGCCAGCAAACTCGTCGAATGAGAAATTCAGTTTCGATTATAGCTTAATCAGATCAACTCGAATCTAGCGTATTCATAGAGCTTCACAATTTTGCGCTTGAAATGTCGTGTACGACGTCGAAACTTCCTCGCGTGCGACGACGCAGGCGCGCATATTACGGAGTGCGGACGATCCTTTATATATAACTCGCAATACATATCTACGTATATCGCGAATGTATTTTTAATTCACCAAAGACCAAAGTGCCAGAGAAAAGAAAGACGCGCGCAGAGAGCTATCTGGTAGAAAGGTTAAAGCTCGACAATCGCGGCGCAGGCTATGGATTTCACAAAGATTCATTTCAAAGGCTTGCAGGATTGCACGAGCGCGCAGTACGTGCAGCGCACTGTATATACTATGCGCAGCAGTGTAGGTAGTAGGTGACGGAAATCGAAATCTACCCTCCCGAGGGCTTTCTTGGAATAATATTGGATCTAGCTCTCCTTTGCTTTTTCTCCCTCTCTGCGAAGCTAAGCTCTATCTCTTTTTCCGTTCGTACACGCAGACGCTTAATTCTGACAGAACGGGGCGGTATCGCGTGCGTGAGCCATTTGTAATAGTTTAAAATGTACCGCATTTTAAGCGCTGTTTGCACGCACATAAGCTATGTTTATTAATTATACGTGACCAAACGGGTGTTTCATTTTTTGTCGCTATTCCACGGGTAAAAAGAATGATTTGTTCCCGGGATCATTCCAGAAATTATTCCGTTAACCTCGAAGAAAAAGTCAGGCTAGTTGATGTTCCGGAGTGAAGGATGCATTTTCCGAGTTCGTGTGTGCTCATCATTCACCGAGTATATGTATACCATGTTTTATCTTAACCCAGTTCGCGTGTAAACTGCTATTAAATTACACTGTGCTGAATAAAAAAAATCTAGGAAGGGCGAGGTGAAGAGTCCGGCAATACTGCGCGAAAAAATATCGAAAATTGATCGGGAATTCTTCAATGAAACTCGCTATACGGTGCAGGACAAAACCGATCGGTTTACACGGTTAATTATCTCTATGCGCGCTCTACACGCCTTTCCAAAAATCCAATCCGATAACAACATTTTTGCGCGGATGCGCTTTATATCATCTGTCAAGTCCTCTCTAATTTCAGCACATATATAAATATATGATACACACTGCGCGCATTTTATCACGCAGCAAAAAAAGGTTTCGAACACAAAATGATAGAGAAAAAAGGTAAAGAGAGTAAAAAAAAATGAAGAGGAAATTCCATACCGACACTTGCATGAATGGCAACTTTGTTTTTAACCGAAGCCCAAAGCTGCTGATGTGACGGCTGAACGACTGCTGCTGCTGCTGCTGCGCTGCTCTTTTTTAAAACTGGCGCAGCGGCAGTGGCAGCACCGCTTGCCACCGCGCCAATAGTGTGAAGGCGAGCATCAGCTCTTTTTTCCATAAATACGAGAACGCTTTGAATTTTTCGCGCGCGAGAAATGTAGCGCATAAAAAAGCTGCCTCTGCTTCTACTACTGCTGCTTGCCTGCACGTACATGCCACGCGTGCGTTGATGAAAAGAAGCAACACGAATGAATATATGTAAAAAAAAGGATATAAATAAAAAAAAAGATAAAAAAATCAGTCGACAGTATACACAAAAGTAGTAGAAAATATTACAATGATGGTTTTAAAAAATATAATAACGTTTGGAAAAATTCATCAAGTTTTCCATAATTATAACGACGTTGAAATATATATATGCGTTATATTTAATTATGTTCCAAGCTCGCGCGCTACAAGTCATTTCTCAGCATATATTTCGCGGAGTAAAGCTGTAAAAGAGCACGTCTCTTTTTTATCCTTCAAAATCATAACGATCTGTGCCGAGCGCAGCGTAGCAAAACCTACGAATGACTATTCATTATTTTCACGAAGAGGGCGGTGGGTCGGGGGAGAAAAAGTTGTAGCTCGCTGCATACACACAGAGAGTCGTAAAGCACGAGATGGCAGGAGTAAGACGATAAAATTTGTTGAAAGAGTATATATGTTTGACGTTTTAATCGCATTAGAAAAGATTACGAGTGCGCAGTCCTCCTCCGACTGGTATGCTTAATATATAATTACAAGCGCGTAGCATGTGAGATGGCTGGGGGGGGGGGGCGCAATGATATCGAGAGAGAAAAATGTCTTACTATATTTAATAAAATAAATCTCACAAGGCGCTTGTGCAAGTCGAGTCATCATTTCATGCATTTAAATTCCTGTGGCTGCGGGATCGCTAAATACTCAATAATGGAGTACAAATTTTTTTTTTATTAAAAAATTCAGAGGTACCTTTGCATCAACTGCAGCAGCAGTAGAATTGACAGAGCTATTTAAGACATTTTTCTCCCATTTGAAAAGGGAAGCAAATAAGATTGAATGTCGAGCAGAGCTCTGCATTTTTGAAGCTCCATACATCGAAATAATACACGAGTCTTTAAGACTACTGCATGCGGAAGAAAGAGCAGACTTAATATGTGCCCTCGTCTCGCGGAGAGTTGACTCTCTCTCTCTCTCTCTCTCTCTCTCTCTCTCTCTTCATACATAACTCCTCTCTATACATAACTTAATAAAAGAAATGGCGCGTGGTCGGGAGTGAGGAATAAAAAATTTTTTTAATTACGCTACCGGTGTGAGCTAGTATGCGAGAGAAGAGAGCGAGAGAGAAGCTCGCTTTCATTACGCGAGCAGATGCTTCGCTCAATTTGCTTCCTCTACTACTGCTCTACCACCACTGCTGCTACTGCTGCTGCTACTTGCGCGAGCTTTAGCGATCTCTGCAGCGCTTCTTTTTTAGATCTCTTCATAATTGAGCTACGCGGCATTTGGAGAGGGGCAAAAAAAATCAATTAGGTAACTCGTAGGAATTCAACGCTCACATTATAATGTCAGTATGAGCTATACACAGAGTAGTCGAGCCACTCAAATTGCTGCTGCCGCCGTCGCGTTCCGAGCGCAGTCGAGGGGGTCTTATGTACTACTACTGCAGCAGCAGCCCCTCTTCCGCACTGCACACAGGTGTAAGTACGTTCAATTAAATAATTTCATTTCGGAAAATTTCTTCGCTGCTTCTGCTTCCTGAGCGCACGGGAAGATGATGTCGAGTCGAGTCTTGTGTTGCTTTGTGCGCGTGTGTGAAAACGTCGCGTGCCACTCATCCGCGAGCTGGCTGCACTGTGTAATTAAAATTTCAACTCGGCTCCTCTACGACTTTGTCGCTAGCTCGCGTGTGTTGTACAAGTATATGTGAGTGTGTACCGTGTGTACAGCTACTATACACGAATATATACGCGAGCTTGCGCGCGGATATCCATATACACGTGCAGAATCTTTGGGTGTGTATATACTTCGTCAGTGGGTAGAATTAATGAGTATAGCGTATAGTGCTGCGCTAGAGCAAGGGGTAGTAGCCTAGTTTCTCTCTCAGTGGGAGCGACAGGCAGAGAGTGAGAGAGAGAGAGAGAGAGAGAGGGAGCAAGAACCGAGGCGATTTAAAGTATGTTCTGCCTAATTTGAATTTCAAAATCTTCCAAATGACTTTTCGAAAGTTTCGAAGTAGGAAAAATGTAGAGAAAGAGAGACGAGAGGAGGGGCTGGGGGGTCCAGATTATTGGCATACTTTGGAGCTACAGGCAGCACTGCAGCTAGAGTGAGAGAGAGAGAGAGAGAGAGAGAGAGAGAGAGAGAGAAAGTCAGCTATAGCTGAGCCAGTAGTACGCCTCCCGCTCGCGGGAATTTACGCCTCGAGGAGAGTATTCCGAAAGTCTGACTGCGCCTTCTTCGTTATATACGTGCATATAAGAGTACGCGCACGTAGAGATCGCGCGCGACTGTGCTGCGCTATCATTATATATATACCGTACGCGCGGCGTTAATTATATGAAGATATCGCGGAGATTTCTCACTCGTCGTCGCCGTGTCTTAAGTTCCTTTTTCGTCTTTTTTTCTACTCTCTTGCTATCCACCCCCACGTATTCCTTTTTCAGTCTTTTATTGTCAGAGCTATCGTGTCGTTGCTCAAGCTAATCGAGCCGCGCGCGCGCGTTGCAGCTGTTTTATGGGGCGACATGAGGGGTGTGGGCGCAAACTTTTTGCTCATCATAGCTGCTGCTGCAAGCTCGATCGGAGAAGTGGCCTCGAACTATAGCGAACGCGAGCTTGCACCGAGCTTGCGCGCGCCTCGATGCAAAGGAACTTTTTCATAGCTGCCTGGGCGGCTATAC